>JALDNG010000086.1:3320000-3920000 GCA_024349245.1 Neodontobutis hainanensis | reverse complement strand
ATAAAGTGTAGGCTTTACATATATTATTAAATATCTACAAGCAGTGATTGTCACATTAATACAGTAAAAAAAGTCTCTATGTACAAAGCGGACATACAGGTACTGGACATTCATTTCATTTGAGAAATGTCACTGTTTCTGGACATTTCTACAATTCCCAGATATGTGGAATAGTAATATTAAACACAAGGTCATGTTTGGCCATTCTGTTGACATCTTGTAGCAAAAGTGCAGAATAAAATTGAATTCCTCACACTCCTTTTCTTTTAGCTACGGTTGCCCTGTAGGGACAAGCTGTTGAAAAGAAACCCAGTGGGAATAATGTCCAGGACTAGGAAAGACTAGAGCGAAAAAACGGGCTATGATGACCTAAAATATAACACAGCTTTTTTTTTTTTTTTATGTAAAAGAAGACTAAACACACTTATAGATTTATACAGTTATGTAATACTATTTTACAAATACAGCATTAATAAATCATTGCACACACAACCCTTCAGACATGGACTCAAGAAGGGGCAGTGCTGGGAGTGCTGCAGCACCTGGTGAGAGTTGTAACTGCAACTTAAAAAGTTTAATCAAATATTCTGTATATTTTACATGTGTGTTTCAGTGTGAGAATTTGATTTTATTGCTTGAAATACACTGTTTCTATTGTCATTTTTTATTATTATTTTCTGTGACGTTTGGCCATGCTGGG
This sequence comes from Neodontobutis hainanensis, assembly GCA_024349245.1. Taxonomy (NCBI): domain Eukaryota; kingdom Metazoa; phylum Chordata; class Actinopteri; order Gobiiformes; family Odontobutidae; genus Neodontobutis; species Neodontobutis hainanensis. The sequence continues at coordinate 3,919,300 of JALDNG010000086.1, read as the reverse complement.
AGACCTTGCCGAAGATGAGGACTTTGGCTCTGTTCATGGACTGGCTCAGTATATGGCGCACCTCCACGTGCAAACGAGGTGTGTTATTTATATAGTGCTTTTCCACCTGGTAGGCACTCAAAGCGTTTTACCAGCGTTACACTTGACACCACTGGAGGCAAGGTGGGTTGAGTGTCTTGCCCAAGGACACAACGACAGTATGAACTGTGGGGGAGAGCGGGATGTTATGATGTTTTGGGATGTTAAGGCGGGGATCTAACTGCCCACCCGCCGGTCGAAGGACGGCCGCTCTACCCACTGAGCTACTACCACTGAGCTACTACCGCCCTGGTAATGTATTCAGTTATTCACCTTTATTGTTTGTTCAGTCTGTGTTGGTTAAGTTGTGGGTGATGATTTATTGTGCCTAACATTTTTGTATTAATTGATAAGTTGTTTTCTCTTTAATGGGCGGCTCTCTCTCTAGTTGGGCCTAATTAATAACTTAACTCCGCAGGTTTAATGCATGCTGTTGGACACTCCAGTTAACTACAGCATACAACATATATATTTCCCTTCAATACTACAATATTTTCTGATTAGCTTTGTGTTCTCTTAAATCTGTTATAAAACTATTAATTATTAAGGGGACAGTTAACTTGGCATAGTCTGTTATTCTCGTTATTTGATATGTTAATCATTAATATGTGCACTTTAATAGTTGCAGTCTTCAATTTATTGTTTTAGAAATACATTATATACTACATTTTGCAGGTTTTTTGAGATCTCATTGTAATGTTTTTGTTTTTGTCTTATTTGTGTGTTGGACAGTTAAGCATCCATGCTTGTTGTCAGTTGTGTATAAAATAAAAATATAACAATAAATAACAATAAATAGAAATACAGCTATTTAATATAACGTCATTAAACAACCCCCAAGTGCAATTGACTTCGGCCTACAGATACCCTTGTTTTAAAATTAAAGTGTGGCTAAGTGTTTATAAACTGCTTACTGTTTCCTTTTTAGTCATATCTGTTTTTTTATACGTCATTTTGTACAAGCTTATTAAAATACACAGTCTGAATATGTAATAAACGAGAGTGTGTACTATAACATACATAAATACATGTCTGCTGGTCCTTCAAATGAAGCACACGTTTTTAAAAAAGGGGGTAAGATAAAACCAATGAGTTCACCGCGTTGTTTTTCTTTGTACATTATAAGTAACTAATCTCTAAGGAGGTGCTCTGTTCTGCTGTGTTTTCTTCTGGCAGAGTTTTGATGCTCCCATTTTTGGTCCCATTTAGAAGAAGTGGGGCAGCGAGAGTGGACCCGTTCACCGAGTCCCTCCCTTTCTGGTCCCCTGTTTTGTCTTTTATTTCGGGGGAGGAGAACTCTGTCATCCCCGGCACCGTTCTTTTCTCAGAGAAAAGCATTTGTGAAGAGTGCTGTGGAAAATTGCAGTTGCCATTCTGTGCAATTCTGTAGATCTCTGTCATTTCAGACATGTCTTCGTCATCGTCTTCCTCTACGGCCCTGATCACCCGCCGGAGGCTCTCGCGGGGCATGAGCGCTCGCCGGCCTTCGTCTCGTCGCTCGACTGGTTCGTGATTCTCGATTCTCCTCGTTGATCGGCACAGGGCTTTTCGGAAACCCCTCTTGAAGTTGTCTGACAAGAAGCCATACACGATTGGATTGGCACAGCTGTTAGCGTAGCCTAGCACGACAACAAAAAAGTACAAGCCTTGGTATTCTGGGGGCAGTGCCACCAGCAAGTTAATGATATTCAGGAGGTAAAATGGCAGCCAGCAGAAGACAAACAGGGCAACCACTATTATGACCATCAGCGTCACTTTCCGTTCTGATTTCCTGCGTTTGGTTGATGTAGCGTGGACCTTTTTACCTGAGCTGCGTATCTTGAAAACAATGAGCAAGTAGCAGAAGCAGATAATTAAAAGCGGGCAAAAAAAGCCAACAGTGGAGGTATAGATGATAAAAGCTGCACGCCAAATGTTAGACGGCTCAGGCCAAGCGATGTTACAAGTACCCCCTTTTTTCTGGATGTTAGAAAAGATGACAACAGGCAGCACAACAAGAAAAGACAGTGCCCAGATTGTCCCGTTTATGAGTTTGGCCACTTGAGGTCGGCGCCATTTTGAGGAGCGAATGGGGTGCACAACAGCAAGGTAGCGGTCAATGGTCATTACAGTAAGGCAGAAAATGCTGGTGAACTGGTTAATAGAGTCCACGGTCAGCACCAGACGGCACATGAATGGTCCAAAAGGCCAGGACTGGAGCGTGTTTTGGACCGCCAAGAAAGGCAAACCAAGCATAAAGAGCTCGTCAGCGATGGCCAGGTTCAGGATGTAAATGTTAGTTACAGACTCGATCTTTGAATAGTGGAGGATAATATGAATGACTAATGTGTTTCCACCCAGGCCGATGATACAGACCACAATGTATATGAGTGGGATGAGGACCCCTGTGATGCTGGGGCCAGAGGCGTCTGCCGGGCCAGAGGAGTTGGTAGAGTTGAGCAGGGTTTCGTTGAATGTGCTATCGTTGAACATGAGCAGAAACACAGGGAGGCCTGAAGAAGGACTGGCCCAACTGCTGTTCTCCCACGCCTCGTCCGTCATCTCCGTCCCAAGAAGCGGCATGTTGCCCAAAGATTCACCTTATTCTCTCGCTCCGTTCTCCGACGCGTCAGCTCCCAGCCATCTGCTCTGTGAGAGGAGAAAACCAGACGGTGATCACACTCAGCAACTGCCTTTTTGTAAAACAATAGAGATACATTTTTTAACAACTTATAAAGGTTATTTTGAAACTACTTTTTTTTTTTTTTTTTTTTTTTTTTTTGCTGAACGTAACTTCAACTATACTACTGTAAAGGATTTAGTTAGGATTTTAGTCTTCTGGGAGACTTCAAGGCACCAAAATTGGGAAATGGAGAAACAAACATTTCGTTAAATTGCATTGTCATTTTCACGCATGATAAGATTAAGAAAAAATAAGAAAAGTTAAATAACTGCTATGTAAATAAAAAATTACATACTGATCCTTTAGGCTGTCCTTTTAGGTTGTCTACATCTTTAATTGAAAAGGTAGAATTATTTTTGTTTTGTGTATAATAGATATATTGTGATATGCATTTAAAATTTTGAATTTTCTTATTATATTTAAGATATAAGCTGTATATCAAAAGTTATTGTTTTCATAAAATGGTGCATGAATTGATTAACTTAACTTTCAGCTTTTTTTTTTAATGTTGCTGTTTTGTTTTTTTTAACTGACTAGGCATTTAATCTGGTTTTATTGGACTGACGCATTATGCAGCATGATTTTAAAAGACACAAAAAATGTATTGATTTGCGTCAGAGTGAAGGTGACGTTTTTAATTCTCTCTTTCTTAGTAGGTCACAGACATATGACCAGATTTACACCAGAAGCTGCACGAGTGACGAAAGCAACCGTTAGCAACAGTTTATTATCAGTTCATGCCTTTTATCAAATCCAGCGACCTGATGTTTTTTTTTTTACTTTTACCAACTCAGGACCAACACTGTGAAGCATGTGCTATCAGAAAGGGCTATTATTCAGCTTTATTACATGTCTATCAATTTTATATAAAGAAATCAACTGATCCTTTACAGTTTGAGTTTGCAACCTTAGATTTCAACCTTTAAACTTAATCCCTATTTCAAATGAAACCTGGAGCATTCAGTTGAGCTGACTGACAACATCGCCCCCCGTCAACAAAAACTAATTACCTCTTCCACCTATTTTATGTTTGCAGTTTGGTCTATGCATCACAGGTTCATTTCAGACTCTGGGATAAGCAAAAACGACAAACAAAGTGCTCATAGGGACACTCAATAATACAAAGGGTCTGGGCAGAAAAGGATAATAGAAAACACTGATGAATTAAACAGAGGAGAATGAGGCCAGAGTGAATATGTATGTTTCCAGGACACGTAGATGATGCTGTTTTCAGTGCTATTGATGGTCCAGACTGACTAAACACAGTCTGTTCCCACATGTTGCCCTCCATTAGCATCATTCAAGTGGCCAACCAGATTCATGGGAGCACTAATGCTGTAGTTTTCAAAGCATGAGAGTTAAAAGAGTCAGATTACTTAGAACTAGCTCAGATATCTACAAAAAAATATTATTTGTGAACATAACATTTCAGGGCCAACCTTTTATCTGGGACTTTTAAACTTTTTTTGTGTGTGTCTTGACACTTAAATAGATTATTATTTGCAGTTAGCTCTGTTCATCATTTTTTATTTGCAGTGAAATATTCCCAACATTACAGACAAAGGAGGTACTGGCAACAAGTACTGGTACAGCAGAGTCATTATCAGTCTTTTGGACAATCCTTATTGACCAGAGCAAGCCACAGCTGATAACACATCATTATTTTGAATGTTCGTCCAATGCAATAAAGAACATTGTTGTAAAATGTGATTTCTACTGCTTGGCCTGTGAAGGGTTGTGGGGGCAACCCTTTGGACGTGAGACGTGGTGGAAGCTGGATGAGTCTGGATATAAAATATATTATAATATTAAGAAAGGTTAAATCATTTTCCAATGCTTGCCCTGTTACAGGTTATGTGGGCTCAAGCCTGAAACTTTTGACAGTGGCAGTTTGAATGAAGAACTACCACTGGAAAACAGACACAGATAAAGAACCATTTACAGACTGTCCAACACAACTGCTTTATAGATTGTCTTTCAAAAAGGAACCGTGAAATATATATACAGTATTATGTCCTACACAATGAGGAGAGAGGAAAATATAAAACAAAATGTCTCCTTTTGGCCCTGTTAAATAAGATTATTAGATTTAGACAGACCGACGTACTGTCAGGTTACATTCAGCCTAACCCACAATTTACAGCAGAAGCATCTCACGAGCGTCATGTGTTACTCGCATCTGCTTTAAAAGTGTCAATTTACAGCAGAAGCATCAGCGTTGGTGCCGCTGCTCTGCGTGTGTGGATCAGAAAAGTCAAAGGAAGTCGGCTAAAGAGAGGCTTTGCCTACTTCATTTGACTTTTGTGATATTCTTGCATCATTAAATATCGAAAGCAAGCAAGAAAGAAAAATAAATTCTTGCTACATTATCTACTCCCATAATATGTTTCTTGCACTATATTGTGTTTTTTATTTATTTTTTAGTTCAAATGAAAAGTTATGGCATAATTACAGTTGTTTTTGCGACGATTGAGCTCACTCGGTGATCAGACAACACAAACTACCAAAAGCTTTTATTTTGATATCGTAGCGGTTCCGAGTCCAACCTGTTGATAGCGTGATCTGGTCGAGACACTTCTGAGACGCAGCCGGTGAGAAATGTCAGATTACTAACATGCTCCCACGGATCTATGGCTACACAGTGTACATTAACCACTACTGCCAAAAAAACCTATCTTGTACTGTATGTCTATATTAAGATGTAGTCCAGTATAAAACACCCAAAGGCCAACTCCCATGGCAGCCATCCAAGTGCTCATTAATGAGACAAACTGATTTTTGTGAGACAGGTTCACAAGAAGCTGCAAAAATATTTGACTTAATTGGTACAAAAAAAAAATCTTTGTAACAGGCTTGTTATGTCAGTACAGTGAAGAGCTGTTCCCTGGGGAGGATGCCACATGCCCAAATATGACACTTTACAAGAAGACTGTCTAGATATTTTTTAGCTTCAACCTTCTAGGATGGATTGACTAAAAATAGGACATAAGGGACGAATAGCTTAATGAGCTTTTATTTTAACACACTCAGCTGGCTGGGTTTTCACAATGGCATCTTTATAATAGACCAAAATGTTGTGGAGTTTTTTTTAACAATAAAACTAAACTTTGCTGGAGCTTCTTCATGGTGTAAAGATAATTTAGCTGATATATAAACTGCCTTCTTGCTTTTGTTTCAAATTAAAGGTGCAGTCTAGCCTTTCGGTGGCATCTGTTTGCAACAAGGCAGATTGTAATTGCATCCCTTCTTTCTGCAGCCTGTGAGCAGTTATGGAAGCCCTGCAGGGACATTCTTCTGTGTGAACAAAATCCCTCCGAAAGCCCAGATTATGAGTTTGCTCTAGTTCATAGATTCAAAAAGTAAGATAATGAACTTCTCCTTCAGCAGTGTTTGGTTTGTCCTCACAGGATCAGAAACATAAATATTCACTATACACAAAATTTAACAGAAAACCAGAAAAACAATAGCCGTGTCCCAATCTCTGATTATTAGCTGATAATTACTACCAACATTCTGCATGAGGGACTCTTGAAAGCCGATAGCAGGGATCAGCTGGTATTGTACACAGTGAAAGGACATACGGTGATAACAAATAACGTGAAAATCAAATGAACTGGGCAAACATTATTAATATAAGACATTTTAAATGAATACAGCAAATTTACACTTGGATCCTCCCCTCTGAACAGCACTTCCTCTTCTGCCGCCACAGAGTATTCTTGGTATTTTAACCAAACCGAAAGGGTCAGTCCAAAGGAAGGATCCTGTCTGATGTGTTTTTTATTGAATCAAGCCATTCTAGTGCACCTCAAACACAAAGTACTCATTTATAAACGCGCACTATAGGCGACCAAAAGAAGGGACGCATTAAGATGATCTGAACTTTAACCTCTTCTGTTTGTAGCACTCTGTCTCATGAATGTCGTGAACTACTCAAATGGCTGCTCTCTGAAGACATTTCATTTCACCCCTCACTAGTTACACAACTCTTCATCTGGTATTCAATATTACACCACAGCAGGATTTCTTTCATAGTATGTATCGCTTGAAATCAAACCAATCTCACGTTGCAGGTGCAGTCTCAATATAGAAGCCACTCAGAGCCTCTGGTGTCACAGAGTTCAATTTACAGACGCACAAGAATAAACATCCAGCAAAAGTCACTTTTTTTTTTCAAGGCCTGAGCACTTTCTTTGATTGTGTCATTAATCATTTTTCAATATCTTCTTTTTTTCTCTCATTACAGACAATTCACATCACATTCGCCAAGCTCCATGGAAACTGGGGGAAGAGAAAACACAGGAAACCGTGGTCGTAAATCAAAGCAAACCAATAAAACTGCAACATCAGACTGAGAAACTACAGCAAGGATTTAGTCTTCACTTTCCTTCTCCAAAGTGAAAAAAAAAAAACAAGACAAAACGCCCCCGGTAACGAACAAGCATCAGAATATCTCAAGAGTGGTCTGAGTGCAGCTGAAGTACGGTTATTGGTCTGTTTTAAAGCAACTACTGTATGTAACTTTTTTATTGGGATTCTGAAAATCATTCAAATAATACGTTTCAAGTCCTTTTTTTTGGTTTCTTGTTGTAAAAGTCTTTTAAAAACAAAGTGCACCTGATTCAACATCAACACAAATTTAATAAATAAATTTTAATAAATAAGGTAGTTATAGGGAGTTTGCAACTTCATTGTTTTTCTATTTCAGTCCTTACCTGGGTATACTTCATGAAAAGGTACCTGTATGTATTGCTTTAAACTAGAACTATCAATGTTAACACGTTAACACATATTATTCTAAAAAAGCTTTATTTCCAAAACTGGGACAGTGCCCATTAAACAGGGACACATAGTCACCCTAAGCAAAGCACATTTTTATTGATCTTGGCAAATATGCTAATGCTAACACGTGTCCACAAGCTGCACTCGTCATACGACAGTTGGAGGAGAGCAGCCTCCAAGTGACAAAGCTGTCAACAGAACGACAACAGAGAAGCTAACCAACAGCCTCGTCAAATGTCTGCGGGCATGTTAACAGTGTTTACTTCCCAGTTGGTGACCCTTCTTTAAAGTGTTTTTTTTTTTAAGAAGCAGAGCATAAAAGCTTGACCTATTGTACAAGCCTTACAAAATATTTATGGAGCAAAAGCAATAAAAAGACTTACCTGAATGTGGAGATGTGTGCATAAATCAGCTCAGTTTTGATAATCCACCACACTGGCAGACAAACGCTAGACAAAAATCAGTTGCTAAACGCTATGTCCCCAAAAATGAATAGAAGTATAGTAAGCCTGACTCTTAAAGTTGTATTAAGAACAAAGGACACTTGCACAAACTTAATTCATTATATTGATATACCACCAAACAAACCCACTTTCAAAATAGAGCAGGTGGATTGGAGTTGGATTTAAACTGGTTTGAGTTGGATTTGAACATCACTGAAGATGAGGGCCAGATAAAATCTTATCTAGGGCCATGATTGGCTCCGGGGCCAGACTTTGGTCACGCCTGCTCTAGGTGAATGCTCGTCTGCCTTGATTGGTTTGAGAGACGAAGCTATCCACCCTTATTTTGTGACTCATTTAACTCATATTGAGCAGAACAGTGGTCAGCCCATTAGTCCAGGCCCCCAAAGACGTCCCCCGGTACAATGTGCCCTCTTTGCCCACTCCCCACTGTTGTCCCAGCAGCACATCCTTTTATATAAAACCTCAAACAGAAGCATAGCAGTGGCTTTCTTCGGTGGATGACCTCTGTGTTTTATTGGTTATTTGGTGAACACAGTTTTTCCCAGAATGCCTCCCGCTGACTGTTTACCACAACAACTCTGCCAGCCCATAACAACACCGCATTAAGTCTAATTGAAGCCAAATCTAATGACTCATGTGCAGAGAAAAAAATCATTTTAATATCGCCCTGCTAAAGCTAATGTAAGTCTTGAGGAGGCAAACACATTCAGATGACAGGAACCGGTCGTGAAAATTAGCCTCATTTATTATGTCTTCATTTTGTTATTATGCCTATTCATGCTAAACTACAAACACAATCCAATAATGATGGCTGTTGGATCATTTTAAACAGCTTACCATGTTTTTATCTTTAATTAACTACAGCTGACTTCACATTGATCCCGCCACCAAAACACTTAAGTGCTTTTATATTTTTGTCAATGAATTATTACATCTCAAAGAGCAGCCTTTACAGCCGTCTTAATGGCCACCTTCTGTTCACGGGAAATGATTCACAGATCAGCGAGCAACACTTAGCATTATTGAGATAATAAAAACACAATTGTATGAGAAGAACCCATTACTGTGAGACCCTTGTTAAAAAAACGCTGTCAAGGTCTCCTAATTTAATCTGAGGATGCATTCGAGAAACTCTGTTATGTAATTACAGACACTCAGGTCTGGAATAACAAACATAAATAACAAATCATAAAAGCCCCACAAACCAGTTTATTTTTCCAATGAGACGTTTTGTGCAGGTTTTATCACCGTGCTTTAAGTCCAAGTCACCATAAGTCCCCAAAACATAATTACGTTGCATTTTAATAGACTGAAAGTTAAATATTTTGAGCGAGTAGAGCCTGAAATGTGGGGATAGGAACTAATCAGATTGCACAGATTGTTTTAGTCTCCGAATAATGTCCAAATCATCAGTCTTTTTTGGCTTAAAGACCATTTGACACAGTTTAATGGCACATCAAAACTCTTCACCATGTTCGCCAAAAAATTATAATCCATAGCATTTTTGTTTCAAAAGCTGGTATTTTGTGTCACAACCTGGTTAACGCCACCAATCTGTAAAGTTGTTGTCTTTCTGCCACAGTGGCCAATACAGAAACATATTTAAGGTAAAAGTAACACACTATGACTAAAACTATTTTTATTTTTATTTATAAAAACAAAACAAGCATTCCAAAGAGATTAACACTCAAAGTGTAAAATTCGAAATTAAAATAAATTCTAAAATAAATAAAAAATCAAAGATACATAACATAATGTTACGGAGTGTTATTTCAAATTTTATCCCCATTGTCCTTAGCCAATCTTGGACGGACAGCCAGAGACAGATTAAATTGAATTGTTACATACAATTAGATTGTTTCATACTCACAATGTGTTACATACGGGACAAAAAAGAAATAAACCATCACATCATCAAATTAAAATTTAGTGTTCTTGAAGACTTGAAAGGTTTTAATAAGGTTCCCTAATACAATATTTGGAGTGTCCCAAAAACTTTTTTCCCCCACTGTACAGTATGTAATATAAGAAATACTAAACTAAAAAAGCGGAAAATGAGCAAATAAATAAATAATTAAATAAAAACGGCCAACCTTAAAAATGCTTTACACAAATGATTCATTTACAGTTAATTAAACTGGAGACAACCTACTGGCAAAAAGTAATTTAGCATAATAGTCAGCAATCTTTAAGTTAAGAAAAAGTAGAGATCATGTTTTGGCTTCATGTTATTATATATATAAATAGTAGCTCACTTTAATACATCTAGGCCGAAAAGGCCAAATTCAAACAATCTATTTCAAGTAAAATTAAGAACAGAAAACACATTATTGTGCCTAAATATCCAAGAAAGCAGCGTTTTTAAACTAAGTCAAAACAGAAAAAATTAAAACCTTATGCTCCAAATACATAAATCCCTTTGAGTTATTTAAAGTGCCTTCTGATGAGTTCTGATTCAAAAACCCAGGGGTAAGTGGGGTTTTGAGGCGCCTGGTCTGGTTTCTGGTGCTCAGCTGGAGTCCCCCAGAAGGAAGCAGTGCTAACAGATCAAACAGACTGTGGCAATGGGACTGAAATAATAACGAAGGTGTGCACAGCCTACTTCCATGTGCTAATGTGTGGCGTTCAGAAAACTGTCAAAATTAACTCCAAGGTCACCTCTTACAAAACTGTTCACACAAGTCTTTCAAAGCTATCAGCCAGGGCCAAGATCAAGACAAGACTTTAGAGGACTTAGATCATGTCAAAAACAAGATAGGTACAAGAACAGCGGAAAAAGTTCTCAAATTAAAATACAAGTCCAGTCTGACGCCTATAGCCCCATTGTAAAAGCGTATTCCTCCCTTTATATATATATTTATATATATATATATATATATAAAAGAAGAAATCAATATTGCCTTTCACAGATGCACCCTTTTCCAACATCAATTCAAGATTTTACTAAACAAGGTCATTTGTTTAGAGAGCCACAACTGATTGCCCTGAAAAAATCTCCTCTTTTTTGGGAAGCCTTGTGTTGTAAATGAAAGCATAATCCAGATTTGTTCTGATGATAATGCATCGGAGATCATTTTCTGGGAAGCTTGTGTGAAAAAAGGGTTTATTGTGAGATGCACAGTAATTAAGATAAAAAAATAACAGTAGTGCATGCACATGTGTAAAGTGTGAGAATATAAACAACTGAGGAAGTGACGGGAGCAATGTGCCTATTATTTTTTAAGCCTTATCACAAAACAAACAGTGTGTACAGTATATGTGGCGTTTGAGTTTAGTACTGCAAATTAGCCATGTACTTTTTCTATAGTGGTGTTTCCTTTTGCCCTCAGCAAACTCTTTGAGTGGTTCTGCTTGTTCATGGGACAGTGGGTCGCTTGTAGAAAGGGGTAAATAACAATTTGTTAAAACTAAGTAATTAAAACCACCATGCGTAACTTTTATCCTAAAAGTACTGTGCATATTCTCAAAATCATTTTTATGGTTCTTAGACACATGTAGAATCATGCCTATCTCACTGACACCCCCTCAGCTGGACAGAAACCTGCAGTGTCCCGGGACAATGACTCATCAAGAGCGATTACATGAGTGAGGCTCTACCACACAACGCATAAAATACAGAAAATAGCCCAATACACTGGACCCTAGCAGAGTCGTAAAAAAAAAAAATGCCGTCTTAAATGTCTCTACTGGTAAATAAAGATGGCAACCACTACCAATGAGTTGCACAGAAAGGGATCTGACTGCGCCCCCTTGTGGCAAAAACATTAAGCATGGTGGCTTTAAACACAAATAGGGCATTTGCTTAATTGCATCTGAACACATACAGCTCTGGAAAAAATTAAGAGACCACTGCCAGTAAAGCCAGAATTGAACCCTTCTTTTCCTCACTCAAAACGTTCCTTTTCAACTCTTTTGGCATGGTCAATAGTTATTTTTTGATTCCAATTACTTTTAAGGTACTACTAGCACTGTTTTTGACATTCAGGTGGTCCTTTTTATTCTCATTGTTCCGAGTTATAAAACTTTCTTGCACAATCTAAACATAACCACAAGCTGGTCTTAACCCGTTTAAAAATTTAAATTAGGGTTAAATTTGCACTTTCCCATGGTTAAAGTTCAAACTTTTCTCCATCTGGTAATGTCCAGTCCACGCACCTAATGAACCTGCTGCAAACGTGTAAGTCGTTAGTTGGTTCCGCCTATTTTGTTCTGCATGACACAAACGTAACGTTAGATTATTGTAAAATGAAAATAAATTGTTCTTTCACTGGTCGGTTCATTTTTAAGACCTTTGAAACGTGGATTTAAGACATTTTAACGCTAATTATGGACTTTTAAAGGATCCGCGGATACCCTGTAGAAATGAATGATTCTCAACCTTAACACTGGCACCAGGGCCAAGTGTAGAGCACCACAAATCTATTTTCTCTCTCGCTTGTCTCTGCTTCTGTTTGTCTTGGACTAGTTTTTATGCACCCTCTTGCTCTCTGTGATGTGCCACGGCCGCTTTCACACAATAAACTCCTCCATATACGACGCACGGATGAGTCATCGCTCACTTACAACTTCATTTATGATGAAAAATGCTCCTGAAGAGGAACTAAGAAGGCTCTTAAAGCTGCACTTGAACAACTTCAATCCCCTTCAGGTCATGCTTTATGGACACTGCAAATAAAGTAGCCTTCACTCCAAGAGCATTTTCTTAAACTCCAGAATCCAAAACTTCTGATTAGTGAATATATATATATATATATATATATATATATATATATATATATATATAAATAGTTGGACCTAAAATCTCATTGTTATGATAATGGCCGCAATTTAACTTTGTTATCTTGTAAAAAAAGCCATCACACATTTAAAGGCCTACATGTGCTGTTTTGTTATTTATTGTTATAATCTTCAGAAATTGTGCAGCTGAAACTTGGAAAAGCATTTAGTGAACAGTGGGAGTGTTGAGAGCAGCGGAAACAGTCTGTTGCAGAAACAGTCGGAGCTTGTGTTTATTGATACAAAAGTCTACAGCTCTCGAAAATACTACAAATGTGTTTCTTTCAGATGATACGATTTTTTACATTTTGTTCAGGAAATGTATTTTTTGGCTCTTTATGTTCTTGTCTAATCAGCTCATGTTACAATTTCTGAATATCACAGTTTTAGGGGTTTTAATATCAATATACCTTGACACTGGTCATTATCTTATTACACATTCAGTATTCCTGTATGTGTCACTGTTAATGTTTGATTCTATGTCCTTACAAACAAGACTCGTAACACTCTTTAAACTCTTTAAACGAGGGCCTCATCTTGAGCTCTATCAGCTAAAAGACTTTAGTGCCTTTGCTAATGCTTAGCTCGATCCCTGGTTTGTTTCTCGGGAGTTGAGCTCTATATCTGAAATATTTCCTCACCCTGGGTCTGGGTCGTTTTATGTTCAGTGTAATTTATTCCATGAATCACAAAACCACTATTTATTTGTCCAGTTTTAAGAGACAAAAGAGATAAGACAAAAACATTCAGACAAAGAAATAACTAAGTGCTAAAAAATAAAAACTCATCAGCAAAAGGTCAGAGCATATACTGTGTTCCCCTAAAAGAATCTCACAGTATGTGCTGGTAATATATGACTGTGGCTGCTGTGACATTCATTTACATTCCCTTCACACGCCTGTGAGAAATCAATCTGAGCTCTCTGTCCACAGCGTTGCCACCCCCGGTGTCTTCAACTTAGTCTTTTTTTTACTCGGTCTTGTATTGGCTTCAGACGTTAAGTACTTTATATTATAAAATGAAGACAGTCTAAGAAAATGCTTTGGACCTGGGCTACAACAATATTTTTTATGATATTTTATATATATTTTGTAGCTGAAAGCATTTGACAAATTATCACATGCCACCTCTAGAAACGCTCAAAAAGAGTCCTTTATTGGTCTGTCATGTTTTTAATGTGTGTAATTAATTTTGTGATTGGATGTTTTAACTTTTATCTTATTATGCACCCAAGAACATGCCCCTGTTCCATCTCTTTTTAGAACACTCTGAGATTCTTTTGTAATCTTCTTTTTTGTGTTTAATGCACTGCTCTTGGTCTTGTTGTATCTTGATGGCCTTTTCTTTATCTTAGCCTGATATTGACTACAAAACTTTAGGAGACTTGTAAAGACTTGTAGGTTTTTGTGCTTTTACAGATCATCATTTTCCACATTAATACATCTGAGCACGCCCACACAAAACTAAATAAGGCTACGGTAAAGCACATTACCATTGTATTTGTCACAGGTTTTTTTGCTTCATTTATCCACTTTTCACAGGCCTTTTGTATCCTTTGTAAAAGATACACCTATTGAGTTTGCAACGAGCCCATCAGTGAAACAAAGATCTTAAGGACACAAAGGGGTGAAGGGGTCAGACACGTTCGGTGACACGTGACCCTGGCGGCAGTTATTTAAGGTCCTGGTGGAGCCGTAAACCTGTCGTCCACTGAGTGATCAATATTCTCCTTTGAATGTGACCGTTTTAATGCCAACGCCTGCTGTTTTTTAATGGAAATGGGACACCGAGACTAAAATGAATCAAAATGAGAATCTTTTGATGTGCAAGACTTTGGACTGGTTGTTGATGTGGGCAGTATCTCTAGTGACCGATCTACACATTTATTTTCATGTTCATGTATTTTTTAGAGCGTGACACATGTATTGAGATGCATAAAACCGATGTTACTGGTTTTATTTTTGGGAAACATTTTTGGGGCATTCTGTCTTTAGCAATTTGTGAGATGTGAAAAAAGGAAGACGGGAAGGAAGAAGGGGTTATATAGACCTAAGCTGGGAGCTGATGTGCTGCCTTTGCCTGTGTTTGGATGTTGGGGAGCTTCCAGACAGAAGAAATATACAAGACAATGGACAGACAACAGACTCACATTCATTCAGTTCAGCACGTCCCGCTCAGTCCAGCCTGTTGCTAAATCTGGTGCAGCACATCAGTGAGACCAGTATACATCCTGTAAACAGTACACTGGTAAAATAACTGTGAACTATTTAGGGATGGCCCGATACCATTTTTTTCCAAACCGATACGAATTTGAGTATTTACATTTGTGTACTTGCCGATACCGAGTACTGATACAGATAATTCTACCGCGAAAGTAATTACAGGCTACCAGAAAAAAAGACAGAAGACTATTTTAGAACACAGGTTAGAAGGTCTGTTTTTATTTTTCTTTGCCCTTTTTAACAAGTCTAAAATAAATAATGAGTAAAATAATAAATATAGGGAATTTCAAAATAAAAAATTTATTATATATATTTCTGTATAAAAAGCCTCAATACTGGCACTGTCTTCACAACTGACAAAATATAAATAAAACGTATTGTACAGTCAACACCGTCAACACAACAACAGCTTCAGTTTAACTAAATTTCAATGTAACTGTTGTGTAGTCTCAACAAAACACTTACATATTTCAATTAAACAAAACATCAATGTAACTATTGCAAGTCTCAATTAAACGACTGCATATTTTAATTAAACAATAATTAAGCTATGTGGCGCAGTGACAGCTCCCTTGTTTCAATTAAACAAACAAACACGATATGAATTAATTAACATTCTTAACGCTTTTCAATGTTGTAAAAATGTGTATAATAAATATTTAATTTCAACATTTCTGTCAACGAAGATTTACGTCATAAACTGCGGCACACGTTTCTGCCAGATCGGCGTGCTGCTGAAAAACAAAGCCACGAATGGAGCGAAATAGACAGCCTCCCAACTATCGAGAAACTTGTGTTTCAAACATGGAAATCTCTTCCTGACAGATATAGTAACATGAAGAAATATGCATTTGGAGTATTATCTATCTTTGGATCAACTTACCTGTGGGAGCAGATATTCTCAAACATGAACTACATAAAATACCGCACGCGCCTTACAGATGAGAGCTTGCAGTCCAGCGTCAAGATTCAAGTTACATCTTATACATGCCTGATGTTGAGAAGCTGTCCGATGTCCGAAAACAGAAGTCACATTAAACGGGTAAGAACACAAACCAGGCATATATTTAATAAGTGGCTTTTTTGAGTGATTTCTGATTTTTGTCAGCATATATTTGGAATGACACATAGGGAAGTTCAGGTCCAAGGATGGCTGCATTATTGTGCGTCAAAAGAGAAGAGGATGAAGCTGCATTTTACCCTTGCACTGACTTACTTAGCATTTTCAGAAAACTATAGAGAAGAGGGCTATGCACAGAATTCGAACTGTATTATTTTTGTCACAGGCAGGACTGAGCTGCTTTTAGCGTAGTCACGTGGTGCGTCATTCTCTCCAAGATGCCCTGCAGGAAAAATAAACATTTAATCATGAATGCTCACTATGTATTTGTTGCCTACTTAACATTTTGATACTAAGGGGGTAATATAAAATCTTACATTACCTTAATTTTTTAGCGGCTCCAGACAGATTTTATTATTATTATTTAATAAAATTTTTTTTTGGTCAATGGCTCTTTCAGCATTTTGGGTTGCTGACCCCTGACCTAGACAAAGCGGCAGCTCGCGGCGGTTTTGTTTTACAAAACGCGCGTGGTATTGGTGCGTGGTATCGGCTCATTATTATGAGTACGAGTACGAGTATATGAGGACAGTATCGACCCGATACCCAATGCCAGTAACGGTATCGGGCCATCCCTAGAACTATTACACAGTGCCCGGACAAATAAAAAGTCCCCACCTGGATTTAACAAAGCAAGTCGAGAACATTGGATAAATACTGAATGGATGATAATGTTAAGTTATGATAAGTTATTTAACCCAAACTGATGCAGTGAGTAGTTTTTATATTTCTTAAACAACCCTGAGACCCTGAGGACACTCATCTTGTGGTCGTGGAAAAGATGTAAATCTGTTTCAGAATGATTAATTGGGAAAGATTATTGGGAAGAAGCAAAGAAAACATCTAACAACTATTAAAATTTGGTTAAGAATTGTCCAAATCATTTATTTTATTTTTATTTATTATATTATTTTTATTAAAAACTGGACGGATAATGGGGAACCATCAGTTTCAAGGAAAAAAAAAATATTTTAATTGATTAAAGGTTTGGTGAAATTAAATCTTAAAAAAACAACAGTAGAACTCAGGGCTGTGTTTAATAGAGCATTTCCACAAACGCACAATGTGAAGGGAACTCAAGGGATTGTGGGATGTAACTTTTTTTTTTTGGCCGGGCAGTGTATGCAATCACAACTTGCCCACTTAGGCAATAATTTATTCTGCTCTAGTATAAATTTATGTATCTTGAGCCAAGGCAGTGAAACACCATTCTTTGTGCACTTGCAGTATCTGAATGACAATAATGGCTGAGTACTGTCGCCTCACAGCACGAAGGTTAATACAAATAATTTTTCTTTTTAAGAGCACAATATTGTATAAAAACCTTAATGTATTCGAAATAGAAGTCAACATTCAGAATGTGTACAGGCAGATACATACATTTAAATTTTTGCTTTAATCCGATTATAAACAGCGTTTTAAATTGCATACAAACACTCCAACTGGTGAAATTGCACTGAGCATGCTCCAGGGTCTCACAGAGGCCCAAAGTAACACTGTAAAATCAGTGTAAAATCCATCTACGAGCACTTAATCAAGTTATGATGAGCACATGTCTGTAAGCTCTTCAGGAAAACTCAGTGTTGCCGCACAATCACAACGTTTACAAAAGTTGAAAATAACTTTGAAAACCTCTTAAGACAAATAAGGTTGCAGTGGTTTGCTCTCCTATCTCTTCAGAAGCTCCTGATATCAGCCCACACTCAGACAGTGGCACTCAGACAACATTCATGTTCCTTTAGAAACGTTCTGTCACTGAGAAGCCTCTAAAACTGGAACCACAGTCTCAGGCTGTAATGTGAAACCGTGGCCCTCAAGAGAATGATTGTGTTTGGTTCAGAAGTGATCAGTGTGGTAATTGTGACCAGAACAATTAAACCTTTTCATGCTTAATTTCCTGACCAGGCATCAATAAAACTAAACCGAGTTTTTCTTTGTATGTTACTTTTAAAGGAGATTGCAATTGTGAGTGGGCATTTTCAAAGTCTTATCTTTGAGATGCCACTCCATTTGTCTGTTTTGGAAAAGACGTTTAAATGTCAACCCAGTGGAACGAGTAATTTGTTCCATTACCTACTATTGTTGATCCTACAATGGCCCAGAGAGGAATTCAAAGTGAAATCAGAGTAGACAAACAAAGTCCTGCCAGAGGAGATTTGTGTCTCTTTAAAAGACTTTGGATTTTTATGATAAATATTTATGAATTGATGTTATTTAGACATTTTCAAAGTAAATTCACATCTCATTTTGTACAGGGTAGAACAATAGACTGGATATATGCACAATAAAGAAAATTAAAGGGAGGTAGACATAGCTCTGAATTAACATGAACTATGAACTATGTCTTTTACTACAAATCCATGTCCGGATGCCTTTTTTAAAAAACATAATTGTATAATAACCATGTGACTTCACAAAATGCAAAATAACCCTTTAAATAAGACAGGTCCTTGGAGCAACACCACCCCCATGACAAGGTTTTTAATTAAAGCCACATTATCTTTAAAAAACAGTGAAAGAACCGGAGACAGTTACTGGGGAGAGGTTGTATCTCACGTAGCTCGACGCAGAAGCGGAAATGCCAGGATCTTGGCTGTCAAACGGCACTGCACCACCAAGCTGAGCATCCATCACAAAGGTCACTGTCTCTGACAGCCGCTCCCACTTTAAAGGTTTCAGCTTCATCTTTCCGTCTCAGTGAGAAAAAAAACATGACAGGCATACAGCTACAGTGTCTACAAACAGATCCACCCAGAGACAGCATTTAGGCCAAACAAAGGAAGGGGCTCTACAGTTACTGTCTGTTCGTCAGTCGTCAGTACGTGTACATGTGTAAACGATAAAGGAATGTTGTAACAACTTATCATGTTTTTTACTTTCAAATAGTGACTAAAATGCACAAATTGTTTTAAGTCCTGAAGCCTTTGGTCTAATCCTTTATTGCAGGATGAGAACTTTCAAAGAAACTTTACTCATTTTGGGAAAGCTGCCCTTTATCTAGTATGAGTGTGAAAAGAAACTGGCTATAGACTATAAAAACTAACAGATAACCATAAACCTAAAAACCATGGGGTCATGGTTAACGAGATTGAAGGCTTGTTTGGGCATCAACTCGAGTCTTTTGTTGTACTGAACATTAAGAGGCTGGACAAACATTCAATTAAACAATGAAGCCTACAAAGCAACAACAGGAGATAAGAAACTCTGTATAATTTACAAGAGACTGAGTTGTAATGGAAAATTACTAATGGTGAATGTAAATGACCTCAGTGAGCGCTTGCTTTTCTGTTTACGTCACATTAAACGGCACACAACACTGACTGGAATAACAGCCCTGTCAAATGAGTCCTTTTCAAAGAAAACCCCTCAGATAAGATGGCAGGTGTCCATTAAAAGCCTCTTGCTTTGGTGTCGATATGTTAATTGCAATGGCATTAATTAGAACGAAAGCCAGATCAGTCTGTAGGTAACCATAGCAACAATACAGATGTTTTACATACAATCATACACTTTTTCTCAAACTACACGCAAACAGGAAAATGGCTTTAATGGCTGTATTGAACTGTTTTAATGTCACTCATCGCACCGCACACTTTTTCACTAGGATCTCACTTCATTCTAGTTCAACTTAAAGCTCCACTACCTAAATTTCTTTTTGCCGTCCTTGTCTCAGACTTCACTAGGTTTGGGCAATATGAATTTTTTAATACCGTTTTTCCGTCTCAAAATGATACCCCAGTTTATGGTATTACCATCTACAATCCTGAAGGGGGAGAGACACATTTAGGACCAACATGTGACTTCTTAATTTTACATGCAATATAGCACTAACCATGGAGTTTACACTTACAGAAAAAAGACTAAAAAGTGGCCAAATGTTGTGAAAGTGGTTAATGTGAGCAGGAAATGAGTTTCTGCTGAAGGTGAAGCAGGTGCCATGCATCACAACATTACATCGCGCTGCTTTAATCACGCACAGAAAGAACAGTGCCTCTGCAGCCCTGCCTTCTAACGATTTAGACTTAGATTTGTAAATGGATTCATTTTTGAGAATAGACATCAGAGAGAAGCCGGCTTTATGTGACGAGCGTGTAGAGCACATTACGTCTCTGTGATTACCCGGCTCCCTGCTTTGTAGCTCGTGACCAAACTAAGACTTACTCACGTTACTTTGAGCTCCCGTCTTTTCACAGAAACGCTTTGTGCGCAGGACATCAGTCTTTACTCTCGCAATACTGTGGCAGTGGCACAAAAAGGGGGTATGCAGCATATGCGGCGCATAGGGGCGCAGCACCTGGGGGGGCGCCAAAGCGATGGTATTAAAAAAAAAAAAGTAGCTTAGCGGCTGTTGTGCGTTTCAAAATCGTTTCAGTATTTCCTCAATACTATATAAGATTTTAGAGGACTAACAGGCAACAGTAGGCGCCCTCATAAATAAATAAATAGAATAAATGGAATGTCGCGAGTGGGCGTGCCTGACGGGGGCGCCGTGAGCGCAGGTAATGTTATTTGTATATGTTCTCACAGTAGGCACACAGTTGTCTTTGAAAGATGGATAAAACAAAAAAAAGAAAGAAAGAGGGAAAACGAGATGGCGTGTCAAGGTATGGGACAGCTGTTAAACAAGTGGATGGTGATATTTAACAGGTAGGACTTAAAGTGAGACGTCTGTGTTTGGAGGCTTGCAATATTTGTTAACAGGCTTGGCGTTAGCGTTTGCTAACATTGGGAATGTAGCAGCCAAATGGGGTTTAAATTAAGGCTAACTTTATGTGCAAAACTGAGGTTACAAAGCTGAAAACTGGAAAATTTAAGACAGGATGCTATGAACAATAAATTGCTATGATTATAACTTGGAAAATAAATTATCCACACATCTTAGTTCATAGCGTCAAAACAGAGTTTCAATCCTGGATACTTATATTGTAAAACCCTGTTCTTATCATCTGAGCTAATAAGCCACAGTACAGAGTTTAACATGGCTCATGATACAGGTTAGTATGTACTGAACAGCGCTCTATACTGTTTGGTAGCAAATATTTGGTAGCTAACAATTATTTAGCTACCAAATTTTTTTTTTTTGGGGGGGGCAAAATTGATGTTGCTTACCCCTCCAGCACTAGGTAGTTGCGCCCCTGTACTGTGGAGTAGCTGGTGCTTGGTAATTCTTATAAACTCTGTTAGTGAGTAGAACTCGTCGCAAAAACATGTCTTTAGCCTTGTTTCCTCACTAAACGCTGTGTGGACTATTCTCGTGGTTCTGTAGAGAAGCCCATAGACGCGCTTTACTAACGCATTGCCAGTGAACGAGTGTTGGCTGTTAATAAGCTGTCCTAGCTTACTGTTAGCTTAGCTGCGACTTCAGCGTCAGTACGGCCCTTATCTCAAATTAATACAAAGGGGAGAACAATAAGTAGTAGTAAGACTCATGCTCTTTAAGCAGTGACTACATTATTCCATCTTGTCAGACTGTTGAAAGCCTGACCACTTTTTGAGAAGCTCCTGGGGCCACATCCTGCAGCACAGTAATCGATTTTCCTGTGAACCACTAAGGTAATATGCACTCTTTCATCTCGATGTGAGTGCTTGAATTATTGAATTTCAAAATGCACAATATTTTTCAATTTTAACCTAAACGGCATAGAACATGCTAAGCCCTCTTCTGCATTACACAGTGAACAAAAGCTGTTTATTACCACATCCAATAGTGTAAAAATCACTGTACACAAAAAAAGGAAGTCAATATTTGTTCCCACTTCATCTTATCTGACTTATCTCTGGGGTCTGTCTGACATTGACCAGTCTCTCAGCTCATGTGTCAATGTCTATCTTTGAAGACTTTATTTAACAGAATCATTTTTCAAATACGTTGCCTCTTTAGAGAATTGTAATGCTTTGTGAAATTTAAAAGCCTTAAGCATCACTATAGCTTTACAGAACATTTCCAACATTTATGTTTTTCTGAGACGGTAAGTGTTTTTATGCATTTTTAAAGGTTTTACATTACATTATACATTTACATCAAAACTGAATTCCATTAAATACTCAATACAACATGCCTATTGTACAAGACCTGGCACTTACAAGCTTTTCTAATGCTGCCAGGTCACTCTTGTGTAGGCAACCTCTACAGTAAATTGGTACTGTATTAAGATTAATGTGCAGAAAAAATGATGAAAAGAGTACAGTAAAAAAAAAAAATTACAAAATCTCAGTCGACTAAAAGCTTGTCTACTGTAAAGTGTCTACTTTTACCTGTGGCTTCACAAGTCCATCTGTGACGTAAATGTCATGGAATAGTCTCATTGATGAACTTAAAAGATTAAGATTACTATTATATAATAAAAAACTGAATGAATTAAGCTTTTCCTTCTTTTATCATTTCTTTATGTTCACACTGACTGGAGTTTTAGTGTTGTGTGTTTGTAAAATAAATAAAATGGATCGGCGCATTAAGCCTTTTTGGTCGAGCAACCTTTTTATTTAATTATTGTTTACACAATCACTTCTTTTCTTTTCTTTTTCTTTTTTTTTTTTACCAAAATAACTACTTACTTACTAAATGTCCATTGTTCCAATTATTTATATAGTCTGTTAGTCTGTAACCCAATTGTTTCATTGGATTGGTTGCCACCTGAAGCATTCGATTGAAAAAGTCTTTAGGTTTAGAAGGTTACCTACGTGGTCCGTTTTTTTTCCCTAAAAAAACAACTTTCACTTTCTTTGTGGAGTTTGTGTGTGGACTGTCATTGTAAAGATCTTATCATGTGTGCATTATCATTACAAGAAACTCATCTTTAAAACCAACCATCCATATTTAGCCCAAAGAAATCAGTGAGTTATTCAATAAAACTGTAGTATCTGATGGATAATGGCTAAGGTGTTCCCCTCGGGGCTCACTGAATCTGAGGGACTTATTGAAACCAGGTAAACCTCAGCACATAAACCATCCACATGCCTGGCTTTATAGCTTGAAGCCTTGTCGGCCTCTCTCTGTCGTGCTGAGCTCCCCTTTGAGGAGGCGATGTAAATTTTGAAGTGGGGAAACAAAAAAGAGACAGCTTGAAGATCAGCGTGAGATGAAAATATCCGGGGTAGCTTCTATTTCATCATCGCTCCATTGCATTTTGAAAGTGAGAAAACTTAGAAAACAGGAAATAACTCTACTTTTTATGTTTCCGCCATACTGAAATGTGAGCTATATAAATTAACTTTAATTCCCAAATCACTGTGAAGGAAAAGAAAAAAAGGACCATTTAAGGTGAGAGATCAACATAGTTCTATTAAGATTCTACTGTCAGTTTTTGCAAAATTATTGTCCTTGTTGAAGAAACCCAAAGTCATAAACCACAGTTATTGCAACACTTCATAAATATCTCTAGCAGTCTGCTTTGTGCCGTTGCCTTGGACATGTTAACAGCACATCTGCAGCCACTATCTGTTTTTATAGTGATGGTCTGAGCTCATTTAGAGAGATAGAAAACAAAAAAGCTAAGTGTCAACTGTGCACAGAAATCTAACACTTGCCAAACTCAGAGGAGAACAGATTAAGGATTTTACATGAGCTTAATTTAACCATGGTTTAGTCTCTGTGGCCGCTTACTTGCTTACTGTAGATTTTTTAAAAGTGATGATACCCTGGTTCTAATTTTCTTATTGACCTTGTGATGTTCCACAGTGAATACTTTCACTTGTGTGCACTAATATGAACTGTGAGTCACTTTAATCAAACATCTCACACCTCAGTCCTCTGGTCACAGGTTGGTCAGTGTTTCCTGTTCAGAGGTGATACATTTGTCTTCCATGGATCACGTGACGTCAGTGTAGATTATTTGCTCTGGGCCCAGTGAGTCACTTTTCCTTTTATGTAATTCAGTTCAAGTACGACCTTCATCATCCATCCCCCCACCCTCTTCCCACGGCATGTGAGCATCTATGGGGGCCCTGCAGGGACATGCTACAGAACAAACCCAGTGGAAATAAATCAGAGGAGTTCACTTAAAAAATAAAATAAACAAGATCAATTAGTTCATGTTCTTAGCCTTCAGGCAAGAAACACAAATGTACTTCTTCTCCAGCTGTGCTCAGTTTGTCAGCTAAAGTATATCTGTATGAACAGGAAGTGTTGGCTCCACTGGGTTTTATCGAGCTTTAAGTGTTTACTTTTTTAATATAAATATTGTAATTTTATTGTGTTTTTTATAAAGTTGATTGGTGCAAAAAATATGTATCTACACAGGCTATACTTTGATGCATTAAACTAAAATAATGATTTCCTTTTGTGCTCAACAGATAATAGATTTTTTATTAAATTTTTTGTCTGTAATGTAATGTGTTTATAAAAAAAAACAAACATGGATTTTCGACCAGTGCTCAGTTTGTCTCTCTGGTCAGTGACAGAACGTATTAGCTCCTTCCACTTTGTGGTACTTTAAATTGTTATTTGTCCAAAAAGAGTGTTATTTGTGGCAATAACACACTGTTGAAAACATTTTGACTGATGTGATCTTTTTTTTGTTCAACTGAATACACACTTAAGAGACTAAAATATTATGTTCACTGCTTTTCTACTCTGGACCCTTTTTGATTTTGACCACTTTTGGCCGATCTGTGTGGGTTGCAACCGATTAACTTCCCACCTGTGGCATCTGTGAAGTGCACACTGATATTATAAATGTAAAAGCTAAACGCAGATGGATGCAGGGAATTGCAACAGTTTTTTTTTTCCCTCTAAAAAGATAACAACAAATACAGTATGTCAGACAGTAGTCACACTTGTACCTTTAAAACATGCAGGTGCTGTACGACACAACTTTAAATATCACTTTTATTTGTACCTATATTATGGTAACACTATTCAAACAAAGAAAATGTAAAATGTAAATGAAATGGTACTTTTTTTGAGTCTAAACCAAAACAGAAAATAAATCACACAGCTCAGTGATATTAATGGGTGAGTAATAAAATATTTTTTTTTCAGCTGTTTTCACATATAGCTTATCCTCTCCTTCCAGCCTCGACCCCAACGCACAATAAAAGTTTTTTTTTTTTTTTTTTGTAACTTCAATGCTTTTGCTTTATAATACTTTACGACTATTTTCTCTATAAAAACTTTTCAGATGTCCAATCCACTTATACTTAATTATTATAATACACTATTAGTTATTGATAGCTTGAATGTGACGACAGGTGATTTCTTCCAGCCTGTACCTTTTCAACAGTGCTACAGGCAGCTGTGTGTATATTTCACTCAGTGTTGAGCTATTGTCACGATCCATTCTCATTAAGACGCGGTTGGGTGAAAAGTGGGAGACATGCGCGCTACAAAACAAGTGACTGCACTACGTGGCCTTTTTATAATGTCATTCAAATCCACTTCACCAGTCAACCCTGGGCCACAGACGGAATAACTATCCTAATGACTCTACACTGTTACGATCTAAATTGGCCCAAGCTTTAGCTGGTCCCCACTCTTCACTGTGCCCTTCAGAAAGACGTCAAAGATAAGTCTTGAGATTTATTTTCCTGATCCAGTGTAATATAATCAATACCTTTTACCCATGAGCGCACATGTCTTTTGTGTACACCAAAGAGATATGGTATGACATTTTCATTATCCAATCAATCTTAATAAAGCTGTATGCTGTACATATATAAATATCCAATTAATCATATGTGATAGAAAACGGTTCTTGTTCATATATATTTAGGAACTCTTACAATAAAAGATTGATAATAGGAGCAAATACAGATTGAAAAACTGAAACTAAACAAAAGCGGTGGCTCTGTCAGTGCTGTTTGCTTTAAATAGAAAAAAAAAATATCTGTTTAATTTTGAGTAAAGCTTATAGAGACACTTTAGTTACACTGAAAGAGTTAAGAACACATCCTGGAACAGACCACGAGCGGCATTCACAGAGACCTGGACAGCTTTATACCTAACACACGAGCGTCACAATCTGTGCCACTTCTGCAGCTGAGACCAGTCTCTACAATCAGAGGGTCTTCAGTGTCTGTAGCTGTCTCTCAAACAGTTGAGTGGTGCTGAGACACATTCAGAAGAGTCACAACTGCCAAAGCACAGTGTTAATGAAATTGTTGTAGATTTAAAGCATTCTGTTTAGTTGTTCTTATTATAACATATCGAATATACTGCTGGTTTGACATGTGACATAGTCAGACCAGGACTGATGTCGAGTTATAAACTGTGCTGGAGCACATTTCTTGGTAAGGGTATACATAAAGCTGAGTTGTTGCTTTAATTTATGTTTAACTAAGAAATACTGTTCCTGTTTATTTATGGAATCACATGGAAATGCTCAAACAGCAGCTTACTACGTCTAATTTTTAGAATGTTAAACAATACTCAAGTTGCTCACTGTACGCGACATGTGCCAATACCTCATCTGCTTCAAGATCACCTTTGCTACAGTTAGATTGAAATGTGAACCCAAGACGGACAACAGATGGCTAAACCGACCAAGAACAGAAAACAAAAGAAAAAAAACACATGAGAAGATGAGACGCCGAGATCACATGACTTAACACCTTCCTGAAAGCTGCAGGGAAAGTGATGTCTGCTGCAATAAAACTAAATGAGCTGTGGCTTAACGCGTAGAAATGAAGAGATGCCTTATTATTTACGGTGTAAGCACAAAGAAATACTCCACTGTGGACAGAACTGTTTACTAAGGAACTGAACTAAATAAATGGAGTTCTGTTTTTGTCCAAAGTGTGAACGAACCGTTAAACTCAATATTGACCTGAGAAGCTGCAGAAGTCAGCCGACCAGGAACCAGTGGACACTTAAATGTTGCTTTTTCTTCACAAAACGCACAACCAACACTCAAAGTAGAAGAGTCTGTTTTCGATATAATCACTTTTTATGCTTTCAAATGAAGCACTTCCCAAGCCCTTTTTAAGGCTCATCAGCACCAGGTAATTTGTGGCAGACATGTTTAAAAAAAGTATAGATTTTTTGTTTTAATGTTTAATTTCCGCACTTTTCTCAGCCCCAAGTAGGTTGTGGTATGTTTTATCATCTACTTGAAGGCTTTATTCAAATACATATTTCCCCTCTGTGTCATGTTTGAGACAGTGTTTTGCTAAACACAAACAGATCCTAAGTGCAATTCCTAATGGTAATAAAATATAGTACTAGAACTGAGGAAAACCCTTGTTATTGTTGGTCTGGTTGATTGGCATTGATTAAATAATTTAGTATCTGCAGCAGGGTTAATCATTGCATCAGAGTAATTATTAAAAACTTAAATCAGGAACAAAGCAATTCAGAATATTTAAACATCATTTAAAGGAGTCTAAGTCATGAATTGCACCAGTTTATATTAATGGGGTTCATTTACTGTGTATTAAATACATTTTGGTACAATAATAATTACCACCATATTACCAAAACATTTAAAATATTACTAAAATGAACATACTGTGGAGGATCTACAGCTATGAAAATACAACAAATAAACAAATGTTTTGTGTTGTAAGAGGAAAATGACAAGCGTTTCATCCCAGCTAAACTTTGGAGCTAGAGGCAGTCAAGGATCAATTCAATGCTCATTTGCAAATAGAGTAAGTGATGGGTTAAAAAGGAACTTCTAGGGAAAAAAAAATAGTAATAATTGGGCTCGGGATGTAACCATGAATAAATAGCCTATGCGCACCTGAGTTGGAAATGTCAGTCTCAGTGGGAGCCAGGCTTTTTAGTGTCAGTCTCCTCTTCCACCTGAGACCCTCTCCCTCAGCTCCTGCTTTATCAGTTTCTACCTCCTGCAGCTGCTAAGAAACACATCATTCAGTTTCAAAAGTAACAGATTTATTTCCATATTATCTTCCTGAAGAGGGTTGCCTGTGGGAATTTGGGAATAAGCGCCACTGTTTCTGTTTTTAGCCAGAGACTCTTTCACTCACTCAAATGAACACACTGCAGGTGAGGGCTCCTCAGTGGCACTATATCAACACTCACAACTGCAGCAGTACAACTCCCTAGGTTTTCAATTGCGCTAAAACGTAGACTCAATCTATTTAAAAGTCACCTGCCAACTGCTAAATATCGTTTTTAACTCACCGTCTGCAGGTCACTTTTCAAACTGCGCTTCTAACAACCTCGTCCCGTTGTTTTAATGCAGAAACAACGCGAGAAAGGAAGCTGCCGCGTGTCGTTTATTTCCAGTCTGGTTCGTCTTCATCCTGAACCGCGAGGAGTCAGTGAGAAGAGCGCACTCTCTGCGTGCTTTTCCCTCTGACTGTCCCTGGACCGAGTAATGCACCAAGTCACCAGCGCTGCGTAAGAGCCGAGTCTCTTGGCTGTATCTAGGTAACGGCGAGTAGGAGGCGTTTAAGTCCCATTCCGTGTGTCGTATGTGTGTGGACTGTGTGTGCGTAAAGTCAGCTCTCAATGGAGATAAGAGCCTGAGTGGGAATTTTATCCAAAATGTGGCTCTGCACTTTTTTTTGTGGATAGATTTGACTAAGAATAATTTAAACATATTAAATGATATACTTTATATAATGACTGAAGGCTATTCGTTACTTTAGCAACAAATAATAATGTTGAATGGTTTCTTGACATAAAGCAGGAAACTGACCCCTCTACAAATCACAGAATTAAAAAAAAATATAGACAGAGCTTTTCCACCTAGTAGGCACTCAAAGCAATTTGGAAAAAAATAAAATAAAATTCTACAATGAAACTTGTAGCTCTTTCCAGTATTTATATTACATCAACACAGCTTTACTTTATTTGCCAAATATGTGATATTTATTGAGATTGAGAAGTGACAGTTCTATGTGAGTTTCCAGCAGCACTTGTCTTCCTTTGTTCAGTATTCCTTAGCTTTTTTTTTTTTTGTAATATAACTAATAAAACTCAAAACACATTGCGTGTTTATGGCAAAAAAACAAAAAACAAATAGGATGTTAGAAATGGAAAAAGGGTCTTAAATGTAGATTTTACGTAGTAAATTACATGCATGTTAAAAAAATTCAAAATAATAAACTTTTGTTCATCTCATCTTCATAGACATAAATTTTCAGTCCTGAACAGAAGCTTTAGCCAATCAAAGCTTGCTTCTGGAAAAAGTAGCGCTTTGGCCGACAGAACAGTCATTAAGTAAGGCTATATACATCTTTACAGAGAAACACTGATTAAGACAAACAGAGAAAAGAGGATAAATACTGTCAATTTAATTACACACAGGTAAACGAGGTACTTTTACATTTATTCATTTAGCTGACGCTTTCACACAAAGCAACTTATGTTGAGCTTCTAATTACCAGTGTTAGTGCTGGAAAAACACTGGAGGATTAAGTGTCTTGCCCAAGGACACAACGACAGTATGAACTGTGGGGAGAGTGGGAATTGAACTGCCTACCTTCTCGTTGAAGGACGACCGCTCTTCCACTGAGCCACACTGCCCCAGTGGTGGTGATTATTGCTGTTCTGACGCTGAAGTCAGAGCTAAATGTTTGTAGTAAGCTCTAAATGTATTAGTATTTTGCAGAGGGACAAGTTGACTGGTTTTACTTTTTTACTAAAATAAAAGCAGGAGAGGTCCCTACGCTGCTACCTTAGTACCATGCACCTTGTAAGTCACAGGAAATACATTCTTAATAAAAAAAATAATAATAAAATAAAAAATGTATAAAAAATGTATATATATATATTTATATATATATATATATAAGCTATATATACAAGCTATACGCTAAGAGCGAGCGGGACATCGACTCACTGATCCACACCACCAGGATCTACAGCTCTGACATTGGGATGTCATTCGGGCTTGAGAAGTGTAGTCGAATGGTGATAAAGAGAGGGAAGGTAGTCCACACAGAAGGGGTCTCACTACCAGAAGGAACAATAGCAGACATTGAGGATGGTTACAAGTACCTTGGAATACCACAGGCAAATGTCAACCTTGAAGAGGTAACAAGGAAAACAGCAACTGCCAAATACCTTCAACGAGTAAGTCCTAAGAAGTCAGCTCAATGGCAAGAACAAGGCTCGGGCAATAAACAGCTACGCCCTGCCAGTGATCAGATACCCTGCAGGAATAATAAGGTGGCCAAAGGAAGAGATACAGACCACAGACGTTAAGACACGAAAGCTCCTCACCATGCATGGAGGGTTCCATCCCAAATCCAGCACCTTGAGACTGTACGCTAGCCGTAAGGAAGGCGGGCGTGGACTAGTGAGTGTGAAAGCCACTATCTATTGAAGTACATCAAAGATAAGGCCCCGACAGATGACGTGCTTAGTGAATGTCTCAGGCAATGGGGAGCAGCGGAAGAGGAGCTGGAGGAGGGACCATCATGGGAGGATGAGCTAAAACCCCTACATGGGATGTACCACCGGAACATAACTGAAGTGGCTGATATCAAGAAATCCTACCAATGTCTAGAACGGGCCGGACTGAAGGACAGCACAGAGGCACTCATCATGGCTGCACAGGAACAAGCCCTGAGCACCAGAGCAATAGAGGCCCAGATCTACCACACCAGACAAGACCCAAGGTGTAGGCTGTGCAAACAGGCCCCTGAGACAATCCAACACTTAACTGCAGGGTGTAAGATGCAGGCAGGGAAAGCATACATGGAACGCCATAACCAAGTGGCTGGCATAGTGTACAGGAACATCTGCACGGAGTACGGACTGAAAACCCCGAGGTCAAAGTGGGAAACACCTCCAAAGGTGGTTGAGAATGACCGAGCCAAGATCCTGTGGGACTTCCAGATTCAGACTGACAGAATGGTAATGGCGAACCAACCAGACATCGTGGTGGTGGACAAACAGCAGAGGAAAGCCGTTGTGGTTGATGTGGCAATACCAAGTGATTGCAACATCAGGAAAAAGGAACATGAGAAACTAGAGAAATACCAAGGGCTCAGGGAAGAGCTGGAAAAGACTTGGAAGGTGAGGGTGACAGTGGTGCCCGTGGTCATCGGAGCACTCGGGGCAGTGACCCCCAAACTGGAAGAGTGGCTACAGCAGATCCCTGGAAGAACACCAGACATCTCGGTCCAGAAAAGTGCAGTACTAGGAACAGCAAAGATACTGCGCAGAACCCTCAAGCTCCCAGGCCTCTGGTAGAGGACCCGTGCTCAAAGGATGAGACCACCCGCGGAGGGTGAAGGACAAAGTTTTTTTTATATATATATATAGATATTTTATTTTTTATTTTTTTTTTAACTGACATTGAGCTAAAATTGTGGGCAATGGAATTAGGTTATTACATTATAATAATACATAAAAAGCCATTACCTGGTCTGATTACCCTAATCTCCCTGTCTCTGAAACGGTTTTAAATGGATCTAACGGTTTAAAAGCTTAAAATTACCCCCACTTACTCAGCTTCAGTGTATTCAAAAATGTCAACAGGCAGCATTTTGGATTTTAAATGGAAAGTTATTTACAGTAAAAAGTCTCTATACATTGTTTCTGCTGCACAGGCTTCTTTATAAATGTCACACAATTACAGGTTTGATCAAGCCTCTCTCATGAAACCCCTTAAAAAGGTCCTCGAGTAAGGACGCCACCATACAGCAATATACCTCCGTCCACCAGAGGGCAGGCTCCAAAAGCGGAAATATAAGGAGAAATCCAATGGCGACTGTGTTAAAAGTGTAAAAATCATGTTTACAGCCTGGTACAAAAGATGGCCCTGAGCTGTAAAACTAAGTTTTTACTACATGACAACTCAGGGGGTGAATTTTTGATTAATGCATCTGTTAATTCTATCTGAAAACTATTGCTTAAAAAGTAAAAGCCGAAAAGTCCGGATGTATAACACAAATAACACAAACATAATTAGACACAAGGGAAATATACATAAAAGGTTATTAATGTCTCTAGTCATGTGATGCGCGCTACAACGCAAACACATTATATTTAACGCCCCAGGAAGTTACGGCTCGGTTTGATCACGCTGTCACCAAACTGGAAGAAGAAGAGATAAAAAGTAAGTGAGTCTCTGTATCTTCTGTATGGTTGCGGGTTTGGGTGGAACAATAAACAAATGCGTGAAAGTTCCATTACACAAATGTGCAGGCAACTAATTATTATTTGTGTCTTGTCCTGTTAACTATAATAAATTAGCTACAACACAGTCTTGTGAGTGAAGTGCGGTGAAGAAAGGGGAAGCCCAATTATTGTTAAAAAAATAGCTTATAAACTTAATTGTAGTGTTTTTTTCTGTAACCTCGCTTGGTAATATGCAAATAGAGTTCAACAAATGGGTGAGTGTTAGAAAATATGCTTCTGTTAACAAGGTAATGCGTTACACACAAGGCTCTGTTGGTTTTATTACATGGTTGACAGTTTACAGATGATAAATAGTTTACACAATTCAAGTCATTGGCATTTGCCCCTCACTTATAGACAGTCTCCAGAGCAGAAACAGGAAAATATTAGTCACACTTCCACTTTGGGGAATATGACTTATCTATTTTAATATTTTATGATTGTTGTTATCCCGGACTGAAGGAAAATGCTGCAAATTACAGAATTATAAAGTCAGAGCACAAAAGCCTGGCAGGAGTGGGACAAAGAAAGATTTTTTTTATCCAGCTAACTAAGGATGTTATACAACAAAAAGTATTGTTCTAATTTCTGACACTTTTTTGGGTCGTACAGCTGAATAATCTATGAACTCTGATCCAGTCTCACTGAAAGAGTACACAGACACAGGACCACAAGACAGGGTTCAAAGTAGCTGGAGCCAAATGTCTTATCTTAACAAGACTCCAGGTGTGTTAAAACCTGACTCCAATTAGATTTTTTTAGGTCATTTACTCAAGGGTCCACAAGCATTCTGAGTTTTTTTGTGCTGTTCTCAATAAAGATTAAAGAATGGTGTAATTATTTTTAGACACATTATGTTTATCAATACCCTTGACTTAGATGAAGATTAGATAACTTTTTAAGATAAATTTATTCAGAAAACCATAAAATTCCAAAAGGTTCACATACTTTTTCTTGCCACCGTATTTGACTAAATCCAGCACATCTTTTTTTTTATAGGAGAAGTTTCTTAAACTAAAAGTTAATGTGGCCTGTTTTTAGACAAACAAAAATTATATAAAAAAAAAAGTTTGATAAAATAGCATCATTTCGACACAAAAAGCTATAATGCAATCTTCATAACAACATTTAATAAGTTCCTTTAACTTTTCCTTCTCGATGATGAGGGAATTCCTTCCTTAAATATTCTCTTTGTTCCCCCACCTCCAACTTTACGAATGTAGCGCTGCTTGACAGTATTAGTGATAAGAGCACAAAAGTAATATCTGTAACACTGTCAAATTGAACATCCAAAAACAGCCTGGATGAATAACTTTGATCAGTGTAATTTTATTTTGTTGGACAATATGATGGATGCTGCTCCTTGCATTCAGTCATTATGAATAGTTTGAATAGGCTCCAGTTGAAGCAGTGTCAAAATAATCTTGTTTTGCCAAAAAAATAAAAAAAGGCACAAAGCCTTGTGGCCCAGATTTCTAATCCTTTGTGACGAGCTGAAACAAAGATTTCAAAAGGACAGTAACCTTATCTAACTTTCTGTCTCAAAATGATCTGGAAACATGAAAATCAATCAAAGGCTGGTGCACAGACCCTATATACGCTGCACCTTCAACTCTTCATCAAAGCAGTTACATAGTGAGTCGTGACCTGGGACATCAAATAGGTATTCATTACTGCCAATGATTAGGGACTTAGTGGCATCAAGAGTCTTTCATAGACAGTCAGACAGCAATCTTTATTACATAGGACACTGCGGCACCAAATTATTCTTAGTATGAACCTGAAATAGGCTTTTATGGGCTGTTTATATTTAGCATCTTTTTTGGGGTTATTGCTTGATTAAAGACATAACAATGACAGCAAAATTAACCATTCTGGGTGTTAGAAACTTGCTAGCAACACCAAACAATGA
Organism: Neodontobutis hainanensis; assembly: GCA_024349245.1. Classification (NCBI taxonomy): domain Eukaryota; kingdom Metazoa; phylum Chordata; class Actinopteri; order Gobiiformes; family Odontobutidae; genus Neodontobutis; species Neodontobutis hainanensis. Next base: position 3,885,245 of record JALDNG010000086.1, on the reverse strand, counting down.
GACAATATGTCCGTTCTGTGTCTCACTCCAATTCTTAAATGTCTTTGGTACAGTGCATTTCTGCTTTACACCAGCTGTTTACATACATTTTCCTGCACTAAAAAAAGAAGGAAAAAAAAATAGTCATGTGATTACTTTAAATACCTTACCAGCAGGTAAAATAAACACAGGAAGTACTGACTGTAGAAGTGGCACTATTAATGCCCCACACTCTAGATATTAAACCCTATGTCTTATGCTCCCTCACTTAAATAATCTTTAAAATAGCAAGCTTGAGCTCTGAAAATTCACTGAATATATTATTTACTGCATGTTTACAGTGTGTCTCATTTGCTCGGTGCTACTTGATGAGGCCTCTTTAATAAATAGGCTAGATGTCTGATTAAGCAACAAGTTGTTACTGAGGCATTCTCATTAACCGAAGCAACTGCTAAAAAAAGGCAGCTGATGTAACTCTTAAATATCCCGTGTTAAGTAGGTGAGTAATGCAGATCCGCTAACAAAATCTGGCAATTACTTCTAGGTCTGTAAACACTGACAGTTGTGTCACTAATATATAAAAGTTAATTGAAGCAGTAATAATCTATAGTCTATAATAAAATGCACTTACTTATTTGCCTCACTTTCTCTGTGAGTACAAACTTATTATAGATAACAGGTCTGTAAGCTTTAGGCGTGTACAATTATTGCAATTATAGAATTATAGCAAGAATCGATCAAAAACAGAAGTCAGATAAAAGAAAATGGCCATTTATTTTGAGTCTCCTTTAAAACGGACATGACCTATTTTTTTTTTACTCTTTCATTTTAGTTTGACAGTTTAATCACTAGCTTCACAGCTCACTTCCGGTATAAAGATTCTTCGACTTGGTCAAAGAAAGAAGGACCAAGGAAAATAAACCAGGAAATGGGCAAAAGAAGCAAAAGAACTCAAAAAACTAAATAGAGAAAACTGCAGCAAATAAAACGCAGCTAAATGTTGGCAAAGCTTTGACTCAATGGGTAACGAGACGGAGATAATTACCGGCTCTCTACGGTCTGACAGAAAAATTTAACCTAAACGTTTCAGGTAAGTTCTGAGCTCCGGTTTAATGTAATGTGTTAGTGGAAGATAATTGGTCTAGTTTTACATATTTTCCTTTTTATTAAAGAAGCTGAAAAAGGTTACTAAGCTGCTGCTGGGGATGAGTGGTGAGGCTGAGAGGGACTGTAAAAAGAAAATCAGGTAGTGGAGCTTTCATGTGGGTGAAAATGTCACTTATACCCTTTGGGGTCTAAGCATTTTATTTTGAAACTCAACTCTCTAGACATCCAATATACATAAATATTTTACTCTGTAACACACACACACACACACACACACACACACACACACACACACACACACACACACACACACACACACATAGGTTGAGTGCGATCCCTACCACAACCATCACTGAAACCAATGAGCTGATATACACCTCAGCAGCAGTGATCCTCGAGATGCTTGGCTATAAGAGCAACCATGAGAAACAGTACCCACCATGAAAACAAAGGCTGGAGGCTAAAATCAAGAAGGCACAGAGAGAAGTAAGCCAACTGACAGAGGCCAAGAAAGGTGCAATGAGAAAACAAGTACCCAATAGGTACAACCAGATGCACATACCTGAAGCACTTGAAACTGCCAAACAAAGGCTCCAAGCCTTGGCCAGCCGCCTAAAGAGGTACACAAGAGAGAATGAAGCCAGAAGAATAAACCGGCTGTTCGCAACTCAACCTGCGAAAGTGAACGCTCAGTGGCAGGGCAATAACAGCAGAGCCGACCCACCAAGGCTGGAAACTGAACAATACTGGAAAAATATATGGGAGAGGGAGGCATCACACAACAGCGATGCACAGTGGCTGGTGGCTCTGAGTGAGGACCACAGCAACCTCCCTGAACAGAATCCAGTTACCATCATAGCGGCAGACATCCAGGAAAGAGTCTCAGGTATGAAAAACTGGACAGCACCGGGCCCTGACAGGATCCACACCTACTGGCTAAAGAAGTTCACTGTACTCCACAAGCGCCTTGCAGTACAAATGATCCAGCTGCTAAGGGATGGGACGCACCCTGAATGGCTTACCGAAGGGCGTACAATCCTGATCCTGAAGGATCCAACAAAGGGTACAGTCCCATCCAACTATCGCCCAATAACCTGTCTCTCCACAACATGGAAGTTCATGTCAGGCATCATCGCGGCTAAGATAAGTGTATGTATATAAATCCAGCTTTTTTATATATAAATAAAATATAAAAAGCTGGATTTTTTTGTGTTTGTTTCAGCTTATATGTATTTTAAAGCCTGCCTTGGTTCTAGCCTGCATGATACTTTTGTTTGACCTCTCCACCAGTTTCAGTCTGTGCATTCTATAAAATGCCATTATCTCCACTGGCAGCTGGTAAGAAAGCAATCAAAAACACAATAAAAATATCATCGCTTCATAATTTCCAAATGACAGGGACTGACAATGAGGCTTAAACGGTCTATAACCGGTGATAAATGAGAGAGGACAATGTAATCTTTACGTCGAGGAGATTGCTTCACAGCCCAGAGCTCAGTGCTGTGGGTGTAATAAAACAGATGCGTCTAAACCATTTTATTTAACATGTAGATTGAGATTGAACAGCAGTGGAGCCGATCAATAACTGCTGTTTGCCAATGCAGCTGCTTTAACCTTCACAACGCCGCTACAGTTTAACATTACAGGCTTTCAGAAAACGCAGTTATATAGTTCACACCAATGCTACGAGCGAGGCTTTAGCTGACTTTAAGATGGCCGTGAACACAAGGACACAGACCCGTGTGCTGCTACAGTCGTCAGCTTGTATCCATGGACACACGGCACCTGAGAATCACAGGCATCTGCACAAACACTATGATAATCAGCTGTGGGAGTGTTTGCTGCTCCTCTTATTTTAGATATGAATATTTCTCCAAGGATGTTGTTAACAATTTCTGTTTTATTTTATCATAAAACAGAAATTAAAGTATAACTGCACTGTGCTTTTGAAACCTTTGAAAAACTTGAAAAATTGCTTTTTTATTTATAAATATTGCTGCATTTATATTGCTCTCTGAAATCATAAAACAACTGAAAAGACATGAGCTTCTGCTGAAGTTAAACAAAAAAATATGGTGTTTGTTTTTCTGAGTTGTTAACATACGCATCACCAACTTGGAGCAAAGGTGTTGTTTTATTAATTAACACATTTCTGTCTCTTTGCTACAGAGTTTTCACTTGTCATTCTTATCAGTTGTGAGCTTGACTTCAGGTACGTTAACCAAAGGCATGTATAAACCCCAAATTACACGTCGCAGACCATCGCCCACTTGACACGTTTCAGATCCGCTGTAAAGTGGAGCTTTGAGCAGCTCAGAAGAGCATGAAAGTATGAGATGGTTTGATAAAAGCCACTGAGAAAGACGTGTGTGGGATCAAAACAAGAGGAAGGACCAGAAAACAAGTTTGAGTTAGCTTTGTTGTTCAAATAAACATCACCTCACAGGTTTTTACTCATTTCATTGGACACAAAAAGGCTTGGTACATTTTAGGTTCTGGTTCATGCAATCAACGTACAGATCCACCATCTTCATGGACGCAAAACAGAAAGGACCCATCACTTTTAATTGAGTTGCCAATTGCAATTCAACCTTTGTTGTATAAAGAAAAGACTGCAGAACATACATAAGCCATCAGAAGGAAAACTATCTGATGGCAAAACACTTCAAAACTATGGGAAACAAACAATCTCAAAGCTCAGGTCATTGAAACAGTCCAGAAGGGGAACAGAGTTACGAAACCTTTCTGTTTGTGAACACTACATTTTGAACATCTACCACTGCATTTCACCTTGGCCTTGTTGGTGCAGTCATCTCCGTTTTTTTGGCTTAATGTCTCTCGGCATCCATTGTTTTTGTCTGAAATGATGGTTCTGATGATGGTTCTGAGGATGCAGGTACTCACTAAATTTTCAACTGTTTTATTAATATACAGTACAGTGATGTACAGTTGGTAATTATTTCTAATATTTACATATACAAGGTACACCTTGATGGGATGTTTTAATGTGGGGTGACAATTCATTGCCATTGATTTTTTTGATATTGTTGTAAAGTTGTATTTCTGTATTCATGCTAGACACACATGACCCTTAGCTCTTTTTAATTGCCACAGCTGGGTTCTCACTCACTAATGCCCTGACGAAGACAATGGTCCTTTCTCAGTCAAATCCCTACCCACTTCCTCTCCACCCTCGAGTGCCCTCGTTGTGTAGTGACCCTCGAAACAAAGACGGTTATGTGCATTTTCTTTGTCAGTGATGCACCAAGATGTTTTCACATTTACAATTAAAAGAACGTGTGGGTAAACAATTTATGTCTGGATTTTTCCCAGCTCAGAAAACAACTACTGTATGTGATCCTAAAACTATTTACTCTTTACAGTATGTTTTTGTAAGTGTTACATGTCTGGTTGAAGAATTGTATGCTTCTACAACGCTGTAGAACTTACTTGGCAATGCTGCAGAAATGTTTCTATACCCTTCCCAAGATTTATGGCTTGATACAATCCTGTCTCAGAGGTCTACAGAAAATTCCTTGGACGTCTTGGCTTGGTTTGTCTCCGACCTGCACTGTTATCTGTGGGACCTTGTATAAACAGGTGTGTGCCTTTACAAAACCTGTCCAATCAACTGAATTTACCACAGGTGGACTCCAATCAAGTTGTAGAAGCATCTCAAGGATGATCAGGGGAAAAAGGATGTACCTGAGCTCAATTTTGACTGTCATGTACTTTTTAAATAAAACTTTCTTTCTTCGTCATTATGGGTTATTGTTTGTAAAATTGAAGCAAATAATGAATTGTCTAAAGAATTGAAGTACATGCCCATTTTGACAACACAAGTACATTTTCAATTAAAAAAGGCAATAGCTACAAAAATAAAAAAAGGCACATTCTGCATTAACAATATGATTTTGACAAACGTCAGCTGACACTTTGCTAAATCTTCATAAAGACCAGTGTTTTAATGTTTTGACTGCTACTGGTGTTTTTCCACAGAAGAGCCTTGTGATGTTACCACGTGTGGTCAGCTGATTTATGCAAGTTACTTCTTTAGAACAGTATCCCGGGTGTGAGAGCATGCACTGGTTCACCAGTCCCCTGTTTTCGGACGCTCCCTGTTTGTGATTTTATTTCTTGCAGTGGTTGTAAATAGCAGATTTATGCTTTTTTGTTTTGTTGCTGGTGTTCTTTTTCACATTCTGTTTGATGCTATTTTTAACATGAGGTAAATGCTGCTCCTCACACAACCACAAAGGCTACCATTCTTGAATCCTCACACAATTTCTTAGTATCTCATTGATCTGTGGTTCAATCAAAAACACTTTGTAGACCTCCGATAAGACCTTCAAGGGGGAACATAAAACATACATGTATTTCTTTACTCAAGCCTATTACTATGTGTTTTCTTACATTCTTTATTGTCACTTTACAATAAACAGACTTTTTTCAAATATATTGAAAAATACAGAATGTGTGTCTATTTGGACCAAACTTGGGAGGTATGGTATTTTTTTTCCTTTACTGCTCATACTGAAAAAGGAAAGATAACTATTTATCTTACTTTTACTGACTTTTATATGCATTTAAATTTATTTTTAAGCTGGCTCTTTTTGACTCTTACTAAAGGAAAGTCTTTTTTTGGCTCTATTTTAATTATTTCCTAAATTGAGCCTTGATTTGTACTGGTTTGACTGATAGAGTCTGAGCACAAATCTTTTCCTTTGTACATGTAGTTGCATCATACAACCCCCATATTTCTGCTTTTGACATGATGCCATCATCCCTGAAGGCTGAAGTGAGCTCCTGCCTCAAGCAAAGGAGGTTACGTAACTTGGGGTCTTGTTCTTCAATAAGGGAAGGATTATGTGGAAGACTGGCAGATGGATCAGCACGGTGTCCACAGCAATGGGGTCGACAAAACGGTCGAAGAAGGAGCTGTGCAGTTTTAGTGGTCCTCCACACTGAAGGGACCAGCTGAGGCCCGACCCATGACACACTAAAGGGCCAGCCAAGAGAAGTGAACGTCTGGCTTGAACGTCTCTGTATTCTGTTTGGAGTTAAAGCAAGTGTCTAAGGAGAAGGAAGTCTGAGCACCTCTGCTTAGACTGCTGCTCCCAAAACCCAATCCTGAGTAAGGATGACACATAAGTCTTAAACATTCGGTAACAATTGAATGGAGAGACTGCCTGTAGAGTATTTATCTTTTGTCATTCTGCCTTCTATAAACTATTATTGTATATTATAAGTGGAAAACCCTGTGGTAAAGGTATTATTAGTTTGTTATATAGAAAGTAAAGTATTATAATGTAAGAAGGTTTTAAGAGGAAAGACTCAAAAGAACATTATTTTTCAAAACATTAAATTCCAATCTTTTAAAATCCTGAAGATATTCAACAGAAATAATGGGGTTCACATATTGTCATGGAGTCTGAGTCCAGAAGAAAATAACAGCTTTGTCATTGTGTTCTGTTTAGAACATGCGCCACCATTTATTTAGTAAAGACGATGCAGTGCTTCTGGGAACGGGCTCTAACAGAGACAGAAAGGTCATGAGCAGTGCCCACATCCTTTCAGACAATAGTTTCACAGTTAACAAAGTATAAATGGCAATGAAAAATAAACCCTATGAAACATCAATTGGACTGATGCGTCTTTCAGGCTGCTAATGCATTTTGTTTAACACTTCCCGTGTTTGGTGCGGTTGCTCTGTTAGCACGTTCACTTGGATAAGTGTTAATGCTCCAGACAAACCTCAGTGCACGCCAAAGATGCACTCCAAGACCCCATTAAAAGAGAGGTCTCAATGCGCTTCCAGGTGAACTCTGGGACAGTTCGATTCAAGTGTGACCCTCAACCATAGACCATAGTTGAGCCTAAACAGGAAAAGACTGGCAAAAAATATATAGATACACATAATGCTTAGTTTCCTCATGGTCGGAAAAAGTGATACAAAACAATATTCTCCAACTAATTAAAATGAGAAGAGGTCAAATGTTAAACACTGAGGAACTAAAAAGCTATAGTAACATGCCTAATTAGCATTTGGGATAACAGCACCCTTAAAAAAATCCATGTTTTGTCCGCAGTTTAAAATGCAACTATGAACGCTTGGCAGGCCCGGCTTTTTGTCGACAAACTGAACTAAATAGATCTTTTGCTGTTTTGGTGCAAACTAAATGAAGTGGCCCTGTACGTCAGTACGTCAGATTGAAACCTCTGACTTTGCTGTGAACTAGATTTTCTTTGACGTAGAGCTCAGCAGGTTTGTCTACGTCCGTCTGTAAACTACGATCAATGTGATCTCCTGAACGCTGGAGGCAAGTTCAGAAGAGAAACAATCAGCAGCCCTTTCAGCTTCATTTGTCAAAGGTCACCGGGATTTAGAAGTGGAAATTAATGATTTTTGTTTTTGCGCTAATGGCAATCCATTACTGTTTGAGGGGTTGATTGAGCATGTTTCTTTTGGTCCATTAAATTTAAGCAAGCAAGGTTTGTTTGGTCTGTCTTCTGCCATGATTTCTCTTTCAATTTCAAAACATGAATACAGTGGAAATAAGCTGCGGTCGCACTTACCTCCGCTGTCATATTCCTGTAAGTGGCTTGACTAAGTTGGCTGCCAAGCACAAATGTGTTTTCTAAGAAGTAGATCTCTATTGTGGGATTGATTGCCAAATACATGTTATAAATGAAGACTTTATTATTCCTATAGCAGGCTATAAGGGAAAGCAAAAAACAGAACTCAAACAACAAGGCCACGGTAATGGTTCTCATGGATTTAAGTGCCATTACAGTCTCACAGGTACAACCAACACACTGCCTTTATAAGCTTTACATCTCAGGGGTTCTACAAGTGTCTAAATAATACCGTCTATCGAGTGGTGCATGTTCGCCATTTTGTCCCAGAAATGGAATCACCCCAAACAAAGTTGTTTTTAACATTTTTTTTTAAAAGAAAAACTGTTAAATTACATAATAATTATTACAGGACTGATAAGTGAAAAAAAACTATACCTTAAGACATTATCTGCAATTTATATTGAATTGTTTAAATAGAAAAGATCAGACCATTGTGAGAGTTTGTCCAATCACAGCATGCTTCCAGAAAAAGGGAAAAACTGTTCTCATTGGTTTATACTGATGTCAACAAGGAAGTAACTGTGTAAAATCTTTATTTTTACACAGCAACTGTGTCAAGAAGACGCGCTAAAGCAGGCATCTTGTGTTTTGGCAGTGGTTAAAACCTGCCTTTTTTGTACTTCCAACATATCAACTTTAAGGAAAAATATTTGCAATGAACATTTATATAACATGTTTGCGTGAAAAAGAAGATGAATGTAACGCTGGGGGAAAAGAACTGTCACAGCCTTACTCTGCTTCTTCCTGAGGAGCCAACTTCTCCTCGTCCCCTCTCTGTTTCAGGAGTGAAGACAGGTGGGTTTGAGTCCTGGCAGATTTCTCACAAGCTGAATCCACTCGTGCAGCTACATGAGCCACTCCAGGTGCTTGCTCCAGCTCACCTTGATTTTGTCAGTTTTTATACTTGTTTTTTCCTCTCCTGCACCAGATCTCTGCTCTCAACCACCTGTCGGTTCTGCCCTTGTCTGCTCCTGGAAAAAAACCTGCAACAACCTGTTAACTTAACCTGCAAATACTTTCTTTGTAAATAAACACTTACATTGACTGCTTCTGGATTCCCCTGCCTTACTCGTAACCAAAGCATCTAATGTCTGTCTAATGAGAGACTGTCACTGTCAATGGTGGTGAATTTAAATTGCTAAATACACCTGACAAAATAAAGCTTAATGTGCCGGATTTAACCAGGTTGATACGATTGTCTGTTTTTGCCGTATACGATATGAATAATGAAAAATAGAACCCACTGGAAGTGTCAGTGCAACGTTCACTTTTGAGAACACAATCTTTTAACATTACTGTCACATAATCATCCGGGTGACTACCTGAAGGGGATTATGACCAATCTGCCAATAACTGCCTTTATAATGTGAGTGTATCCATTTGAGCAATGCCACAAACTCTAGACACACCTGGCACTGACACACTGTTGGTCAGAACAAGGCACAGTTTGGTAAAATCCCAAAGTTTTGAAAAGGTCAATATGGGTTTCTCTACATTTTGTCCTCACATGTTTTTTTTTTTTTTTTTTTTCCAAAATAAAAATGACACAAACTGTGTAATTTGCATTTGTAGATCAACCGGTAAAGGTCTGGCAGGAGTGGGTTTGTGATGTAGTTTTAGTGGCAGAAAAACAGGCTTGGCTCAATATCTTGGTATTTTTGCGGCAAATGGTGAACAAATCCTTTGAAAAGCCACTTCACTGCTCGTACACTTTATTAGACAGTTCTGACCAGTAAACATTTTTTTATTTGAATGTGTTTATGATTTGTACAAATGATCACACACAGTCATTACCTCAACACTAATGCTATTTAAGTGCCGCCCAAGTGTCAAAGAACACATTGAGCTTTTAATTATTCAGCCATCTGTGCCTATTTGTATATCTCTTATAGCACATGCTGCAACGGCAGATTGCCCCTCATTGTGTCTGAACGTCAATATGTCTTGTTTGTTTGTCAAAGCTCGATGAGAAGCGTCTCAGTGGGACACAAAGGACACGTATATCTCTTGCAGCAGCTTATTGTGATTCAAATTAGTGCTGCAGGTGTAACCCCAAATGTACACCAAGAACTGAAGCGGAGCGTCACACCCGCTTTGACCTTTTACTTGCATCTGCTTAAACAACCTATAGAGACGTCCTTCAGTAGATGATGCAAATACCATGAGATTTTCAAAATGGACCGGTGGACAAGGGAAAATCAAAATTGTACTATTTATTTTTATGTCTTTGACCTTCCTTGGCTTGTTAGCCTATGGAAAGAAAACATGGAAGAGAGAAGGGATTACAAGGAACAAACCAGGGTCCTATACTGTATTTATATGTATGTTCATCTTCTTACAAATATCCTAAAACTACTGTGTTTTTTCAGACATTTTTTATTGTAAATTAAGATGGTAAAAGTAGAGCATTATGCATATGATGTTCATCAAGTCAAGAGGCAAAAAAGTGTCCCGAAAAACAAAAGAAACTAAAGATCTGTGTCTGGTTCCTACATATTCAGCACTCGTGTACGCAGTATTGTCAAGGGCTCCTTTAGAAGTAATACAGTAATACAAGTCCAAACCAATCAAAGCAGAAATGAAAGCCAACAATATTTGAACTGTTTGCCAGTATTTCATTTATCATGTCAATTGTCTTGGTGATCACGTGGTCTATGTAGTCTATTCTGCCAACTAGAGGCAGATATTTGGTAGGTCCACTCATAAGGAGAAGGTTGGTTCTGTTATATTTGGTGTTGCCACGATTGTTTAAAGCCCTGTCTCCAACACGACTTTGCCTTTTGGAAATGAAAACCTTACAGGTCGTATCAAGTCAGTAACTTACAGTTTACTTGGCCTTATCTATAAGGCCAAATAAACTGAATTAAAACCATTCAAATAAAATGCTTCATTAAAATTGTCAACTGTGATTTTTTTAGAATGTTACCAAATAAATTATACATTAATATGCTGGACCTATATAAGCAGAAAATTACACTCATTACATAAAAACATAGTCTTCAGGTCTTTTTGGCTTCTCTAGTATATATTTTTTTATTTATATTGCACGGTTACATCTAATCTCTCTAATATAACTCCGATCTGGGCCTGTGTTTTGAAGTGTGTCGCTGCCAAGGCTTGCTGCTTATCATTCGAGTTTCCGAAAGACAAAGCTGAGCAGTTTCCCGGGCTCCTTTGAGAAGAACCGCAGCTGCTCCACTGATTAGATAAGAGCTGCTTTTTGGGCTGTCACCTTCACAGTGGCCATTGCAGTTTCCTTATGTTCACTTATCTTTGGACAAGCTCTTTGCTTTGTGCAGCTTTTGTGAGTGTAAAATGTCAAAAGCTGGATTCAAATGGTAAGCATCTCATCTTTGAACGGCATGGTTTTGCAGCAGATTTTATTGAAGTATTGATTTACATGTTTTTGTATAAATCTTAAATGTGTTTATACTATTGATCAAATGTTTTCAAATGCTTATTCATCAATATTTCTATGTGTAAATCTGATCTCAGTTTTGGAAGTGTGAAATATTTGTCAAAACAATCCACTTCTGATTTGATGCTACTTTATTTTCTAGGATTACAGTAATTTCCCAGATCAACAATATAACACTACTGTATGTATTACACTACTTTAAATAAAATATGCATTGAATGAGAGGAGTTCAAGTGGAAAGGGTGCAGGATCTTAGGTACTTAGAGTTAGCAGTCCAGAGACAGAGGGCATGTGGAAAAGTTGGAAAGTGTGGAGAAACATGTACGGTGTGTTGTGTGATTAAAAAGGAACCAGCGAGAATTAAAAAAAAGGGGTTGTCCCTCATACGAAGAACTTGGTCAAGTTGAAAGTAGACTGGTCTGTGAGATGAGTTAAGGAGCATTGTGACCACCTGGATGACTGAAAACATAGACAGACAATGCAGAGGATAACATCTGAAGAAGAAAAAGTACACAGCTTTTTAAATTGCACACAACCCTTTCCAGATACTACTAAAGTAGATGAGAAAAGATATGCTATTTGTCACATATAAAGTAAGACATAGTGCAATGCAGTGAAATTTATTTTCGAACCTGCAGCCAACACTCCACATACACATCAACTTTTATTACTGCAACTTTTCTAATCACTTCCCCAATTTTTCCTGGTATAATGTAGCTCACCTCTCTTTACATTTTTAACTCATTGTTATCTCTAAAGCATTTTGGTGGCATCTGGTGGTGAAAGTGCAGATTGCAATTCCACAACATCTCAAAGAATGGATGCACTTCTTTTCCAACTTTGCTCAGTTTGTTTGTTCTGAGCATTTGCAAAAATCCTATGTCTTTTTTATTTTCTTTTTTAAGAAAACCACATAACTTTAAAGTCCAAAAATATAATTTCTTGTAAAATCTTAATGGTTCTTATGTGAGATTATTTTTACAGATGCAGGACCCTCAGCTGGACAGGAAATGCTGATATAAATTATATAAAATACTCCTGTTGCTGGGATGTTTTTGCTCAAAACCAAAGGCCATTATACTGAACATCATCAAAGTTGTACTTGTACATAATGCACTAAAACTATCCTACACGTTCAGAAGACTTTTTTTATTTTTATTAATGCAAACTTGCAGGTTTGGACATTCTCTTGCAATAATACAGAGAGTCTATAGAGGCGTTCCCACCCTCTGCTTGCTAAAAGTTATGCAGGGCTGCTTTAAGTTAAACGCATTGACACAATTATTCACTGAAAACTAAAATGTATTCACACAATGCACCTTTAAGTAAGCGTTTTGCAACAGAAGCTAATTTTTACATCATTTTTGAAATATAAAGCCCTTTTTCTTATTGACTGCCACACTTCTAAGATACTAGTGTTGGCCTTCATGTTCTGGAAATGTAAAACTGCTGCTGATTTAATACAACCTTGTAAGAACAAACTGTACATACCTTATCAGTTCAGACACATGGCCATTAAACACAGTATATAGTGTAGTATAGCAGCTCTTAAGTGAAGCTCTGATGTTTTTTGTGGGGATTAGATTAAATGCAGTGGGTTGAAACATTTACATCTCACATAAGAAGATATTTGATCGGTGTTATGTAAATTTAAAAGTGGCTAAATATAAGTTGATACAGACCTAGTGATAAAATAACACGTCTCATTTGATAGAAGTGTGCGGTAACAAACAATATATATTATGCAGATTGAGCATTTTTACATTATTGTCAAAAGCATGTCATAGATGGAAAGTGTAGTTTTTGGCAGTAATTCCCCACCTCTCCTTCCGACAGCCTGTGAGCAGCTACGGTAGCCCTTTAGGGACATGTTACTGTTTATGAAGAAAGTCAGTCAGTCACTGGAGCTACTTGACCAGTTCAAATAAAAAATTTACAAGCAGAGTCAATACTGTTCATAAATGCTCTAAACCTTGATGAAACGTTAATGTGCTTCTCCTGCAGCAGTGCTCAGTTTGTCCTCTCTGGACACTGTAGGAGGAAGTCAAGGAACTAATTGTTTCTTTCATTAAGTTCATGGAGTTATGCTGTGTATGCAACAACAATTTACACACAGCACCTTTAACATAGATACAGAAAAAATTCATTCCCAACCATACCATTTTCCTATTCTGTCTTCAACTCTCACATACTTTTTATTTAAGAATTTTTTTTTTTTTTTTTTTTTGGACAAGAGAAAGGGTGTGGTATTTTTTAAAGGGTTGTCTGTTAGTATTGCGAAAAGAAAAAGTTACTTCCTATCCTTCTATATTTTTCCACATTCCGGTCCTTGTGTTCCACCATGTATTTTGTGGTTGAAGGAAAGATTATAAGAATGACCTGCCTTATGTTTTTTCATTTAGTGAGTGTCAAGGCCAGTGTAAAGTATTGTTAAAACTGTGGTAAGTCACAGTGATGCAGTGGATCCAGACTTGTGCTTTTATCAGTGTGTATATATGACATAAGAGTTTAAATTGCTCCAAAAATATTATTTCATGGTTGTGTTACTACTACTTCTGTCTGATAACTGCTATTCAAGCATTGCTGACTTTGTTATTCGTGAACTGGATTAGTCCTACTGCTGCCAATAATCAAACTTAAAAACAGAGTTGCACAGTATTACACACTTTATACACTGCAGCATAAACAGACGAATGTAACTTAACCTCAAACATAATGTGTGTAAACTGCCAGAACTAAACTTTGAAGTGATCACACAACTCAAAAAGGGATTACATTTTTAATTAAACTGCAACTAAAATACGGATAAAGTCGGCTGAGAGTAGAACAGAACATATGGTAAGAATAAAAAAATCTGGAAGCTTTATTTGTTGAGTTGAGCCTTTATCAGTTTTTTTTACTCATGAGTTTTCCGGCACACAGGCCCACTGGCTTTGGATATGCGTGTTGTTTCTATGTTTTGTGAGTCTAAAGCCCACATATAGTCCGCATAAAATAGATAAAAAAAATAATGGTAAGCTGTAAGTCTGTGATGAGGTTGAACACTAACTCCTGGTACTCGTGCTTTGTGCTCCCTGTCACAGCCCCTCCTCTGCCTGGCAGGGGCGGTTCTTCCTGCAGGCAGAGGAGGGTCGTGAGTAATTGGAGCCACCTGCTAACCCTTCTTTCTCTCTCTGAGCTCCTACAGGTATGGTTTGGTTGGTTATGGTGCAGAATTTGCACATCCAGGCCCAGTACATACACCGCTTATTTTGACGTACTCACACTTCAGTCCTTTTTTCTATGTTAAAGTTAATGGTTCTTAGTTCGATTAATAAATAATTTTAATTGGCCTATCCTTGTTGTCTGTGTCCCCTCATTCTTTGCCACAGGCTATGAGCCGGCCTGATTTTTTTTCTTCTTCTTTAGTCGACAACCTTGCAAGCTCCTCTCACTTTATACACAAGTTTGTCATTGTGGAAAATAACTTTGGCCCTTGATTTAATTTATTCTTATCAAATGTCTCTTGTAGGATTTAAAACTGAGCTATAACTAACACACAGCAAGTAGAACAACAATGGCAATGGCTTTATTTCTTTTTTTCTTCATACTTTAATTGAAGTGTTCTGTTTCGGCGTGAACTTCTGATAATACTTTTCCTTGAGTGTGATGACTACAGCGTTGGCAGTGGAGGGGTTCACAGCACCTCTCAACAGGTAAGCCTGGCCGTGGTTTCTCTGCAGAAAAATAATGACGTCATACTGCCTACATTTACCTGTTGAAAAATGCAACACTACCTAATGGAAGTGTTGTATAAAGATATTAGCCTAACTTCATTTTGCTAAAATGAGCTAATACAACTCTTTCTCAGTTAGTTTGTCTAATGGAGAGCCCCGTAGAACATTTAATACTGAAGCACAAAAGGGCGAAAAGCCAATAAATTCATGTGACAGTCAAAGTGTGCCTAAGTTTAGTCACCTTTCACTGACTTCACTTCCAATTATTTTTTGTGCATTGCTGTGTGACTCCACAAGCCTCAACTTTTATATATAACTGCTTGTGTTTTATTTACGTGTTTTTGTCCAATCCTGTAAAACTTCTGATGAGACACGTCTGGGATTCATCTTCTGTCACTATTCTAAATGTTCCATGGCAGTGTATAACAAAGGCCTCAAACTAACATGTATCTCCACAAAAGCATATGCATTTGTTACCTGCAGGTCGTTATCCTGTCAAGTCAGTACCTGCATTAAAGATATTGTGTCACTATGGCAACTGAGAAAAGACCTTGTATAAAAAAGGTCCAAAAATCAATCAAGAGGACATGAGGTCTATGCATTAGAGGCAGAATAGGGAATAAGAGGCAGATTGCTATTGTTGTGTGCAATTGACAAATCAAAACTCAAACTTGGCTCATCTACCGAACCACAGGACTCTAAATGCCACAAACTGGGATAGATGGTGGCTTGATAATTGCCAAAATTAAGGACAATTTTCCCTCCTCTCTGTCTCAATAAGTGCACCTGCATTTTAGCACAGTATGCTGTCGTCAACTAAAACAGCTGCTCAAGACCACTCAGGAAGCAATTATGGCTGATGTGAAGCCCCGGAGAGCTCAGCAGCAGGCAACACTAATTTGTTACACATTACAGTATATAGGGTGCTTAAATATAGTCTCCATCTTATTTTGCACTTTGATTGTACCTGCACCTGTGAAGGGTGCAGCATAAGCAGGCATGGGGTGTTGAGTGTATGCTAATCTTTATTTTACACTACACTTGATGCATTGTATTTACCTCTTTATGTAACTAACTAATAACATGTAACTACATAGTACTTACATACAGTGCATCCGGAAAAGCGCTTCACTTTTTCCACATTTTGTTACAGCTGTATTTCAAAAATTTAACAAACAATACCTCATAATGACAATGTGAAAGAAAGTACATATGTATTCACAGCCTTTGCGCAATATTTTGTTGAAGCACCTTTGGCACTAATAACAGCCTGTTTTTAGGCAGTTTCTCCCCTTCTTCGGGTTGGATGGGGAACGTTGGTGCACTGTGTTGTAAGGTTAGGGTTTGCATGTTCTCTGTAGTCCATGCTATTACAGTTTGTTACATTGTAAATGGTAAGTGGTGTGTATTTGTATAGCGATTTTTTCATGTTGCACAAATAAAATAAAAATCAAATACAAAAAGAAGAGCGAATGGAGGAAGTAAACAGGGAAAACAGATAGCTATTGGTCCGGTTTAGAAACACTTAGATGGCTTTGTTTTGTTTGTATAGATCTACATTTACCACTATGACACTACGCCTCTTGTGAAGTTGACAATTTCCTAATGAGACTTAAAGCAATTCAAATAATTTCTTAAACAGTGAATTTAAAGTTTCAGCTATTTGTATACTACAGTAATGTATTCTATAGTAACATTGACCATAGGTCAGTCTGATTATTGTATTTTTCCAGTTCAACTGTAAAATCAAACTCTGCAGAAACACATTAACCAAAAAAAATAAAAAATAAAAGGCTACAGGAGGCACGCCCCACATTGTCACAACAGTAATCTAAACATTAGAGTCCGATGGTTTACTTTTAAAAACCTGTAGTGTGAAACCAGATGTTCAAAACAATTTCTGAGTTTGTAGTGCGGCCTTTGATGCAGACTTTCAGAAACACCCTTTGACATCTCTTTTTCTGGAAACATTTAGGGGAAAAACAATAATTTTCATACCATACATACATACCATACATAACATACATACATACATACCCCATGCCACGTTTTTGTATGGAGTATTAAAAAAGTATAACCTCAAACATACACAGTTGAAGCTATTTTCAGATTCAGACTATGTAGAAGAATATGCACAAAACACACTTAGGAGTCACCAGTTTCATTGCCACACATACAGAAATACAAACTGGTGAGCTATTCAGGTTAATCATGGAAGTGGAGAAACAAGCGCAAACAAAAACAGTTACAAGGTTACATCTCTTTATTCAAAGTGGATTAATTAGACAGTTACATGCTCCTGCTCCTGCATATGATCCAAGCTTGTGTTCCACCTTGACAGGTTAATACTTTGAGTAAACAAACCTTAAACTCCACACTCTATCTTTCCTTTGATGACATTTGAGGTGAAGTGTTTGTTCAATAAATCTCACAGATGCAAGGTTTGTTTTCAGTTTTGAAGAAAATCTGACGCAGTCGTCTTTAGCCATTACTGTGTTGCCCTTACGAAGGTCGCTAACGTGTGCTTATTTCTTACTGCATTTGTTTTCATTACATAAACACTGTCCGTCTAAGGTTGTGAGGGTGCGGTCAATCTCAAGAGCTCACACTCAAAGACTCACTTTAGAAAAGGAGCGGGGTGAGAGGGGTCACCTTGTGCTGCAGCTGGGGTCTGTCTTTAACAAGATGCAGCCTGCAGAGGTCAGGCTTATTCTCCTTCAGGTTTAGGAGGGCACAAGGTGCGAGACACGAGGCAGTCCTGGGCAGACAGTGAGAACGGCAAAGTAAGTATAAGTAGGTCCAAAAATATTCCAAAACAAACCAGCTGTAAGGCACCAAAAATCACAAGCTACTACAAGCCGTAATCATCTGACAGCCTGAAGGTGGGTAGAGCAGGCTTATATCCAGGGTTAACAGGTGTGTCTTGTCTGCAGTCCTGAGAGAAAACCAGCCACGCCCCCTGCCACACACACGCACTGCTGAAAAAAAGAAGGGGATGGGGGAACACAAACCTCACACTATCGTCCAATAATGGTCTGTTTAGGCCAAATTTATTATATTCCTTTGTTTGCAAGCTTTAATATGCAATGGTCCGATTGTGTTGTTCTGTTGCAAGAAGTACCCCATATAACCTCATGTTTAACAACACATACACTTTAAATGCATCGATATTTCATTTTCTGTGCCCTAACGTCTTCTGTACAAAAGCGAGACATTCTGTCAAGTCTTATCTTCTAAATATAAAATCACATGAACAATGCATCAGTAATTACAGCTGATGGAGACAATGACTGATGCTATTCTCAGCTGGATCAAAACCTTGCAGACAGAACAAGCTGCTGCTGGGAGATTACTCTGTTGTCGGGGTGATTGGCAGCGAGAGACGGCACAGGCCCAATTTACTGAGCGTGAAGTTGCCACACTTCGACTGAAAAAGCACTGTCGGGCTGCCGTTTGGTTCATTACTTTCTCGAACAACACGCTGGGAGTGACATGAAGTAGATATGTCTGCTAAAGCGACCAGTGTGACGTGACATTATCCAGACCCTAGCTAAGACAGTATTGTTCTTAGCTGATGAAACTACAATAAAACCTGCTGAGTAAGGAAATAAATCTATTGAGTGGGATGAGACTCAGAAATGAGTCACTGGGTATAACGTTTGACTCAGCAGACTGTCTGTCACAATATGCTCACAGCTGCGTGAAGGGAAATCTGTAATTAGAGTCGGTTTAAACTATACAGAATAGGTGGCAAACCTTTAATGCTGTATTGTAGTTTTCTGCTCATGCTTGGTCTTTTTTTAACAAATGGTCATCAAAATACCAAAGCCAGTCAAGTGGAGCATAAAGCAGGAAGGTGCATGTTCAGCCTGGCTTCAGTCATATTGTTACTATTTTTGATTGTTTTAATGTAAATAAAGGTGGTCTCACAATGGACCCGTGTAACAATTAAGCTCTCACAAGGCAGGCGTGGCGTGGAGGTGATCAAGATGGTGGTATTTTTGCTATCTTGTGCCAGACGCAGCTACCTCCTGCAGTCTGCGGCTCTGCCAGAGCTGGTGGGAGGCGAGGCTTGGCATGGCGCAGGCGGGTACAGCAGCCGATTTTAGTCAAAGCACAAATCAAGGAAAAGTGTGGTTGTCCTTTAAAACCCATTGGCCAATGACTGATGCATACATCAATACATTTAATTAGGATTAGGACAAGTTATTGTCACATGCATTTGTGTTATTATTTTGCAAGCGCTGGTATAAAAAGAAAAAAGAAATCCATTTTATCAAATTGATTAAAAAAATAAATAAATTCAATAATTTGTTATGTATTTAAAATATTTTAAAATAAATAACAAATTATTTAAAATGTTCTCTAAATAATTTGTGTTTATATCCTAAAACATAACCAAAGAATGACTAATCTACCAACAACCATGGCTTTATCAAAGCACAAAAGCACTAGTTTGCTTTAAAAACATCATTGTGCTGCAGCCAGGACACCGCTCAAAGACAAAGACAATTTAGACTTAGATGTGCCCACAGAGAAAGTTTTTGAGTGCAGACATCAAACAATGGTCAAACCCTGTGAGTGAGAGAACAAGTGTTGGCTCTGTTAGCCCGCTGTTTGCTCACCAGGACACTGTTTAGGACACACGGGTCTGTGGAGGCCAATGGACAGATTCAACAGGAGACACTGGAACATGATGCGACTTGGACTGGATGAGCTCCTGCAGATCGTGCAATGCTCAGGTTTGGTCATGTTTAAAACATTGAAATTGTTTTTTTTATAAGGCACACAGTTGATAAATGGGTTTTGGGTTCTCTTTCCTGTCTTCACAAATTCACTGTATATTATTATATGACCACTCGGATCATTCTGCTTTGTCCCAAACATGATTCATTTGCTGTGACTCAAAAGCACCAACACATTTTCTATTCTACGTTTAGGTCGATTCATCAGGATGTGTTTTTAAATAACGATGAATAAATCACTGATGACTAGGGCTGTATTCAAGACCTCATAAGTCATGCCCCAGACCAGACCAAGAATTAAAGCGGCATTTCCAATTAAATAAGGTTTTGGTTGGTCTTGATGTCTGAGACTGAGAAAATTGAGTTTAAGAGCAAGACAAGACCAAGACCTTTACAAAATGGTCTTCAGACCAGTCTCAAGACCCAGGCTGGTTTCGAGTACAACATCTTGGTTTAAGACTCAAAAGTACTTGGACTCACACAGTGTGTCTGAGGTGTTCCTCAAAGGTAATATTTGTAAAAACCTGTACTTTTATTTTTGTATAGACTCTGACAACATACTGTGATCTTTATCAAATGGGGAAGTATTTTTTCTGAATTCTAAAAACACCAGCCTGACTTGATAAAACTGCAGACCTGTGAATTTAAGGAAGTGCTGAGTCCACTAGATGGGGCTCTCTCAAATAGAAGTGAAACAAGGGTGTTGCTTTTTGCTGCTAAACTAGGCCCCTCTTCTGAGAATAATTGCTTTATTAAACATAACAGACTCACACCTAATGTAGAGTTTGGACGCTGCGCTGGAGCTTTACAGTTAATAGGAAATGTATTTTTTTTTTATTCAAAGTTAATAAAGTATTGATGATGCATTTGTTTTAATACTTTTTGCATTTGGCAGCACAGTGTGTATGTGAACAGTGTGGAGCTGCATCAGAGAAGAATAATCTTTGTGTTATCTTTTATCTTATCATCTGAAAAATGTTCTTAATATCCTTTGTACTTCTCTGTAACACACTGTTTGAACGCCGGCCCTCTCTGCTTTCTCTCACACAAAGCTCATTTCCTGTCGAACTGTCAGTCTCTGCTCAAAAGTCAACAACATGGCCTTACGACGTAGGGACAGCTTCCTCTGGGGAAAGGGTATGTTTGTCTTTTCATTTTGAAACAATACACTTATATTTATGTACAGCATTTATTAAACATGTCTTTTCTTTTGTATTTCTTTGGTTTAAGCTACAATGTCTTTCTTTCTGTGTTTTTAGTGTTCTGTGCGCACTGAACCACATTTAAATTCATCCTTTTCTTCTGAATGCCACATTTATTCGTTTGAAACTGTGCATACAGAAGAAATTAAACAGATTTTTGAATTTTGAACTGGAAAGCTGGTTGAGCGATTCATTTGTGAAGAAGTCGCAGTGTTAGTATCTGTTACATGCATTAAAACCAGTGTTTGTGGTCTCTTACTCAAACTTAGACAGTGACCTAAAAGTCAATTGAGTGAGGTGCCCTAAGTATTGTAGGAAGGTATGTTTATTTTTGTTTAATTTTTTTCCTGCCCACTTTACCTTAACATAAGATTTATATTATAACTATTTATCAAATCACTACAAAGAATAGTTTTGTTCAGGAAATCAGCAATGGAAACTCACAAATTCACCACTGAAGCGTCAAGAAGCTTTGGTTTCCCACCGCTTTGATCACTTTGCATGTTTAGTTTTTATATTGTTTCATTTGCAGATGCATTGAGTTATAGCCTCAAAATAAATGTAGCTCATGCAGTAGCTAATGAGTCGAACTAGTTCTACAGACAACACCTCCCAGGTCATAATGTCAAAACTATTTATATTTTAATTTTTTTATTATTAAAACTCATTGACTGACTGATTACTTCCACACAGGGCTATAACAGAAACTCTGACTATTTTTGTAGCTTCTGTTATAATTGTTAATTCATTATGTTACACTATTGCTTGCTTCAGACTTTTTTTGTGCCTGAGAACCTTCCCAGAGTCTCATTTTGTCACTTATCCACCTCAGCCTACAGACTATGTAGCAGGAAGTCAGTTAGGCATCTAATGAGCTGTTTGAGGAAGTTAGAAAGCCGCAGCCTTTTAAAGAGAAGACTGCTACATCCTACAGTTTGTAGGCTCTTGATGAATTCATGAAACGTATACATTATTACCTGTATTTTGAGTGGGTGTGTTCATGCAGAGCCACTGTTTGTCCTCTATAGAAACACAAACTATGGCTATACTTCTCCTGTGACGGCACAAGGACTGGACTTTGGACAAGACTGCTTTTAAAAAAGATCTGATTTTGATTTGTCTTCCTAACTTTGCAGTGCTGTATTATTTAAAGTTTTCTTGTAAAGGGTCTGAGCTTGAGTGTGGGCGTTGGAAAACTTGTCAAGATGTTACCTCATGAGCTGCATCCTGAATGCTTTTTCTTTCTCCTCTGCAGTAGACATTCAACAGAGCCGGACTGTCAACCATCACAAGTTTGAGCTGCTGGATGATATTCAGGTACTGGGTCCCTGAAAACATGCCTTCAAGGTCCTTGTATTCAGATGCCTTTTTATGCTGCCTACTGCCTCAGTCACAGCTAACAAAACATTTTTTTTCAACTATTAATAAAGCCATGAGGGAGTTTGAAGGCTGTTTCATTAAAGCCAGGACTATTTGTCTGAGTCATTTATAAATGCAATGTATCAGAAAACCTTGAAAATTCAAACGCTGTCCTTTTCTCACAGAAGCTGAGGCTGGAGATTAATACAGTCATGCCTGAAATCCAGAGCAGTGCCGTAAAAGAGTAAGTACACTTTTATAAAAGAACACCACTGAATTTTATAAAAGTTTTAACATGTTATACAAGAAAAAGACCATTTTTGCAATACATAGTCTGACACTAAACCTAAAAGTTTCTTCTTTTTTAAAAACAAGTGCCACTCTTTTATATGTCTTATTGCCTGCAAGTGCCTCTAGTGCTAAAAAACACTGGTATTATAAACATAGGCTGTAAATACAGTAGTGTGTGCGAATACGTTTACACAATCAGGGAGGTTTGGTAGAATTTGTAATTGTTTTGCCATTTTTTGTGAATAATAATGATACACAAAATCTTTTCCTTCACTCATAGTTAGTGTTTGGGTGAAGCAATTTATCGTCAAACAAATGTGTTTACTCTTGTAAAATCATAATAACATAAACTACCCAAATGACCCTGATGACCCTGATCCTAAGTTTACATACCCCAGTTCTTAATGCCGTGTATTACCACCTTTAACATCGATGACAGCTTGAAGTCTTTTGTGGTAGTTGTGGATGAGGCTCTTTATTTTCTCAGATGGTAAAGCTGCCCATTCTTTTTCACAAAAAGCCTCCAGTTCCTGTAAATTCTTCGGCTGTCTTGCATGAACATCACATTCATCATTAATACTGAGGTCAGGAGACTGAGGCTGCTTCAATTTAAGCTGCTGTAGCCAACGACAGGTCGACTTGGCCTTGTGCTTTGGATTGTTGTCATAGTGGAACGTCCAAGTACGTTCCATGTACAACTTCTGGGCTGATGTGTGCAAATTTTCCTATTTTCTGATAACAAGCTGCATGCATCTTTTCCTGGTCTTTTGTCACTCACACATCCAAAAACATCAGCTCCACCTCCATGTTTCACAGAAGGAATGGTAGACCTTGTTGACTCCTCTCCAAATGTAACGTTTATGGTTGTAGCAAAAAAGTTCAGTTTTGGTCTCATTACTCTAAATGAGTTTGTTCCAGAAGTTTTGAGGCTTGAGGCTCTTTGTCATATTGTTAGTGAAATGCTTTGTGGCATTTGTGTAGTAATGCTTTCTTCTGGCAACTCAACCATGCAGCCCATTTTTCTTTAAGTGTCTCCATATTGTGCATCTTGAAACAACCACATTTTTTTCAGAAAGTCTTGTTTTTCAGTAATCATGTTATTTGTGGCTGAAATCTATGTTGGTTTACCTGACCTTTTCATTTTCCACTTCCTAATTAGAGTTTGAACACTGCTGATTGGCCTTTTCAATTCCTTGGATATGTTTTTATATCCCTTTTCTGTTTTATACTTTTTCCCAGAGATCCTTTGACAGTTCTTTTGCTTTCCCCACGAGTCAGACAGAAACAGTGCAGCACTGGATGAAAAATGCAAGGGTCTGTCAGGAGCCCAGAAACTCACTGAGCATATACACACACACTGATTACAAGCACAGATCACAGGTGAGGATGGTTACCTTTAGTACCATTCAAACCTGTTTGTGTCAACAAACCTGGACAGCACCATGTCCCAGCTGGGCTACCGTAGATGCTCAGAGTCACTACATCTGTAATTGAGTAAACACTTATTTCCTTTTCTACAGCACTGTGCACTGCTAAGGCTCTATTATTGGGTAAATAGGGACATTTGGGACAGAGACAAGGCAAAAGGCACCCAGTGTTTTTGTAGTTATCCGTCAGGACATGGGACAAGGTACTTAATATCGGGACTGCCCTAGCTACATCTGGACGTATGCTCATGCTTCTCACGTCCTCCTTCACTAAATAAATCTCCCCTTTGGTTTTTCTTCTGCAGCTCTATCCTCAGCATCCTTTGACCCATATATATTCACTCTTTCTCCTCTGAACTCCAAACCATCTCAGTCTGTCGTCTCTGCGATTATCTGCCCTGAGCTGTCCCTCTGATGTACCAATTCCTGACTCCATCCATCCTTGTGATACCTCCATTTAGAGATACATATGTAAGCCAGGACTTGCAGCAGAGCATTAACCATTAGAACTTCCTGTGGCTTTGGTCTGAGTCAATGATAATGATGTGCAATCTCACCAGTGACACAGTATTACTGGCATTCTCACTGCGGACAGAGTGTGCATTTGTGTTATCACTACAAAACTATTGACACAAGCCCAACTCACACTTCCTAAAAAAAAATCACTTACAAGTATACAGTTCACTTTAATTTAATTTTAAAGTATCAGTTAGTTGTGCAACAAAAAAAACTGTCACTGTCAAATCACTGTGACTCTGTTGTGTTCCAGTAAAAATGATATGCGTAACCGAAAATTCCTGCGTGGGAAAAAGAAATTCAACATGGATCCAGACAAGGTATGTTTACATAGAAATGGCTGAACGATAAAGAATTAATTTGGGTGGAGTTTACTCATATACTATGATGCCCATTGATGAGCACCAACACAAGAGTGTGGGTCTCACCTGGCGATCCTTTTTATTACATTACTTACACAGGTCAGCTGTAACATTATGAAAGAAGGTATAGTTCAAAATTCAATTCAAAAGGTATAGTCCTTTTAGTTGCATAGGGGACCTCTTTGGGGGCCTTGATGTGGAAACTGGTAACCTTGGGCTGCTGTTTTACTCTCATGAGATCTGTGAGTTTTCACACTCACAAAAATAAATCTTAAACTGTTCCAAAACCTGCTTTCAACAGGAGCCCTCTCAGATGGTACTGTGGAGCAGACTATGTTCTGTGGAGCAGTTCTATCTGGCAGAGTCAGGTTTGGAAAACATGCAAGCTTTTAGAGAAAAACCCTGACGCAAAAGCGCTAACCACCACCTTGGCACCGTGCCGCCCAGTGTGTTAACGTCTTTCTTTAAATATCAGCCCTGCAGTTATCCCCAACTCACAGTCTTAGACCTTCCATCTCTTTCAGACTGTGCTGCAGCTATTTGGATCAAAAATGGAAAAGTATATAAGGAAATAGGTTTAGACAACTGGGTCAGAGCATCTACAACGCTTAAAAATTGGCTTCTGTGGAAATAAATAAACAACTAATACACTGTTAGACTCCCGCCTTAACATTTAGTACTTGAAACTGTGTTGTCTTTGAACCAACCCATTGGAAATTGGTCTAAAAATAAAGTAACTTTTTTTTACTGTGTTACTATTTGGTTCATAAAAGTAAAGCATCATGCAGAGTCCAGAAGGGTGGTATATATACTGTATGTATGATCCTCTCTTTTTATCATTCATTGGACAATCTTAGTGGAAAGGTTACATTCATTCATTACATTACATTACATACATACATTCTGGAAGGTCAACAGTAAACCTGCATAGAAACAGACACTTTACTGCTAGATAAACACACATTATTGATATGGAAATGCAACATGTGCACCGGCGTCTAGGCTGATGAGAAATAATGTATAATGAGAAAACCCACATCCTGTTCTCTGAAGTGGGGCAGAAGCACTTCCCCACTTCAGCGACCTCCACGTCTTTGGGCTGTGTCTTGACGACAGTTTTGAAAATAAAACAGACCGCAGAGTGAGAAGAAGCCAAAGAGGAAGGTCAGCCCATTGCTGCTTTAATTGGTCAAACATCCACTTGAACATTTCAGAATTAAGGTTCAAAATGTCAAGATTTGGCTGTGAGCCCCCTTTGAGGTGAAGATGTAACAGCATTGAATATTCATTATCATTCATAGGCCTTTCTGCTTCATAATATTACTTTGTTAACCCATTCACAGATGGAAAAACACTCCATTTAGATAGAAATACAGCTAATAATATGGTATCTCGCATTTGTGGCACACATTTCAGTACCAATACTTGCAGGTATATGCTCACTTTTTGTACTCATCTGATACTGCCATATAAATACTTTTGGTTTCTGTTTCTCTTTTTTACCATAGCCCTGTATGACCAAAGTTACTGTAAATGAGAGATGATACAACAAACTGTAAAGAATGCTCTGTTAAAATCACTGATGAAAACATCTGAAAAAAATCTATTTAAAATACTCAAAAAGGTCATATTGGAACCTCCCTGGTATAAAGGTTTAATTATCTGCCATTGAGTGAGAAGCTTATAAAACTAAAAGTTACAGATTCAGCTCAAAATCTCCTGCTGATACATTATGAGGTATAAATAACATGAGGCATTTTACTTTAACTTGCTTCCACCTAAAGGATATCCTGGAGGTGCACCAGGAGTGGGTGTGTTAATGCCGATGGTGGTATGTCTGTGGATGTTCAGCACAGAGCACAAGAGGTGCCCAACACCTCAGAAGGTAAACGGAAGGAAAAACAACACAAAGCCCTGAGAGACTGTGGATACCCCAAATGCACTTTCAACAAAACCAAGAGGACACAGAAACCAAACAGACAGGAACCAGGGACAAAGGGAAGGGTGTGTGTGGTTTATCTGAAAAACTGAGAAGGATTTTCTAAACACACAACATTCCAGTCCACTTTAAACCTGGGAAAACTCTGCGTCAAAAACTTGTCCATCCTAAAGACAAGAGCCCCACAAACAGAGTAATGTAGTTTATACAGTTCAGTTCAGTGAAGAGTGCAGGGTTATGCAGTTATGTTGGAGAAACAAAACAACAGTTTCACAAGAGGATGTATCAGCAGAAGAGCAGAAGAGCCAATCCTGGAGGACCTGAGTCTGCAGTCCACCTCAAAGAGAAAGACCATTCCTTTGAGGACAGCAATGTCTGAATTTTGTCCAGAGAGGCCAGATGGTTTGAGAGAGAGGTGAAGGAAGCCATTTTTGTTCAAATGGAAAAGCCCTTGTTGAACAGAGGAGGTGGCTTCAGATTTATGTTACCGAGTATTTATAACAGTGTTCTGAAACATAAATCAAAACAGTTTGACTCTAGAACAACAGCCACAGCACCTGAATGGAGCAGTGTCACTAACAACTCTCCTGAGCCTTTAATAAACTGTCCTTTCAGAGCCAACGACTATGAGACCAGAACAGCCTGGTCCATCAGGTTTGGTTTCAGGTTAAACTCCTCCCTCTAGAGATATACAGAATTGAAAAAGTCTCTTGGAAATAAACTTGAAAACAGTCCAGATGCTTTTGCTTTAACCTTTTTTTATGATGCTGTTGGCATTGTTTTATTGTGTGACTGGTGCTATTCGCAGAGACCTTATACACTCTGCTGCATGGTTGAACATTAACACAGATCCTACAGGTCTTTAGTGCATGTCTAAACACACAAATAGAACCTTATTTTTCAGAAGAACCTTAATTCAAAATGCCAAAAAAAGTATAATCCCACTTTAGTGTTTAGTTAGTTGTAGCCTGGTTAACATTATTTTATCTGTAATTTAATTATTTTATTATTCTATTTTACTGATATAATAATATTTGACGTTGAGAATTTTTTTCTTTTTTTCTTTTTTTTTCTTGTTTCCATTGTTCCTTCCAAAGTTTTTCATGATTAATAAATGGTAATGGTCAAACATTTTTAGGATTTGTTTTTTTAACCTAAACTACAGACTGCTGGACATTTCACATAAATAATCTCCACCAAAGAAAGTTCTCTTTATATGGTCAGGTTTAGCACTGGCTGACCAATCACAACAGAGCATGTTTTTGAATAAATAAATAAAAATCATTAAACATTTCCATCAGTGGCAAGAAAAAGGGAACTTTACAGATTGGATATCTATGGTCATTGTCAATCCTTGAAGCCCCAGATGTTAATCTTTTTTAATCATGTGTTAATTTTCATCGTCCTCTCTCTGTCTGCCGTAGGGCATACAGTATCTGGTGGAGAGTGACCTGCTGGAGTGGCAGGCCCAATCAGTGGCTGAGTTTCTCTACAAAGAGGAAGGGCTCAACAAGACGGCCATTGGCAACTTTTTGGGAGAAAGGTACAGCTTTATCAGATTCAAACATTCATCATAAAGGCCTGAGTGTATTCAAGTAAAAGTACACTTCTAATACTACGACTGTTACCGCTCCTCTCAGTATTACTACCACAACATACTACTGGCCTGTACTAGCTCTCCTATTACCACACAAAGTATAGAACTTTACCATGGTTTAAGTTAAACTTACTTATGCATATTAAGTAAAAGTAACATTTCTTTATTCAAAAAGTAACTTAGGAAAGTTTTATGGGTACATTTACTTCAAGAAAATGTACTTAAATTATAATGATTTGATAGTATAATAGATGATAGACTGATAATGACAAAGAACAGGGCCATCGAGCTCTTAGTGGAAAGTGTTGCATGTTATTTCAAAAGAATGGTGGATTGTATCTAACATCCTGCAGCCTTCAACAAATCCTTTATGAGTTTCAAAAGCTAAAGGCTTTTCATAACAAAATACTAAATTAATAGTGACTAACAAAAGAAAATGTACATCTAAACTCTTCTTGTCTTTGAGAGAATATAGTGTATTTGCAGTATTTCAGAAACCATTCAACCCAGCGTTTTTCTGAAGCCTCATCTAGATTTTTGTCCTGTTATTGTGCAGAATTAACAAGAGTGAATCATAATGTCTATTTTCCTCGTGTATAAGCGCCTGCCGACAGTGGGCGTTCAGGCCTTTGTTCTACGTCTGTTCATAGCTTCTAGTTTTAAGTTCAGCATTGTCTTGTTTCTGCAGAAAGGAAATGCATCTGGAGGTGCTAAAAGCTTTTGTGGGTCTGCATGAATTCTCCGACTTGAATCTGGTGCAAGCACTCAGGTTGGTTTTACACAATAGTCCCTGCACAATACTCCATTATAGTAGTACCCTTCACAGACAGATGACACATTTGATGATGGAAGTTGAAAACTGCCCTCTATTTATTCACTTTCATCACCCACCCCAAGCTTTCATAATTCGATTTTCCAGGCCATCTGCAGGTGTTTTTATCATGTCACATAAGACCTTTGTGACTCACCGCGGAGTTGTCAGTTCGGTCCATTAGATTCAAGGACGCATTCTAAAAAGTGCTTTTAAAATATTAAAGGTTTGTTTTTGAACAGGCAAGCTCTGAATACATGTAAAACTCTAATGAAGCTGTGGTTTATGTGTTACTCAAACCAAACACTCAACAATGTTTTCCAACAAAAGTTAACTAACGCTAGAATTAACTGTTGGCATTGCATTAAATAGAGTACTGTCTAAGAAGAATGTCTGATAACCAGTCTTTCATCTAGAAATAAATTAATCAGCAAAAAGAAGCCATTTTGTAAAAGGAGACCGTACAAAGAACCAGTTAATTAAAACAGTTAAAGGCTCAGTGTGCAGTGTGTAGTTTTGATGCTATATCATGGCAACATTACTAAAGCTTTCTTTCCACAGCCCGTGAGCATTTATGGTGGCTCTCCAGGGACATGCTGAACAAAGCTAATGAAAATAGGTCATATAGAAAGTCAAACATAAATGCACTTGTTGTCTCTGGGCAGGTGTTTAAACAAGAAGTAAAGTCTATTTTTAGTGGATTATAGGGAGTGATTACTGATATATGTGTTTACATTTATAAAAGCAGTGGAAATGAAGTAAATATTTGCAGCACAGTTGTCTTTATCAGTTCAGCCCTGACTAATACAACCCAGCTGATGACATTTCAGTCAACAAGGGTTTTGCAATATTTTCAATTCTCTACAACAATTTTCTTCTGATAAAGAGCCCTCTCTGTACACAGGCAGTTCCTGTGGAGCTTTCGGCTGCCAGGAGAGGCTCAGAAGATTGACAGGATGATGGAGGCGTTTGCAACTCGCTACTGCGACTGTAACCCGGGGGTCTTCCAATCCACTGGTACGAGTACTAAGAGGCTTTATGCAGCACGTCGTATAGTTTCCACAAAATTCAATTTTAAATACATTTTGTTTGTCGATTGCTCAAGTTGAAGTGGTCTGTGGTTTCTATGTAATTTCTGTTGTGCTTGAAACAGACACATGCTACATCCTGTCCTTCGCCATCATCATGCTCAACACCAGTCTGCACAACCCCAACGTCAAGGACAAGCCCAGTCTGCAGTACTTCATTTCCATGAACCGAGGCATTAACAATGGAGCGGACCTGCCAGCTGAGCTGCTCACGGTCAGCTGATCCTCCCACACTCACATCATATACATGTGCTAGTCTCCTTATATAGCAAACCCTGTAGGATGGAGAAGTCTTCTCAAAGAGCTTAATACGAGCACCCAGCACCCGTCTTTCTGAACAAACACTTAACACTGGGCGGCACAAAGTGCCCCATAATGTTCTTCCTGTGATCAATGTAATTGCGTGCCACAATTGGAGTTAGATAAAGTCCAATAAAACCCGTTTTGCACAAAGGCTGCTTTGGAGCAAGAGCCTATAATTTTAACATTACGTGTTTTTCAAGTGCAAAAAAGTGTTTCCAAGCTTCAAAGTATTATCATTCATAAATAGTCAATATTTTATTTTATTGACTCAGTTCTGTTTCATGTTGCTTCCCTTTTCTCTGTTTCTGTTTTTTTATGCACTGTTTTCAGCACTGTACACTGTTCCCATACATAAGCTCTAAATGGGCCGCCCGCCCAGGAAAATACTTTTTCAATTCCACTCAAATTTTTTAGTACAGTTTTTTGTGAGACAGAGCGAGGGGTGAAACTGAAGTGCGTCATCGACTTTTTAGACATCAGGCCTTTTTAAGGAACCAGATCATTTGCATAAGCTCGGCTTCTAAACAGCTCTTCATTAAGTGTCACTTCTCTTTTTAGATTTAGCCAAATTTAATAATGTTCGGCCTGTGATTGAATGATCTACATAAAATATGTGCATTCAGTTCATATCATTGTTATCATATTAAACCTTAGCTTTTACGTTATGGAATATATATATTAAAAAAAAGTGTAAAACTATTAAACATTATTAGGCCTAAACGTGTGTATTGAATATTTTATATGAACTATCCAAAATAAAACAATACTAAGCAAACCACAATAAAAACATATAAACAAAACAAAAGATTTTTTAAGCAGACCCTGCTCAATATAATTTTTACCTTAAAAATACAACACTCTGCCTTTATGTTTTCTATGTTATTAAAATACATCCAAGTGCTACATCGTTTGCGTGTGTTACTAATCTTGTTTTCTGACACGATATTTAGCATGATCTTTTTCTGCTCGACCATAATCTCCTGCAGTGAACAAATGTTGTGTTTGTGGGACACACACGCCTGTATATACACTTTTCTGTTTTACCGGCAGCCATTACTTCCTTAATGACATCAGTGTCGACTGAATTTCCAGAATTGGAATGTGACTGTCCAAAACAATTGTACAATTTTAATTGTAAATCTAAATTTATTAAAAAAAAGTAGAAATAAAAAAATAATAAAATACCTATTTTCATTTATCTTCTGCTTTATCGCCATAAAAAAAAAAAAAAAAAGAAACAAGCTGGTGTTGCCTTTGGTGTTAAACTAACCCTTGTAAGTGCAAAGATTGTCTGCTTCTGCTTTCGTTCTGATGAAAATGTGTTCTAAAGTAATGAAAAGTATTGTAAACTGTGAAAAAAAAAAAAAAAAAACATTGTCTTATAAAATTTAAACTCACCCAAAGTGAAGGTAAAAGTCTCTGGGTCCTAGCATGTGCTAATGCTAGTGGTATAGTTTTGCCTGTTATAGATTTCATCTCTACCACCTTCAGTTAAAAAATGACAGACTAGTTAAGTTTTATGTTCCTTTTCAAGCAAAAGGCCATGTTTGACCTTTTCACAAGAAACGCATAAAACCTGCTCAAACTGCTCAAACATGGGAGTGACCTTTCAAACCTTGACAGACTGTTTTCAGGCCAACTCTAACAACTACACGGCTCTTGTCATACAATAGTATAATACACTATTATCTGTCTTGGGTTTGAGTGAAACTAAAAGTCAAATTGCAAAAACAACAGCTGTGCCTTGTAGGACTTGGGGAAAGCTACAAGAAGAACTTGGAATTGAAGCTCTATCATAGACACTAAACGAACAAACGGACATTTACAACAAATATTAAAGCTAATTCTTATGTAAGTATCAGACCTAAATTCTCCTTGTTCCTTTCTTTCAAGTGACAAAGAAACTCCCGCTCCAAGTACAAGGTCAATGAAAAACAGCTCTCTATAATATCATTAGATTGTAGATAATATCCATTACAATGACTCTTCTGCTTCCATTCTTTGTTGCATAACGCTACAAACAAGAACTGAACATTCACACTGGAAATCCCACAGATATATTAACCCTCACCTCATGTCTTTGAGTGCGCTCAGTCTGATCTTTCACTGAAGTATGAACAAGAGCTGATTGTTTTATCTTTTTACTGTCTGCTCTAATGATCATGATGCTTTTTGCAGAGCTGATGTTGCTGTTCTTTTAATGTCCTTTCTAGAAGCTGTACGCGAGCATCCGGAGCGAACCGTTTAAAATCCCGGAGGATGATGGGAACGACCTTACGCTGACTTTTTTTAACCCCGACAGAGAGGGCTGGCTGCTCAAAATAGGTGAAAAATAGAGACAGCATTTGACCGCAGCTGTTAAAATATACTGTATTTTTCACTCCCACCTATGTTTGATCTGTTTGTAGGTGGAAGAGTTAAAACCTGGAAGAGGAGGTGGTTTATTCTGACGGACAGCTGTCTGTACTACTTCAAATACACCACTGTAATGACACTCATTGGCTTCTTTTATTGCAATTTGATTATATGTGTAATAATAACCAATACTTTATACCAAACGTGAGGTTATATACGTGACGCCAGAGTCCATTGGTTTATTAATTTATGCAGTGTATGTCTGATGCCCACTACCCACAGGACAAAGACCCCATCGGGATCATTCCTCTGGAGAACCTTTGTGTCCGAGAGCTCACAGACACAAGCAAAAAGGTACTGTACTATTTTGTTGTGGTTAAAACTAAGTGTGAACATCTCGAAATGAGTCAGAGGATTTTTAAATCAAACAGCAGCCGCTCACTCCGATCACTTTGTGTTTGTGTCTGAGCAGTACTGCTTGGAGTTGTTCAGCCTCAAAGGACAAAAGATTAAGGCCTGCAAGACAGAGAACAAAGGCAAAGTGGTGCAGGGCAAACACCAGTCATATAAACTCAGTGCCTCCAGTCCTGAAGAACGAGACGACTGGATACAAGCAATCAGGTGAGAGAAAAGAAACAGGGAGACCGACAGCCAATGAACGAACATACACAGTTTAATATAACAACTGATTCAAGTGGGATTGTTAGAAAGAACATTAGTTGTCACTGTCGCCGAAAGGACAGTCCCAGTCTTGGGGCAGGTCTTTTTTGTGTTCAGCTTAATGTGAGCAATATCCCAGAATAAACTTACACAGAGTCTTTCATTAACAACACTAAACTGAACATGATGTGTAAGAGTTGGCTCTAGTCAGGACTTTTGGACTTTCCTGTTTTCCAGGTCCGTTTTGTTTGTGAAAGAGTTTGTACTTTAGACAAAATGTAAGAAGTCACAGTCAATTAAACACACGAAGAAGAGCGAACGGAGAAAAAAAAAACAGGGAAAGCAAATATTGGTTGGGTATTAAAAAGACAAAACGCATAGATTACATTGTTTTATGTTTTTGTATGGCTCTATTTTGTCTTTTGTTCTTCATTTTGTTCAGAGAGCCACTGTTTTTATTGCTGTGTTACTGGTTTGTCTATAGGAACATCATAAAACAAACGTTACTCATTGGTTGACTGT
This sequence comes from Neodontobutis hainanensis, assembly GCA_024349245.1. Classification (NCBI taxonomy): domain Eukaryota; kingdom Metazoa; phylum Chordata; class Actinopteri; order Gobiiformes; family Odontobutidae; genus Neodontobutis; species Neodontobutis hainanensis. Next base: position 3,851,209 of record JALDNG010000086.1, on the reverse strand, counting down.
CTTTATCCATTCATAATCAACAGGGCAAGCATCACCAAGGACCCATTCTATGACCTGGTCTCTGTTCGGAAGAGGAAAGTCTTCAGCCACAGTTCCACGTAGGAGCCATAAAAACCTGGGCTATGTACTTTGTTACATTTTTTTTTTGAAGAACTAGAGCAGGAACTGACACCAGAAGTAAAAGTATAGCCTATATAAATGCAGCTCTCAGTGTGAAAGCTTAAATGTGTTCATGTGGTTGTGCCTCTAAACTAAATGCATTAGCTCTATCTTTAGCCTTGAGTGTCACTGAGAGAAAAGATACATAGGCACTTCTTTGAAACATCCTTAAGGTTTGTTCAACGTTAAATTAACAAATAATACAGTTCTTGACTTTGAGTTTGGGTTTTAGTTGACATATACAGCACTTATATGTACAGTCTCTTAAATTATTCTTTGTATATATTTAATGCTCTTTTATAAACTATTAAATGTCCTAATTGAAATAAATTGTGACGAATGTGTGGTTATTTGTCCAATAGATGGCGCTACACTACTCCCCTCGAGTCCCTCCTTGGATTTAACTGAAGATATTTTAAAAGTGATGTTTGTTGCTGTAAATATCTTGGGTATGAAGTAAGAGCTGCTGAGAAGGTTGAGTTCAGATGCGTAGGCTCTTCCTGTGAGCTTCCTGTTGTGTTGGTGTGATTGTGTGAAAGATACCTGCGGTTGTAAGGTTAGAGTTTCCTGGGAGTAGATTACAGCAAAAATAAAAATAAAAAGTGGTATTTTTTGTAAATATTAAGCAGCCTGGGAGTATTGACTTGTTTGAGAAACCTGTCACTTTCTCCCTTCTGATATAAAGACTTTAACTAAACTGTTCACCTTCAAAACAAAGAAAAAACCCGGCTCATAACAACAGTGTGGTTATGTAACTGTAAAGTGTGGATGTCTACACAGGGTCGTAGCCAAAGCTTAGAAACCCCCGAGGTCCAGATTGAATTTACATATATTTATGTTTCAGTTTTTAATCAGGATAACTAAATAAGAAAAACACATTGACAGCCACTCGAGCCAAGCAGCGAAAACACCCCCAAAGAAGTCTAGTCAATTCCTGGTACACTTGACTTAATGGACGGGTGGTCTGGGGGTTTTCCCCAGAAAACTTAAAAAAATATTAGAATGTCATGATGTCAGTCTGTGCTGGAAAAAGAGGGAAGCTGTTTCCTGCTAGGGCAGGAGTGGGCAATTATTTTTCCCCAAGAGCCACATTAGTAGATGGGACTCTTTTGGAGGGCCAGGCCAACACAGGGAACTCACTTATGCTCAATAAAAACACGTTTATTTTGACTATAGGAAAGGTATTTACCGTTTGGAGCTTGTCGTTTAGTTTAATCAACTGATTACTGCAAAATATTGAAGGAAAAGCCAAATATATGCAGTGTTTAATCATCAATAAAATATTAGTAAATGCTTGGCGGGCCACATTGAACAGCCCAACGGACCGCATGTGGCCCCCGGGCCTTAGTTTGCCCACCCATGTGTTAGGGGCTTTACTGTGGGGCATGTGTCTGAAGAAAAACAATCAGACTGCAGACATAATTTGTAAAGTAATTTATATATAATTTGCTGTAAAACTAGTCCTATACAAATATACGTCTGTGATTCCGTTTTAATTTTTACTCTCATGTCTTGGTGATTGTGTGGATTTTCAAACCAAATGTCTGTAACAGAAAAAGAAAACAAACAAAGAAAAACTAAGAATTGTTTGACTGGGTTTATGAGGCACACAGATGATGTTTTATGTTCTGTACTGCCTCATTTTCATTACAATCATTACAACTTACAAGATATCCTGAGGTAATACTAAACCTGTGCAAAAGGGCTAGAGATGCAAAAATGTTATAAGGGCTTCTGGAAATAATGACCGTATTCTAATAGTAGATTCTAGAAAGCCATGATGACATAAGTGTGTGTGTATCTACACTTTCTCCATCCATCCATCCATCCATCTTCTACCGCTTATCTCCGGGGCCGGGTCGCGGGGGCAGCAGTCTAAGCAGAGAAGCCCAGACTTCCCTCTCCCCAGTGAACATTGAAGGTCCTGGCTTGATGGAGCCAACAGGACAACATCATCTGCAAAAAGCAGAGACGAAATCCTGTGGTCCCCAAACCAGACTCCCTCCGGCCCCTGGCTGCGCCTAGAAATCCTGTCCATAAAGATAATGAACAGGACCGGTGACAAAGGGCAGCCCTGCCGGAGTCCAACATTCACCGGGAACAGGTCTGACTTACTGCCGGCAATGCGAACCAAGCTCCTGCTCCGGTCGTACAGGGACCGGATAGCCCTTAGCAAAGGGCCCCGGACCCCATACTCCCAGAGCACTCCCCACAGGGCACCACGAGGGACACAGTCGAATGCCTTCTCCAGATCCACAAAGCACATGTGGACTGGTTGGGCAAACTCCCATAAACCCTCCAGCACCCTGGAGAGGGTATAGAGCTGGTCCAGTGTTCCACGACCGGGACGAAAACCGCATTGTTCCTCCTGGATCTGAGGTTCGACAATCGGCCGCATTCTCCTCTCCAGTACCCTGGCATAGACTTTCCCGGGGAGGGACCACCACCCCGGTCTGCCAGTCCAGAGGTACTGTCCCCAAACGCCACGCGATGTTGCAGAGGCGTGTCAGCCAAGACAGCCCCACAACATCCAGAGACTTGAGGTACTCAGGGCGTATCTCATCCACCCCCGGTGCCTTGCCACCGAGGAGCTTCCCAACTACCTCAGTGACTTCGGCCTGGGTGATGGACGAGTCCACCTCTGAGCCCTCGGCCTCTGCTTCATCAGTGGAAGACGTGACTCTGGGGTTGAGGAGATCCTCGAAGTATTCCTTCCACCGTCCAACAATATCCCCAGTTGAGGTCAGCAGATTCCCACCTCCACTGTAAACAGAGTTGGCAGGGCACTGCTTCCCCCTCCTGAGGCGCCGGACGGTTTGCCAGAATTTCTTCGAGGCCAACCGAAGGCCTCACCGAACTCCTCCCAGACCCGAGTTTTTGCCTCCACAACCACCCGTGCTGCAGCCCGCTTGGCCTGCACACAAGCCAACCAGGCTCGATAGGTCTCCTTCTTCAGCTTGACGGCATCTCTTACTTCCGGTGTCCACCACCGGGTTCGTTGATTGCCGCCACGACAGGCACCGGAGACTTTGCGGCCACAGCTTCGAGTGGCTGCGTCGAAAATGGAGGTGGAAAACATGGTCCACTCGGACTCAATGTCTCCAGTCTCCCTCGGAATCTGGTTGAAGCTCTGTCGGAGGTGGGAGTTGAAGCTCTCTCTGACAGGGGACTCAGCCAGACGTTCCCAACAGACCCTCACAGTACGTTTGGGTCTGCCAAGTCTGTCCCGCCTTCTCCCCCGACATCGAATCCAACTCACCACCAGGTGGTAATCAGTTGACAGCTCCGCCCCTCTCTTCACCCGAGTGTCCAAGACATACGGTCGGAGGACAGATGAAACAACTACAAAGTCGATCATCGACCTCCGGCCTAGGGTGTCCTGGTGCCACGTGCACTGATGGACACCCTTATGCTTGAACATGGTGTTTGTTATGGACAAACTGTTGCTAGCACAGAAGTCCAATAACAGAACACCACTCGGGTTCAGATCAGGGGGGCCGTTCCTCCCAATCACGCCCCTCCAGGTGTCACTGTCGCTACCCACGTGAGCGTTGAAGTCCCCCAGTAGAACGATGGAGTCCCCGGTTGGAGCACTTTCCAGCACCCCTCCCAGAGACTCCAAGAAGGCCGGGTACTCTGCACTGCCATTTGGCCCATAAGCACAAACAACTGTGAGAGACCTATCCCCGACCCGAAGGCGCAGGGAAGCGACCCTCTCGTTCACCGGGGTGAACTCCAACACATGGCGACTGAGCCGGGGGGCAATTAGCAAACCCACACCGGCCCGCCACCTCTCACCGCAGGCAACTCCAGAGTAGTGGAGAGTCCAGCCTCTCTCGAGGATTTGGGTTCCAGAGCCCAAGCTGTGCGTGGAGGTGAGCCCGACTATCTCTAGTCGGTATCTCTCAACCTCCTGCACAAGCTCAGGCTCCTTACCCGCCAGCGAGGTGACATTCCATGTCCCTAGAGCCAGATTCTGTGTCGTGTTGGGTCGTCGAATCTCCCGCCTTCGACTGCCACCCAATCCACATTGCACCGGCCCCTTACGGTTCCTCCTGCAGGTGGTGGGCCCACGGGAGGTCGGTCCCACGTCACTCTTTCGGCCCAGACGAGGAGTAGCTCTCTGGCCGAACAACGCAAAAATGTAACATATGAATCCAACATATGTAACATATGAATCCAACATATGAATCAGGCTTTAGGCAGCCTGGCTTCAGCATTGGTAGTAAGACAATTAATTAATTTCTATTGGGGCTAATTTTGTTTTTTGGACATTTTATTGTATTCACTGTTCATTTTTCTATCCTTCTAATGCAATGTAAATTGTAAAAAGCCCTTCTAGGGACAGGTGTTGCAAATTAATCTCGGCTATAAACACTGTGATACTGACATTGGGTTACTTTAAGCAAATAATCTATGTTTATTGTATCTGGCCCCTTCAAAAAAAAAATATTATAGTCAAACAAAAACAAGGGAGCAAATTAAGTTTATTTTATTCATTTATTCCTTTTCATTGTAAGTACAGAGCAACAGTTTTCTTTTTTTTTTCTTTTCGTTTTAGGTCCTAGCATTTTACTTTTCCTTCACTGACTGTTTAAGGCCACTGAAAACCAGACAAAGTTTTTTTTGTTTAAATATTTAACAAAATATTAATAAAACCTTAACTTTAAGAACCATTTTATTATAGGGTGACACAATAAACTATTACAAAAATCCACTGACTGGGTAAAAGCACATCTCACAATTAGCACACAACTAGACAGAATAAAAATCTAAAAGTCTCTGTTTGTCTCCGTGGTACTAACTCCTCAAAAGTTGATTTAGGTTGTGTCTGTCTGTAGACAGTAAATAATGCAACATGAATCTGAGGCCTCCTCCTCTGTTCAGAGGTTTTTCATAAAAAAAATAAAAAATGGCTTCCTTCCACACCAGTTTTTTATTTGTCTGCTGATTTTCTGTGACTTAATTTAAGATGCTGTCACTGAATTTGCAGTACAAAATTAAAGTGTTTTTATGTTTAAAATATGGTCACACTATGTTTGTGAGACAGACAATTGTATTTTGTCCATAAAGTTTTCTTTTTGAAGCCAAGTTCAGTTTAGCTGGTTGTTTGGAACTAGTATTTTACCTTCACCGTGTAATGTACGGCTCCTCTTAAATGATTCAACAAGACACACTTTCTCATCTTTATAAAGCATTTTATTTTCTTTACTGTAAAAGACTATTTACATTTCAAGTGGTTCTCAAGGATTCACAGTCACATCTTTATTCCCTTAAAGACCTTTAAGTGCAACAAACGGGTCACAGATGATTGAGCCGACTCAGGCGTTAAAGAGGCTCTCCCATCTCGCGTCGTAAATTATTCACAGCCTGTACACGACACTCCCCAGCCACAACGCTCATTGTGTTTCCAAGGGTCCTCGGAAAGGTGACACGCCCTGAAAAACCACACCTGATCACTTTTCCTTTCACCATAGCAACCAGAGCTACCTGTAGCCATGAAGTCATTCAGTCGTCCCACTTCTGGGACACGCCCCTGCGACTAAGTTTAGCTCATTGACTGTTTGTAAAAATGGACAGAGTGATTGTGGCTGGATGTCGTTAGTAATGTAGTACTACCGCTGTCCACAAGGGGAGAAAGCTTCAAATTTTAATGGATTTTGATGAATAAAAGTATTTTTTCACATCATTATAAGTGTGGCATTAGTTTAAAAATCCACAGTGCAACTTTTTACCCTTTTATTTTATTTAACAACAATTGCAGCATAAACTAATAATCTAGTTTTTATTTTATGTTATTTAAGATATAATTAATGAAAGAATTTAAGTCAAGCCCTTAACCAATCAAATGCTCACATACACAAGGGCCTGCAGACATTTGAATAAGGGAGGCTCCCATTGGCTGTTGGTCTACACTGACTCAAAATAAAAACATGACAGTCCTTTTGTAGTTGAAAAGGATTGAGTTGGGAGGGTTTCCAGCTACTGTAGCTATATAGTTGCAAGTTTTTGTGACTGACAGTGTAGGGTTGTATGTGGTACTGCATTAATTGTAGTCTATAGATTACTGCCTGTGTGGACCGACCAGGTTCAAAGAGGTAACGCTAAATGGGTGCAGATGCAACGGGACAAAGCCCATATTCCACACATGACAAAAGCCTTTCCTGAACCACTGACCCCTTAAAAAGAAGGCAACACAGAGCTTTCCTACAGTACAACTGAGACGGATAAGTAAGTATGTTGGAGCTAATCCCTTGGCAATAATAGTAATGTAATGAAAGAGAGCTCTACAGTGTATAGTGTACTAAATTGTCATTTGTTCAGGAAATACATTTTTTATTATTCTTGAAAATGTACTTTTCCTTGAGTGCAATGATTCTCTGAGTCTGACCACTTTTTGCATGAAATCATCTACTTCAGGGAATACACTAACAAGTTAAAAGATATCCTAACTATAATCCAAAGCAAAAAAAAAAAAAAAAAAACACTGTACATTTTCTAATAAACCTACTGAACACCAAATGAACTGCCAACATTTAAATATGGCACTAGTGTCAAGAAAGATATTCAAAAATGTAAATGAACTGGTCTTTATTCTGGACACCTCTTCTTCTATTGTCCCTTTAACAGTACATATTATACATTCACAGACTTCATCAAACATCTCGAAATACTGTGTCACAATTTGCTTTGTACCTCCAATAACTTTTCTTGAGTCCTATATCTACAGTATTGTGCTAGGTAAAGCAACTTTTGCAGCTTTTCTACGACCACCAAAGTCAATCCGTCCATTTTTTATACAGTCAGTGGCTTCAAACAAATCAATACAACGTTGAATAATTTAATAAAAAAGGCATAGAAAAACTACACAATGGCATTGTTTTTGTTTGCAGTATGTGTCGACCACAGCTGATATTTACCGAGCGACTTAACTTATTTGTCATGTGACGCTGGGTCTGCACGTCGCCACTGGGCGCTCCCAAAAGGCACAGACGGTAAACGGTCCCATATCAGAAAACAGTAACGTGATACATCGGCTCATCTGTCAAAGATACTTCTCTATTTGTCTTTATTAGGCCATCAACACACACACAGGTCGGATCTCACTGCTGGATACAGTTCTTTTTCGGGAGTCTCCGTCGATTTTTGAATCCTGTAGAAATCAAAAAAATATATAATATGAGTCAAATGCAGCACGCACTAAATAAAAAAAAAACATATATCAAAGGTTTTGTTCACACTTAAAAAGTTTTTTTAATTATGTATAACTATTACGGCGTGTCCACATTAATCTTTATGAGTGAAAAAAAAGTGTTAGGGCGTTTTTCACTAAAATCTGCACTAAGAACTCACAAATTGTGGCACAGAATTTGTTAGTTCAGACACTTCTGGTTTCACACCAGAGTTTTTAAAAGAAAACTATCGGACTTTCGCTGATGTTAAGATTAATGTCGTAGTGACATCGTGGGGCGTGCCTCCTGTAGCTTTACTGTGGTCAATGTGTAAATACAGAAATACAATAATCAGACTGGCTTAAGCTTGACATGTTACCAATAATATAGAAAACAAACAGCTGAAATGCTCTCTAGGAAACTGTCGGCTTCACAGGAGGCATCTTTTGTAGAGTAGCAATAAATATAGATCCACATAAATGTAAAAAAATAATGTGTTTCTAAACATGACCGATGTCTGTTTCCCCCCGTTTACTTCCTTCCACAAATCTGCTTTCGCAATCGAACCAGACCGTGGTTCAGTTTGATCTGGACCGAGACCACCTCTTCTTGCTGAGCTGTTTGGTCTGAAAGTCCAGACCAAACAGTGCAGGTGTGAAAGCGCCCTTAGCCAGGACCACATTAACCAAGATATAACCATGACAAAAAACAAACCGGCCAAGACTAGACCATATCAGAATGAAGCCAAGTACAGACAAAGATTAGTGTATGACACATAAGTAAAAAAAAGTGTTAGATAATGGAGGGGAGAGAAGTGAACTTTATCTATTTTTAATTCAGATAAAATATATTTTTTTTCCAATCACACGACTGGTTTAGGCAAACACACCAGTTGTGGCCTTGGTTTAAAATCCCGAGACCTCTATTACTGAGACCGGGACTCAACTAACTGAAGATAAAGACAAAACTAAAAATTTCAGTCTTAAAAGAGATCAACACCTTTAAAAAGTGGTCTTGAGGAGCATCTAGGTCACTTCTGGAGCATGTAACCTGAGGGGCCCAGGTTTAACTCCCAGTCTGGGACAGTTTCCTCAATGTCTCACACTCTACTTATAAAATTATTTGTGTAGTAACTTTCTACTTTGAAGAAAAAATGCAATAACAGCCAAGAAAATATATCCTAAAAAGAAAAAATGAAAACAAGACTGGCCACGACGACTGCAGCTCTAGTCTAAACACAGGCTATTGCTTTTGTTTGAAAACTGAAAGGTGGAAGCTAAAAACAGACAGACAATAAAGCATATCTCATAAAGTAAATTACCGTACCCTACAAAACTTCTAAAACAAAAAATTTAAAGATAAATAAATAAATTAAATGCACAGAATTTTCAAGGGTACAGTGGAATGAGACAAAAAAAAGACTCTTACTGTCTCCATAAACTGTCAATTTCTAAAAAAAAAAATGGTTCTGATTTCCCCAGAGATTGTTTCATTACAAATCAAATGTCATCATCTGTCGATAGGGTAACACCCACTTTCTTTTGAAGCTTATCTTTAAAGACTGTGTATAACCTCAGTTTTGGAAAATGACGTCAGACTTTACAGCGTCAGAATCTAACCGCAAGATTTTTCCACAAACTATGACTCAAACATGAATCAGGAGTTTGTATTTCGGCCTCACTGTGACACCTCATGGCTGCGAGACAGGAACACGAGCTGAGGTAATGACACCGCTGTCGATAAATGATTTATAATTAGCTCCGGTTATAACTTTATTACAGGAACAAGGCCCACGCTCACACCTAGTTTCACAAGTAAATGATATACTGTTGATAGGGTTTTATCGCTCTCCACCGGCTGTCTGTAGGTTGGACCGCTTGTAATGATGTTTACATTCCACATTATTAAGTAAGTCTTTCAAAATCATGGAATGAAACTGAAACAAACTCGTATTACTCAAGTCTATAGCATGGTGAATAATAAACAGCAGATATTTTTACATATTTGCTTCAGTTTTAATAAAAATAAAGATTAATAATTATGGTCCAACCTTTTTCAACAATTTAAAATTCTTTCTATTTTTACAATTGTGCAAAATCTTATGTTTTTTATTTTATATATATTTATTTATATATTTGTAGTGCTTTAAGCTTGTTTCAGACTGAAGGTTCAATTCCTGCTCTCCCACAATTCATACTGTCGTTGTGTCCTTGGGCAGGACACTAAACCCTTCTGTTCCAGTGGTGTTCCAGCTGTGACACTGGTGATTGGGTGAATGGAAGCTTAATGCTTGAGCTTCGAGTGCCTAGTATAAAATCTGTGCCATTTACACCTAGAGACACTTCTGAGCTGTTCCCAGACCAGCCGAGAGACAGGGGCCGTTTCCATCAGGCCCAACGTTTCTGAAGAACAGTCATTTTGCCATTGTTGTTATACTTGTTTTGTGTGGCCCGGCTGCTACAACAGAACAAGTAGGTGCCAGAAAAACAAGCTTTGATTTTATTTTTTTATATTTAAGACCTAGTATTAGTAGCTTATGTGTATTATTAACTCTGTATAGTAATTATGTTCAAATGTTCTGTGCTTGTTGAAGTTACATTGTGCAGAGGATCTCCTCCAATTTCTGGAAACCATTGATGAAGGCCTTTAAACATAAAGCCATGATTTAATCAAGGCTTTGTAATCAGTTTATCATTTTGAGTGCTCCCGTGTCCTTCTTTTTACCATAAACACACCTTTTTTTCCCCTTTTTCACAAAATGACCGCCAAAAACATGCCACTGAATATTTTGGTTTTGGGTGTGACCTCCAGCGTCTTTTGGTGTCTCCCTAATTATATCCCTATTATACATTACCATTACTATTTTATGGTTATGCTTAGTTTAGTAGTTTGTCATTTTAGTAGTTTGCTTAATTTAGTAGACATGCTTTAAATGTAATTTGAAAATAGATACTGTAAAGTGTCTATGGTTAGACTAGAGTCATGTGCCAACGTACCGTCCTCGTCGCCCGTGTTGATGGTCTGCATGGACAGACTTCTGTGTGTGAGCTTTGACGTCTTTTTGCTCCTGGTTTTGCTCTGTCCGTGTTTTTCTAAGTCGTCCACTTCGTTCCCTGCGACGCCATTGGCTTCGGGCACTTTGCCGTTAGCAACAGGGCTGTGCTGAGTGACCACGCCTTCGTTGATTGTCTCTGTCGTGTGATGAGATCCTTTGCCTTTTAGAAGGTTCTTTAAGCTGAGCTGCTTCTTGGTATGATTTTTCTTCACATTTCCCTTTAATTCTTCTACTACGTCATCTTCTTCTTCTTTTGAACCGGGGCTTTGCTGCCCTGACCTTTCCACTTTGTCCTTGTTGAGGTGAAGAAAACTGCTTTGCAAACCATTTCTTTGGATCCCTCCACTAACCACAGAGTCTTTAGCAGAAGGTAAGTCCTGAAGTGATTGAGTCAATCCAGCGCTGTTTCCAAATACTAGGGAGTATTTAGGATTGTGATACTTATGAGCCGGGACTTTGAAGTCAATGTGTTTGGTGTCGCCAACGGACACCTGAAATCGAGATGTGGAAACAGACATTGGCTTGATCGGCTCCACTTTGGTTTTCTTGATGTGCGTCGTGATCGGGGGTTTGGTGATGTTGAACTCTTTGTAGAGGTCCACTTGTTCGGAAATGGCGTACATTTCCCTGAAGTCGTGATCAAAGAAGTCCACGATCTGCCCCGACATGACCGTGATGGTGTTTCTGTCCATACGAGACGAACTCCACGTGAAGCTGCAACAGAAAAAGAAAAAGGTTAATTTTGTTGGAGCACATGAAGTCGGCTGGTGGTAAAAGCGCTCACAATAGACTCAGACACTGCAATTCAGTCATAATTTCTACATTCAACCAAAACAACAGCCACTTCACCTTAAGACATTATCACAAAGGCAAATTATCTAATTTATAAGAACCCAGGGTGACTCAACCACTTCGGCTGCTTTTACAGAGTTTGTCTTTACCGCTGTAGTTTAGCGCTGTGGAAAATGTCACTGAGTGGGACTTTAATATGAAGAAAAGATTTGTTTAACTGAGAAAAGTTATGTCAAATGGATTATAAACCCCTTGAATTAAAACGTCATCCTCACAAATTCATCGTAGTGGTCTCTAGAGCAAATATTGTACATCAAAGTATTGCATCATCCAAAGTTAGCAGACGCAAACAGGACAGGTTTACCTTTCGGCACAATTACTCCACGTTTAAAAGGTTGGCATGACATTTCACTTGACTGATCTCTTTGTGTTTTGAATAATTAAACACAGACTGACAACCGCTTCAGACTGATGTGGTTTACAGAAGTACAAAAGTAAGAAGATGACTCATGACACTTTGGACTCAGCTTGGTTAAATGTAGATCATACACAAAGGATTGGACTTCTCTTTGGACTACATTTTTCTCCAAACACAGACCAAACAGCAAGCAAACAAAAACAGGTGGTACCTTCTAGTTCACAAACAAAAGAATGGATAAAAGTGTGAATGTGAATGTATGGCATTCATTGGAATAGTTGGTACAGTTGTGAAAAGTCAAACTAAATCACTCATAAGTTTTATACAGAGCAGATTTAGATTTTTAGATTTGTATTTTCTTCATGTCCTTAAGAAAATGGAGTGCTGGTGAAATGTGTTTTTTTTTTTAAAGTTGCAGGAGCTTTGTGTCTGATGTCTGGAGAACACTGTTGAACCTTTCAGGATGTGTACTTAACACTTTTTATACATCTCAATGCAACTCAAGCTGCTTCCCCTAAATTAAATAAACACACCATTCTCACCATTTTAAAAACAATGGTGGCTTTGTTTCACTAGGTTTCATTCTGTAAAAATAGAATGAAGTAAAATATAGTAAAACAAATAAAAATAAAACCAACACTACATTATAGCCAGACTAAATAATTAGGTTTTGAGTTGCAATAATCCAGTCAGTTTAATGGGATTCTTTATATTAACACTAAAGTCTAGCAATTTTTTTAGATGTGTCCCAGAGTTATATAACAAATGGCAACAGAAAACAGTAGTGTCGGTAACCACTCACGTATTGAGTGCACTATATAGTGATTGAGGGATTAGAGACTAGGTCTAAGCTGTTCCTTACAAAATCTTATGCATTTTTGGTAGACTAATGAAATAAACCAAATATGCAATATTAGTTTTTTTATTTGTCAGCTGAACTACACACATTTACAGATTCGGGGCGTTCCTGTTTCCATCAGCGCGAGAGAAGAGCTTCTAAAAGCTGAGAGCAGTTAGAACCTACTCTGTGATCAAGGGAAATGCATTCAGCTGCAAGTGTCATTAAACACAAAGTGCACTACTTGCAGGAGAGGAAATGGGTAGGGAGTTATTTCAGATAAAAGGCCCTATCGGTGATGTTATTTTACCCTTCTTCCAAAGTTCACTGTTATCGCTCACCTGTAGGAGCCGAACATGACTTTCTCTCCGTCCACAAGCATGTATTTGGAGCAGAGGGTTCCGGACAGCTTCCCAAACGACAGGGCCAGCCCCGAGCCTCTCACCAGCCGCACACGCAGGTTCTGTCAAGAAGAAAACACCCACTTAATTACACACTTAAGCTGCTTTCACATTTCATTTGTAAGCCTGAGTAAACACTTGTCACTCTGTCATGTAAGGCTGCTCAATAAAATGACAAATGGTTAGTCAAATTCCCCCAAACTACAACAGCTAATCCCTGTCTGTTTACATAAAGGGAAGAGAAAGACTTAGAAAGGTAAGTACACATGACGTGGCGGATGTTCGCCGTCATCACCTCGACTCGACGGGAGTGTGGTGGGTCTAGTTACACACTTTGGCTCTGTTCTTGGACTCTATGAATGTTCATTTGTTAGTGAGAGTAAAAGATCCCAGCGCAGTGAAAAGGCCTTTTTACAGCCTTATCAGGTGACACCACTACAGGCCAGCAACAGCAACAGCATAGCTCCCGTCCAACCACAGAGCTTCTAAACACCGCACACAGCAGATAAGGTCGCTCATTGTGTCCCCGCAGAGATAGGATGACAGGCCGGGTTAGCGAGGTGCTCTAATCTAGATCAGTGTCATTTCTTGGATATGGAAACAAATGGGACAATTTTTAAGGTTGGGAAACTAAACTCTAGGAGGAAAAATGCCCAGTTTCTACTTCCTAGATGCAATAAATCCTTGATGATTACAATCAAAGGTTACATATCTACTCAGATGTACTGTACTCGGTTATCTGGGAGAGCCTGGGACTGTAGTTTTGTTTCCACTGGAACGGTACATTACAGGCCAGTCTTCATTTCCAAAAGGGGTCTGAACCACCCCCAAAAAGTGTACCATTCTGTCCCAAGTGTGTGGGACACCATATTCCAAGAAAATCAATAATAATAATAATAATAAACTTTATTTTATAAAGCGCCTTTAAAGGCAACTTCTCAAAGCGCTGTACAAAAACAAGCAATACAAAGCTCAAACAATAAAATAACATCAACAATCAAATGCTAATTTAAAAAAATAAAGTCTACCTTTAAAAATGTCATAGCCCTGTGCTTCCCTAAGATCAGGAGGCAGAGAATTCCAAAGGACAGGAGCATATGAAGAAAAGGCCCTGTCACCCATAGATCTTAAGCGTGTTTGAGGAACAGCCAACAAGTTGGATTGTGCAGAACGCAGTCTCCGAGTTGGGGTATAGGAAGTTAACAACTCAGATAAATAATAAGGGGCCAAGCCATGTAATGCTTTATATGTCAGCATCATAATTTTAAAATCTACTCTGAATCGGACTGGGAGCCAGTGTAAGGACTGCAGAACTGGAGTGATGTGGTTGCAAACCCTGGTCCCAGTCAATATCCTGGCGGCCGAGTTTTGTACATATTGTACTTTTTTAAGTGTGGATTTAGAGACTCCGGCTAGAAGGGCGTTACAGTAATCTATCCTAGAGATAACAAAGGAATTCATCAGCTTTTCAGCTACTGAGAAATTTAGCATAGGACTTAGTCTAGCTATATTTCTGAGGTGAAAAAAAAATATGTTAAATGTTGAACATTATCAACAACTGTTTCTGGTTTTAAACAGTCCGCGTTGTACGGCTGTTTCTTTGTGACATTAAAACATTGCATATTGTGTACATTAGTTAAAACATGAGCAATGCATTAATTCCTGCTTAGGCCCTATAAGGGTCACAGGTGACTGGAGCCTATCCCAGTGACTTTGGGACTAGAGCGGGGTACACCCTTGACAGTGGCCAGTTAGTCTCACGGCTGACACTTGCATTCATTCACTTTAGGGAGACTTTAGATTTGCCAATTGACCTACATGCATGTGTTTGAGTGGGAGAAAGCTGGACCCAAACTGGACTGAGGCCAACTGAGCAGAACATTAAAAGTGAATCCCTTGCAAATCACTTTCTTAAAATGTAGGCTTGGCAACTGGTCTCTATAAATTTGTAAAACTGTAAATAAACCAGAAACAGTCTAATAGTAATAATGCTGTAGCGCCAACCTCCATCAATACACACCAGGATTTACTTTCTTCTTTATATTCATGGGTTTCAGTCACATTTTCCTGCTATGGATGCCATTTTGAGTACTTATGACTATTCAAAAGATAGAACAGCGGTGTTTTAAATTGTTAATTTCTATGACAACAGTCCTAGTTTTACACCTGAAGTCCATAAAACTAAAAAAAACATAAAACTTTCACATTATATCAAGTTTAAAGTCCACAACAAATACGATTTATATGTCTTGTATCAACACAGCTTCTCCTGCATTTACAAACTGAGCTGAAGCGACCCGGGACGTCCCACTCAGGAAACAAGGCTTATGACTCACGCAGCAACACAACACTGTGTCTGTTTGTTTGGATACACTCCACAGTCACAAGAACAGTTCATGTCACAGCTTATGGAGTTCCACATTAGTCACTGTCTTACATGTTTGAGGTTCCTGGAGCCTGAGCAGTTGCAGTTACTTACCCCCAAAAAATAACATTACAGCTTCAATGTCTGCAAACCTATGGATGTATTATGGTTTTGTAAGAAAGTATAGAGTTTATGGTTAAAATACTAAAAAACAAATAATGAGCAGCAAAACATTGTAATTTTTTTTTCATTATGGTTTCTTTTTTTCATTATGGCTTATTGCTTAATGCTTGCATGCTTTTGTTGACTGTGGTATATTTTCTTCCCAATTTAGGTCATGCCATTGCAAATGTGCTCCAAACCACAGCTTGAAGTAAATATCTTGTTATTGAGAACAAAGGGAGCGACAGGTAAGTGCACTGTAATATGAAAGACCATTAGTGTAATTAGTTTGATATTAATGATTAAAGGGCCTTAAACTAGGTCTCAGTGGGTTTGTGAGTGTTTCCGATGACCTCCTGAAGTACAATGTACCTCAGACAAACAATGTATATTGTTAAAATAAATGTATATAAAAGGAATGCCTTGATAACACTTGAGGTACTTCACAGAGCTGAGTTTGGTTTTTCTTCTTCTTTTGTAGGACGGGGGGGTTCAGATGTTTTATCAGAGACTTGTTTTTAATGGAGACATTTTCTGTGCTTCTTTAATTTATCTGTACTTTCTTTACTTTTTTTTAATTGTCACATTCATTTATAGTGATTATAATACTCATATGGCAGTATCTGAGGAGGTCAAATGAGTATTAGTATGAGTACAAGAGGCTATGATATAATGGTTTTAGAATCTGGGGAGCCTTATTAAAATCCAATAATGCACTACACATAAGGACAAAATGGATCCATTACTTTGGCGTAGCTAAGGTAAAGACTCTCAGGCATTTATTCTAAAACTTAACACATTCATTCCTATACTGCTGGATGTGTTAACAGTGAGCGACAGTTCTGTGAAGTATTCGCTCACCCGCAGGTGCACTGCATTGATCTGCAGCCTCATGCACATGTCCAGGAAGTGAGGGACTCCCCCCTCGTCCAGTACTATGTAGACGGCCACCCCTCGCCTCGACGACGCGTCCAGCAGGTCCTGGAGGATCTGTATGTCCGTCAGCAGGTCCATCACTATGGCAACCACCTGAAAATGAATTTTAAGTTATCGACCAATCATAGGACTTCACAGATTTTTATAGAAGACAAACTGCAGTGCTGTAGAGCGGAGAAATTTCAAGCAGCTAAGAGTGAATAAACTAATTAAAAAGATTAAAAGGGTGCTCTTGGAGAATCAGTGTAAGCAGCATGAGGTTGGTTTTGAGGAAGACTTTGAATTAAGTTAATAGCTCAGAAAATGGGAATCATAATGGGAAACAAAAATGTAAATTGTGTTTTTCAAATGAAGCCTTTTTTAAAACAACCATATTCACAAAACACAAGCAGAACTACACCAGAGTGAAATAAACACTAAAGACTGAGTTCTTATAGTGTAGTAAACCAGTGCAGCTCTCTGAATTTAAAGTTTAGAAATCTGGTAATAAATCTACTTCTCCTGTTTACTGCAGTAGTATACGGCTATACCTCCACTCTCTTGAACTGCTACAACTGAGATTTACAGGCTTCTTTATTCTAACAACAAGTTACATTCAAACATTATTTAGATCACAAACTGAGACTTGACCTGAACTCAGTAGAGATATGGCTCCTGATATTTAAATGAGATCTGAGCACCCTGGCTTCAGAGTCTGGAGTTAAACCTGTGGTGTGGTTTAACTCAGCAGCAGTAGAGAATAGAGCAGATCTATGGGCAGGACTTGACAATGGATCAATTCGCAAAAAGACAAAGAACTTCTGAGCCAAGATCATTTTGTTGTTATGACATAACACTAACTAATCCAGTCTTACATTATACCAAAGCATTAACAACCATTCCTCAGGTACTTTATCAGCACCACAAGATAAAACAGTAGCCTTGTGTCACCTTAAACGATATGCCTTGGTCACTAACCTCAATAAAATCTGATTATTTGGTTTTATTTGCCTTGTGACTGCCAACATAGTATACCTGGGCGAGAAGGTTTGATTGTCTTTGCCATAAACAAGTCTAACAGCCACGGTACAGCTACCAAACTACATAAACATTTATTGAGGTGAAATGGCAGCCAGTGTTATCAAAGTGTCTTTAAATGCTAACCAATTTGAATTACTTGCTAAACATGTCAGACGACCTGTGACAGTAAAGAGTCATCAAGATCTCATCATCATCATCATCATCATCAGCACTAAAGTTTTGAAACAGCTCAACAGCAGTGAACCGTTTAAAACCGTTCGCACCACACCCATCATCTGTGATTACAAACAAAAGGACTGTGCTTCCATTTTAAAAAAAGAGATTTAATGAGCCAATCACAGTAGTAGTTAAGTATAACTTGTTTATCGTGTCGATTAAAGCCCTGACTCTTTTATTATCACCGCTAACAGCTAACAGCTAACGCCTGCTAATTCATTTACCTGCAACCTACAAAGTAACTGGATAAACTACTACATTCAATTTTTTATAAAGCCAACATAACCTTTGCCCGTCACTTTAGCTTTTTATATCTGTTTATGGAAACAGTGAACATGTGACAAGCTGTTTTTATATAAATATAAATTTTATTTTCCTTCCAGTCACTGTTGGCTCTAATCCGAGTCGTTTTTCTTGGCGGTAACTGTGTGTGCTTCCGAGGAAAGTACAATGACATCAATCAAATTCTAAATGTGCTGTCAAGAAGAAGAATGTCATGTAATAATTAAAGATCCAGGAGTTGCTTGTGTTAATCCATTGGTCTCAACACTATTTAATGATTTATTAAAAAAAAAATTTATGTTTGTATGTTGGTTTAGTAAGACCAGTATAGGTTTAGGGACAAAACAACATGTTTAAAGTCTAATATCTGGTTTATGTAGAGAGAGAATAAATGTGTACAGT
Source organism: Neodontobutis hainanensis (assembly GCA_024349245.1). NCBI lineage: Eukaryota > Metazoa > Chordata > Actinopteri > Gobiiformes > Odontobutidae > Neodontobutis > Neodontobutis hainanensis. The sequence continues at coordinate 3,832,991 of JALDNG010000086.1, read as the reverse complement.
TTCGGACACTGAAAATGTTTTGAAATACTGTATGAAGTTATGTTTAACTTTGCCCCAAATTCTTATGATGCTTGTTGCAAGATAAGGACTTTCTGCTTCTCTTCACAGTGACATAACCTTTCCATTCACCACCTTTTGGAGGGGAAATTCACCATAAAGTCCCCATAAATTCTAAAATTACTAAGAACTAAGATTACATTAACATAAATATTGGTGAAGACAGGACAATGAGCTTCCCTTCAGTATCTACAAATACAGTTTATAAGTATAGAAGCTCCAGAACGTTAGTCTGCTGTGATTTCAATATATATATAAAAAATAACCTTCCTAAACCGAGCCATTTCAGGAATTATGAGAAATACAAGAAGAGACAACCACGTCATCTTAAAAAAAGGTTATATAAACCATTGTTACTCTAGACACAATCTAAAAATAGCTTTACTCTGGAATTTATAGAAACAAGATCACAAACACCAGATGTCAGATTGCCTATTGCATTAACACAAACACTGACTTGTTTCTAAGCTTCCTTCCTTGTTTTCCTTCTCAGAAACCAATCTCATTTAAAACCACTGAGGCTTGTAATCACCTGCTCATTTTCTGTGTAATCCCAGCTGAGGGACTTTTTTATCTCTCTGGCTTAAGCAACGTGTGTGTCACTATGTGGCTGTACCTGATTAAATGAAGCTTCTCTCTCAGGGTTTTGAGCATGTAATTTGTTTATTAAGCTGTCAATACTACTGTGAATACACTTTAGGAGGCCAATAAGGGAAAAGAATAAAAGCTTTTAGTCGTACAATAGTCATACAACTTGTGCCAGTTCAAAAAGGACCTTTTCCTTCTACAATGCAACAATAGCCTCTGGTGTAACACCCCCACTCCACTGTTCCCGGCTTGAGCTGAAGTTTGCATACCACAGAGGTCAACCAATCACGAACAACCTGCAGAGACTCAGTCGGATACAAGTCCAAATGTGAAGCTGACATTTAGGGCTGAGTCAGCGAGTTCAGACCTGCGCTGGACTCTCACGATAATGACGAGGCGGTTATTACTGACGCCGCAGGCTCAATTCTTTTAATGAAACTCCCCGGAAAAGTATATCCACTTTACAAAAATAAACTGGTGTTAGACTTTTTAGACCTTTGGACATGTTCAGCTACACTAAAAATACCATTAAAGTCAGCAACTCAAAGGCCATTTGTCCACACATCAATGATCCACCAATATAATGGACTTTCATGAATTATTGTTTTATTACAATGTTACCTAATTTACCGTCAGTAAACCGGCAAAAACACAACATTAGTCAAGTTTGAGATAGCAGAGAGTGAATGCTGTCCTTAAACAGGTAAAGTGATAAAAGTAAAAAAAAAAGATGTGCATGCAATAGAATAAGAAAATGTAGATACAGTCTCATTATATACAGAGCTCTGGGCTGAGGGACAAAAGGACTGAACATGGGCTTTTTACCAACAGCTGTGAGGCCCCAAGCACTTTATAAACATTTGCACAGAAATAACTTCTGGTTTTTTGAAAGCCTTTGTCACAAAAGTTATTTCCCCAAGAGGGACAATAAAGAAACTTCAAATGGGCATTGCACAGTATTCTGTGTTAATGTTACAAATGTGAATTATAAAGTCTAACTGTAGTAGAAAGGACCTGCAGTAGAATGAGTTTATGTTAAATGTGGTTAAAGACAATGACCCGTTTTCTACAACAATCTGTGTCAACAATATTTCATAATAATGGTCACTGAGTAAGTTGTGACATAGCCTTCCTTTTTTCAAAAAAAGGACGGTCTGGTTCCTTCCTCGCAGCGAATCCCTTCCTCTGTGATTTTGTGGACGGACCCATCACAAGCTGTTTGCCTGCAGCAGGGAGGGGTTTGCTGGCCACGTCATACACAAGTAACATGGCTCGGCAAGTCCAAAACATTCAACATGAAGGATGCTGCTACAGAGACGCTGTTTATTTTTGCTCTGTTCAAATCTAACTACAATTTGTTGAAGTGTAACTAAAACCTGTAAAAAAAAAATCATCAAAAACCTCTTTTTTCATAATTTTCAAGTCCATCAACCGATTAAAAGTGCTATGTGAGATTCCAATTTTGTTTTTATGGAAGCCCTGCAAAGACATCCTGAACAAACCCAGTAGAAATAGGTCTAAAGATGACTTCACTTAAAAAAAAATTAATCAGAAACAAAAACTGTTGAAAAATACTCTAAGCCTTCTCTTCTAGCGGTGCTCAGTTTGTCCGCTCTGAGGAATTGTAGAAACAGAAAGTAATGTCTCCTTCCACTGGGCTTTATGTAATTATACATCATTAAAAAATAGCGGCAGTGGCTCAGTGGGTAGAGCGGTCGTCCTTCAACCGGAAGGTAGGGGGTTTGATTCCCACTCTCCCCACAGTTCATACTGTCGTTGTGTCCTTAGGCAAGACACTTAACCCACCTTGCCTCCAGTGGCTGTAACACTGGTGATTACTGTAGAACTATGTAAGTCGCTTTGGATAAAAGCGTCAGCTAAATGAATAAATGTAAATGTAAAAACATAATGTGATCCATTATCAACTATACTCTAACTTCACAACGAAGAGGCCACACCACAGTTTGTTTTAAACACATTTCCGAACAACAATGGCTGCTTGTCTCCACCCTATTATTATTATGTAACAAAGGACACAAACGTTTCACAGACAATGGACCGAAGCACAAAAGCATCTCCCAAAAGACTTTCAGGAAGAGATTATCTGACTCATAAAAATCAAATAAAGGGCCTTCGTTCTGGAAATTACATTTGTAGACATACAAAATAGGAATTTAATCAGGTCTATCTAGTTTGCCAATGCCATTAATTTCACAAGAGCCACTCGTTTTGTACAACAAAAAAATCCTGTACAACTGTGGTAATTATCTGTCTCGATTTGACGGGGCTCACTGTTTATTGTCCAAACAAATATCCGCCGAAGCACTTTGATATCTCTCACTACTGAACAGCCCTTACTCATAATTTTTTTTTCCTAACCAGTAGAAACAAAAGCAGCAGTAGATGTAGACAGCATTTCAATACAAAGCAGTTGCTTCACTGAAATAAAGGTCTATAATGTAGAGGTTTTCAGAAGCTCTTTAGTTTTTATAGTAAGTACAAGTGCTTCATTTTTGTAGCAACATAATTGTTGCATTTAAGATTTTATAAAAAGCAGAGATGTTCACAGCTATTTTCTGCTATTTAATGTTTTGTGTGTTTCTGAAGTTTGTTTGAGTCCATTGTGACAGATGTGTCTTCAAACGATCACTTGAAGACCTGTACACTACCACAAGAACCACTGGTTTGTTAAGTGGTACTTTAGAAGTCTCTGAAGTTTTTTTATATTTCAGAATAAAAGTAAAAATAAGGACATCATATTTTTGTTTTCCTTTGTTTTGTTTTCTTTTGTTGTCCACCAGAGAGAGACCATTTTGTTCATAATCCGTTACATTTTACTGGATGAGGCAATTAAAATTTAAACCTAACTAAGTCCAACTAAAAAATGTTAAACTTTTTAAAGAGTAACTAAAACACCATAAAGCCAGTTAAAATTAAACTAAATCTGCTTTAAACCTGTTAAATTACTTTAGACCTATTTTTTTGGACTATTGTCTTAAACAATAATGTTTAGGTCTAACCTTAAAGTCATTTAGTTGGTCATTAAATCAAACTGTATATTTAGACCTTTTGTTTCTTTTACACTTCTCTATGTCCTAATATTGTTCTCCTCTTTATAATCTGAGTTTAGGAGTAAAGGTGGTTAAACAGCGACGTGGAGATGAAGTTATGTAGACAGCTGCCAGCGTCAACACATGCACAGCTTAGGTTTACTGTTTGATAAAGCATAAACATGAACTCTTCAGAATTCTATGGTTATTTTGAGAAGAGAACGAAACCAGAGACCAGACATGTTGGCTTCACTAGTAAAACAAACTATTGTCCCGTATAATAAGTTGCTAATTTGCATTGGCCAGAAAGCATTATTATGCCGTTGACAATAATGCCGAAAACATGCCTTTAAAAACTGCTGACGGAGCATTTGTATTGACAAAATGATGGATATTGTACAGGTTGTTGTCATGAAAATGATATGAAAATGAAAAATAGAAAATGAAATAAAAACGCATAGTCGGCAAACATTGGCCAGAGTGAGAACACACAAAGCAGCGGCACGTACACTGTGATAAATATAAGAGTGAGTTTGGTAAACTGCTAAAAAAAAGTGAAAGGAAGTCGTCCAGTTTATTTGCAGAGAATGAAATGTCTCAGAGTTATGTTCACTTTGGGAAACGGTTTCAACAAAAAAAAAGTTTTTAAGTTATTAAGAAGCTCTTTGGTTATTTGGTAACCAGTAGCTTTCCAAATAGTAATCCCAAGCTCTAAAAGAGTAATGAACACTGTAAGGGCACCATTTTAACCATGTTATAAAAGCTTATTAATGACCGTTTACAGATTAACATCCCGTTTAAAACCTCTTAAAAACCTACAAAAGAACCTATTACTAAGTTACCTGGAAGCACCTGAAAGACCTGCTGGTTTACTTTATTATATTCCACACAACCTACAAGAAAATGCTCCCATAATAATAAGAAAACAGTTATTTGATATCATATAAACCCTGAACTAACTCTACTGCAGTAATAAGAGCTTCTTCTCGAAGCTCTCGACAAAAATAACATTTTGGCTCCAACATTGTTTTACATTTAACTATTTCTTGTCACAGTCTTTAGCACAACATCACAAAGATCCTAAACTATAGATAAGATTGCCTTGATGAGTTTTTCTTGGACGTGGCACAGACCAGAAGTGTATATTAAACTGTGCTGAACGTGTCGTAACCTGATGGTGCTTGCTGACATCAATAGACAAATGTTAATGCTCAGTAATTATTTGCATAGATCATGTTTGATTGATGCCAAGACAGCTGACTCATGAAAATACACTTTGCATTCAGCTGTAATAAAACAACCACGGCCTTTAACAAACAGTGAATTAATCCCTCTTAAAAAAGTTCTGAACCTTAAGGTATAATAGATCCCTAAGCCCGGGGGGTCTCTCACTTGTCTACGACAGTCACATGACCACAATCACTTTCATTGTTTAGGACAATTACCTGCCGGCCAAAGTAGGTCAGTGAGTGTGAGAAGGAACTGATAAGGTTTGTGTCTTGTTTTCTCAGGTTTTATTTTTTTTACTCTGAAGTGGTTTGAGTTTATAGAGAAGCTGGGACGAAGAAAGACGGCACCATTTCAAGATATTCAAAATGTGAAATGTATAAACATTTTAAGAAAACAATAAACTGAAAATGTTTATCACTAAAATATCTATTACTATGTAAAACAAATAAATTCAAGTTCTTGTCTGGACATTACGGTAAATCTACTATCACTGTCTGAACTCTGTATTTCCACTCTGTCCTCTACAGACTCTGCCAATATATTGTTGATTTTGTAAATACACTTTGTCTACATATTTTCAACTGTTCTGGAGACATCCTTGAAATGGATCCCTCCTTCTGCGGTTCTCCCTGAGGTTTCTCTTTTTGCCTGGCTGTTTCTTTTCTTTTCTGGAGTTTTTCCTCACCCTGATGGAGGGTCTAAGGACAGAGCTAATGCTTGTAGATTGCCTAAACTACGGCATATAAAACTGTGGATAAAAACTGAAGACCTGCAGAAGAAATCCCTGAGGAGAATAGTCCAAGATACAGCTCTATAACAGTGTGCTGAATGAGGCACTGCTGATGTGATGGGCACGTACCTTGTGCGCGTCCTGGATGAGCTTGCGGACCACCTGTTTGATGTGGGGTCCCTGGTCTTTGGGCGGGTGCGTGTGCACTTGCACGCGTGTGACACCTTTGTACAGGCCACTGCTTCCGGGCCAGCCGATGTCCAGCGCCGGGATCTCGGTGTCGGACATCTGGGGCCAGTAGGTGGAGTGGACCCCTGAGTCCGCGCTGCTCGAGCCCTTGGTGCGCTCGTGCACCGCGGCCTCGCTGTCGCTGTCCGTGTCGTACTCCTGGAAGCTCCTCCGCAGGGTCTTGATCTCTCGCGCGGACAGAAAGTCCTTGATGTTGTCTTCTTTGAGGCTCATCTTAAACGCGCCGTCGCCGTTCCGCAGGAGCTGCTCGAGAGCCGCGCGCTGCTCCTCGCTGTAGTAAAACTCCGGCCGCGTCTCCGGGATCTTCTCGTTCACGTGCTCGTCGTCCATCACCGCGAGCTGGGACTCCGCCATGGCCACGCGCTCCTGGTCCTGGTGTTGGTGTCGTACTGATCCTCGCGTTCACGGTGTCTACCTGGGACTCAGGTGTGCGAGGAGCTTAGGTAGAAGCGAGGGGCGGGGCCTAGAGCAGTTTGATTTACAACAGAAAACAGAAAAAGTAGAAGACTTCCTGTTCTTTTCAAAATAAACGGGACAGTTCTGGTTCTGTTTTCCTTTATAAGTCTGTTGGTTTGGAGGCTTGGCTGCAGCAGGTTTTGTGCAACATTGTTAAATTGTAGTTTTGACATGAAACTAAATCTGCTTCCTTTGACTTTTTAAGGAAAAGTGAAGAACCGTTTAAACTACTTTACTCAGTTTCAGGCCTGTTTTGAATGAAACCTTAGCCACTAACTCTATTTATTTAAAATTTAAAATTAAAAACTTATTTTACGATTGCACAATGGCTTAAATTCTTTAATAAATCCTATTGCATCAAAAGAATGAGACAGAATTTCAGAGCTATAGTCTGTAAAACTGATGCCATACACTGAATAATAAAACTATATTTATTACTTGTCACTTGAATCAGTTTGTATTGTTGGGCTAATCAGGAGGTTATTCACAATTATAAAGATGCATCTTCCATTCATACTCTAAGAGGTTTTTAATGAGTCAACCTTGTGTGCTAAGTGTGCTTTAAGGTTAAAGTTCAAATGAGTCTATGCAGTACACTTCTGAATATAAATATATTTTATGCAGTTTCTAGAAACCACTAGAAAATACTATTTTTATTGAAGCCAACATTTCTGTAAAGCTCTCAGACCACAGCATACTTCTTTACACTTTATAAAGGTTCACACTTCCTCTTTTTTACAGCATCTGCTATGGTAGCCCTTCAGGGACATGATGGTGTAATAAACCACTGGAGCTGCAAGTGTACCATCAGACCCAAGAAGAAAGGTAAGTAACACAACTATTTCTCTCAATTGATCTAAAATCACAATGTTGTGCATCTCTTCTCAAAGGCTGAAATTATATAACAAAAGAAAGTAAAGGATTTTAGAACAACATTTAGGCTTCAGCTGGTGGTGGTCGCAGACACATCCACTTTTTATTCTAGTGTTTTGAAACACCTGTTTTCTTATTTTATTTTGAAGGGCTACTTCCTTGTTTTCCAATAGTAACAACAGTGCTGGTGGTGCATTTCCAGTCTTTATACTTTCCAGAAGTTTGTGAAGCTCATTCAAAAGCTGCCAACCACATAAATGCAAGATACAACAAAATAAAAATCAGAAAATGTCTTCTTCCACAAAAAGCCCAAATGTATGCTTGAACTTGTAATAAAATACGTTTATTTCCATGTCAGTGAGAAATTACACGGGTGGTACAGCATGTCAGAAATCTGTTTAAGGGTTGTATAAAACTCGTGATATAAAATATAACAGAAAGAAAGGTAGAAATGTTATGATTCATAAACAAAGTGTAAACAATACTCACTGACTTGTCATTTAGTCTTAAAGGTCCCCTATTCTGCTCGTTTAGATTGAAGTTTTGGACATGCAATTCAGTCTACATTTTATTATTGTGAAACACTAGCATGACATTTATAACAAGGCTTTTTAATAACTTTTTAAAAACTGACGTCTTTGTTGTTGTGCCACAATGCCGTGAACAGCACATGACCTTGATTTAATGCATTGGTTGGTCTTTGTTAACAGTAAAGCCTGGCTCACACGACAAGGATTTTAAACTCTTACCTTGTTTTAAATCTTAAAAGATAATCAGCTTCATTTATATTTAACTGTTCACAGACTGACTAAAAAGAACATTGACAGTGTATTTTTTGACTTTATCATACAGGTTTTCACGAGGCCGCAGCAATGTAGTTTAGCTTTATGCACTGTTGTTTTTCTGCTGCTCGTCTACAACTATACATTGCTAAATTAATAAATAAAAAACAAAAACAATAAGGATTTTACTGTGGAGAACTAAGAACGTTTAGAACGGTCTCTTTTCTTTCAATGATCAGTTACCATATGATTAGAATAATCCAGAGTTTTACTTTTATAACAACCAAAACCTGCTTATGATCGTTCTAGATAAAAAATAAAAGCATTACATTTGTTTAACCACATAACTTAACCACATACCGTCTTGTATGTTGTCATACCACCATGCCGAGTTCCTGTCCCGCCCACGCATTTTTGTCAAAGTATACTTCAGGAAATCAAACAGATTTCAAACACATTGGGGCAGTTGCAGGTTAAAGAGGTTTAGACTAAAGTGAACCTCCCGTTATCTTATATGTATATATCCTCGTGTTTTTTTTTGCGTTTTCAGCCATTGCAAACTTGTGACCTGTTTGCATCTGTCAAGTTTTTATTTTTTTCTTTGTTGTAAATGATTCTGTCCAGGTGACTGTTTGCGTTTGGATGCCACCCTCTTAGTTAAAACGGTCCTGAGTGCTTCAAGCCGGGGCACACCTGAAATTGACTAGCCGTGTGAGCTAGGCTTTAAGAATATGTTGTCTGTACTCACAGAGTTATCACAGACTGTTGATATCGTGGCAGATTTCTCCTCAAACTAAACAAAAAAACACCCAATAGAGGACCTTCAAAACCATTTTCAAAATAAACCCTAAATATTATTAAACATTTCCTCCGTGCAGGTCTTCAAACTCTTGTAAAACAAAGGCCAAGCTTGTCTCTGCGTCTCTAAATATTTCACCCCTGCAGTGCGACCACCTGTCTGAGTAACCCACAGTGACTCTCAGCTCTACAGACCCCAGTCCTGCCGAAGTGGCGTCATGCTGCTTCACGTTCATGTTCAGAGCCACATACTTTGTGGCTTGGGGTGGGGGTGGGGGTGTTCTCGTCACAACTGCTCAGTGTAGTTGGCGGGAAACAGGCCGCTTTTGCCTCGCAGTTTCCCTTTCCACCAGGACGGGTCCGAGCGGTCCAGGACTTCGATGATGTCGCCGGCACAGAACTGCAGCTCGTCGTCCTCCTCTGCGATGAAGTCGTAGAGCGCCCTCACCTGCAGTGTGTTTGCTCGCTGCGGGACACATAGAAAAAAATACATAAATAAAAGCCTTAAATATAGTGTCCCTTGAACTCAGCATGAAGATAGATTGACTAAAGGTGCTGTAGACAAATTATTTTTTTTAATTTGACAGATAAATTGGTGTTTACTATTACCAAATGACACAAAGTGGTGAAAACTGTAATCTTTTTAATCACAAGCTGAAATTAATCCTCAAACTGTGTGTTAACGCCCATAATTATTGTTTTTAAATTACCAAGGATATGTGCAAAAAGCTTTTTAAATCTGTGCTTTTATGTTTGAGCTTTGTTTTAGTGGGTTTAAAATGCTATTTGTGTATGGATAAGAGAATTAAACACGGGAAAATGTGTGTGTGTTTAAAGACATCTGTGTACGTGTCGCATAGGCAAAAGTCCTGGACATAAAAGACACAGGACTTTATGTCAGAAATTGACAACAGACAACATTAAACAGCCAAAAAGACTAGTCCAGAGGGAAAAGCAGAAGTATCTAAATTAATATTTGAATAAGAGAAACAAATACTTGTTGCTTCATACAAATGACAAGAGAAGCAGGTTTGTAGCCTCTCTTTTCTGACTCAATTTATTCCCCTTTGAAGCTGTGTCTGTGGTTGTTCTCTGTTCTGTGACTGCCTACATTTGATTTGTGACAAAGACGATCACTGGATCAGTTACTTTTAATGAAAAGGTACAAGACAGGGAACAGACTGAAATAAAAGTAAAATTTCTACCTTTAACAGATAATAGATTTGTCTCTTAAAGTACTTTGATGTTATTTCCAAAATTTTATATCCAACCAAGATCCTCACTTATTTCTAGACTGAGCTTTTTGAAATCATTGATAACCCCTCCACATTTCCTTCAACATGTGCAAGTAAACTGGATTTTATAATTATTCTGAGACTTATATTATATATCTTGCACTGCTCTTCGGCTTTACCTATAACTTTAAAACTCTATGGTCTCTTCTTCTTGAGTCCTACACAGGAACTCTTTTACACAAACACTCGACGTATTGAAGTGTGTTTTATCATAATGAATGAACTGTATGATCTCAAACTTTAAATATATCAATCACAGCTCACTCACTAGTGCAGCCTCTAATTAGGATTAATTGTAGCCCCCGCCCACCATGTTGCTCAAGTGTTACACACACCACTGACGCCCTTTTGATTAACAATAGAACCACAGCATCACCACAAAAAAAGAAAGAAGAGTATGTTGCAGGTAAAATGAAGTTCGACTGTGTTGGAGGCCGACCTGGGGTGGAGGCAAGGGTTCAGAAGGACGTCGAAGAATGGCTGGGTTGACTGGACTGTTAGTGCGTGCCGTGTGGCCGATGGTGTGAGCACGCTCCTCCAGTCCGACTCGGTTAACCTGAAAAAAAAGACACATGCAGTCACTGTGTTTGCGCTCGGACAGTAGTATGTAATAGTATTATGAGCCGCAGTGGAGGAGGTGTTTTCACCAGCTGGCTGTGGGGCTGGTCCGAGGCTCTGCGAGGGGCTGCGGTGGCGGCTGGAGACACGGTGCGTGGCTCCGGAAGACTTCCCCTCTTTATCTGTGAGAAGGACACAATAAATAAATATCTAGAGATTTTTATTTGAGTAAATATTGGAGTGAACATGGCTTTGTGGATTTAAATTGACAAAGTTTGAAAGTTTAATATAGAGTGGTTTTTTTTACATATTTTGGTCATTTCTATCCAAGATTTCTTCCTAAATTTATTTTTAAGGTTGTTTTTGGTATTCATTTCCAAATTTGTTCCTTGTAGCTGACCATTAGATTACTTTTATAGTACTGCTTCTCACCAATTTTTCTGGATTTTTAAAAATGTTTTTGGGAACCACAAATTTATATTCAGCCTGACCACTCAGACACATTGAATTCATATTTAATTTTTTATTTTATAGCAACTTTATAGCAATTTCTGTAGTTTAAAGTTTATGGATTATACAATTGTACGTTTCTTTGGTTGGTTTAGTGTCTATGCAGCTGTGTCCAGAGGCAGTTTATTCTGTGTCCATTGGTACTGCCTTCTGTAAATCTGCCGTGAATCCACAAAGACCAGACTAATTGTTTATATGTGATAAAAACTGTACAAATTGCTTGTTTTTCAGGTAAGACAGGGTTTAAATTAAAATAATTTTTGTCCAATTGGATTTAATACTACAAGACCTTGTAATAAAATAAATAAATAAATAAATAAATAAAACACATGTGTGTGTGTTTTCTAAAGTCCCATTTTCATCTTAAACAAAAAATATTTTCATGTGGAGAAAAATTTACATAAGAAATGGGGGAAAATACCTGTTCAAAAGTTTGTCTATTATATAAAAAAAACTTTCATCAAAAATGTGAAAGGCACAAATTCTGCACAATAGCTTTGTTATGGAGAGCAAACTATTATCTCTAATAACCTAACATGTGCCTTATAGATTTAAAATATTTAGACTGCTGAGTGTATTGTTGGTTAAGAGAAGGTAAAGGTAGTAAATAATGACAACAACGCTTGACACATTATAACAGAATTAAACATTTCTAGCTTTATATTCCCATAAGTCTTAGTTACTCAACAAGAAAGAAGAAAATCCAGAGTCAAATGCACCTTCAGTACACTGTAATGGGGCTCACTACAATCACATATGTTGTCAAATCAACACACATTATGCTTAAAATACAATTACAAATCTAACATTTTGAGACATAACAAATCTCAAAAAGGTACACAGTGTTGTTTTAACAAATAAAAAGCTGATTTGGTGAGCGTCATGTGACACATCTCCAGCAGCTACACAGTGCTTCTAGTGTGAGTGTTTTTCATTTATTGGATCATGATCGGAATAAAAGACCGTCCCTCACCGGCTGCACACTGGAGGGGCTCCTGGCGTCCGAGCTGCCGTCTTTCAGGTAGATCTCCCGGGTTTTGGAGATGGAGGTGGCCTTGTAAAAATCCACCAGTTTATTTAGCGAGGTAAACTTCTCCGACCACAGGAAGTACTGGCCCCTGTTGTCGCGCATCACTTTGAAATGTTGGACGTCGTTCTCGTGCCTGAGGAAACACGCACAGATGAGAATTTAAAGCTTAGATCCTGTTTTTACTATGATTTAATCAGGCAAAGGGTTGTGTAGCTTTATGGAGGTGTCTTAAAAGGAATGGATCAAATTTACACAATTGAACCTATGTTTACACCCAACACCAACCATAGAGGTGGTTCACATTTTTTAAAAAGGTATTTTTTGAAACACTGCTCTACACCACAGTCTTTTTATTTAGTCTCCGTTAAGAGAATTTTAGTTACAGGTTAAATGAGCAGATGACAGAGACTGTATATGATTTGAAATGATTTGGTCAGGTTTTATTCCTTGCAAGGAAGAAGCAATTACATGTCAAACACTTCACAGACTGATGGTTATTGCTTAACTAGGTAAGCCATACATGGGTCTTTTATATCCAGAAGGACATACAGTGTATAGGCGGAGATGCCTGATAAAGTGGATATCTGTCATGCCATTTACAGAAATATATTAGAACAGAATGACATGTAATCAGAAGTTGCAGTGACAACAAAATATACTAGTCCTGGGAATACTAAGATATTACAATTCCCATAACAGTCTCCTATTCACACCTGTCGCAAGAAACAGATCTTTTTCCTGATTATTAGGTCGTAAAGGTAAAATACTACAGAAATAAATGCAGGGCTTTAAATGAACCATTCCACTGGTTGCACTGGTGTTTCTGGTTTGTCCATATGACTACTTCAAGGAATTTGGTGAGACTCCATGCCATTGTCCCTTTTCCCTTATCTGGATTGTCCTCTGCTGGTCAAAGCGTGTATTACACCACAGCAGTCATTCAAATAAACGTGTGTGGTTTGTATGGGTGCGTGTTGGAAAGCTGCCAGCATTAGTCTCGGAGCTCTGCAGAGTTTGCAACATTGCGAGATGAGTCAGGTTTCACTTTTGTATAACTTGCAAATGCACACCTTTTCATATTACAACAGGAACCACTGCAAAGAAAAAGAATGCCTGTGGTAAATGTTTGCTGACACTAGTGGGTAGACAAGTAAAAAAAAAGAAGAATTTTCTTATGTTAATAAGTTAAAACAATTCTTACTGCAGTGACTCTAAAACAGTTTCAAAAGAGCTTCATCCTCTAAGGCACTCCAGGGGTATTCTGAACCATCCTAGATGTAAATGATCGTCTCTGGGAATGTAAATACATTAAACAAGCAGTACGCTGAGAAATCTGTTTGCAGGTTTTTTGATAAGGAAGGGCTCTTAGGCTCTGAGAATACACAGAGGCTAGAGAGGCCATAATGTCCAAATGGGTTTGTAGTGACACCCTTTCTGTCCAACTGTGGAAATATCTCAAATCTGATGTTGTAGCTCTAGAGCGGGTCAGATACTTTAAAAGCTGTTTTACAACGACCGGATTAACAGGACATTGCCGTGAACACAGGTAGCTGCTGAAGGACAGTTCTACTTAAGTGCAACCAAAGTTATTTTTTGTTTGTTTTGTCCTAGACCCAACAGTCTACTTTTATTCTGAGAATTTTGAGCCATACTGTTTTCTTCTTAGAAAAAAAAGCACCCTGTTCTGTTTCTGATTAACTAATGTCATGATTAAAAAAGTGTGTCCATTTTTAAAAAGTTACAAATACATGACATGCATTATATAACTGATATATACTTTGAATAAAGAATAAAATAAACCCACTACTTTGTGATGCTTGCATTGAAATGCCGTGTGTTAAATCTGTCCCTATGACATAAAGCCTAAATAAATGAATTAAATGGCTATACTGTGACAGGATCCTGGGCTATTTCTTAAACAAACCTCCAGTCCAGTACAGTCCAGCCTCGGTCAGTGTCCATCTAATCTAATATTCATAAGTTGCCTACCAGACGTCTCCCATGTGATCTACACATGTACGTCGTCCTGTTCCTTTTCATTCATGATTCTTTTTATATGTTTGTTTATATTTGCTTTGTTTATTGAATGAAATAAAAGAAGGCAATAAAATGAGATAAAGCTTAATCTGACAATCTGTAATTCACAGAAAAATATAAATGTTCTCATGAAACAAAACTACCCCTTTACACTACAATATTATGCAAATAGAGGCTTATTCATAAAATAAATATAAAATTTAAATGCTACGTGAATAGAAAGTTTGTTAATATAAAAATTTTAAAAATAAATATGAAGTCAACCATCCGTCTTAGTTCTGGGTTTAGTTATGTGTGCTGTAGTATGTCATGGCGGACTGTAAATTAGATAGAAGCATCCTCTTCTGTGGCTGAATGTTTCAACTAACTGCTGCCAAAATGAGGAAGTACAATCTTGTAGCCGAGACATGTTTTAAGCACAATTTCCTTCTGTCTGATCACTGTCTTTTCCTTTTTTGCACAACTCTTACTCCTAACTTCTGCAGGAAACGGAAGTCAAACAAGAGCTACAGTTTTAGAGATGCTCTAAGTCTGCCTTTTTCAGCCCAGTTTTTTTATTCTTTTTGTTCGTCCACTTTCTTACTTTATTAACTTCACTTGTAGAAAGCAATTATAGCTTCTTTAAAAAGAGGGAACCGCCTAACACAGAAGCAGAAGGCAAGGCTGTCAACAAAAAGAGACCTGCCTTTTTTAAAGAAAAAGTTAAGAAATAGATCTAAAAAGTATCTCACCTTTACCTTTCATAATGATATATAGTCCAATGAAAGCAGTGTTCATTCTGCTGCTTGTTTCTGACTCACTTGACGGAGATGGAGTAGTCTCCGGGTGAACTCTGGCAGCATCTGATCACAAACTCCCCCACGTCTCTGTTTCTCAGGTGCTCCTCTGCGTTGCTCCGACTGGCATTCTCCTGATACCACCTGCACACACACAGACACACACACACACACACACACACAGAAACACACACACACACACACAGACATGCATGCACACACACACGCACACACAGACATGCACACACACACACAGACATGCACACACACACACACACACACACACACACACACACACACACAGAGACACACACACACAGACATGCATGCACACACACACACGCACACACAGACATGCACACACACACACACACACACGCACACACACACACAGACACACACACACACACACAGAGACACACACACACACACACAGACATGCATGCACACACACACGCACACACAGACATGCACACACACACACACAGACATGCACACACACACACACACACACACACACACACACACACAGACACACACACACACAGACATGCATGCACACACACACACACACACACACACACACACACACAGACACACACACACACAGACATGCATGCACACACACACACACACACACACACAGACACACACACACACGCACACACAGACACACACACACGCACACACACACAGACACACACACACACACAGACACACACACACACACAGACACACACACACACGCACACACACACAGACACACACACACACACAACAATTAGCTTAATGTTGCTAAATGAAGCAGTTTTGTGCAAATATCCAATTGACAGCTTGACAGACCCTTAAACATTTTAGCAACTGTGACTTTAAGTGACTCTCTTTATGAAGCACTTTGCTCTGATTGGTCAGATGTCACATTTTACTAAGAACTTGTTTTTGCCCTTTTAAGATTATTTCCTTCTGTCGATCCTGGACTTTACTTTTTACAAGCAACTGATGTTAACTGATACTATCACTACACATTTGTTTAACAGAGATATTTAGTAGCCACTGCATGAAGAGGTATATGTTAAACTATTATAGCTGAGTAAACAAAGTGATGGAGCACAAATTTAAATAGAAATCAGATTAAAGATTTAAATCATTTAGAGATTGGAAAATATTTTCTCTGCATTTTGTAAAAAGCAAGCGTCTCACTTTGGCGTCTGCATTTCAATGTAGTTCTGTGGAACAAAGCCTTCGTGTCCGTTCATCTCGGCCTTGAACCAGTCGTCCTGTCGACTCAGGATCTGAAGGAGAGGGGAGGTCATGTTTTAAAGAATTCGACCCATGCATAAATAACTCAGGCCCTCGTAACAACATCCATACCCAGTTAATAAAAGAGAGTGTGGATAAGCACAAGATATTAACTTTTTCATTAATGACTGACAGAAAATACTCAATACATCTGCGAATAAGGAGTGGACTAGGTTATGTTGTGCAATTTTAAAATTATATCTTGAAAAACATCTGAAGCACTTTGACTTCAGGTTAACTCAAGAGAACGATAACCTCACCTTCAATATGTCTCCTTTCCTGAAGCTCAGCTCGTCTTCATCTGGTGAATTGAAGTCGTACTTTCCTCTGGCCTCCATTGCAATGCATCAAAATATGTACCACCAAATCAAGTCAGCAACAGATTTTGCCTAAGAGGGGATGAAGAAACATCGGCTCAGTCAAAGCAGAACTGTATTAACTTGAGCGCGTGCAGTTGAAATACTTGACGTCATGTGAGGCAGTATCTGAAGATAACCCTGAAGTGTAACATCCTGACAAAGTTACATTTTGCTGAAGTTTGGCCGGAGATAACAACATTTGGTTCACTCGTCAAAAACATTTCAAACATAAATGTACTTTTTTATCAATGAAAATGAAAATTTCTTTTACAAATATCTCATTTAGTCTCTCCCAAAATTCAGTTTAGTCAGTGATAAGCAACATAAAAAGAGGTTGCAACACGGTTCCATGTTGGTTTACAAATTTCACTTGTTCTTCTATTATGGCTTTAAAAACTTAAAGGCCTGTCCAAGATGCATCTATGTCAAAATCAAATCATAGTTTTATAATATTCTGGCCATTTATTATAGTTTTGCGAATGATATATTCAGATGTCACTATCTTCAAAAGGATTGTAAAACACTTTTTAATTGAGGCTCATTACAAGACATGTTAGGCTCTCAACATTTGTCTCAAAACTTTAAGAATGTGATTTTACAAATGGCAATCAAAGCCACGTATTATTTAAAATGTAGATAAAATAAATCCAGCATATGTATTAAAAAAAACTTAAATATATTTGATTTCATCATTCTACCATTGTACTTTATTACTACTTCATACTATTATTGTGAACCATTTTGTGTCGCTAAAATGATTGGTCAAACAATATAAGCATGAATTCTTTAGGGGAATAAAAAAATAAATAAACAGGTAAAAAAACATTGTGTGATTTCTCAAAGCTGCATAAGTGAAGAGTAATATAGAAAGGCATGTGAACAATGTATTCCTAAAGTCATTTTTAGCTGTCCTCACTTTGTGTTTTAAAATGTCTTCACAAATTAGAAAAAAATACTGTATGTAAAACAATATTGTGGGAAATAGAATAAGGTATTTGTAAGACTTCATTTGTGAAATTTCCTCAACCAGGAAGAGCCTTAAAGCCACTTCCCCGTTGTTCAGTGTTTAATATGGACTTTAAAGAAACTACAGACGGGAACACAAGTCCGCAATGTAGTCTTTTTTTTTTTTTACAGCAAGTAGGTTTGACTTAGCCTGGTTCTACCAGACTCTCGTACATTTCATTTGTACAGAGAGTCTGGCCTCGCTCCATTGACAAGCGTTTACTTCCTTGTATGCGGGAACTCTGTTGAAGTTTAAAACTATTGGATCTGCCCAGAGTCACTCAGGATCTGCCATAGCCAATCGCTAACGTGTGGTCGTGACGTATGTCATGCGCCGAAACCGACCGGAAACAAGTCACTCCCTCTCTTCGCTGATTGGTCCTACAAAAAATTGATTTCTGGAAACCTAAGAATATACAGCGATCCCAGACTAAGTACTAAAGCGAAATGAAATTGAGCGGAAGTACGTAGGAGGGCGGAGCCAGGCTAGGTTTGACTGAGTTGACTTCACTTTTTGCAGTTTGCATTAATCGTTATAAAAATACAAGAGATATATACAATAAAGTTAAAGGCCAGAGTTTAAAAATATATTACCCCGACACGGAGAACTTATTTAGCACTTAGCATTACAATTATGAAAAAAAAGAAAAACAAAAGAAAAAAAAGTGCTCAATTGGGATAGGCTCAGTCACACCTACAGTTCTGATCAAGACATTCAAGTATTAAACCAAAAGGGTAGTCCAAAGAGTTGTGAGTAAAGCAGCCTAAAATGTAAAATTAACTGGTTTAATCACATCTATATATGGTAAATGTTCAAGAATTGTGTGCATGTGAAAATAAAATTGCAGAAGTACGAGAGTGGTGTGACTAAATGTCAAAGTTAGAAGTATGAATGCAGTGGAATGAATCCCTCATCTTCTCAGGTCATATCTTCACCACAAACAAATCGTAACAAAACGCATCATGTTTTTTTTTTATATATTGTCTTTATGGTGCCTCTGAAGCCCATGGACAAAAAATGTATGCTTTTATGTCAATGTTCTCCACGTTTTGTCTCTCATCTGTCCACAAACCCCAGCTGATCCTGACAGACGCTCACTGTTCCTGAGTTTGGACCTCGGTCAAATAAATGACCAATTAGACAATTATAAGCATGCTCACAAATGGGCCGGGTTGTGCCTCCAGATAACTACTGTGGTATACAAAGGTGGTATATCTGTTCAAATAACAAGTTAAACATAAAGAAACTGCACTTTCAATACTAAATGCACTTTTTCCTGAATGCACATCTGTATGCGAGTGAATGACTGGCAGCACATTTCAGCTTCTTCTCGGCAGCTGCATGATAAAAAGTAAATAAATATCTGCAGATATTTTTCATTTGGGTTTTGAACTTGGGAAAATGACACATTGACAGTAAATGCTGTGCGAATGAAGACATGTTTTCAGTAAAGATATTTTTATGAACTGCTGACAGTGTTGCTTGTTAAAATAAATTAATAATAATAAAGAGGATTTTAAACTTTGTCCAATAATATTATGAGGATTTTTCTGACCTGACAGGAATTGACCTATTTCTGTTTGAACTTAACATGACAGCACTGACTGGAAGAGGACAACACAACACTGAAGACCTGTTTGGCACCAAGGGTCTCTTATTCTCCACGTATGAATAGCTTTTTATTAATTTGATGGCTTTGATCTGTTTTTAAGAAAACTGACAGTATTGTTCATGCTTACAAGTGTCAGTAGAGCAGAGTAAAGTATAGAGTAGATTTGAGTGGGGCAGGCTAAAGTAGAAGAGTAGAGTAGTTGTAGAGAAGAGTAGATGTAGAATAGATGTAGTTGAGTAGATATAGAGTAGATGTAGAGTAGAGTACAGCACAGTACAGTAGATTGACATTAGTAGAGTAGAAAAGAATAGTTGTAGAGTAGATCTGGAGTAGATGTACAGTAGCTGTAGAGTAGTTGTAGAGTAGAGTACAATAGATTGACAGTAGTATAGAGTAGAAAATAGTTGTAAAATAGAGTAGATGTAGAGTAGATGTAGAGTAGAGTGGAGTAGATGTAGAGTAGAGTGGAGTAGATGTATAAATGTAGAGTAGATGTAGAGTAAAGTGTAGATGTAGAGTAGAGTGGAGTAAATGTAGAGTGGAGTAGAAGTAGAGTAGATGTAGAGTAGATGTAGTTGAGAAGATGTAGAGTAGAGTAGAGAAGAATAGTAGTAGAGTAGATGTAGAGTTGAGTAGAGTAGAGTAAATGTAGAGTATATAAAGATCAGAATAGATTTATAGATGTGGAGTAGATGTAGAGTTGAGTAGAGTAAAGTAGATGTGGAGTAGATATAGAGTAGAGTAGAAGATAGAGAGTAGATATAGATTAGATCAGATGTAGAGTAAAGTAAGGAAGAGTACAGTGGAGAAGAGTAAAGAGTATAGTAGATGTAGAGTAGATATAGAGTAGATAAAGAGTAGGATAGTTGTAGAGTAGATGTAAAGTAGATGTAGAGTAGTAGAGTAGATGTAGATGCAGAGTTGAGTAGAGTAAATGTAGAGTAGATAAAGAGTAGGATAGTTGTAGAGTAGATGTGAAGTAGCTGTAGAGTAGTAGAGTAGATGTAGATGCAGAGTTGAGTAGAGTAAATGTAGAGTAGATAAAGAGTAGGATAGTTGTAGAGTAGATGTGTAGTAGATGTAGAGTAGATGTGTAGTAGTTGTAGAGTAGTAGAGGAGATGTAGATGTAGAGTTGAGTAGAGTAAATGTAGAGTAGATAAAGAATAGAAATGATGTATAGATGTGGAGTAGCTGTAGAATAGATGTAGAGTAACACATAATATGTTGCAGTGGCTCTACCTATAACCATATGGTTGGCAGTTTGATTCTCGCTCTCCACATGGTTTATACTGTTGTTGTGTCCTTGGGCAAGTGGTGTTTTTTTATATAGTGCTTTTTATGTAGGCACTCAAAGCGTTTTACATTAGGTGTTCCAGCTGTAACACTGGTGAATGGAAGCTTAATGTACTGTAAGTTGCTTTGGATAAAAGCATCTACTAAATGTAGTGTAAAGCAGAGTTGTGTACTATGAACCAATTTTGCTGTAGATTTTAATATTTCATAACTACAAACCAAACCATAAAGCAGGTTTTCATGAAGCCATTAAAAAAAAAAAAATCTTATATGTTCACATCTGGTGGATTAGACATGTTAACTTCAACTGGTTTCACTTTTGGTATTTGAGATTTTTTATAGTAAAAATAATTTTATAAACTGTAACAGTGTTCAAAAATAAATAAAAAGGAATTTGATCAGTGTTCACAAATATTATGTTGAATTGATTATTTCTGACCTAACAGGAACTTCCTTGTCTTTAATCCAATGCATAATCAGCACTGACAGGGCGAGAACAGAACTGAGGCCAAGAGTTCATTTTCATTTCTGCCTTTTGTTGGTTTCATCTTTATGAGGGCTGCACAACAGAAAAATTGCAATATGCAATGTAGACTATAATGATATGAACTGAGCTATTAGTAAATGCTGCTTTTAACATAGTAAGTCTTGATTGTAAGTCGACCATAAAAAAGATGAAAAGGCCCTGGACAAACTGTCACTGGTCAAACTGGTACCACTTACTTTAATATTTGGTCTATTTCTGTTTAATGAAAGGGTCAGTTTGATCAGATATTTTAACAGGCAAACAGTTATATTGATTAAAAAAACAAAAGTTTTTTCCTATAAAACTCTTAGTTATACTAAATTTGATATGTTGTGCAGCTCTAGTGCCCACAAGATCCCTAAAATCTTTTTTAGTGGAATCCTGGCTCCATTGACAACCTGCTGAACTTTTTTTACAATGAGAAGCACAAGCTGTCTTTCATGGATTGACTATAAAAAGACAAAACAAATAAAACAACATTTTTGTTCATAATTAAAACAACAACAACATCAGATGAGTAGAGCAGAGTAACGTAGACAAGGGTAAAGTAGAGTAGATTTAGAGCGGAGAAGGGTAGAGCAGAGTAAAGTAGAGAAGGGAAAAGTAGAATAGAGCAGAGTAAAGTAGAGAAGGGTAAAGTAGAGTAGAGAAGAGTAGAGTACAAAAGAGTAAAGTAAAGTAGAGCAGAGTAACGTAGAGATTGGTAAAGTAGAGTAGAGCAGAGTAAAGTACAGAAGAGTAAAGTAGAGTAGAGCAGTGTAAAGTACAGAAGAGTAAAGTAGAGTAGAGCAGTGTAACGTACAGAAGAGTAAAGTAGAGTAGAGCAGAGTAACGTACAGAAGAGTAAAGTAGAGTAGAGCAGTGTAAAGTACAGAAGAGTAAAGTAGAGCAGTGTAACGTACAGAAGAGTAAAGTAGAGTAGAGCAGAGTAACGTAGAGAAGGGTAAAGTAGAGTAGAGCAGAGTAAAGTACAGAATGGTAGAGTAAAGTAGAGTAAAGTACTGAATGGTAAAGTAGAGTAGAGCCGATGCACATTTGAGTAGACATATAGATCAGGAGTACAGAGGTTTGACCATATCACTTGGGTGGCCAGAGCTGCTAGTTGCTAGTTAATGCTAAAGCACCATTCATATGTTCATGAGGTGTTAATAAGACATATTAGTCACATTTCCATAACCAAAATTTATTAATACTTTAAATTTCCCTGGCATTACACCATCAGTTTTTGTTTTGTTATCAGACAAAACATATGGTAAATAGTGTGCATTTATATAGCACTTTTTTGCGCCCTTCTCGGGCACCCAAAGCATTTCCATTCACCCCATTCACACACATTCACCCCTGGGGCAGACACACGGCACTCACAGCCTTCTCCAACCACCCCCAAGCTCACCTCTCCGTCACACACACCAGTGCTACAGGTGGGTTAAGTGTCTTGGCCAAGGACACAACAACAGTATGAACAGGAGAGAGGAGGAATCGAACCGCCAACCTTCTGGTTATAGGACGACTGCTCTACCACTGCACCGTCTGTAGTAAAACCAGTGTGTATTTCTATCCATGTTGGTGTGTGGTATAAAAATAGAGCAAATACTAGTTAGTTACCCAAACCCATTCCCACCACAGCTAAAGGGCTTAATTATTTATCTCACAATCTTGTTAACAGTGAAAAAGCTGTAAAAGTTAAAGAGATGAGATGAAACTTACTGAAGTAGCCTTTTGAAAACAAGGAAATGGTGCATAAAGCAAATGGTTACCCACTTGTCAATATGCATGAGGAATATTTATTTGAGCAGATTAACAGCAGATCTTTATCGGCACTTTATACCCAAAGTGAAAAGCTGTTCAAACAAAGCAAATGAGATGAGAGTAAGTCTAATACTGAAATATTATTGACTCTGTAATCGTTGAGCTTTTTGGATGTTAGGCAAAGGGAGGCCTTGAAATTGGGTCTACTTTATTCTACTGAAATAAATAAAAACAAATAAAAATGAATGAAGGTTTCAGTCTACAAGGCATCGCTAAAGTCATATTGGAAAAACACATTTGCATGTCTCATCTGGAACATCATCCATGCTCATAAACTATTGGTTGATTTGAAAATTGGAAGCAAAAGATTATTATCTCTACAATCCTAAAGAAACTACTTTAAAGGACCCTGTTGTGCTGCTCAGAAGTCCCATAGCTGGGTTTGTACAGTGTACAGTTTTTTACCCGACAACAGGACGTGGCCACGAAGTGAGAGTGCTGACAGTGAGTTGGTCAGCATTTGTGTAGACAGGAGTTTCCTCGGCCGCCGGCGTACAACAGAGAAACATGTTTTAACTTCAAAAAGTATTCAGATCTAGTGATAGACTTTACTGACTTCTTGAATTAACTGAGAAAAAGTAGTCATCTAAAATTGGGAATCCTCATCAATACCAAACATCCACAGATTTCAGTGCAATGTTATTTTTTCGGATGTTTTATCAGTGACAAGTTTGAAAGGATAATTTTTAACTCTAACTTTTATACTCTTTACATATCTTAATGTCGCCAGTTAAGTCCAAACAGTGTTGTATGGAGAAAAAAAGTAAAATAAAAAGTAAAAAAAAAAGTTAAAAAAAAAGTAAAAACAAAAGTAAAAAAAAAAAAAGTATCCTGCTGAAACTGAATGTTAAAGTAAAAATTAAAAGTACAATGAATTAAAAAACAAACGTCATGTGTTTTCAAGAGGGGACTATCAATTTTGTATATTTTGAACAAATACGCTATCAGCTAGGATCCACATCCCTCTATTACATATAGCATGGCACTCACGTAATGTCTTACAATGAGCCTACGTCCTGGTGGAGGTTTCTGTCCAGCTGAGGGTACTGAGTCAGTGAGGTAGACATAATTCTACCAATGTCTAAAAAACATTAAATTATTTTGAGAATATAGATTTTTGGGCTAAAGGTTACACAGGGCTGCTTTAAGTTTGGACTTAACAGGCATTTTACAGCCCACTGGTCACGTTAATCCTAAAATATCAAGAATTAAATTTAAATAAAGTCAAGTATCGATAATACAACTGCAATGATTTTATTAAAAAAGCAGCTGATATTATTTGTACTTTTGTGTAAGTGAGTGTTAGTGTTATGATATAGTGGAAACACTCCACCACAAAGTTTCTGCTATAATTACATTTGCATATGACAACTGTATCAGTTAATGTAAAACCTGTTCTGTTTAACTGTAGTTCCTGTGTAATATGTATTTTATCAACAATCTGCAGCTGTTTCAAGATGTTTCAGTTGCCTGTAATTTGTTTTTCTTCATGGCACCTGCAAAATATCAGCCCAGCACAATTATGTAATATTGTTGTTGTCATGGGGATGTAAAGATGTTTCCTTTGGAAATAGTTTTTAGAAATTGGGGAAGTTCTTAAAGTGAATATATAAATGTATAGGGTCTGTCTTCCTTTTTAGGTTCATCTAGGGCCTTCAGTTTGCCCAAGTATTATCGACCAATAGTTTTAGCTCTTTTAAACAAGTATCAACTTTGGTTTCGTCTTGGGTTTGAGATTAGCTAAGACAATTTTTCAATTTGTCAATAATTTTAATGAATGTAAAACTTCTGTTATGAATTACAATAAAAGGTCCAATACAACTTCTCTTTCACCTCGTGCTCCTCCATGAACTGACTCCAAACTATTCCTTGGTGTCTCTTTCCACAGATGCATGCACTCGTTTTGGTCCCGACTGGTTCTTGGAAACCTCTTGGTCATACAAATGTTTTGCATACACTTTGTTTTTCTGACACTGCAATAACATTTCAGTAAACCGTGCAACCATAATCTGCACTGCCACTCAACTATCATCTCTAAAATCTAAATAGAAGAAATAGAAGTAATTTATTCATAAAGGCGTATGGACACAACATTTTTAAGATTTGAAAACATTTGGCCTGGTGGACCTTCAATTATAACAATACGTTTAACACTACTTCATTTGGTTTTCATTTGTTTATTTGTATGTTTCATTAAGAATGAAGCGTGCCACTAAATGCAAATAGTAATAACAATAGAATAAAGGCTCATTGTGGTCTTGGTAAATTTGACTGAGATGGACACAGTTATTTTCAATTCACACAAAACAGGTTTTTCTTTTAGACTTATTTTTCATGGTCCTTCAGGTTAGGGTTAACTAATGCACACTCATCAAGCCTTTACAATCGCACTGTTGTTTTTAAATCTGCAGTAAAAAATATACATCTGGGTTGGCCTCATGTATGAGACACATTCATCCAAACAAATCTTCTAAATGATTCATTCAGTTATGATCTTGTAAACCCTTCCTCTTATAACAGCACCTTTTCAAAACACTTCCCCAAAAGTCAAAGCAATTCAAACACAAGCAACTCAGTGGTATGTAATAAACAAACATGAACCAGCCCTGATAAAGTGATCTCCGCCAGCAATAAAAGATTAACTCATTCTTGTGTTAAGCTACTGATGCATGAAGTCAATATTGGAACTAAACTGTGCTCAAAAAACAAGAACTATCCAGAAGGAGAAACAAGAAGAGGTTAACTAATGACACGAGTATAGTATTTCGTTTTTAGGCAGTGTAATTGTCATACCTTGTTGACTCCTCTGTGGAATCAAAGAAGCGTTTACTCTCTGCTCACGCCAAAGTGTGAACCCAGCTGCATGTTGCAGCAGTAGAAAAATAAAATATAAAATAAAAGGTTGGTTTGAAAATGGATCAGAGATAGGTCCAAATGTGGACAGAGCTGATGGAAGACTGACACGTTGCTCCAAACTGCTCCGAGGCTGATGCTTCTTCAACAACGCGCCGCCTTCAGCTGCGTAAAGTCAAGCTCTACGGAAACAGGTCACTTCCTTTTGTTCTTTTCATAATAAAATAATGCATAATGAGTCGTCCGCTCTTTGTAAAATACAGACTCTTATTTGTATTAGCTGCCATTATTGATATGTTAAAAGTTGTTAATATGTCAGTGTTATATAAATATAGGAATAATCTGTCTCTAAAAATGTGTCGATTTTAAATCAGGCATTGTTCTCTCAAAACCAAGTTATGGACAATTATAACAATAGAGCAACATAAGTATAAACATAAATTTACCTTGTGAATGGGAATTTATTTTATATGATATACAGACTTCATCTGTCCATGAATATTTAGCTTGTGGCATACTTTACATACACCAACTCTTTTCACTTACTTTTATTAAACTTAAACTTAAAACTTTGAATTTTAACTAATTTATTTTAACCACCAAGAACATGCTCACAACTTCCTTCTGGTTCAGGAAGAACCGACCGAGAAAACAGTGCCTATTGTTTTGCACTTATGTGTCATATACTGCATTGTGTCATATGCAGTGGTTGATTGCGTAAGACCTCGACCTCTAATGGCTTTTGTGGAGCCAATATGGAGTCCAACTCTGGATCAAGTCAGTGCCGCTGAAATAAAGCTGTGGAGGAGCCTGTGTTGCAATGTGTAAGAATTATGGTAATATGGTAATACTATGCATGTCTTGTTAGTTATAGCACTTTAATAAACAGTTAGCAATAATACATTAGGAGCAGGAGTGGACAGTTTGATGAGAGAATGTAAACATAAGCTTATGCTAACAAGACAATGTTGACAAAAAACAACAAGAGAAATATAGAATTACATAACAATTACAAAAAAATTAAATAAAATGAATACGTTTATTTTTAAAGACAACACCATCCCGTAATAAGCAAATTATAATTATGTTTGAACATCCACTGAAAGTATTGAAATCAATAAAAAGAAAACTAGAAGGGCCTGTCTATACAAAAATGGGTTTTGAGAAGTGATGTGAAAGACTGCACGGATTCTGTCTTTTAAATCACTCAGGCAGGTCGTCCCAAAGTCGAGTAGTGAAGAGGATTTGTTACACAGGTTCAGGGGTGTATGATGGGGCAATGGAGAAGAGGTCCTCAGTCTCTGGAACGAAGATGAGTTTTAGGACGGGCCCCCTCTGATGGAAGACACTCATGTAACTGTACTTCAGAAATCAGAGGCTGCAGTTGGTTCTTTTTTTTTCCTGTCAGCAGCAGAGCAGTTTTCATACCACACAGTGAGAGTAGATGACAGTATGTTCTTTATCACACTCTGCGAAAGGCTATTAGGACGTGAGAGCAGAGTCCAGCCCAAAGAAAGTACATGTGTTGGAGAAAGAACAGATTTTATAAGCTTGTACACACACACTTACCTACTGTATGTGCTAAATAAATAAAGCCCATCAGAAAAACCTACACCGAGCCCCCTCCTCACGTCCTTACACCACTTATCTTTATTTATTACAACATACAACATCCGCTCATGCCTTTTTGATATCTGCATTTACAGAGACAGTGCTCACAAAAACAGCTCTGAGCCAATCAGAGGACAGTGTCATGTCAAGGCAGTTTGCAGAAGAGTTGCATGTCTGACCTGAATGTCTGTGACTCCAAACCACGGGCCATGCAGAGCAGCTGCAGGTGGGGCTCCCTACATCCGCCTCTCACTGTTATACAACCACAACACCATAGAAAGCAGGCAATTAGTGTGAGAGAGTGTAAATGTGGCTTTGGATTAAACCCAGAACAGGTGGCTTTGTGACATAAAAAACTCTTTTGGTTAAGCATTGAGAAAGTACTTATCCCATGTTTAAACACAAGATTTCACACCTTTATGTAGAAGGCATAAGTCAAAGTCATAGCCTTATAACATTATGAACACACAGCCTGCAGTTCCACTTTCAAAACCTTCTCTGGCTGTTTCAATTGCTCTGTGAATAAATTATGTCATACCAATGAAGATATCGTTCTCACAGACCAGGGACAGCCTACAAATTTACCAGGTTTTGTCAAAGTTCTAATCTAAAAGTCAAATCCTCATCATTATGTCTATTTTATACACTTCCCTATCACATGTAAACTTCAATGAGACAGTTTTCACATACTTCTAATAGAAAAACATTATTCAAATCATCTGTCAGTCCTTGTGATGTCACAGGTAGAGTGCAATTCTTCAAATTCAACTTAACACCGCACACTCAATGGATCCATAGGTCAGGCACTTTATTCAACAATAATATGTCAGCTTCAGCCTTCTTCAGAGTTGTGTTTTCAACAGCAGCAGCACCTCATGTGAAATATCTCGGGTGTGCGTTTTTTTTATAATTTTTTTTAACAGGGTGCAATTCCAATTATAGCCACCAGATGAAGCTCTTGATGCACGCATTTTGGACTTATTTTAGTCCAAGAACTTGTGCAGTAAAGATGTCAGGTCATAACTCTTACCCATGTTATGAACATGTAATAACGCATCCATAATGCTGTATTTAAAAACAGACAAAACAGCTCCTATTTTTTCGTATAAATTTGCCCTTACACTTTCACAGCACCTCAGGTCACTCTCAGACAGTCTAATGTTCTTGTAGCTTTATGTCTGCCAGTGGTGTTGGGGATACCATTTTACTGTGGCCACGTCTAAACAAAGGCTACAGAGGCACAATTGATGGGTCAACAAATGTAAACTTTGGCCTATGACTTGACAAATGTAATTTTGTATGGTTGCATATGCCAACACATGCGTTTTATTTTGCATTAAAAAGTTATAGAGGAGTATTGGAGTTTACATTATTAGTCACGCTTTCTTTTGGGCTTCTGTTTTTCTAAAATCTTGGGTAATGGGTGATAAAGTTTGAACTGATGGGACCATGTTCACATTGTTTTCTTAAATCTGTGGGTTATTATTTGTAAACATAGGCTATTTTTCATATTTCCAACCAAAATTTTGATGGTCATCACTTAAAAACTTTGCACTGTACTTTCCACATTGTTGTTTTACTTTCGATAACACATAACAGTTCCCTGAAAGCTTTATTAGTATATATAAATTAATATATATATATATATATATATATATATATATATATATATATATATATATATATATATATATATATATATATATATATATATATATATATATATATATATATATATATATATATATATATATATATATATATAAATCAATAATTATTACATTAGTTTAGATTAGATTCAACTTTATTGTTAAGGCAGTTTAGGTCTTACCCGATAATCAGACTATGTACTGCTACACTGATTTGAAGAAACATATTTAATTTGCTTCAGTGAAAAAAACGTAAAAGCATTATATTGTTATTTTGGTTTCATGTCTATTTTGCTTTTTGTTTAACGTTTTTAGCATATTTAGCATAAACAATTCTGTATTTTACGCATTTTTTGTTAACCCTAATTTGTCTTTGCGTGACTTATTCGCCCCGCCTCCATTCGGCGTAGCGCGGTGACGTAATTACGCCTGTAGCTTGTAGTCTCCTCCTATGGTCTCCTCGGCAGCAGCAGGTCCTCGTTCATTCAGACCGCTACACGCTCTTGGATTTAGCGGATTTTTCTGTCACAAGGTCAATACGGGATAAGATGCTTTCCTCATGTTTTCAGCAATGAACAGACGCTGCGTGGGAAAATGGTATTTTTGGTCCTTCTCTTAAATTTGGATTTTTTCATCAAGAGAATTGATTTCTAAGTTTGAAACTAACGCGCTCTGCATGGTTTCCCTTTGATAGTGCTGTCACCATGTAACATTTTCTCTACATTTACTTCCTGCATGGATTAAAAGCGTGAAAACTCTTGGAAAACTATTGTATTTAAAAAAATTTTACTCGTTTAAAAATTTCCTGGAGCCGCAACAAGTGGTCGTTATTCACCAAAAAACTACCCCGTAACGTCAAATAATGCTAATTTCTGTTCTCTTTAGCGCTTGTTACAGTTTTGTTATGTTTAAATGAATTAAAAGAAAAGCAAAAATGATTTCGGAGGAGAGAAGCAGCCCTGTAAATAAACAAAGCCGGAACTTTCCTGTGGGTTTACTCATCCGTTCTCCAAAGAAGCGCCTGGCCAAACTGGGGAGGAAGCCCAGCAATGGCTCTCTGCAGTAAGTACCTGCTGCTGTGGGCTCTTTTTATTGTCCACTACAGAGGCATTAGACTAAGCTTTGTCTGAGGCATGTGTGGCTACAGTAGCCTACAGCGATGTACCTGACATTAATAAACATTGTGATTGTGTTGGTAGGATGCAGTATCACTGTGGGTGACGAACATATAAACCCCATATGCCGGAATTCAAGTCTATTTTAACTAGATATGTAAATGTTAATGTGTAAAAATATGAGTTAAGGACAGTTTGAAACAGCCTTTTTGGGGAGAATTTGAGTCTTGGTGCTGTCACACCCAGGTGGCTTGATGGAAAACAAAAATTGTTGGAAAAGAAATTGCAGGTTATTAAAATAAATCTACATGCATGACCTGATAATAATAAAAATCTGTTTAGTTGTGATCCCATTCTTTGTGTTTCTTTTAGAGTGCATTAAATGTGCATTGTGCCTGGACTGGTGCAACATTTTTGTAATAAACAGTTGTTAAATAAAGGACATTGTGTCACCATAATTTTTCTTAACCTTAAAACAGTATGTTAAACAAATGAGAGTTTAAGAGGAACTCCAATATCTCTGTGAACCTGAACCTGTACCCTGGTCCAAACAATGCATGCGAGACTGTATTGTTATTATCATGCAAAAGGTGCTTTGTTTCTTATTCCCTGCTGCTTTATTTACGTGAAAAGAGATGTCAGTCTTCCACCTAACCTAACTTGAATTGTCAAACTAATGCTGTATAAATCAAATGTCACCAGATTATTGGGATAATGGGAAAGCTGTATGATTAAAGAATGCCTGTATAATAACGGGTGTTTCTCCTATCACATATCACTGTCTCCTCTCTGTCCTGTTAAGGTCCAACCAGTCCGACAGCACTGTGCGCTCCGCTGAGAGCGTGGGAGTCCGGCAGCCAGCCAAGAGCAAAATCCGCCGCCACAACAACCGGCTCTCAAATGTTTTCAACTACAGCCCCAACCTGCGGGACACCAGCCGCCACCCCAACGCTGTCAGTGACAGTGGCAGCCTCAGCGGGGACATACAGAGACTGGACGACCCCGCCGAACTGTCCTCCCAGAAGTCTGTACCTGGGATTTTGAAGATCTTTGGCAGCGACATTTGTCAGGGGACCCACTACAAAAGTGTGCTGGCCACTGTTCAGTCTGACGCGAAGGAGCTGGTGAAGGAGGCTCTGGAGAGGTGAGTGCTGGCAACGTGACAACGCAACAACAAAGTACGTCTTACAATAGAGTCTAAGCTTGGACAATACAGAGCACTTCTAATGCCTTTGTAAAAGTATGTGTTCAAGGTATTGGGTTTCAAGTGCTTTACATGCTACATACCTTTTAGTTTGCAGTAATTCTATCTACGTGGAAAATTCTTATGTCACTCAATGGTGACTTTATACACAAAATGAACATGTTACAAGGATATGTCTTTGTGTGACAACTATACAGAGAAGTGAATATTTGATAAAGTGTACTTGAGTTATGAATTTGCTGATTTTGAGTGACATAAGACCAGTCTTTGTCTCTCTGTGCATCTAACTGTTGAACCACACATTCATTAGACCCTCAACTACGCTCACATTACTGCCCACACCTGTAAGACCGGGACAGGAGGAATGCGCTCTCCCATGATGGATATGTTTATTTCTTGCCATAGCCCAGCCACTTTTGGAAATGTATATATTTAGACATTATTTTGTGGCATGCTCTGTGTCCTCACCCCTTAAAGTAATGGAGGTCCACCACTGAACACATAAGTCAGTTTAATGATGGCTAACAGTCCTTTAATATAATCTCTCATGTACATTTGTTTTTTTCCAGGTACTGTTTAGAGAAAGAAGACCCAAATGACTATGTGCTGTGCGACGTGATTGGTCAGACCAGCTCGGATAACCAGTGGAAGAGGGAGTGTTTCCGTGTGGTGGGTGACAGCGAGAAGCCCCTGATGCTGCAGTCCCTCTGGAAACCAAAAGAAGGTCTATCCAGGCGTTTTGAAATCCAGCTGCGAGCGAGTGTTGAGGAACAGAGTTTGAAAGACAAAGACACGGTTACAGCAGGTACGTATCAACCAGGTCTTGTAAATGTTTTACTGGGATTTTTTTGTGCAAAGCAGTTGTGCAGAGTTTCTTTTACTACATCCTCCCAAAAGCTGTAAAACAAAAGAAAATAGTGACAATAAGAGAAAAAAGTGATAAAGTTCAATGTCCCAGTAAATAATTTTTACAGAAGCATTGCAATATATCATATTCATAGCATATATTTTTTTGTGTTTTTTGACCATTTTTCTGTGTGAATTGTGTAATGAAACCCTATCAGTGTGACCGTAGCATCGTAATGTATGGGATCAATCACTGTCTGACTAGGTGGCATGTGGATCCTTTATCCTTGTCTCTTATTGCTGCCTAACAGCCTTCATTGTTCACCTTATCACCAGCTCGAACAGGGGAGAAGGCAGGCAGGGAGTGAGGTCAAGAGGAAACAAAAGCCACAGTGAGGGACAGAGTAGGTCAGCGCGGCCCCAGCTCTTATCTCTTCACACTGGTACTTTAGCTGCAGTTCTTTCTGTCAGAGCCCAATTCCTGAGCACTGGGGACGCAGCGGCCTGTTGACTTTGGCGAAAACCTGTGGGGCTTCTCGTCCGGTGCTACTGGTGTTTTTGATAAATATGTGTGGGTCTGGCGGATTTGATTTGAGAATCTGTTATAGCTCTGTTTCACAAACGTTTGAGGAGGTCTGGTCATTGGTGATAAGAAACATTTCCAAGTGGTTTCCAAAAACTGTAAAGGTTAACACTACTGCTAGCACCAGAGCAGATAAAAGGGCTTTAGTGACTAGGAGCAGGATTTTGACATAAATGCAGGACTTGTTGGACTTGTTGATTTATACAAATCAGTCATGTGCTTTGATTTAACAGAGCTTTTGTTAAACCTTTTACCAAGACTTTGTGTCTCGTGTAAATGATATTAGAAGGGTATGATGGCAAAACAAAAAGGCATTCTAAGGCTTTATTTTCACTCTGAGGGAAAGGTGCATTGTCTAATTGTGCTTTTTTTTTGCTTTGTGCTACATAGAAAAAGTTGAAAAAAAAAATAAATATCTTGCTCAGTTCTAATAACAAGTGTACATTTTTACAGACTATTATGTTTAGTACTATTAATGTTTAAATAACACACATATGGCAAGTACCTACGCCTTTGAACACTAATAATTAATTTCTGAGTTTAAATGTACTGACAACCTGCAGCAGAAATTTCTAATTTTGAATTTATGAACATTAAAAGAAACTCCAATTATCCAGTCCAGAGATAAGCTGGGGTTTACCTCTGTGGTTTTAGGCTCTGGGTGTGTTCTGTCACCATTTGGGCCTGAACAATGTTAAAAACACCCGTTCCCACAGCTGATAAGAGCGAGCAGTGCTGACTGTAAAGCTGTGCTCTCTGGACATTCCTGGGCTTAATGTGCCTAAAACGAGCTGAATGGTTTTTGTGTTGTCACTTCACTCCGTCACTTTGGCTGTCGCTTTCCGAGAGAGGTGGCCACATCGCACTTTTCCTGCACATTTCCTTTCTTTCCTCTCGTTTTGTTTCATTTGAAATCAAGCCAGTGCCCTGAATTTCTGATGGTGGAGTCACAAAGATAAGTTCTTATCACTTTGGTGGGAACTTGGTCTGGAGCCAGGTGTTGCATTTAGTTTTTCTTACCAGCAATTTAACTGCTTAAACTCACAAGAACAATGTGGACAGATCATGATACACATCTAATCTCATTGTTGGGAGATTGTGACAAGAGAAATGGACATTTGAATGTTGATGGAGTAGACAGAGGAGAAGCATGAGTGTATGGGCTAACTGGACAGACTTTCAGTTGAAAGCACATTAATGAGGAAAAGTGCATTTCCTACTATAACTTTCAAAGAACACATCATAAGCAAAGTTAGACTAGCCTCTTCCTTTTAGACCATTAATGTGAGACACCCAAACAAACAAGTTAACCAGCAGCAAAGTGACATAAAATATTTGTCTTTGTACTTGGAGTAATAGAACCACATTATCCAGTGAGTCCAACTAAAATAAATCTGCCATTCTATTCGGCCTCAGATGTTATCATGCATTTTAAAAGTCTACTTGTTGTCGGACATAAGCAATAACTGAATGTAGTCTCCTCGCATGTAGCCGTACTTGCTATACTGGCAGTTGTTCATCGTTTCCTCCTTCAAAGAAAACAAAGAGAAATGCTACTCTGTGGTTTTTAAGTGTTGCTTTTTTTCTGCTGGTGCTTCTGTTGGTGTGCGAATCAATTTATGCCAAGTATGATGAGATTGCAGGACGTGACACTGAGAATGCTGTCTGAGACAAAATACAAGTATATAGGAAGTACCAGAAAGCTAATTATAATGTTAGAGTTCGTTAGGGAGTGTGGTGAGACCTAAACGTCAGTACAACCAGGTTCTAACTGTAGCTATCTTTAACTGTAGCTAAAACAAACTATAAGGTGTAACGTATTCTCTTCTCTCTCAGGTCTAAATGCTCAGGTGCGCAAGCTGCAGAAGAGCCGCTCCAGAGTGACGTCTCTGTTCGTGGACAGCAGCAGCGACGATGTGGACGGACTTGGGATTTGGAGAAGCCTCAGT
This sequence comes from Neodontobutis hainanensis, assembly GCA_024349245.1. Taxonomy (NCBI): domain Eukaryota; kingdom Metazoa; phylum Chordata; class Actinopteri; order Gobiiformes; family Odontobutidae; genus Neodontobutis; species Neodontobutis hainanensis. The sequence continues at coordinate 3,798,257 of JALDNG010000086.1, read as the reverse complement.
GACATGGATGTGTCTGCGATGGGGAAGGAGGCAGTCAGAGCTCAGCAGACCACAGTCAGAGAAGACCCAGAGGCCGAAGCGGACAAAGACGTGCTGCGTCTTGGTTTGGAGAAAGAGGAGACGGAGAGCAGTGACGATAACACCACCCAGTACTCCATTCACCCGCCGTTCGACTTCCCCTACTTTCTCCTGCTTCAAGGCTACAACCACAGACAGGTAAAGATTTAAACTCCCAAAGTCAACAGAGACCCTGATTATTTATTAACATTAATGTTCTATCACCCAAAGTCATCAGTTAACTGAGATACATGCAGGCTGGCACGGATTTTGTTCCTAAGAGACACTTCATTATACTTTCACTCATTGGTATGATGTTGTATGTAGAACTACATATACTAATACATACACTAATACTTAAGATATGTTTGAAGTTAAATGTTCACAACTGGTCCATTCGATTTGTTTACATAGACTATAATACAGATCAGAATAAACTACAATGTCACCAACTAGAATAGACTAAATACTAGTTCAGACTTTAAAACATGAACAAAAGAGAAGTACAGTTATTGTAGCTGAGGCAGGTTATGCATGTTTTAGTAAAGAGGGGAACAGAGGGACAAGGACACCAGCACAAAACACCAGCAGATTAGTACAGAGCTGCACAGTGAGGCACATAAGCTATAATAATGCCTTACCAGTACCAAAACATAAAAATACATCAAATAAAATGAAGTCTGTATACATACTTCACAAGATGTATTTTAACGTCTCTCCTAAAGTACTGGATCTGTATTTTAGCAGTAGATTTACAACTAGCCTGACATCTCTAGTTTTTTTTTATACAGCACTTGAAGAGAACAACTACATAATTACACAGCTCTGTTTTATATATAATTAAAAACTATGTCATGCTGCACTGTTTAAGGCTATTTTTATTACAAAAAAGACAGTAAAATCAACATTCACATAGGCAGCAGCAACCACAAGCTTTTATGAAACAACCAGGCGTAAACAGGGGGTAAACAGGGGGTGTTGGATTGAACGTCTTACACTAAGAGCCTTGTGTAGCGGGTAAACCCCAGTCAGAGAGCAGAGCGTTGGTCACCTGTGTTAGGGCAGGGCCTACTGGGAGTGCTGCTGTGGATTTCTCAGAACGGTTGGCAGGGGAAGTGTCCTGAAGAAATGTACTGAGAACAGGGGATCCTTTGTCCTGGAGTTCAGAGACAGCACTGACTTCCACCTTCCACAGGACGAGCCGTCTGTCACCACTTCCCAATGACAGGAGCTGCACAGACGCACTGTTTAGTCTGGAGGAAGCCTGCTTAGGACATTTGGCAAAATAAGCAGATAACCCTGATTAAAGACAAACTGTTAGAGGATAACACTGTACTGAGTACTATTCTTAGACCAAACACACAGGCAACGTGGGGGGCAATTACACTAGTGGGCTATAAGCTATGTTGGTGCAGAATATCACTTATTGTCCATTTTTTTCCTGCAGTTTTATTCCTGTGTTTGCAAAAGCTTATTTTTCACAGTGAACGAGAGGCAGTCAGGCTGTGGCTTTAGCCCTTTCCCAGAAACAGGAAGCTCTTTCTTGTTTGTCCCTGCTGTGGAAATTGCTGAGTGTGCAGGATACCGGTGACACCACACAGAGCTTTGGCAGCCCTAATCTTAACAGAGATACTACCGTCTGTAACAACAGGTCAACTCGCAGCAAACCAAAGTGCCACACAACGGCTCATATGACATTATATGTACAAATGCTAGTTATTTCTCAAAAAAGGATAAAGGGAAAAAACTTAGGAAGTGGTTAGTAGAATAATTGCTTGTCATTGGCATTATCTTATAATCATTCAAAAAATCTACTCTCTAAAATTATTGGCGACCAAAGTAATGTTGTAACATTGTGTAAAATGTTATTTTAAGATTCTAGTAGGGATTGTTGGAAGATCTGCTCTATGAAATGTTTAATATCAAATATATATATATATATATATATATATATATATATATATATATATATATATATATATATATATATATATATATATATATATTTAACCTTTTCCCGTACATTTTTCTGTATTTCTATAAAAAAATAAAAAGATCTCAACTAAAATAATGTTGCTGGTTGATTTGGTTGCAAGGCAATTCATTTGATTGGCCAGATGCCTTGTAAAAGTAAAGTGTGTATGTCTGGTACATTTAATACAATGACACTATTGCATTTCAGGATGGCTTTCTTTCAACCAGACAGCTCAGTCAGATTTAACTCTTAAATTTTGTACAAGATCTAAAGCTGTTCATTCACATTACTTTACCCTGGCCTCGGAGTCTGCATGACACTTACACAATAAAGACATAGTATCATCCTCTAAGACTAATAGTCTTACGGCTGACCCTGGGGTGACGTCTCACTCGTAAGCACTTCCATTCCTGTCTCATCTCTCGCTGCCAGTTCAGGCTGTGCTCTTCAGTGGATCCGGAGGCTGTTTACACATGCTGGTTCAGGTCCAAAATGTTGCATAAGGAAATTAAAGAACACCAACCTACAGATTAGGACTCACATGGGACGCAACATGGGAAAGTATTTATAACTGTAGTGTAAATCCAACTTATGTCACAAGTGCCACTTACTGAATTGTTGTATCAATAAAGAATGTATTATCTTTACACCATTAGTTTGCAGTGTAACCATTCATATTCAGCAAGTATGATTTAATTCTGACAACTATAATCAGAGCTACATTATGATTATAATATGTCTAAAACTGTGAGATACGTGTGGGCTGTTTCTGATCTGTAGTGATCAAGACCTACCAAAAGTGTAGCTAAAGTCTAAATGCTTGATACCTCAGCATGTTTTTTGGTGCAGGGATAGTTCGCAAAAAGGAGAACTTTATGGTTTTGAAGGTTTTTAGCATCTTGTTTTTTAGTCTGGTCAGCCATCCTACTTTTCTTTTTTTTTGTCTATTCTATATAAAGAAGTTAAGTTCAAGTTAGGTCTAGTGCTAGTTGGATTTAAAGGGAATAGTAACACATTACACAGAATAAACTGTCTCTGGAGGCAATTGCATGGATGTACAAGCAATGCCCCACTTGAGATAAATGTTTCAATTGGTCTGACATGATTTCTGTTTAGAAATTGCTTTTAAGGGAAAGAATTCCAGACCCATTTCACATTGCAAGTGAATGGGTTTGGCTGACCAGACTAATTAAAAACATTGCCCAGGGAAGTGCTATTGTATCAGACCCATTGCGTTTTCCATTTAGTAAATAATCAGCTAAACCTTCTTTCCCCCAGGATTTTGTCATCTATCTAATGAGCGGGACCACCACCATCTTTGGCTGCTGCAGAGAGCACTGTAACGGCGAGGACGAGGAGCGACTCAAGGTGGACATCCTTTTGTTTGCCCCCGACGTGTTACCCCAACACTGCTGTGTGAGACGGCTGGACTGTACGAACCCCAACTCCAGTGGGGAACCCAAAAAGACTACGACGATGCTGAAGCCCCTGCATGGCGCTCCTGTCACCAGAAACGGTTTTCTTCTCAAAGAGGAGGTCGAACTGAACCCAGGAGATCTAGTGGGCTTGGGGAAGCACTACTTGTTTATGTTTAAAGATCCAACAAGCGTTTCTACATCCTTACAAACCCCTCCTTGGATGACTAAGCTCTGTCCAAACTCCGACCCAAAGAAGTCCTCTTGTTTATCTTGTGGCTTTTTGAAAAAACTGCAGAGTAAACCTTTAGTGCCACGTTGGAGGGACTTGGAAGGCACAGAGGCTTTTGTTAACTATGACCTGGATCAGGAAGAACAAATCCTGGAAATGATTTTGAAAATGTTAGATCCTAATGGGAATGAGCCAAAACTGACACCTGCTTTCCTGCTTACTCTTTGCATCCAACACTCAGCATCCACTTTCGAGCTGACACACTTTAGGCAGCTGCTTCTTCGGCTAGCCAGCCAGATCCAGCAAGTTATGTGGGTAAGAATCGATCCTATTTTCTTCCTGGCATTAGATAATCAAGCTTTTGTGTCAAGAAAGTGAGCTAACCGAAATTCCTTCATTATATTAGAAAGAAAGTAGTTTAATCAAATGTGTCATCAAGGGTGTAGGTATGTACTCAAGACACTTGGGTTTGCTTTTTTCTCATTATCTTTTCTCCCTTTCAGGACAAGACAAAGGAACTCGCAGCAATCCAACCAGAAACGTGAGTAGAGCGACCGCAAGTGCTTTCAGAAATGTCCCAGAAATACACGACAATGACCTGGCGCAGAGCAGAGGGCAGACGCTGGGGCCTGCAAAGATTTATGACACGCAGCACCTTACTGTCTGAATAAAGTTTGGTTTAACATGCAATTCTTCTCAGCAAACAATACATTCCTCTGAGAAAGTGCTTTACTATTGTTTCTTCAGGGTAAATAAGGGTTACTTTAGAGAGTAAGGAAAGCTACCAGAGTGATTGATGATTACCCTAAGGTGATAAGTTTTTGCACATTATTCCAAACATGTTTGAAGAAGTAAGCTACTTATTTTAGCTAAGGAACTTTTTAATGTTGAAATGTTAACCACCATTATGTAACATTTTACTATAAAACCACAGCTTCAAATTCCTGGTGTCTGTCCAACTCCTCTAACTCAAGAACATGTCTTGTTTTATGGCAGTCAGCACCTTTTGTCCAGCTGTCACAATATCACAATGGAACTTAAACTTTTCACACTACATGCACAAACATAACTGTATATGAATGTGTGTAAACTAGTGTCAATGGATCTAAAAAAAAGTATTTTTATTTGCATGTATTTAATGACTCTTGCTAAATGCCCCTCTCAATATGTGCAACCAGTTAATAATTCTTCTGATTGGTGTATAAGACAATATTAATGGGACAAAAGATCTACCAACAGATCCACTTTAAGCTGCTGTAGCCAAAAACACAGATCGTTCTTTGTGCTTTCTTTAGTGAAAAAAAAGAGGAAAAGATACACTGTGGGTTTAATAAAACACATAAAACATGCAGTTGATAGACATTAACTGAATATGTCCATTTTCTCCAAGTGATGGTCAATCTGAGCAGCAGCAGCAGCTCGGCACAGAGAAGCTGATCCCAGGGCTGCGGCCTCTCGTTTTGTGGATGGCCAACTCCATTGAGCTGTTACACTTTGTCCAACATGAGGTCCCCCAGCTCCTGCCGTGGAGAGAAGACCAGGACGAACAAAGTATTTAAAAATACGAGTTAGAAAAGATAGGATGCCACTACACATTTGTGAACTATATTAATTAGACTTATATGTTGTTTAAGCTTTGTCAGACTCTGAGATGTCGTCCACTCGTACAGCCTGTGAGGAGGCCATGACAGTTTTGGAGGAAGTCATCATGTTCACTTTCCAGCAGTCGGTCTACTATATCACAAAGGTTAGCCCTGACTATAACATCATTTAACACTTAGCTGATTTCCCATCGTTTGACCTGTAATACTGTATCTCCGAGTCGGTCACATGTGGAGCGGACACCAGCCTGTGTAAACAACATATTCTGTTTTGATTGAGCAATGTCCAGACAGAAAACACAATAACTGAATGGAAACAGCAGCTTTGTGTGGCGTTTTCTCAGGAAAGGCCTGTGAGATAGAGACCTGTGAGTCTTTTCCACTCACAGAAACATAAACACTCACAATCTTGTGTCCCAAGGTAACAGCGGTTTGTTGAAAACAAACAACGATGAGAATGTTTAGGTTTGAAGACAGTAAAGCCTTTTTTTTTAATACAAACTGGGCCTGGCTTTGTTTGTAGAGTTAAATAGTTGTACTTTCACATTTTTCCCTCTAATTAAAGCCCTTCTGAACCACATGACTGTAATTTTCCTTCCAACCTTTTTTGGGTTGAACAAAAGTAACCTAACAGACTTCACACTGTGGTCGATGGCAAAAAACAATCTTGTTTTTGGGCATTGGATTTTGCGGTTGCTGTACCACCTTTGGCCACTAGTGGAAGAGGGTTATTTAGATTCCATATACTAATTTTGCTGTTTTCATTTATTTGATTTATAAATGGGTCTTCAGGGGCTCTTTTTATACCACCATTTGTTCAGGATCTGTCGTGAAGATTGACATTTTTTCCCCTTATCAAACAACTCAAACTTGGAATATTTTTTTAAACAAATGTCTAGACCTTGTGAGAATAATTGAAAAAAAATAAAATAATTGGCAATGGTCCATGTAGTAAAAGGAAAAAGAGATGCTTTTGGTTGGAATGGTCAGAAACATATGACAACATGTGAAAAATTAAATCTGTTTATGTCGGTTTATAATTATGTTGTTATTTTGAGAACATAGATTGCCAAAAAGAATTTTCTTGACACCAGTATGTATAATTAAGTTGTAATTTACAGCAGAAGACATTTCCTGCCTCTAAAGCCACATTTGGTTTGTAAATGTGTCTGAGTTTTTTGACTTGTGCAAATGACAACAGACAGATCTCCTGGTTTACGACCCACATGACACCCCCAGAAAAGGTTTATGTGACTTTCCCACGTTTAAAAATCCCCTTTAAACGTCTGGTTCAGGCAGAATCCCATCATGATTACTATGGCTGTGAGACAAGGAAGCAAAGGAATAGTGTAATTGTATCTTGTATATGTGGTAAATACAACTCACATTACAGTATTTTGAGGAATTATAAAACCAAGGCACAGTAATGTTTAGTTCAGGCTTGTTTTAACGGCAACATACTCTGTATACTGTAATTATCTCTCCGTATTTATGGATGGTTTTTGAAGTATCAGTAATATTTTGAGCAGTAAAGCAGTGCATGTTTCCCTTAGTAGAAGACAAGTGTCAGATGAGTAATACCCACAGAGCAAAGAGAGGAAGGGAGGAGTGATATTTTGTTAGTTTCCTGTGAACGATGAGTCAGCGTTGATTAAGTGAAGATATAATATATATATATATTATATAAATATAATAATTATCATTATAATTCCTTGTCTTTCTTCTGCTATTTTATCACCTTTAAAAATAAGAATAATAGTTTCCTTACAAAATACTTATGATGTTTTATGTTTAAACCGGTTGGTCTCATTTGTAAGAAGTTTAGTTTGTTTGTTGTTTTAGAACAGGGCACTATTTTTTATTATTATCTATTATCTATTTATTCTATTTTAAAATGTCAGGTGGCGTTCACTATCTGCAATTTTAATATGATCCACAGCCCAGTTTTTAACTTGACTTTTTTGCCATTTTATTGTCTAAAATCTTTGATTGCTGCCTTGTGCTGTCTATTGAATTGATTGATATGGGAAAATATCCTACTGTATTTTTTACTTTCTGCATTGAATTGTGAAATGGCTTTCCTTTGTCTTTGAAACTATTTAGACGACTTATAGGATCAAATGTTTCTGAAGCAGTAAAAATACATGGGACAAGTTGAAGAAAGACTGGAAGTTAAGTTCTAAAGTTGACTTCTGTGAGAGCTTTAAAATCTAAACTAAGAATTCTAGAGGCAAACTCCACAATTTGTATTTGTTTTTCATAATCTGTTTGTCTCTTCCTGTTATTTTGCCTTGCATGTGTAACTGAACAAACATATCCTCAGTGGAATTGGGTAAAATAAGTAAATTTCCTCTTTCAGTGACTGCTCTCACTGATTTAGATCACTATAGTAACCCTGGTGCTCTGAAAACAGAACAAGATGTCACCCACAGCACTGCCCTTACAATCACACTTTCCAACTGCGATTTTATTGCAAATGAGGTACATTGTTTAGCTTGTGTTGTGATCTGAAGATAACATGAGGTCAACAATACAACTAATTATGTGACATGATTTTTTACCTGTAAAAAGGTCCTGGTACTATTACAAGAACAGCTTCAAAGGGCTTAAAACTACTTACTCCTGTTTTGTTTTATTACTTAGTGTCCAGGGGACCTCTGTCCTTTTTTAGAGCAGTGATAAGTCTGCGTGTGAACTGACGTGTTGCTTCAGGTTCGTAGCTTCTGGTCAACTTTGTGTCTCCTTTGAGTTTGTGTAAGTGGTTTTCTGAGTCACGTTGTGTGCAGCAGGTGATGTCATGCCTTTAAACAATGGTACATCTGTGTCGGTCCACAGAGTAGTGATAAGAGCCGAATCCAAGTTAAGACGGACAAAGGAGGCAGTTTAATAAAATGTCTTGAAATGTGATTTCGGCAGCAGTTTTGCAACTCAATCTTTTTCTAATTATGTTTATTAGACTCCTTTCTTTCTTAAAGGCTTTTTACACTAATACAGTCAGCACTTTTAACTCATTAAAAGAGATTTACAACTTCAGAGGAGAATTTTATTATAAACTCCTTGCTTCAAAGTAAAGCTTTGTGTTTTGAATTTAGCAAGATTTTTAATTAAAACTAAACATTTAGTGCATTGTGTCCTTTGTAACTCTGTGTTCCCTCTTTGGATATTAGACTTTTGTCTTGTTTATGTCCACGCCGGTGCAGCCTCTGCATATTTCTTGCTCGCATATTTACTTTGTGTCTTCATCGTATGACACACAGGAATTTGAAACATCCAAACAGCAGCTCCACATGAGGGTGCAGACTTTGTTTGGGAAATGGCAGCCCATAATGGATATCCAGACAAGTTATGTTTGTCACGCTTCAACTCTTTATTGCTTTGTGTTTGCCTAAAAAAGTAAGTTCTTGTGTCACAACAGCACCTTTGAGTCCTTGAATCTTTAGATAATAATAGACCAGCACAATCAATACTGGACAAAAGCTTTGTAAAGTGAAAGTAGATCGTGATGATGATGAGTTCACTTTAAAAATGTAAATGTCCTATACATGATTGTGTTTGGTCCCAATTCTCATTTTTCTTTGAGGTTTTTGCACCAACTTTTTTCAAAAATAGGCACCCCAGTTGTAAAATCTTTCTGTTGTATGTAATACTCCCAAATGTGCATTGAATGTGCTAATGAAGAAAAAGAGTTATTGTTGAAATACAGCTATTTTTGTCTCAGTTGAAGCTTATTTTAACCCTTGTAATAATTTAAAATAACTTAAATTGTGCAACCTAAGGCCTGTTCTCTGCACTCCTACACTGGACCTTTGTGTTGCTAAAAACACCATTTCCTGAATCATTTCCTGTATATTTTCTGATTGCCTTCCTTCTTTTTTTGCTAGCACATACACTAAATAAACATCTTTCTTTATCTGTAGTACATGTAATAAAAAAATATATTTCTGTCTTTTCCACAGAGCATATATGCGGCGCTGTCAGGTTTATTGGATGGGAACCCCTTCTCAGAGAGCGGGCAGCTGCGGGTCCCTGATGGGCTCAGTGAGATCCTGGACGTCCTGAAGGAAGCGCTGAAGCTCCTCACAGCGTTTCAGGTTCACCCCGACATCTCTCTGCAGCTGTGCGCCTACCTCTTCTTCTTCATCAACGCGTCACTTTTCAATGCCCTGATGGAGAGAGGTGAGATGAACGCAAAAAAAAAAAACACAATACACTACAAGAGTGAAAGAAAACTTGCTTTATACTGTCTTATTATAAAATGGTTCTCAGCCCATGTGACTTTTTATTATATTATTAAGTTTATTTCAAACATTTAAAACAATTTAAATAGACTTTTATATGAAATAATAAAAATAATAATTGGGGATTGGGTGAAATCAGTGTGAAAGTGTGAAATCATTGCATATGCAATCAGTGTTTCCCAAAAGAAATGAGTCAGTTAGCTTAACTAACTAAAATCTTCTTTACATACAAGTTTATGTCATTTATAGACTTCAAATAGTTGCCCCAAATGCCTGATATTCCATGGACTTCATCACTTCAGAAGACAATAGTGAAGATGGTGAATGCTTATTGTCAATGTGTAACTAAAGCTTACTGTGGGAAACCTGACATGGCATCAATGTAGTTGTTAGAAAACATTTAACAATTTAACTACAGTAAAAGTAACCTGTGGAAATATTGTAAAACTGAAATAACATTTAAATTACCGAGTAAATAAATATAATCTTCTTGGCTGTAAAGAAGAGGGCATTTTACTAATGTCACTTGTTCATACATTAGGCTCCGTGGCTGGGTTTTACCAGTGGTCCCGGGGCGTCCAGATCAGAGCCAACCTGGACCTGCTCATGGACTGGGTCCAGAGCATTGGTTTGGCCGATGTTGCCCACGAGTTCTTCCAAAAACTTTCTGCTGCTGTCAATCTGCTGGCTACACCCAAAGAGACCCTGCTGCAGGTCAGAGGAAATCCATTTCTCTTTTCCTGTTTGTCCTGTCCGGGGCGGGAGGCATCTCACGAGGCAGTCCCAGTGTTTTCACTCTGTTTAAGTTGCCACATTAGTGGAGTGTGTTTATGAACGAGTTGAAACAAAATCCTTTCAACCTGACCTTTCAGGCTAAAGTATTGGCCCCATATAATATGAGAGCCTGTTCATTAAACCACTTTGTCTGTTTACACTGAACCAAACCAAACAACAACAAACACGGTGTAATTATTCCCAATTGTGTGTGATTTTAAGAAAGCACAGACTCAGAAGCATGTCAACAGTGCTCCCATCTGATTTGACTTAACTCCTGATCTTTAAATAAGATGGAAATGGTTGGTTAAATTTACAGACAATAACAATGGCAAACAATTGGATAGTCCAGTTATGCAAGACTCGGGTCAGTTAAGTACACTATTGTTAATACCTTGCATTTAAATGTTGATCTAAAATGGCAATGTCTGACACTTCTTGCCTCATGTATTTAGTCACATGCTAAGATAAAAAGTCTATTAATTCAACAGTGGTAGTGGCAGTTTCAACTACTGGCAAAACAAAAAGCCCAGGTAATAGCTCTGTCAATAGGACATGTATCCTAGCTTAGCAACCAGTTCTTTTTATACCATAATATTTTGGTATTCGGTATTTTGGTGTCAGATTTGAGCAAGGGCAAGTTTTATTTGTATTCATAGAAGTTAGGAGACAGACAGGAAACAGGGTGAAAGAGGGGAATGACATTGGGCAAATGACCCAAGCCAGAATCAAACCCAGTTCTGAGTATGTGCTCTACCAGGGGAACCACCGAGTTGCACCGTGTAACAGTGAGACAGAATATTACCCGGTTGAACTGGTTGTGTAAACTATTAATCACAAACATTGTTCTAAAGCCACACAAGTGGACAAGGAAACATAATTATGGTTATGGCAGGTACACAACATTTTGACATTATGGCATCTACTTGTGTCATCATAGAGACTTTGAATACAAAATTAAAAGAGAATAATTGTAAAGAATATTACACTGCTTTGGTTCAGTGAAGTTCTATTTCACCTTAACCTCATACACTTTAAAGATAATGAGGGCTGTTTTATCCTCAAAGTTACTCTTTGAATAGAAGACATAGCACATAGTGTAAAATTATTAAAGTATGGATTAGTAGTATAAGCAAATAACAAAAATAAAAGACTTTTTTTATTCTTATCTTTGTTGTTGTTTTTAGGAGCAGAATAGTGCATATATGGTGCATGTGTGCTGCTCTGTACAAGAAATGCTTGACAGTTAATCCTTCCATAAGCACACTGTTCTTGTAATCCTCTCAAAACCCATTCACACTCTTAAAAAAGACACAGAGTTCTCTTCTCACTTTACTCAGGAATTCCCATAAACAGAAGCCATCACATTAAATTCAGCCAAGTGTGACTGTACTTTTCCCAGCTTATGCTTCCTGGAAATGTCACATACAAATGCCTTAATGTTATGGCACAAAAGTAACCATGTGCTGTGCTCCTAAACTTACCTGCTTTTTTATATTAGCAAAAGATTTATGAAGTAAAATAATTATTGTAACATCTTTAAGTAACAGACCTCTTAATTTAAGGTCACATTGCCCCAAATCCCTGTCTAGATATTGAATTGGTTATAACTCAGAATGCAATTTGTATACTGCTATCACTTATTAGCATTAGCATATAACATTTAGAAATATATCAAACAGAAAGAAAAGAATAAAAATGTTCAGTCATCTAACAGGTAAGTGGGGTTTATAACCTGTACTGCATCTACAACACCCACTGGTGTTGGACCCACTGTCCATTTTTATATATAGTCTCCCTGGCATTATAGTCACTTGGTTTTGAATAGAGCTAATCCAGTACATGACAATTACTTGGGCTTCTATCTTTAAACAACCTCTGAACCTGAGGATTGGTATTTGGGTGATTCTTCTGTGTGAATGGAATCATTTATGGATTAACCATGAGCTATATTCCTGCATGACTCACTGTATTAAACATCACCTTTGTACATACGCAGCACCTGACACACTCTGCTGCCCGTCACTTACTCTTAGTACAACTGGTTTCTGAGGAGGCTTACGTCTGCTGCTGCTGTCATGAGGTCACTTTGTGGCTGATGTAATAGAGCACACACCCTCACGCACATTTTAGGCTTTCCATCTGGTGTTTTTAGCTTTCAAAACGCAGACTGGCACCACTTTGAATTACACTACAGCGATGTGGCGTCTTATTATGCTTGCTGCTTTGGGGAAAACAAGTTATTTTTGAAGTTAGGGCTGCTAAATGGCAGACAAAACAAGTGGAATTTGAGTTTAGATGGGCATTGGTTTCACAACATTTAGCTACGGCCCCTGCCAGTCTGGGCAATGTCGGACTTCCACCAATTCAACTTGAATGAACTGTGTAGAGCTGGTAGTGTTTGTCTTTTTAAATTCACATAAATGCCTCTGGTGCGTGACTCACCTGCTTCCTCATCCTCAAGCTATTTTCCACTCTCATTATGAAATCAAATATGGTTTGTGTGCTGGACCGATAAGGAGTTTTACTGCATCTGTGAGGCTTACTATTTAACAAGCAAGTCTTAAAAGCTCACTGCAGAGGCGATATGTTTCTGTTAACAATACTTACAATACAATTTGGAGTTCTGATATGCTCTTTAGAATCTAATATTGCTAATTTTGCCCCCCAAGGAGACAAGAATATTTTGGCAACATGTCCAAAAACAATACATAGAATCTTTATTTTAGGTTACCATATTATTACATGCATCGGTCGAGAAACATTTCAACCATAAGCTGCATATCAAAATAAATAGAACCACTTGTTTATATGTACATTATTTTCTACTGCTACTTTTCAGTAGCCAATGACACCACAGTTATTCCGTGAAAGCAACTTTTAAAGGTACAGTGTGTATTTTAGAGGTATATATATTGGAGATGTTGCCGTCTCACACCTCACACCACTTCTATCTACAGCCTGTGAGCACCTAAGGCAGCCGTGCAGGGACATGCTGTTGTCTATCACCAGACACTCTATCTCTCACACTATCTCCTTTGCCTTTATGGAATATTGTATGTCCAAAAAAGAAACATGAATACACTTCTCCTCCAGCAGTGCTTTGTCCCCTCTGGGCATGTGTAGAAACAGGAGGAGTAAGTATTTAAACCAACGGCGTCTTCTACTAGGTTTTTAAAGCTTTTGGAGCTGTTTTTCTGAAAAAGTAAATTACAAAAAGCGTTATTTTTAGACAATTATACAAAATTAAAAACTTTAAATCATATATCACAACATTTCACACAATCCACCTATAAGGTCTTTAAATGTCTCGTCATAAACTACTTTTGATAAACAATGTAAGATTAAACAGTTTCTCATAGGAGCTTGAAGGAGAACTGTTTAAAAAAGGGCTTATGCTGCAGCCATATACATTATTGACTGTACACATTAAAAACAACTGAACAAAGCAGACCTGTTCCTGTTAATTAGCTATACTCCCACAAACCCTTTCCTTAGAAGAGATATGAGATGGCTAAAACGAGAAAGTTCACACACAGAGAAGTCTTTTCTCAGGGGGCTTTGTTACAAAAGAAAATATTTAGTCACTCATGTAATTAGTCTGAATGCCTTACTTACTAAATGAAAGAGTAGCTTGGCAGTGTGTCCGGATACAACTATGATGGGGAAAAGCTTGTTCCCACCTGCCTTTGTAGCTACTCACTGTATTGTTTTTTCCACCGTGTCATGTTATTTAAGGCCTCCCGACTGTCTGCGTCATGTTATACTTGTTGTATCATGTTCATCCAGGCGTCATGGTCTGCGCTGAGGGTCGAGTTCGCTGCACTAAACCCAGCGCAGCTCCACCACATGCTGAGGGAGTACAGCTCGGGCAGAGCCTGTCCCGCCACATGGAACCCCTCAGTGGAGGATAGAGAGGCTGCTCTCAGGACAGGTGGGTGATGGGGATTCCCTATAGGTCCAAGACTTGGCAGTGTTGGTCATTCCTGTCTCAGCAGGTACTTAGTAATGTATAGAGCTCCTCAGTTTTTTACTTTTGCGTTTTAACCAAAGGACTTTGTAGAAATGCTTGAGATTACATGAACTCTGATAATGTGTTTGCAAGGTTTTGAAGAGCACACTAAAGGATATAGTCTGTGAAAATGAAACAGCAGCTTGTGTGTCACCTCTAGTTTAGAAGTGTGAGTTTCAAAATGTGTGGCAACTGGGCAACTGTTTTGCACTAGCCAATTTTACTTGCCACACATAATCTGACCTATGAGGCACATCACCTTGACATTGAACAAACTTTTATTATAATTTGCTCTAAAAATCTCAAAAGGGGTTTATAGCTCACACTCCATCATTTTGGGGAACACTGCAACTGTTTACAGTTAACAGATGTAACTGGACTCCATCTGCAGCAAATACCAGAACAGTGTCTAGCTGTATGTTAAAACCTGACCAGAGTCTGCCCACACAAAGCACACATGATCTTAAGTATGAGATCAAGTGTGATACAGCCTTTTTGGAATTTAAGATTGAGAATTATAGCAGCATTTATATCAATAGCATACAAAGTTAATGAGCACTCAATACATGTAGGAAGTTATTTGATTATACATTTCATTTTTTTCTTGTTTTACACACCTTCTGCTCGAGCCCAGAGTTAGAGCTAAACCTGGTGAAGCAGAGTTTAAGTTTCAGCAGCAAAAACCTGTAACGGTCTCCCAGATGAAGAGAAACAAACCTCAACTTAACAATGTTCAGCTCTGCCTACATTTAGTAAAGACAGCTCAAAGTGTTTTTAAAACTGTATTTAAATCATGTTTCATATTCTAAATCTTGTCTGTGTACTTTAAATGTGTCTTATTTCTGTAAAGCATTTTGAATTACCCTGTGTATTAATTGTGCTATATAAATATAATTGCCTTGCCTTTTTTCTACAGTTCACTTTAGTCTCTCTGCGCTCTTTTACCTTTTCACAACTCACACTGATGTCATTCCCTTTCCCAAAACATCACTGATTAATCCAATCTCATGGCATCCGTCCCATTCTTTATTCACTGCCGTTAATGATGTGTTAACCCACTTGCAGCAGCTTTACTCTGAGCTGCGGCATGTTTTATTAGAAAGCTCCGGTGAATAGCAAGTCACTTGTGATGAATGACGCTGTGTTTTTGATCTCATCACGCAGCCGACATCCTGGAGAGTTTTGACAACCACCCGCCGCTCATCCTGCCCAGCAGCACCTTTAACCTCGAACTGGGGAAGCCCATCGTGGACCAGGGTCTGTTTGAGCAGCTCGCTTTACTGCAGCGGTTTATACAGCAGCTCCCCAGAAGAGACACACCAACTCAGACCGATGAGGTTCAACAGGTAAATAGTTAAACATCAAGAAGTGGATGGAAAATGTACTGTACATACAATACAGTCAACAGGCAATGTCCAACTGCCCAAACGGACAGTTCAACAAAGAGCAAGACATATGTTTGGCAAAGTATCTCCACACGGCACCAATACCAACAAATGCTCAAAACAAGTAATCCAGGTTCTAAAGGGAAATATAGTTAACACTGCTTTATTAGGCTTTTCAATGTATGGATATCATAAAGTATAACTGTTTTCTAGTAATACATTAGCATAGTTATAGAGATGAAAATAAGTTGAAAAGGGTTTGCATTTAAAGCTTAGAAACACTTTATTTGTTCAAAAACAGTGCCATATCCACTGTTTCAGTTTATAGTTTGTGTGCTTAATTACACATATAACTACTAGTAATAACTAGAATCAGTGCAAATTAGAGAAGCTCTGTTTTGTCTGCATCTACACGTCTCTGCCACGTACAGAGTTTTCTGTTATTTATAAGATGATTGGTGGAGGAGGGAAGGGCATTTATAAATAGTTTTAAAAACATTAAACTTGACAGTAACATTGTAATGTGTTGCATTTAAAGAAACCAACCACAGTCTTCTTTGTTCAAGGCCAAAACAAGACAAACCTGTAAAAAGACCATATTTTTTAAGAAGTTGTGTAACACTTCTTTGTTGGCTGACTCTGCTCTGATTCATTTGTTGATAAAAAACAGTACATTATTATACTTGTCTGTAAAGGTTCTCAGTCATCCAGGTCATCTTGAAGAAAAGGTTAACACAAAGGCATCTGGACTTGGATTTCAAGGTAAAGACGTTTTGTATCACTGCTTACTTCAGGTCTGATGAAGTGAACAGAGTCACTAACAACTCACCTGAGCCTTAACGACTCTCACATCAAGAGTCACACTGCCCTATCAAGGTAACGACTATAAGACCAGAACAGCCTGGTCCAGTTAGAGTTAGTCACAGGGCAAACCCCTCGCTCGAGAGATAAAGCTCAGCTCTCGTATCAGTTAAACTAAATTGAAAAAGTCTCTTGGAGTTAGAGACAAAACGTCTTCACCTTGAAAACCTAGTCCAGATGCCTTTGCTTTAACTTTTTCTTCCTTACTATACTTGCCAACTGGTTCTTTCTAATTTGTGTGACATGAGAGACTGTTTAAAAATCAAAACTCAGTTGACTTTTAGTACATTCTGAGAAAGGGTCACTTTGAAGTTTCTCCATCTGTTAATGATTGTTTTTATACTCTTTTCTCAGACTCTCACAGACAGCCAGCCTATATTCTCGGCTTGTTTGGGGGTACCTCCAGATCCGGCCCATCAGGAGGTCCCGGACCAGGAGTGTACCCCCGCAGAGCCATGTCAGACCCGCGGGCCTCACATCGACCTGAGCAGCTGTGAGGCCGTCCTAACGCAGAAGCTGAAGATTCTGGAGATACAGAACACCCTCCCGGGACAGGCCGACCTGGTGTCCCACAAGAGTCTGGCCTTGGACCCATCCTGCCTGCTCACCCCTCCTAACACCCCTCAGGGCATGGAGCTGGCGGAGGTGGAGGCTGACCTGCAGGAGGGCGCTCGGCAGCAGAGGAAAGGTAAATATAGAACTGTTGAGCTAATATTGGGTGTCTTTAAGAAACAGCTGATTAATAATAATAATAATAATAATAAATAATAATAATTCATATCAGCACAACACACTGTAGACTGTAGGGCCGTGGTCAACCAAGAAAAAAACTTGGTCGAGTTCACACAAAAACTAAGCAACTCATAGATGACAACATGTAATATCATATTCACTGTTTTATTTTGACTTAATTCAGGATTTTCTTCTCTCCCATTCAGTCTTATGCTAGACCCCTGAGCTGCTCTTTCTGGATACGTTGGTACTATAAATAAATACAAATATATACACATTTAAAGTAAAGTTAGATAGATTATTTGGCCCTCTTTCTTATCAGCAGGAGGCCGATTGTTACTTAGCATTTGGGTGAGTTTCTGTCTGGTGCGTCAGATTTTCAGTGACTTGAAGAAATAGTATTAATATTAATACTATTACTTCTAATATACTAATATTAATACTATTTAATACTATTATAATAATATTTTACGTTAGTTATTTGTACAGTTTAAGATTTGTTGTTTGTGAGATATTTCTATAGTTAATATCTATGGTGTACTTTATAAGTTACCTTTAGTTTTAGTACCTTTAGTAAATTCTATTATGGCAAAAAGTGATATATAGGAACCCTATAATGATAATATGTAGAGCAGGAGTAGAGTATAAAAAGGTCTAATAGAGGTTTGCCCTTTAAAGGCACAAAAACAGCTGGGAAACATAACTTCAGTCTGACAACACAAAGTACAGAGTCATCTCTTCAAAAAGAAATTCCTTAAAAGACCTATTCATGTCTTGTTCACATCAGGTTTTAATTCGAGTGACACACAGTTCTGTCACTGAGAACATAGCCACTCTAGCTCAAAGCCTGGACTCAAGTCACTGCCACTCTCCTCCTCCTCCTCCCAAAAAAAAAAAACCTAATTTGGCTGCTTTGACTGAAGGGCTCTATTAAGAAAAGTATTTAGTGGCTTGACCCAGTGCACCTCTGCATACTTGTCCCAGACCCGGGCCAGGTCTATTCAAATGTGCCTCAAACATTAAAGAGGTGTGCCGCGTTAACGTTCTCCCTGTCTTCATCTCTCACTGAGTCTGAAGTCAGGAATTTGAGGTGGAAAGGCTGCGCCGGGTGGACTCTCTGCGTAAAGGAAAGAGTGTTTCCTCTCCCACTCCCATTGTTTTTGGACGCCTCCTTTATGAGCTCATGTGTAGGAGTGAGAAGGAGACCACCTCATGAGCGTGGTGTCAGCCTCCAGCTCCTTCAACCTTCAAACAAACTCACTTTAACCTGTTCTTTTACAGCAGACCCCCCGTTGGGCTGTGTTCAATCACACAAATGCTTTAAGCTGCAGGGTTTTTGTCTTAATTAAATTAGACTCTTGGGACACTTTGAGTTTTTGCTGCTTTTATTTGAAGTAATTTTTTCTAATGGCCTGAGGATTACACTAAAACCATCTGTTTCTCTCTTTGAGCATATGTGGATACTTTAAAGCTCACTAAATCAGGAGCTTAGTGTCCCCCTTTGTATTACAATAACTATACTATGAAGATGAGTTGATTTAAACTGTTACTAGTTACGTTTTAGCTTGTCATCCCCATTGTCAAGTATTGTAATTTGTCATTTTTTACAATTTGTTTTGTCCCTTTATCTGGTTTTATTCATTCAGTCTGCAGACCATACCATACACTGCTTAATACAATTTTTAAAGCAGGATTTTGCCAAACCTACTCTTTTTTATAGTCATGTCTCGGTTCACTTTTTGACAAGGGGAATGAGTACTTAAAGTCTGAGTGCAGATATGAGTATTTGTATTTATGAACCATGCACAGATTTCAGTGCCATGTTGATTTTTTTATTTGTTATTAGTTTGTGACTTGTTATAAAAGTGCCAGATGAAGTTTCTTTGTGCCTTGTTATATTTTTATAGATTATAGAAATATTTTTTATATTTTTATATTATTTACAGTTCTGACTAGAGTAATGTATGTCCGAACAGTGCTGTATAGTTTTAAAGACAACTCACAATACTTATTTAGCAATATGTGAGATAGAAAAAACAAGTATACAACCCAATACCAGTGAATACCAGGTACAGAGTTGCTTGTGAATGTAATTGTTTGCTGTAAAACAAAGATAAAGAAAATTAATCTGCTTTTTAATCTTAAAAAAAACAGATAAATGGAGCAACAGTTACACATAGAGCTTTGCACAAGAAATAAATAAATGATTGTATTAAGGTGAGTGCTTTATATTTTGTGCAGCGCGTAGAATAATCTCACTTAACAAGTCGAGTTTTGTGTTTTCCAAACTGGAGATGATATAAAGGTCGGTTAAAGTGCTATTTGGAGCTTCGACCTCTGAGTTTATTTGAAGAAAAATACATAAACATCAATTAAATTTTTATCCATCAGCACCCGCTTAATGCACAATCCCCTTCTTGGCCGGCTTCATGTGTTTGTTTCTATGTGGTTTGGGTTGATAGCAAATGTTATTTTGAAAGTTTAGTAATCCTTTAATCTGAGCCCAAGAATCACAGAGAGGTGGTGATGTCAGGAGAGAAAAGATCCATCATGGGAATTTACAGTCGGCTTGTTGCGTGGAATCCTAATCGGTAGCGGCATTGTTCGGGGCAGGTCCTCCGTGGGGGGGCAGACGGCTGCGTGTTGGGAAACAGGGGCAGCAGAGGGCAAGGAGGGGCTGGGAATGAAACTTTCTTTTGGGAACTTTACTGAAGCTGTGTTGTTGTTGTAACGGGGCGGCCCACGCGAAACAGACAGACGGAGACGGGAAACCACTGAGTAATATGTTCATTAGTGATTATCCAAAGAGTTGATCGAGTGAGATCAGTAGTAGAGCCTACAACTGTCTGATTATGAAGTCAGCAACAGTCGCTGATTGAATGCAACCAGCTGTTTGATCAACAAAAAACAAGAGCTATGTATGAACTCCACACCATGAAAGATTTAGGTTATTGTAAATCAAATATATCAAATGTGATGTGAGGTCAGAAGATGACCTTTTTCTTTTTCAGCGAACGGATGTGCTGATGAGAGGACGACGGAGGAAGAGGAGGAAGACAGAGAGGAAGTATTCATGGTGGAGCTGCGCCGAGGGCCTCACGGTCTGGGGCTGGCCCTCGTAGACGGGACGGTACAGAGTCTTTTCCTGCTTTATACGATCAAACATTCATCACCCTTTGAGCTGATCCCAACTAACAAAGCACTTAGAGACTGGTAGAACAAAATGGATTTGAAAGTCAGCTTCAGATCAGCAGCTCGAGGTTTTACTGCAAAAGTAGCACAATAAAAAAACGTGTAGCTGCTCAGATCACGTGTTAAAGACTTATCAGATCAGACGCTATGGATTTCAGTTCAGAAAAGCACACAAACTGAATATGCACTGGGAAATAATATCACATACTTCTCTATGATTTGAATGTACCCACTGCTTTTTTCCAGTCTCTTTGGTTTAATAGGTGAGCCACAGTTAGGCAGCAGCAAGTTTCTGAAACAATTTCTCAAGCTAAATTACAAATTTATTCTCATAAAGTTCAGGTTTCTTCACTTGTCACTCCCTTAAATGAATCTAAATGTATTCAATGTATCTCTTTGACAGAAAACTCCTTTAAAACTGAGTGGGATTTATGTGAAGTCTGTGGTGCCTGACTCTCCAGCCGCTGAGTGTCAAAAGCTGAAGATTGGCGACCGTATTCTTGCTGTGAACGGCGTAAGCCTCGTTGGGATGGAGTACAACATGTGAGTGCTAAAATAATAGCCTTCTGGTATGACTGTGATAGGGATCTGGTCTTTGTCATCATCTTAAAAGTGGTACAGTGACATGTTTGACATAAAAGTTGACAAAGCTATATTTTTTTGTTTCTCCACAGTGGAAGAGAGCTGATTCGTTCTTCAGGAGACACTCTCAAACTCCTGGTGGCCAAGACTGAGCCCAAATTAGGCAACACTACCACCATTACAACCAAATGCTGAGGAGATGGAGGGTTAATTATAAAGTGTATTTGTTGAAAAAAACAAGGGAGAATGAGATTTTAACATATTTTGTCTTAGCTACGTTTTCCAAAGTCAGTATTTTTCACAGGGTTTACTCCAAACCAAAGGAAACAGAGGACTTCATTTCACATTGTCTTTGTGAAATCATGTGTAAAGAGCACCAAGACAATCAGGCAGAGCTGCACAACTCGCTGACTCGTGTCGCTGTAAATGCAACACATACCTTAAACAGACTGTGGGCATTCGGTGCAGATGTTTGGTTGAGGCAGGTTTATACAAGTCGCTTATTTCGCTGTGGCAGCTCCGTTTCGGGCCATAAACAAACTCTGACGTGGAGTTTTGCAGTGAGAGCGATGGCTGCTGCAGTTGTGAAACTTATAATTGGACGTGAGATGACCGCCGACAACAAAATAACTCCACAGTATTTAGACAATGAGGAAAGCAGATCGGAGAAGAGTCTGGATTCAACTGGATTTCTTTTTAGGAATGTTTTAGAGACTGTGAAACAATAACCTAACACTGCAAAGTCCTGTTTTATAAACTAATTTTGTCATTAGGGAACCATACAGTTGTATTTTTTGCACATGACAGACATTATGCATTATCGTTCATCTGTTTAAATGTTTGTTTGTATAGGTCTCATTTAATTCAGAAAATAATATGAATGTTGGTCAGTAGAGTGTTTTAATCTTACATTGCGTCTATATTTGTACAATGTACTACCTTTATGTCATTCTTGGTTATCAACAAGAGGGCTGCACAAATTATCGCAAATTTATTGTTACCGCGGTATTAACAATTCCAAAGAATGACCTGTATCGCAAAACCGTTAATATTCCTCCCTTTTAGAGACTTTCCATCAGAATCATTCAGAATTGTCAAAACGAAGCTTTAAATCAAACTGTGATGTGTCCAAATGAAGAAGTCCTGGGTCAGACCTGGTTCATTCCCACATTTAACCCTGGTTTTGACCCGTTTAATCCTGTTTTAGGTCTAGTATAATCTTTGAGACTAACCTCCTGCTTTGACAAGTTAGTCCAGAGCATTATATTTCTTTTTTCTTCGTAAAAGATTAATTGAAATATCCTCTAATAATGCAGCATACACATGTGTAACGGAGTGTACAAATGAGAGGCCAGTTTACAACAAAGCATTTCACCCAAAACACAGCTTGACGGCATTCTCACTCCAAAATGTTCAGAATCTGATAATATTGTGTTAGTATTAGATGAATAAATCAAAATTAACATGGGTTCCAAAAAGATTAAAATGTTTTAAAGTGTACTGGTGTGAAGCAGATCATATTTATTAAACTACGGTTTAATGTTTGCGTTTTAGCATCGTGTAAAGGGCCCCTGAGACAAAATCAAGGAATACTTTGTCTTTTCGGATTGACCATCATACATATGAAAAAGAAGGCTTTTCCAAAGAAATAAACAGTCCGACAATGTATTTATGAGCTATATTTAATGTTAATAAACAAATACATACTACACTACAACATATACAGTTGTGTATAAAGTTCAGCATTAGTACCAGCGCTTTATAAAGCATCGTCAGTTCATTGTGCTTCATGGCTGCACATGTCGGTGTTAAAGGACACACAAGTATTCAGTTTTGTAATATTTAAATCTGTCAGTATTTTGGAGCAATGGAATAAATATCATGTGGACTTATTTTAAACCGGCCTCTTGATTTTTCCTTTTCTAAAGCTGTGGTGTATTTGTGTGGGTGGGCTCACAGCAGCTGTTTCCTGATGGAGTCCTGGGTGGAGCGGCGGGAGGCAGGGTGTGTCGCTGCCTGGCACACTTCAGCGGTCACCACCAGCCGCTGTTTATAGCCACTCGGTGGTTTCTCTCAGACAGCACTTTCCACTGCCTCTAAAAGAGCCCAGACCTGAGCCGAGCCCCCGACCACGAGCACAGCTGTGTGTCGCTATCAGAACCAATTTTAAAGGTATTTTTACTTCAGAAACTTGTCTGTGACTGGGTTATTAAAGTGTAAACAGGCTACAAGGTGCTGAGTGTGAGTCTCCTGCTGCTCAAAGACATTCATCGTCATTACACAGAGCTATGTTTATCCTGAAGCTTTTTTTTTTAAACACAGCTGCTTACTTTTTTGGATAAACATGGTTCAGCATAAAAACCTATATATGAAGACCTATGTATACAATAATGTAGATATAATATATGAAGATTTTACCAAGAATAATTTAATATTTTCAAATAAAACCCATTACCAATGCCTAATCCAATAGATCCAAAAGGCTCATGTAGATGTCAGTCAGGCGTGTGATAATACATAATGCTGAGTGAAGTTTACCATTATTGCCCTGATCCAGTTAATCCTAAATTAAAGATCCTGCCCAACCACTCTCCCCCAACTTTTGGCTTATTTTATTTAAAAAAAAGGTCAAACTGGACCAATTGTATTCTTTGGTCCTTCATTGTTGACATCAGTGTCAACCAATGGGAGTGCTCATTTTTATTGATCATTCTCATCTATTAAAATCTAGATGATGTCTTAATTTTAAGTAAATAGGGGTAACCCATTATGGAATTTCTGATGCCACGTTGAGTTTAAGTATAGAGAAGTTCCCATATATAGATCAAGGACAGAGTTTGCATAAAGATTATAAAGTGTATAGCTAGTAATGCTAACAGACAGAAAAAGTACCACCAAAATTCACAAAGCTTTAGTAGAAAGTTTATTAAAGTTCTAAAAACACAGTAGACTTTGACTTTAATGGGATTTGCCAAAGCCTATACTAGAGTCAAGAAGGACCATGTGTGAACCATCAATAGGCAAACATTTTTCCAAAGCAACCCATAAAACCTAAACTTAAAACCTTGATCTAAGTATGGGCTTTTCCCGCTCCATAAATTTAACATAGCCTGAAATGTTTCACAATGAACCACCTCTTTATTCCCAATGACTGTCCCTTTAATTGAATCAGCTACACTTAAGACAATGCATTTATTTTAGGATATATTGGATTAGGTGTATAACCCACTTCTTTAAAATGGCATCTTCATATTGTAAATGTTGTGTATTTAAGCCTGTCCTGATCCTTCAGAAGAGTGAGATTTCGACAATGTAAAGTAGTGGTCACAGTTGAGTATAGGGCAGTCCATTCGAGGCAGTGTGTAGTCGTAGTAAACAATGGCCTCTGTGGGACATGTCTCTGAGCCTCCTTTGAAGCCACACCCCTCCAGAGAGCTCAGTGGGGACAAACAGGCCTCTGTGGTCAGTCTGCTTTGGAAAACCTTCAGCTGGGACGTCTGAACCCCAACGTGTTCCTGGATTTTCCACATTAGACTCAACACAGAGCGGCTGACGGACAGGACCACCTCGAAGCTGCCTGGATGCTCCGCTGAGTTGAAGGGGATCATTCGGACCCTCAGACGGATAAACCTGCAGACGGATAATGAACAAAAAGTCTCATGTACAATAAAGCACTTTGATTCTATTATGACTTGATCTATAGTCTTTAAATGAAGTGCTTTATTAACTGGCACCACTTTCAAAAAAGCTTAGATCAAAGGTCGGGGCTCCGGCTGAGGGGTCAGTGATCAAACCATTTTGAGCAAAGTCTCCAAAAACTTCAAGGTGTTTCGTAAAGGGCTTTAATCTTTACAACGCCTACAAAGATTAACCGACTGGATATAAACCAAAATCAAAGATGGCTACTAATTATCTCCAAATGAAAATTGACTCATTAAACAACAAACAACATTCAGACATTGATACATTATTGTGGTACTGATACAGACATTTGTCAAAGGGCAGTTATGGATATAGATGTGTGGTAAACAAGCATCTCTCATGGAACCTCCTAAATGGTCTTCGAGTAAGGGTACTGCCATACGGCAAAATACAGCGAAATACCTCTGTCCACCAGACGGCAGGCTCCAAAGGCGGAAATATAAAAAGAAACCCAATGGCGACTTTACAAGTGTAAAAATCATGTTTACAGCCTGGTACAAAAGATGGCTCCGGGACAACTCTGGCATTACTATGGAGTAAAAGCCGAAAAGCCCAGATGTAACGGCCATTTTATTGCCCTGTCGTAATGACAATATCGGTGAATAGGGGACCATTGGGCGAATTACATCCATGTTTATTTACAATCTATGGTGCTAAAGAGGGACTTAGCAAAATCTAGAAGTACAGTTTGTGATAGGCCCAAACACTAAATAAAGTCCATCGCCGTTAGATTTAGCAGTACACAGAGCATACTAGGAGGTAAATAATATGTTGTTTTGCTAATGCTTTACTGTTACAATTATCACCAGTGCTTAATAGTCACTCATTTTAACTTCAGAGAAGACAATAAACTTAAATAAATTAGAGAGATGTGTAGAGATGTGCTCCAGTTAGTGACATGACCGCGGCTGCCGACATTGAATTTACCCACAGGAATAAGAAAAGGATCATTTACATTGAAGCAAAACAAAAATTTAAGAAAGACCCATTAAACAGGAAAATCTCGAAGCAAAAGAGGATGAAAACATATACGTATCCAAAAAAAATAAAAAATAAAAATCTATCGTGTTTTTTTGGTGCAACTCCTTCAACCTAAGGAATAGATTGAATGAGGCCTCAGCAGTGCTTTTATACCTTTCCTTTGGATTGAACTTTTCACAGGAGAAGTCTTCTCCTTTGGTTGTGTCATGTTTGTCCTGCTCTAATGATATCTTAGCATCCACAGTGGCTCCGCCCCTCTGTCTTCAGGGACAAACATGACAATTATCACACGATATCTCAGAAAAGACAAAAAAAAAACCCTCTAAACATTGTCTTGTTGTTTGTTTTACCTCAGCTGATTTAGCTGAGTGCCCAAGTCTTGATAGCTGATCTTGTTGTTGGTTGTGTTTAGCTTCTGTGTCAAAATATGGAGTTGAGATTTCTGCCAAGGGACACCCAGCTCCAACAAACCTGCAATAAATACCACAATTGTACAATATATACTGAGTAAAACTGATGTATAATGGCATTTTGAAGATAAATAAAAGGTGTTTTGACTGGTTTATATGAGCTGATGGATTGGATAGTTTTTCAGAAAAGGGTTGATTCTGATTCAATTACAGTCAGCACCAAATACCATAATAATAATATCACTGGGTCTCAAGCAAGTACCATATCACCATGAACTAGCTATTCAAAAGAGAGTAGTAACATGAAAAGGTGTGTTTTTGGTATAGATGCTACAGGAGTGCCTCAGTCGTGATAAAGTAGAGTAAAGCAGCTGAGCGTACTCTTCCTTATCTGCTTGGAGCTGGATAAAGGAGGAAACATCGTCAAGCTTAAATGAAAAGTGAAATATTATTTAAACTGATAAAAAGGGTTAAATGGTGTGTTTGATTAGTATAGCCATATTTAAAGTACGTCAGCTTAGTAACTTTAAGAAAGCAGACTGTCTATTATTATATGAAAATAAGTTTGTTAGAGCTGTTTCAAATGGCAGCCACACATAATGTACAGTTAAGACTCATATTATACAACAACATTATTTTATCTTATTACTAGGTATTAACTAGGCTTTACCCTATAGTTTCACATGCGTTGTCAGGTAAAAATGTCGGCCATAACTCCTTAAAGGCTTTACCAAACACTAAAGGGTTTACACGCTACAGCTGTTCCCAGTCCTCCCAGTCTCCAACAAAGAGTTTATTCTGCAGGTCCGAGCTGAAAGTCCCTCCTAAAACGTCTGCCTGAACAAATGTCTCCGTTCTTGAGGGCACCTCGAGTCTGTCTCACAAAAGAGACACTGTGCAGGTCGTGTTTCCCAGTGTTTCCTGTGTTTCCCAGACGCAGCTTTTCTCGAGATGAGAGCATCGCGGAATAAACCCACTGCTCGCTCGCGTTATCAAAGGTCTGGTTCAAAGAGACACTGAGCAGCTTGACACTGACTAATGTCTCCAGACTGACAAACACAAGGACAGTGGGCAGAAGTCATTCATCTGTAATTTAGTTTGAAGCCCACAAAGAACCTACATGTTGATTATTAATATGATGGTCTGAGAAGTAAACAGTGTGAATGGATTTATTAATCTTGAGATGACAGAAAGGTATTATGGTTGGAGTGATTAGCAGATGGAGCAAGAGGGCTGAACAAGCTATAGCTGTCATGTATTTATGCATATAACCCAAGTCATTGTTACTAATAATAATTTGTGGGTAACACTAATAACGTAGGGTTTAGCAATGCATATGTTAAGCCTGCCAGTTATAGCTGTGTTAATCAGTCCTAAAACTATTTTTCCATGTAGTGTTATTTGGTGTATTGTGCATTTCTAGCAGAAACCTTGTAGCCTGTAGACTATAAACAGAGCAGCTGTAAATCAGGGTTTCTACCCAGCACTGGTCAATGAACCCAAGATGGTCACCTTTCCTAAAGTTGCCTTGTTTTTAGCACATTTTGACATTTAAAGTCCTTTTATTCAATAAAAATATATTGTGGTCCAAACAACATCTGTTGTATACACAGCTCATGATGTTTGCAAACAATAAAATTATTGATATTGATTGATATTATTAATGTGGCTCTTAACATTTTGGAAGGAGAACCCTTATAAAACTGTAATTTTAGATGAAAATAACTAGTTGCTAAAGAGCAGACATAATGCTGAGGTGAGTTACCAAGTTGGAAGTCCTCTTCTGTCACTGATCCACTTTGGTCTAAGTCTCTTTGCTTCAGCAGCTCCTTCACCTGCGGCAGGTGTTCACTCAGCCACCTGCTCAGATCTTTGGTGAGGCTCTCTGTCTCAGCCCCGGTCAAGGCCTGGGTCACTGTTTTCACGGGAACCTTTCAGAAAATCCATCAAATAAAATGACTGACATCCTTTTCCCATATTGTGATAGTATTTTAGTCTCTTTAACTTTACATGACATTATTGTAAGCATGCCTTGTACAACTGTAGGTCATGTTTTTATAACAAACATCGCACACTCCGAGAACATAACTTTTCATAGAAATACCTTTCAAAGCATTGTTTAGAAAAATTCTTGAGAGGTAATTGAGTGACTGTCTCTACTGTTATGAATAATAAAAAAAACATGAGCCATGTGGAGGTCAAAACAGTATGTCACAGTTTATTATTTTGTGATATCATGTTTTATTGTTTTATTGTTACCTTTAGGGTTACTATATAACTCTTAAAAGATATTTGCTTGAGCTCCATAAATGTAAAAACCCCACTGTTTGTATTGCACTACTCACATTTCTCTGTTTTGGTTTTGTGGACTTTTGAGGACGTTGCTTTCTCTTCTTCATGTTGAACTCATCTGGAGTTTAGGAAGAAGTGTTCATCCTCACTATAAACACACACAATTTCAAAGTTTATTTCTATAGCACATTTAAAGCAACCTCAGTCGAAAAGTTCAGAATTGTTTTTAGAATTGATTTTGTTGCATATTTTGTGCAAGCAGCTCCCCAAAAGTATGAGGAGCGCCCCACCCTTAAGGATCCATCCACATATGAATCTAAACCATGTGACTCTATGACGGGACAGAGCCTAAACTGTGTGGTATGTCACACATCCAGGTTGGCGGGGCAGTAAAACGGTGAGCACTCGTCCAACACCGAGACAAAGCGACACACAACCGTTGTAGCAGTGGCTCATCCTTCCTGTTTGTCTGAAACAATGAGCTCAGGAAGCCCCCAGTTAAACACAGCGTTGCCACATCTTCCTCTTCACGGACCACGCCCCTGTCCCGTCATCCAGCCCGCCCCAGAAACAGGATGTCCCTTCATGAGACAAGCGCCACTGATCGACTCACAATTGTGTTTCCACAAAGTGATATGGGTAACACACAAACTAAAATTAAGCATCTATTACAACCTCCTGTTCCTACAAATGCCCAGAGCGGACAAAATGAGCACTGCTTTGAGAGAAAAGTTCATTATTTATTCTTTTTTTTTTTAACACACAGTTGATATGAACAGTTCTGGATATCCTTTAAAAACACATTCAACCTGGTGTTTCTGAAGAATCCCATGACCTGACCTGACTCTATGAGACAGAGTGTGTCAGGGCGGGCTTCACATAAATCATTCATTTCCTAAAAGGTAGTATTGGACTAAAGTAGACAAGTATGAAAGTATGCTGTGTCAGAAATAATCCACTTCATCCCCTACATGTAGAGTTGATTTTACACTAAGAGTAAAATATGTGCTTTATGCCTATTAGGAAATTCCACAATTTAAAATTATTTTTATGTTGTTCTATATTCTGTCTACACATATGTGGCCTCAGTCTAGACCAAACTGAACCAAGTAGACTTCCAGTTTTAAAGTAGAAATCCCTAACATTGCAAACAAACAATAAAAAATAAATCATATGCTTTAGCCACATGTTTGTGTTAATTGCAGTTGGTTCGAGGTACAACGTTCCCTTTGAAATACGATGTTAGAACTACAAGATCTTGCAAACTTGCAGTAATAAGCAGCTGTGTACAACTTTCACAGCATTATCCTTCTAATGCTCTCATTCTTCTGAAGCCCAACACAAGACAGAGGAAAGCTTTGGAGCTGAGTGAAATGTGATTCAAGGTTGTGAGGCTTTCATCTCTGCTCTGAAATCCCACTCATACATATTAATACAGGGCTTTGAAGTGAGGAGCGTGGTGCAGGTGTGCAGTCAGTGTGAGGCGCAGGCAGGACAAGAGTCAAAGTGTTCAGTCAAGCACAAAGAGGCACAGGGGTCAAAATCTGTGCTCGGGTAAAAATACTGTCACTTTAAAATAATACTACTTGTGCAAAAGAAGTTACTATGGATAAATAAACAACCACTATTTTCTCAAACGTGGTGCCATAGCTAGGGGTTTTCTTCTAAAATGTTAACACAAAGCTATCTGAGCATCTAATTAAAGTTAGATGGAGTTTTATTAATCATTCAGGAAAGTCAGTTACAATGGGTGAGGGACAAATCCCTTAATTTTTTGGGGGATTTTAATGGATATTCTTGGAAATGTACAGTAGAATATAATGCACATCAAGGCAAAGTGCAGTAAGAATATTCATAAGAAAGCAGAGAGTGGACTGTCAGTGAGTCTGAATATGTTCAGAATATGAAAAAAACTATAGAAACTGTCGCTGTGCTGTGTAGAAGTTGTTTTGAATTGAAGGTCTAAGTTCAAACCTTCATAGAGCAGCGCTGCATTAAAAACAGTTGGTATACATCGCCCTCTGGTGGCCGAGTATTGTAGTTTACACTTGGTTTTATTGTACATGTGAACTCATAACGTATAGTTATAGATAATGATATATGAGGCAGACATAGAAACAAAATTTGAAAGCATTTTATAAGAAATTTTTTTTTTAAGTTGTGATTTTTAAGTTAATGTTATTGAATTCCCATGAGTTTTGTCACTCGATCTAAAAACTATACTGCCCTCCAAAGACAAAGTGCTGTAACTACACCAGCAGGTGTAGCGCTTTGAGTCAAGCAAACACTAACAAACTGAGCCAGGACTGTTTTCAAAGTCCCCTTCAAGATTCAATTAATTGCACTTCGGCTTTAAAGGACAAGCTTTGAACAGATTTTTACAGGTAAAGAAACTCTTATTAGGTAATTCCTGTAACATGGCTTCATTAGTAAAAGCTTTTTTTAAAGTGTATGTACCTTATAAGCGAAGCTGTCCAGGTTCAAATGTTGCCTTTGGCTATTTTTTATGTCATGTCCTTCTCTCTTTTCCTATGTTTTATATATTTCTTAAAACACAATCAGCATTATTTTTGAAGTCTGTAATAACCATGATTAATTATCTACCATGATCTCTATATAACACAAAGCCAGGCTTCTGAATCTGACTGAACCAACTACTTCAAACTAAAAGAAATACTTACAATACAAGTGCACAATAGGGAAAAGAAGGATTTAAGTTCAGAGCTATGAACTATGATTGAAAAAATCTTAAGGCATCTCAAATCCCTTACATTTTTGTCAATATTCGGTTTATCTGTGTCTGTCAGCAAACTCCAGCTCACGACTTAAACTCAGAGATATATTAATCGAGCTCTTTCAGTCACATCCATCACAAACAGACTGGCTCTTGACATTTACTTCAGGTCACTTCAGAGCGTGTCTTACCGCTGTGTCAACATGACTCACTTCAGTCTCTCCCCGGACACTCATCGCTGTCTCTGTCGTCCATTTGTCCAGCTCTTTACTTTGTCTTCTTCCTCTAAAGTCTGTGGCTAGAGCCAAATGTTGATTGGTTTCCATGGAGAGGAGAGCTGGTTTATAAGAGGGCTCACCGACAAACAAATGGGAAAGAAGTGAGGTGACAACACCAGAACTATGTGAGGGCGAGACCAGGTCAAGACCAGGACTATGTGAGGGCGAGACCAGGTCAAGACCAGGACTATGTGAGGGCGAGACCAGGTCAAGACCAGGACTATGTGAGGGCGAGACCAGGTCAAGACCAGGACTATGTGAGGGCGAGACCAGGTCAAGACCAGGACTATGTGAGGGTGAGACCAGGTCAAGACCAGGACTATGTGAGGGCGAGACCAGGTCAAGACCAGGACTATGTGAGGGCGAGACCAGGTCAAGACCAGGACTATGTGAGGGCGAAACCAGGTCAACACCAGGACTATGTGAGGGCGAGACCAGGTCAACACCAGGACTATGTGAGGGCGAGACCAGGTCAAGACAGGACTATGTGAGGGTGAGACTAGGTCAAGACCAGGACTATGTGAGGGCGAGACCAGGTCAAGACCAGGACTATGTGAGGGCGAGACCAGGTCAAGACCAGGACTATGTGAGGGCGAGACCAGGTCAAGACCAGGACTATGTGAGGGCGAGACCAGGTCAAGACCAGGACTATGTGAGGGCGAGACCAGGTCAAGACCAGGACTATGTGAGGGAGGGCAAGACCAGGTCAAGACCAGGACTATGTGAGGGCGAGACCAGGTCAAGACCAGGACTATGTCATGTTTCTCATGTTTTATTAATACAACACATTTCCTTCATGCATATTTCTGTTTTATTTCTTCTCCTTCATCTTTGGTTTGTTTCAATATTCTCGTTTAATTGCAAGCCACAGTGTTATGCAAGGTTTGTTTGTTGGTGTTGCTGCTGCTGAGCCTAACGATGCTGTAATCCATTAACCTACTTCTGAGCACATCTGCTGTGGATACATTCCATTTAACATATGCTAAAGGTTTTATTTATTTTTACTATTTTTACTTGTTTTAATACTGCTCCACTAATTCTCAACTAATTCAGTTTAGTTTTTTTCTGTAGGCACACGAGGACTAATCTTTACATTGTCTTGTGGATAAAGGACTTTTTCTGTAGGTCATATGAAGTGTGCTATAACCATGCATACAGGGCTGTGCGCATTTAGCATCTACAAGGCACTGATCTTGTGGCGGGTTGTAAACGTGAGCCCATGGCAGTGTTAAAAGACAGTTTTAAGCTTTAGATTGTGAGTTCAAGATGATATTTTAGTCAACCTCTCAAATACAATAATTATGAACAAATGAGCAACTGTTGTGGTCAGCTGAGGTCAGTCTCTCTGTAAAGACGATCAGAAGTGCTTTTCACATGTTCGAGATTTTATTCACCGTCTCCACTTCCTGCAGAATCAAAGAGCGAGGAATTAAACACTGCCTTCTGCACTCTGCTTCAAACTCACATTTATTCATTAATATCCACACATTTACATAAAATCTCACTTTGAACTCAGTGTCAGTGGAAGGCTCTCTCTACATTCACCTTTTTCAAGACCAAGAAGGAGTAATCTTCCGTTTTCATTATGTGTTCACTGAAGTGGCTCAACCAAAAGAGAGGTTTTAATTAAAGTAAAGCAATGGCTGAAGAGAGACATAAACAGGAAGTGAAGGGTGTTTATCAAAGGAAGACGTTTGTGTTTTATTAGCGTCAGATATTAAAGTTTGTGACCATCAAAGAACATACGCCTTTCTGTTATGGGACTCATTCTTATTGTGTTTTGTGGTTTATAACTTATTATTAGTTCATTGTTCAATTAATCTACATTTTTACATTGCCCATTTACAATAAAGCTCACCTCTTGGGGTTTTAAAAGGACATTCAACAAATTGTTTCACCAGCAACAGTGGGGAAAAAGTTAATTTAACAAGGACAAAAAAACACGACGGGACGAGCCTGGGGTTCGGGGACAGAGGGGAGACAAACAAGACAGGACAAAGTACCATCGTGGATCTCACTGGTGTGGCAGGTTTAATAAAGTAAAATTGTACGGATGTGTCTTGTGGTGGCTTTGTTCTGATATTACATGTGTCACTTGTTCTTTTCAAAACAGATTTTCTAAACAATTACCATACCTTTTTGTATGTGTCTTGAATGTTTGTGTCTTTTGTGTCGTGCTGGTCATTTCTTCTGTTTATTTTTGTGTGTTTAATGAAATAAGTGAAAGACTGTACGGGATCTTTTTTATTTTAAATAATGGTTTGAACTTTAATTCATAACAGCAATCTAACATCATCTTTACCAAGTCAAGAAATTAACAAGCCACTAATGATTTTCCAGCCTGCTTCCAACAGTGCTAGATGGGCAAGAATGCAAAGAAACTGTGGCAAACACAGCTCATCAAACAGCAGAAGATGAGATGAAATACTTTTTTGGGATGAAAACGCATCAATAAATTAAAAAAATGTTAAAGCCCATGGCGTTCTGGACTCTTCACAGCCTCGCTTTGGATAAAATATCAATATGAACAGGTAAGGGCTGTGCTCCTCATGTTAAACCAGCATGTCCTATTGGAACTTGTAGTGTAACTGGTTTGTGGGCATTGAAGAGGAGAGTGCAGAGGAAATGCAGTATCTTTGCTGACGAATGAAATAAAGCAGAGCATTACAGATAAACCCATCAGAGTGCAGCCGGGTGATAGTAGCTCTCACTCAGTCTGTGAGCGGAAGAGGCCTGTGCATCTGTAGTCTGCAGATAATCACACCGTGTTAATATTCAGAGCGGGGACGGTTTCGAGGAGCTGCTGTGTCGAATGAGGGTCCAGCGAGGAGGGGGCACTGTGTTTAAGAGGCACATCCACTGCACAGTGTTTGTGGACAGGCATTCATTATTGCATTGTCTTATACACTGTGAATAATAGGCATCTCTGACACAAAGGACGTCAGCCCCTGTGTGCATCAATACAGTAAAGCACTCACTGAAGTCAACATAAGAGGTCAAAAATAATGAAACCATGTAAACGGAGAGTATATGTGTCTGCGTGTTGTTAGTTGCTGTACAGTGTCACTAATGTGAGAAAGTTGTTGTTAATTTATAAAGAGCGCTTTTTATTGGTTCAATATTAGCTTGCATTGTTGTCTGTCTTAGGTTTAAGACAGACAATAAACAATCATCATTTGCACATCACAGCAACAAAAAGTGACCAAAGTGCAGACAAACTTGGCACAACATTAAATTAAAGACACATTTAGTTCTAACTTGTTTGAACACATTTGATCACATACTTCTTCTTCTTATTGTGTATATACTTTGTATTTGCCTAACTTGGAGAAATTAATGTTTAAAGCTTCATAAAATCCAGTGGTAGGACTTAATTTACTTGTTGTTATTGTTCAGCCCAGACCAGACAAAGTGAGTCCAGGGTTGACAAGTGCTGCTGGAAAAGCAAATCTTCAAACACAGAATATTGTATAAAAAAATAGTAAACAGATTTACTAAATAGTTTTTGTTTCAAAATTCTTTCTTAAAGCAAAGTTATCATAGCCTGGCTCCGCCCTCCTACGTACTTCCGCTCAATTTCATTTCGCTTTAGTACTTAGTCTGGGATCGCTGTATATTCTTAGGTTTCCAGAAATCAATTTTTTGTAGGACCAATCAGCGAACAGAGGGAGTGACTTGTTGTTTCCAGTCGGTTTCGGCGCATGACATACGTCACGACCACACGTTAGCGATTGGCTATGGCAGATCCTGAGTGACTCTGGGCAGATCCAATAGTTTTAAACTTCAACAGAGTTCCTGCATTCAAGGAAGTAAACGCTTGTCAATGGAGCGAGGCCAGACTCTATGTACAAATGAAATGTACGAGAGTCTGGTAGAACCAGGCTAAAGTTATCACCCATTTCAACACGATTACGAGATCACAGGCTGCAGAAAGCAAGAAATGAGGCGTGGAAAGTCCGCACCTTTAAGGTAAAAAGGAAAAACGTATGTGTATAGCAATTAACAGAAACCTTTACATATCAACAATTTATTTTTTTCGTACCTAGTTGCTGTTTATTAAGCACTTGCCAAATTCAAAGCAATGGTCTTTAAAAGAGTGCTGTACAGTAAACAAGAGTATAATAATATCTAAAGACTGACTGTGTTCTTGATCGTTCTGAAGAAAGTGGACAAACTCTGGAGGTAAGGTGCATTTGTTTCTTTATGAACACTCTCACATGAATTTTTAAAGTGCCTTCATTATCTGACTCATTTGCTCTGAGTTTGTTTATAGACAACAGTGTGTCCCTAGAGAGCTACCATAGATGCTCACAGGCCGTAGAAAGGACAGGTGCAAAGTGTAAAAATTCCAAACTGTAATTTTGACACTAGATGCTTGTGAAAACTACACACTGCACCTTTAATGTGAGCTTTAACCTAATGTGTTTAAAGTAATATCTGCTGCCAAAGGACGAAATATCTGGAGTAGATTTGGGAGCCACAGGCTTTTGGTCAGATGTTTGACAATGTGTCGTCTCATATTTATTGTGTGTGTGTGTGTGGGGGGGGTATCGCCCAATAACCCCCCCCCCCCACACACACACACACACACACACACACACACAGAGCGCTCAGTATTTGGTGCTTTATCTACCCTGCCGTGTTAATTAAGTCCTTGTGATTTAAGCCACAGACCACAGAAGGACTTTTATCATTTTATTGTCTTCATCTCAAAACTAACAAGCCACAATATTAATGCTTTTGTTCTCTGAGAAGGTAATGAATTTCAAATATGGCGAAGGGTTTGGTCAAAGGCACTCACAGGAGACAGAGACGATGGTTGAATAAAAATTCTTGAGGTGTCAGGAGTGGTTTGTTGCACGTGCCCCGGCAGCTACACATGAAGGCGTGTTCAGCTGTCAGCACTGTGGCCTTGTGCGGAGGAGGCTTGTGCTTTGTTGCTTTCATTAGAGAGCCCTAAATCACAGATGTTCCCAGCTTTTGTTTGCTTTCAGTTCACATGTGCACTGAACTGCAGATTGTCTTGACCAAGAGTCAGGCAATTGAGAACGGACCTTAGAGAGTCACCCCCTGATGTTTCGGTCTCAGTCAGTCTACATCCCTGTCCCTGTGATGATTAGCTTCTGTAGTGGTGCTTTTAAACTCACAGCTGTAGTGTGAGGCTTTTGGTTGTTATGCTGTACCCCCCTAAACGTAACCCTAACACCAGCAAGCTTAGGTTTATTTTAGTGCTGTTGGTTGAATAAAATGCAACTCAGAGCATTTAGGCATCTAGAGGTTAGTAAAGAGGACTTGCTGAAGCTCAAAGCGAGCATCAGAATGGGGAAGAAAGGGGATTTAGGTCACTTTAAATGTGGAATAGTTGTTGGTGCAAGACAGGCTGGTCTGAGTATTTCAAAAACTGCTGATCTACTGTAATTTTTATGCACAACTATCTCTAGGGTTTACAGAGAACGGAAAATAAGAAAATATCCAGTGAGCGGCCGTTGTGTGGATGAAAAGGCCTTGTTGTTGTCAGAGGTCAGAGGAAAATGGGCAGACTGGTTAGAGATGCTAAAAAGACAACAAGCAAGTTCTGCAGAATATCATCTCTGAACACTCAACCAAGTCAAACCCTGAAGCAGACGGGCTACAGCAGCAGAAGACCACACGAGGTGCCGCTCCTGTCAGCTAAGAACAGGAAACAGAGGCAACAATTCACACAGGCTCACCAAAATTTGACAATATAAGACTGGAAAAACAATGCCTGGTCTGATGAGTCTTGAGTTCTGCTGCAACATTCAGAAGTAGGGACAGAAAGAACATGAAAGCATGGCTCCATTCTTCCTAGTCTCAACGGTTCAGGCTGGTGCTGGTGGGGGGGATATTTTCTTAGCACACTTTGGGTCTCTTAGTACCAACTGAGCATCGTTTTATCGCCACAACCTTCTTGAGTATTGTTGCTGACCATGTCCATCCCTTTATGACCTCAGTTTACCCAGCTTGTGAATGTTACTTCCAGCCGGATAATGCACCATGTCACAAATCTCCAGATCTCAATCCAATACAAATCCAATATTCAATAAGTATATTGAAAAGTCGCATCATGGATGTGCAGCCGAAAAATCGTGACGTTATCATGTCAAGATGGCCCAAAATCTCTGAGGAGTGTTTCCAACACCTTGTTGAATCTATGCCACAAAGAATTAAGGCAAAAGGGGTCCAACATAGTATTAGCACGGTGTACCTCATAAAGTGGCTGGTGAGTGTATATGCACATTGTTTTACCCACAATTCCCTCTGAACTTGCCTAAAGAACAATTAGTTGTTAGCCTCCTCGTTCGTTTAACACACTTTGGTTTGTCTTGACCTCATCACACACTGAAAGAACTCTATTATATTTGGAACCCCGTTATATTCTTTTAAATAAATTGCACTGGACTTAAAATTCTAATATAATAAATATAAACCCAAGATTAAAGAAACCCACAACATTCTAGATTATAACATTAGATCATTGGCACTAGAAAATTGTAATCCGCAAGTTTTTTTTTTGTAGTCAAGTTAACAGTAACTAGCCAACAATGTGAAAGTTGTGACAGCTTTGCAATGATCTAGAAGAGTTCAACATTACTTTCAAATGTTCTTGTACATGTTGAATTATGCTTTAGTCCCACATTCAATCAAAGAGCAACCATGGCTTTTACAGACCATTCCCTCATGATCACAGAGAGTGCAGCGGTGCATTGCTTTATTATCTCACGTTTCCGACCAAACTGACTACGACTATGAAACTTAAACACTCGCACTGGCTCTGCGCAGCTAACATCAGTGACACATGGCTTGTGTTTGAGTGGATTCGACTGCAGATGTAGAGCCTCTATGAACCACTACGTTTTGATCCTCTTTCTCAAAAACTTATAAATGAAGCACATGTACGGATAGTGGACAGTGGACAGCCAACCCACAGCCCACAACCTCTGTCAGACTGAGCACCCTGCCCCAAATGTACTTAAGTATATGGGCGGCAGTAGCTCAGTGGGTTGAGCAGTCGTCTTTCAACCGGAAGGTAGGCGGTTCGATTCTCACTCTCCCCACAGTTCATACTGTCGTTGTGTCCTTGGGCAAGACACTTAACCCACCTTGCCTCCAGTGTCTGTAACACTGGTAATTACTGTAGAACAATGTAAGTCGCTTTGGATAAAAGCGTCAGCTAAATGAATAAATGTAAATGTATATCGGCCGGTCGAAGGACGATCTACCCACTTAGCTACTGCCTCCCTTTTAAACTTCTTATTTTTTGATGCAAGTTTTAGAATTCACTTTCTATTTTATAAACAGAGCAGTAAATAGGTTACATTTCCTGCCACGGGCCTCTCCATCAATACAGTAAGATCATTATAGATTTTAGATTTACCTCATTGCAGAGGAACATTAAGATGTTGGCCTGTCACTATTTATGTTTTTTATGCAAATCAGATCAAATCAGTGGCTGTGTTTAATACAAATTAAATTAAATGGGTGAGATATAAAATTTCTTGTCAGGAAAAATCAGCACTTCAGCAGGAGACCTCAGAGTCCACTCCACTTCCACTTTTTATGCAAACGCCACATTTATGAGTGTAATTACATAACGCAGCAGTCTGAGTCTAATCCACGTTCGTCTGCCAGCTCAGGGCTTGTCATCGGGCAGGGCGCAGAGGAAATGGAGTCTGGTTATCAGCACTCAGCTCGCACAGACAGACAGATACAGACAGGACACTCGCTGCTTACTCTCAGATTAAAAACACTGGACGTCAGCCCGAGGGGATTCTGGGACATTGGCAGTAACCTTGATTGAAGGAGCTCCAGTTGGTGGCTCTGTTCATATCTGGTGGTAAACAAAGTGAGAGCGGGAGAGGACAAATCAGAACATCTTTTACTAAAATCTAGTCTCCCAAACAGTATATTTTTGTGTTTTTGTTGCATGTTAGCTCTGGGTAGTAGCTTTATGTTATCTTAACAGTTGTCCAGAGACATTCTTTTTTGGTACTCATCGATACTGAAACTTCTTGGGATCATGAATATTTGACCTTTTCAGGTTCTGTCATAACTGCTCCTCTGTAAATACTGGTATTTTCACATGAACAGCGAGACAATCTAATGGACCCTGTGGAAGAAGAAACTCCTGTTAAACCCAAACCTGAGGGCTGGGACTAATGCACTGCAGTAGCTCGTGACTCCATCTAGCGGTACGAATGGTTTTCTGAGTCATCTGTTGGTATTTCTGTATTACAAACACAGAGATATCTTTAGAATACCATCAAGACTATTATTAATTACAAACACATATTTAAGAGACATTGGTGGGCCGTGCATTTTACACCTAGGCCTTCAGTGGTGTCCTACCTGAATTAAACCATCACCTTATACTGACATTTTAATGGCACCGTTATAAAAACATGACATAATACAGAAACATAGTATAACAGGGTGTTACATCACAGCCAGGTATCACATGCAGCAAGAATTTATTACTTTAGCCAGAAACTTCAGAAGCATAAACCATAAACCCTAAACCATAAACCATTCTCCTTTCTTTCAAGACGAGTTTCAATTCCAACAATAAATCCTTTTCTATTGCCACAGAGGATAAAGCTGAAAGTTATGTCTTGTTGAAAAGATATAAAAATGCTAATAATTTAATACAAATTAAATATATAAAAAAATATAAAACATAAGTCTGTGATTTAAATATTGTTTGTTGCCAGCAGAGAAAGCCTCACAACCAACTACTGTTAAGATATACGAATATGTAAAGAGGATACATAGAAAGATACTTGATCTTTGGAGTTTAAATAGTGACATTCAGTATTGTATTTGAAACCATAACCTTCTTCTGAACTTGGAAACACAGGAAGAGTACTAGGTTTATGCCCCATCTACTTACTTTTTCACCATTAAAGGTGCCTTTTGTAAAATTATTAGTGATGTCAATCAATTAACAATTTAATAAATTCATTGAATTCCTTAAATCACAGCTCATGAGTGTAAGTAACACAATAAATAGTGCGTCAATGAAAAGACAGTTCATTGTTGTAATTTGAGCTAATTTGGGTTTATCCACACTTCCATCTGAATGTGTTTTTTTAAATCAGAACTTGCCAATGAGCGCCAGTTGAAGTTGCACGCGTTAACGCATTAACGTTGACAGCCATAAAAATGATGTAGCCCAAAAAGAGCTCCGGACGTCACGTGACCATTATCGGCCAAAATGGCAGAAAAAAAGCGAGTAGGGTATAACCAGTACCAGTGTATATCTCAAACAGACAGCACTTTAATGCCACAGTTATTAGGGTAAACTTCATTAAATCTATATCAAGACCCTTATCCTGCAGCAAGCATTTATCTAAAAAGTGTAGACGGATCACATAAACCTACAACAAGCAGAAAAAAAAGAAGCCTTTACATGTTCAAAGTGTGCCTCTTTTCAAACACACATTCTTGCTCAAGATACTAATTTTCTCAAGATAACTTATCATCTAACCTCTGTTATCTGTGATCTGCAATGGCATCTTTAAGAATAATCCTAAAATTTACAAGAAAAATGTTGGTGTATTTTAAATGTTAATAGCCAATTTATTTTTGTACTCATATTCCAGATATAAGGTGATTTGCAAAAATGTCAACATCCTGCTAAAACGTGTTGTTAAATCCTTGTTAGGAAATATACTCGCATAAAACGGTCCTAGAAGTCTAGTTAACATTGCCAACTCAGACTGGATTCTCATTATTTTTACCCAAGTAGCATTGATTAGACAAAGCAGCCAAACACTGTGATGATGAGCCAACAGCCACTAATGATGTGTTCTGGGAGCTCCAGCAGTAACTTCTGTAGCCCGTCCACCGCTGCCACTCGGCTCCACAGTGTCCTCCAGAACGGCCTGTACTCCGCTGTCAGCAAAATATAAAAGGACGACACTTTTATGGCCCAAATGACAAGGACAAATCCCGGCAATCAACCTTCAGACGCTGAAGGGCATGTTGTTCTTTTGACAGTAGACAGACTCATAATGATGTCTACACAGGGGTTTGGTGCTGTCATATAAAAGGGAAAGTCTGTTCTTGTTTTGTAGAAATAGAGAGAAAAAAATGAGACCAGTGTATTCTCACAATCATTAGTTCTCGTCAAATTTACAATGCACTTTCAGGGTTAAAAACATTTCCGTTTTTTTTCCTTTATTGTGTTTCAGCAAGATTACTGAATTATCAATATCATCTGTATTTGTTTTAGTGTCCCCCATTGTGCTTTTCTAGTTTATGTTTTGGCTTTAGTGCGTTACTTGTTGTGCCAAAAAGTTCTACATTGTCCTTAAATCAAAGTCAGATTCACCAAATTTGACCAGTGAGGATAAAAATACTGTATTATGCCATTGTTGTGAATATAACAATGTTTGTGAATATATTTTAACCTTGTGCTGCAGCTGGAATCTTGCTAGATTTTGGAATTTACAAACTCACAAAAATCCATCCTGAACTGCTCCAAGAAAAGTATCCATGGTCGGAACGTAGGCCAAACTGGCTCGTTGTGTGCAGTGATGTGGCAGCACTGACAGGTCTGGCCATGTTTAAGGTTTGAAGATGTTATGAGGGATTCATATAAAGTACCTGCCCTTTAGCAAACACTCCCAGATGGTTCTGTAGAACAAGTCTGGAAAAGTCAGGTTAAATATCTTCTGGGTCTGAACAGAATGTTAATTTTCACAAAGGATGCCTTATTTACAATTTCTAGAACAGTGTGGGTGGCATTTGAATGATGAAAAAATCCCCCCAAAAAAAACAAAAACGTTTATTTTATGGAAAACATTGGATTTGTAAAATATAATTTAATGTGTTTATATGTATGTAAATTATGTCAAGTAGAACTCAAATAAAAAAATTAATAATAAATGAGTAGAATAAATGTCTTATGTCATATGTTCATGCCACATGTCAGTACGTGCTCATATATGTGTTCCATATTTGGTTTGTTTCATCACCACAGTCTCACAAAGGCTTCATGTTATGTGCTTCTTGGGACTCTCTGCAACAACGCAAAACCCATTTACTTCTTTCTTGTTCCACTGACAAAGACAAAGCTAGTCTGCATGTGCATGCTCCAGTAATCGCTAACCACGAGCACACACCTGTCTCTGGAGAAATGCACAAAAGCCAAGCCTCTTCTGCTCTGCTGCTACTGCTCATCTGGGATTCGCCTCTCAGTCTGATTTAGGGTGTTGTCAGCTCGTCAATTTTTAACGGAGGCCTGGTTCCGGGTACAGAAAGGGCACAGCTGCAAAACCAACAGCGTTTAAAGTGTGAGATTACGACGTGGGCCGATGAGAGTAGCATTTGGACAGATACAGACAGAGCTGCTCAGGGAGAAAACGAAATAATCAACTCTGACACGGGAATTAATTCTGTAGTGATTGCATCGGTGAAATGAGGAGAAAAAAAAAATCAATGTGTTTCTGTCCTGGCTGCTGCTTGTTTACCTCCGTCCCAGCTGTGGCTCTGAAGTCGTCTCTCTTTCAAAGATAAATTCCTCCGTCGTCTGATGAATAGCAATGGGCCGCAGTGACTCAGCCAATGAGTCAGGAATAAAATGATTCGATGACATCATGTTACCGAGGACAGGTCAGCGGGAGTGTGGACACAAAACAACAAATACAATGGAGTAGGCAATAATTGTACATAGACAATAAGAACAGGTTGAGTGATTTCTAAAATAAACAGACTGACAGATCCATTGTTGTTCTACCTTTAAAAGTGCATTGTGTAAAAAGTTAAACTGCACTGGGTTTGCCATCATCTGACCTTTGCAACAGCCAGTGCCATCCGAGCCTATCCCAGAAACGTTTGGCCTGAGGCAGGGTACATTCAGGACAATAGCTAGCTAGTCAGAGGGCTGACACTTAGAGACAAACCCTGACATACAACCTTTCACGCTCACATTTAGACACTTAAGAGTTGGCAGTTAAATTATACATGCAGGTCTTTGGGCGGTGGGAAGTACCTGGAGAGAACGAACAGTAGCCACTGTGCACCCCCAGCCAGTGTCAATACCAGCTAAAACTTAAAAAGTACACAGTTGGTATATAATGTTACAAATGCACAGCCCGGGACAGAAAGAGACTCAATAAGCTGGTCAGGAGGGTCAGCTCTGTCCTGGGCTCCCCGCTGGACCTGATCGTGGAGGTGGGTGAGAGGTGGATGTTGGCCCGGCTCATATCCCTGCATCAGACTGTGGAGGCTGTGGAGGCTCTGAGCAGCTCCTTCAGCGGCAGACTGAGACGCCCTCAGAGCAGGAAGAAGCGCTATCCCAGGTCCCTCCTCCTACTGCCGTTAGACTTTATAACTCACATGTGTAACAATATCCCAGGATACTGCGCAATGTTCATTTCTTTCTCCCTCCATTACTTTGTAATATGCATAAATAGATATAGCTCTTGTTTTTGTTTAATTTAACCTTTATGTTTTATTCTATTTAAAATGGTGCTGAGATTGTATATACATTTTTATTCTATTGCATGCACATCTTTCTTTTACTTTTGGCACTTACCTGTTTCAAAGAGCTGCTGTACAACTGAATTTCCCTTCTGTGGGGGTCAATAAAGACATATCTTATATTTTCTTAAATCTGTTGTCATTGCAATATTAACTTGTAATATGCATATTGTCAAGTTTTATATTACTCCCACTGTGCTGGATTAGCGTGTTGTATCATAATTGCTTCAAGCTTTTTGCTATTTTTGCTGATAATTATTCATTCTTAAGCAACACTAATAATCTTGACTCAATACGTTACAGCCCAATCGGCCGAGTCTGCTACATACAAATCATGTAAAAAAATTTTGATAACAGGCCGTTTACAGATATATGTAACTCCCCACTGATATAAGGAATATGTATTGAAGCATATAGGAAGGCATGCAATTTGTTTTTTTATGGGAATTAATGTAAATCCTGCTTTGTATTTTTATCATGAATTGATGGTAAATGTTAGCTCATGAGCTTTGGGTCATGACCGAAAAAAAAAAATCCCGGATACAAGCGACCAAAATGAGCTTTCTCCGCAGAGTGGCGAGGGCTCCCTTAGAGATAGGGTGAGGAGCTCAGTCACTCTCGCATGTCCCACCGGGAGGAGACCTAGGCCA
This sequence comes from Neodontobutis hainanensis, assembly GCA_024349245.1. NCBI lineage: Eukaryota > Metazoa > Chordata > Actinopteri > Gobiiformes > Odontobutidae > Neodontobutis > Neodontobutis hainanensis. The sequence continues at coordinate 3,753,650 of JALDNG010000086.1, read as the reverse complement.
CGCTGGAGGGTCTATGTCTCTCGGCTGGCCTGGGAACGCCTCGGTATCCCCCTGGAAGAGCTGTAAGTGTCTGGGGAGAGGGAAGTCTCTGCTTAGTCTGCTGCCCCCGACCCGGCCCTGGATAAGCGGTAGAAGATAGATGGATGGATGGATGTTAGCTCATAAGCGCCAACCACAACAGTGTGTTAAACTACCTCCTGTTAGCTTAACTGACCATAAAACCATAAAGTCCTCCTCCCCAGTTCACAGAAGTGTGAGGACTGTTTAATTGATGCCCTGTTCTGTGGGCTTCTGTTTTTCTAATTATATGTTATGATCATATATTTTCCAGAATAAAGCAGCGCAATTTTTGCTTTAGTTGAAGGTTGAAATGAACAGAAGTATTAGATATTAGCACAAGGTCACATTAGATTGTTTTCATCATCACTCATTCGTCACAGTCAGTGAAACCAAATCCTCACGGCCTCGGGCTGCGGCTGATAAAGTTCTGTTTATTCCCTGATCAAAGCCCGTGCTGAACTAAATCAATGCCCATACCGCAGTGTCATGGGCTCATTACTTTTTCAGAGGCACACTAAAACCAGCCGCTGTGTTTGTCGCCTTTGTTTAATCTCAGTAAACATGTTTATAGATATTGAGTTTGTTCTCTCTTCTCAAGCTCAGTTGTGTAAATATCTCAGGTGCATGTTGCAGCTCATTCCGACACTTCACTGACGCTGCAGCCTCCACAGGAGTACATTGATTTCTGTCTGCAGCCGAGGGCCGCACGCTTCGCTCAGAACATGTTGTGCTTTCTGCCATCAGCGTGCTGCGTTTACAGACCAGACCAGAGTAAAGAAGTACACAAACAACTACAACAATAATAATCTTTTAACATAAAGTGAAAAGAGTCACATCAGAGCCAAGTAATTGAAATAAACCAAACCTGCAGGCAGGTAATTTATAACGACTGACAGATTTTTTTGGTGGCATATCCACTCAAACTGTATTATTTTAATTGTTGGTATAATAAAGTCTATAATGCAACATGACAGACTCTAATCACACTTAAAATGCAACAGAATAGTAATTATGATGTCTCATGTGTGTTCATCCAAATAACGCAGTATGCTACATTATCATTTTCTTGATAAAGGGCTTCAACTGTCTTCATAATGTATAATGTATTTTATATAAATGTGTGCTTACCTGCTTCCAGTCTAGCTCTGTTAAATAAAGCATCAAAACCTAACCAGAACTAAACTTGGACTAACCAGGACCAAACCAAAGATTACATATATAGTCAGGACTAATTCTGGAATAGACCAGGACTGACCAAGGCCAAAAGTTAAGATTAAACCAGAGCTAAACCTACTTGGACAAAAACACAGGACCAATCCTGGCAAAAAACTGTCTAAACAGGGAATAAATGAAGATTAAACCTGGACTAGACCAGAGCTAAACTCAACACTGCGGTAAACTTTAATGCAAGATGAATCCCGAACAAAACTAGGAATAATTAAAATCTGTGTTAGGTTTAGTTTTAGTTTAGTTATAGTTTAGTTTATATCAGTCAAGAAAAAAGAATACAACAATATTTTCATCTAAAACAAAGCTTCCATTGATCGAAAGGATATAGGTTGAAGTCAAGACTACCCCTTTTTAACATTTAAAAACCAACTCTACAGTATGATAGAACAAACCAGAAACAACACAAGACAACCACAACATGTTACATTCACAGGAACAGAAGAAAAAGACAGATTTTATGTCTTGCTACAATTGCCTGTGTGCTCAGTGTGAGGTCTGAGGTCTGAGGGGGCAGACTCTTCTTTTAGAGCCATGTGACCTAAGCATCCCAGGTTCACATCAGGACACTGTAGCAGGGGGCTTATCTTGTGTATTCATATAGAAATCGTTCAGGTTGGTGCAGACAACGGAGGATGAAGGGGTAAATTTAAGAACCTGTCATACATTGTTAATGCAGTTGGGATAAAACAGTCTATGACTGACTGAGTCTTTCATCCACCACATACAAGTGTTGCCTATGCTTGTCTTGTTTATGTGCAACAATAAAAATTAATAAAAAGCCTGGAAAAAATATATCTAGATTTAGTTCCTAGCTTGCCCAAACAGCATGATCATAAATTTAATCATCTTTAATATCTCTTACTTTATTTCCTTGTTTTAACGCCTTGTATTTAATGTTTACTGTGCAGCTGCTTTCTAAAGTGTTTTATTGCAACTCAAGGCAGTTCAGTTTACCCGCCGCCATTACTATTTTAATTGTTATATCTTTATTTTTACCTCAGAAATGACAAATAACCACAGTCCAACGTAGTAATGCTTGTTTATTCCTACTGTACGTGAAGACCTCTCGGTCGCAGAGTCGCGCACCGCCGCTCTGTGCTCTGATTGGTCGGCGCTACGGGTGGGCGGGGTCAGCGGTGGAGTGCAGAGACAATAGAGCGGCTCTGTCCTGGAGAAAGTGACACTACGCCGTAAAGACAAGCAGCTAAACGGAAGCAGCGGTGACAGCTCCGGGCTTTTCTTTCGCTTCTCCATAACAACAACAACATTATTATTATTATTTTTACTAACCCATGTGTGGATCTTCTAAACCTGCTCCTCCAGCCGCATCTGAATGGACTGACAGCTGCAGACCCCGGTGCATGCAGCGTTTAGTGTAAAAGGTAAGGATTATTTCTTCAACACAAACACAAAACATTGAATGCGGTCCCGTTTAGTTTTAGACCATCTGCTTTAAAACAAACAAACAAACAACAAAAAAAAAACACTGTTATTCTTTTGCATGCATTGAGTATTTGCTGTCACTACAAAACAATTACTCCCTGCTGTGTTTACATTGTTTCCTATTTAAACTGCTATAAATGCAGTCCTAAATCTTAAAACAGTGTAAGTTGACCATGAGGACAATGGCACAAAACACCGGCTCTGCCTCCTTTGTATACACTGTACACATCTATATCTCACTGCACTGGCAATGTAAAATGTAATTTATTAACATATCAGTCTGTTGAAGTACATGCATAATTTTAAATATAGCACATCCTGCCTTTTTATCAAGATGCACAAAGAATACAAAGATCTAAAAATGGTTATGGAGCTTCAATATGTCCTGTATTGATCTTGCAATGATACACGATGTCTCCTCTCCACGAGCAGCCTCACGTGCCCCGCTCTCACGCTGATAATGTATGCTTTGTGTCTGCAGAGCTGCCACAGTTTGTGTCTTTGTGTTGCATTCGGTGACAGGTTTGTGTCCAGACTGTAGGAATCCAGACGAAGGAGAGTGATGTTCAGTGGAGAAAAGGCTGCAGAGGCTTTTGGTGTTGTTGGGTTTTGGTCAATACTATGGACTCGGGACAAAGCTGTGATAATAAAATTCACCTAAGAGCATTTCTTTCTCGTATCTCTTCAGGACCAAACCAGAACTAAACTTGGACTAACCACGACCAAGCCAAAGATTACATATTGCACTAAACCCTGCCCCCAAGTAAATGCAAGCAAGACAAATCCTGAACTAACCCAGGACTAAGTCAGATCTAAAACAGGGCTAAACCTGGATGGGTCTTAAGTCAAAACCATCTAAACCAAGACGTACTAAAGACACATAACTTTGCATAAACCAGATTTAAATCCAGGAGTAAACCAAGACTGAGCCAGGCCAGGATAAAACATTGAACTTATCAGAACTAAGGTTAAACTAGACCAGGCCAGGGACAAATTGTAAAGCTTAACCCAAGACTAAGCCCAAAACCAGGATTTAAACTGATCTAAACCAAAGACATACAGTACATTACATCATAAAACGAGACTAGGGTGAAACCAGATACCTGGTCTAAACCAAAAAACAATGCAGGACCCATGACTAAACCAGGGACAAACAAAGCTTAAATCTGGTCTTCAACCCAGGACTAAACCAACATACCAGGACCAGGGCTACACGGTGACCTAATATTACAACATTACATTATTGGTTTAGGGCTATACCTGGCCCTTTGGATTATACCTGATCTAAACCATCATTAAACCCAATACAAAACCAGAACCAGAACCAAACCTATGTCCAAAACTGAACCAGGACTAACACACACTACATTTTGACCAAACCCAGCACTAAAACCAAGACTACACCTATAGGATTATTGTTCTTTCATCACTAAACCCGTCTGGACCGGGGCTCTCACTGTGTGTCATCACTGAGAGAAGATTGTAGCTGACAAAGCAACAACCTGCTGCAGACATATTTGTGTTAGAGCAGTGGTCCGCGTTGTGCAGCGTCAGTCTGGGCCGCACTCAACCTTCTGCTGCTGCTTTGATCTGCTCCACAGCTCCGTGAAGCGTCGCGAGGACGAGCACAGAGAGACATCCACACACACATACACACACACACAGCAGGAGAGGGAAGCATCGCGGCTGGTGGCACAGCACAGATTTACTTTACAAACAGGCTCACGCTAATCTCAGCAGTAATCTCACGGCTCATACAAGTTCACTGGCAGTGACTGAATATGTGGATGACAAGGGATAAAGGCAGAAAGACTGGTGTAGCATTTGCAAATCAGAAACGGAGAGATAAAGTGATGTTTCCAGTCAAAATGTATCTACGATGTGTGCACTGGGCGATTGGGCTGCACAGAATTAGAAAAAGCAAAACATATCAGAATGAGCTGCAGTATTTGAATGTCCCTTCCCTTTTGTATTGTAAATGCTGAATCGATTGATTTAATGCTCTGATTGGCTTATCTTGTGTAGCAGCTGGAATCGTGTGAGATTTGGGAGTTCACAAACTCACAGATATCCATTTTGTACTGCTGTTGTTGTTGAATTATATGGAGGTTCAAAGACTGAATGAACTTTGACGTTGGGGATCTTCACAAAGTTAATGTTTAAGTAGAACAATGTAACTTTTAGACCAAAACTATATATTCTCAAAATAATTTTGATGGTTCTTAGACATGAGATTAGTAGAATGGTCTCACTGACAATGTAACTGTCCTGTCGCCGGGACGAGGACTTCTCGCATAAGATTACATTAGTGAGGCCCTCTGCGGCTCAGACAGAAGGAGCAGAAATGGGCCAATACCCTGGATCCTATCAGAGTCGTATTTGTACAAAGTACTCTAAAATAACTCTACGGTTTCAGAAAACATGTTTTTTTTTCTCCCAAACTTGCTGCTTGGATAGTCTCCATTTGTGAGCGATTGACATCTGTAAATAATGCGTCGCAGAGAGTCTGTAGAGGGACCTGCGCCCTCTACTGGCTAAAAGTTACACAGGACCTCCTTAAGTTAGAGTTTTTGCAGACATTTTGTAAGCTATGTTATATTAAGGCTCCACAACCTTAGTGTAACCATCGTCTTACAAATATTACATTCAGGGACACACTGGGTTGAGCATCGTTACAAAACAGTAGAATGGGCCATTTTATAACAGCACCACTCGAGTTAATGGAACATTTTGATACGGTCTAATCTCCTTTTGTGTAATACAGCCTAGGATGAAAAATAACATTTTGGATGATTTTTCTTTATATAAAAGCAAACTCTCAACCTTCATTACTTAATTTTCTAAGACACACTTAGCCTTTCAACTGTTCAGTGGACCTTGGGACAAGAAAGAATAGAGGCAGATCTTCATGTTTTCTATACACCATTTTACAGATTGGTTTCAAAATAGCCAGTTGGAACATTCATTTTAAGAAAACATTTTCACTAAACTTCAATCAAAGCATCCAATCTTAAGAGTTAATGGACAGTGTGAACTTATGAATCAACCCCATATATCACACATATTAGATCACATCTTCAATCAAGCCATCATTTCACCGCTGCACCCAATTTCTCACAGTTCAAAAGCCACTCTGACAGGGAATTACATTTTATTTGATTAAAAGTGGAAGTAAATAGAAGTGTGACATCAATATGAACCGCTGTTTCAAGGCTGTTCCCACCCATTGACAGCACACAAATCAGTCGGGTTACCATTTGCCAAAACCATCGTGTTTATGCAGAATTAGCTAGTTTTGTTAGTAATGCCCTTTTGTCCAGTTAAGTACATTGTGGTCTGTTTAGCGTCTGTTGCCAAAATGGTGCACGGCTCATGTAAAAGGGTCTATTGTGTTGATGCACAAGCCATTTTCTTATTAAATTATACTGACATTAACTAAAGAGGCTTTTTAGATTAATTCTTGGAGGCTAAGTGTCCATTTTCCTGGCAGGCCCATTACTGTAGGACTCTGTGGTGGAACAGACTGGTTTTTCAAACTGCACGCTCCTCGTCCCCTGCTTCATAAATAAGTCAGACAGAGAGAGTTTATTAATCAAAAAGTGCAGCCTGTATTCCCTCTGTATTTCAGCTTGTGAAGTCCTACGCAGGGCATTTGTTTGAGCGGAGCGAGCAGATGTTACGGTTATAGCACAAGAAGGATTCACACTCAGCAGCTTTACTTCAAAATGCATGAACGCTTTTCTCGGCCAACCGCATTAGTTTATTCTAGCAAAGTGGGCTAGTATGTATGTTGGCATGTGTTAGGTCTGTTAACACACATTCAAATGATCAGGAACAGGTAATGTTTTGGGAGGAAGTGGCCCATGAATGTGCTATACTTAAAGAAAAATGTATGAATCTTGTCAGACAACCTCAAGGCTAGGAAATCGACTTCTACATACAATATTAACATAACATAACGGTACAGAAATGTGTCTGACTAAAAGCTGTGGCAGGAAATCAGATTTTTTTAGTCAAGCTATGTAAAGATAATGTGAGTCATATTGAACTACTGCTTCATATTGATTAGCTTGACTAGGTTAAGGACTTAAATCCCTGCACATGTCCCAGTTTCTTGCAATGAAGCACTGATTAAATATGCTGCTGATTAACAGGTTTGTTGGTTGTTTTGGGCTTTGGTCTGACATAAAGTGCACCTAAGTTGCTTAAAGCTAGAAATTCTCTGCTGTCCTTGTCCAAGTTTTTGTTTTATTACAATAAATGTCTCTGAAAAGTCTGTTTCGACACTGGCCAGAAAAATCACTAATGATCCACAGCATGTGCTGCATCTGAGAATATGAAGCACTGCCATCAGGGAGGTGCTTCAGAGCGATTAGACACAAAACTGACTACAAGCATTCTTTCCTCTCAACCTCAGTGGCTCTCCAAAATAAACAAACCGAAAAATGCTCCTATATTTTTTATTTTAGCTTTTGTCTTTAATATTAAATGCACTTTAATGTAAACTATTTATACTTGGCTTCTCCAATTATTTATTGTAATTTTGTGAGCATTTGCACACTATAAATTAAATGTAAGTTTGAAATGTAAGAAGCTCTGGATCAGAGGAAAACAGTCCTATTATGCACCCTATGCATCTTTTATGTAATGAATGAGTCTGATTGTGTGGTTTTGTAAGTGCAGTTCATGCAGCGCTGTAACCCAAGACAAATTTTCCCTATTTGGGGATAATCAATTTTTATTTTATTTTATCTTAAACTATCTTAAACTGTGGTTTGTATGTAACAGACACCTTATCATTAAAACCTTCTTGCACCGCCTAATTTAGCAACCCACCAGATAATTAGCACCACAGCTGAAGGACATGCACAGAGTTAATTCTAATACGAGCTAATTATGGCATGTCAGGGATCTGACTTAAAATGTTAGTGATTGATTGCTTTGAATTTTTACCGTTTCTCACAATTACAGAGGAGTGGTGACTAAAAAAAAAAAATCTGTTTGTAATAGCTTGTATAATGTCTTTTGGGGCAGTTTCATGTAAATTCAGAAGCATGTGTTTTACATTTTCTTCCCAAAATGACATTATCATAACATTCATACACGTTTCTCTAGTGCTACACCATTAAAAGCCAAGTAAAAAGCAGTATATTTATTAATCGTTTAATGTAGTCTTTGATCCCAGTGCAGTTCAAACACGAAGCAATTAACTTGGTTTTAAATTCCTGTCCTAATCCATGAGTGATTTACCACATGCTGCTCTCACTTTGAAACATATTTCTGTGGCAGCCCTAACAGGCCTTGAAGACACAGTGTTTTGTTCATTAAGTATTTTTCAGTTGGGTGACACATTGATTTAACTTTACAAGTGATTAATTAGGTGCCTGTGTTTTACAAGTCGATGTTGGCTCGGGCATAAACGAGTCAAACGGAAGCACTTTCTTCTCGCTCTACATGTAGACAATTTCAGAAGTTGGCCCCAAATTTGAGCTTCTCTGCAGCTTTAGTTTTTTGCTACAGTGAGCAGCAGTGACTCCGGAGTGGATCAGCAATCTTCCACAGCCATGAATACATTTATAAGCTCTGGTATGATCTGAAAATCTGTTCCAAAACTGACTACAGAGAGGAGCAGCGAGGTCTATTTTGTGTTTTGGTAACTCACAGACAAGTTTTCTGTGTTGGTTTCCTTGCTGAAGAAGAGCTCATTTGGCTGTATTTTTTTTCCTTTTATATAATTTGGCTTATGCTTCTAGCCACTCTACTCTCCTCATTTTGTCAAACACTTAATTTGTGAGGGAATTTTGTTCTTCTTCATTTTTTTAAGAACTTAGATTTATAATTCAGGCTGTAGAAAGTGCGCAGTTTGTTAAAAGGGCATTGATTGAAGATACAAAATATAGCTATTATGCAGCCTTTAATAATAATGTGTTCCCTGATATTGTCGTTCTGCTTGGTGCTGCAGCAACACATCTTAAAACTTCTTTTGTGTTCCCCCAACCAGTTTTACACATTAATCCTTTTAAACCGATTATTCCCTAAATTTCTAACAACCACTGTCAACAATCAATGAAATGATGAAATTACCTCCATTGTTATGGTAGGTTCACATTTGCATCACAGACATCCAGTTTACCTCACTTCATTTATATTAGACAAGGTTCCTTATTAGATTGTAGAGGCTACCTGTGGGTTGGTAATTTAATCCGTGTCAGTCTGTTGGATTTGGTGTTATTAAAAATGTTTGCACTTGACTTCAATATGAGGATAGCTTGTTAAGTAAAAAGAACATATCAAACCATCCTAAAATCTTTCTTCATTTCAAAGACTGGTCTAAGTTGAATTTCCAAAGGACAACACCAAATGGACATTAAATAAACTGCCTCTGATAGAAAATTTGAAAAATCAAACAAAACATTGCATAAAGCCCACCCCATTGTAGAAACATAGTTTCTTATTTTTTATGCTTGTGAAGTGATACCATTCCCCCATTCACAAGAAAGTCTGCAAATAAGTCATGGGACCTTGAACCACAACACAAAATAGACTTCTCTGCTTACTCTGAGTTAGTTTTGGAACAGATTTACAGATCAAAGCAGAGTTTATAAATGTATTAATAACTATGGAAAATGTCAGATCCACATCTAAGTCACTGCTGCTCATTTTACCAAAAGACTAAAGCTGTAGAAAACCTAACATTTGGTACCCGTCTCTAAAATAGTCCATGGATGTAAAAAGCTGACATAGCAAGAAAGAGTTATGACCTTCTCTTTACTGAACGCGGCACGAGTGACATGACAGTCTCCCCAAAATGGATGGAAAGTTGCATCCGTTTAGCTCTCCTACACATTAAACAGAGAAACTATTTTTATTTTTATTATTTTTTTATCGCACCATTGTTCTTGCTCCTGAGAGAAATCCTGAGTCACTGACGTTGCAGAGCTGACAGGTGAACAGGCGTTCCTATTCACCGGTGTGTACGTTCCTATCCCAGACGAGGGATCGGAACATGACGCGCAGCTTATTGGCTCTGCATTAGCTTCGAACATGTTACAGTGACGTGCCACAGTAAAGGTCTGACCCCAGCGGCCCTCACACTAATGGGTCCCGCTGCAGGTTGAAGGTCTCTGGGGTACACCTGTGGTACTGTTTCCTTCAGAAAAAAAAAAAAGCACAGAGTTGCTGTAAACACAAAACACAGCTCTAATTAGTGCTGATCTACAGGCTTTGATTTGACAACAGCGAGAGATGAGTGCCTCATGGATACGTGCCAAACGTGTTATTATGTTGTAGCTCAAGTAAAGCTAAGAGTTAAACAAGACAGCAGTAAACACATTGTCTCACTCTCACAAGGCAGACATTAAACAGCGTCTGTGGTGGAAAACTGAAAATAATGAACCAAGGCGTCTTGCATAAACAAAGAATATGTTTCAAAATGGCTGCTCTTTGACCTCTGTCTGTCGAGATATAGTTATAAACAACCTCAAGTATATTATCTGAACCATTAGAGTATAGTGTATGAAGGATTTTGACCAATTAAAATGTGAATATAATATGGCTATTACACAAAAAATACAACATTTAAATATGTAAAGTCTAGTATCAACAAACAAAGTAGTTTACCCTAAAGATTGTAATCCTCAAAACTCCTGAAACAGCTCATTTGTATTTTGATGATTTCTTGTTACACAGTAAAGCTTTTAGAAGGAGGGCCTTTAAAACACAGTAACCAAACCAGAAGATTAGGAGATGGTTTGTAAAATGCTTATGGTAGACATTAAAAACCAACAACAAAATGGTAAATCTTTCCATTAGGTACTTCAAATATGGCTGCAATCATAATGTTTAATGAGTGGCATCTGATATTGAGATTGAAAATTAACTCCTCGATTCTGCAGCCTATGGAACATCTACAGTAGCTCTGCAGGGACAAGCCATTGTCTATGAGAAAACTGAGTGGATGTAGATTTCATATTAATTTTGTCCCCTCTGGGCAGTTGCAGAAACAGGAAGTAATGGCTCTTTCCACTGAATGGTTGGCTTTAAATGTCTGTTTGATGTGTGGTGATTAGACTTCATTGGAAATATAGTTTTGACTTATGTGCCCTATTTTCTACAACTTGTTTTGTTTACAAAGCACCTTTAGGGGAGACACAACCCTCTAAAGGTCAGTCAGTCATTTTCTTCCGCTTGGTCCAGTCAGGGGTCGCGGGTGACTGGAGACTATCCCAGAAACTTTGAGCCTTAGGACACACACCTGGACCTTACACCCTGGACAGTGGCCAGTTAGTCCCAGGGCTGACATTTAGACAAAGACAGTGACAGACAACCATTCAATCTCACATTCAATGACTTTAGGGACACTTTAGAGTTGCCAGTTGACCTGTACATGCATGTCTTTGGGCGGTGGGAGGAAGCCTCTAAAGGTGTGTATTCAACTTTTTCTTTAAACAAAATCTGTACCATATAGCCATTGTCATACAAAATGCAGCAACAATATACAATTAGAAATACATATGTGAACACAAAGTCCAACAGTTCTTTAATCGTTTAGTTTAATCACGTTTCTAATTCTCTCCATTCAAAAGGCTTTTCTTTGTTGTTACTTTGAGGTAACATTTCTGCTTCATGAACCTATTCTTTCTGAGGTTTGTCTCATATAAGATGCTGTTAAAAGACAAGTCTCCCAGGATCATGACTCAATGCTTCAAATGAACTGCTCATTTTCCATCTTTTGTTGTTGTGGAAGATTGCTCATAGTTAAGATAATAACAGCCCCTTCAGCAGTGACATAAAAAAGATCTTATTGGAAAATGTCACCATATCTTAGAATTTGTTTTGAAGAAGTATGAGCCAATTAAGCTTGTTCCAGCGCTAAATTATCATTATGTATTGATCCACACAAACCGTGTTTTCTTATGAGGTGCAGTTTAATCAAAAGCTGAGTCTAAGATGGTGTTTGCCGGTAATTGTCTGTCTATGCAGCTCGTTCTCGGTCTGTTTTATCGACCTTGTCAAAGCAGCGTCGAGTACATCGCTGACAGACAGCCACTTGGCTCCTCGGGCTTCGGCTGACTCTTCATTTCATCTGCTGGTTTCTCCACTCAGCAGCACATACTGTTTGTCTGGAGCAGTTTCTATCTAAAAAACTGTCACCTGCACGACAAACCAATTCTCCCGAAACCTGTTTAGCATTTCAAGTTTGCAGCGTGTCTCGTGGAGCATACTGTCCTATTTGTTTGCTTTCATTGTGGTCACACTGTGAGCACACATTCCCGATCAGGAACACTCCGCACACGTTTCCAAAGCTACAGATGGGAGGCACACAGGACGTGGTTAGCATCCTGTCTCATTCAACACTTTCTCATCAGCGTTAATGAGCGACAGGACAAAATCCTGCTGCGTCGTCAGAGCTGTTAAGTTTCTGTCTGTGTGCAGATGACGGGCCACAGAGGACGCAGTACATAAGTGTTGCTTGGCTTTGGCAGAGGCAGGAAGGTGAGACAGACTCCTTGCCAAGAATAAAAAAAAAACAAAACAGCGGAAAGCGACAGAATGAAAACACATCGAGGCAGAATTAGACATTGATTAAGGAGGAAAAATCATTAATTAGAGCTTGAATTTATGGAGCAAATAAGCCATGACTTTACAATCCATGTTTACCTCATTGAACCTTTGAAGCAATTGTACCTAGACCTATAGATATTTAAGTGGCTATTATCTACAAACGCTAGACAATTAATCACAAAGTACTCAACATAATTATAGTTAATACAATGAGTTTTGAAAGATCAATATGGATTCAATGCTACAGTCACCTACTGTAGGCCCTATCTAACACAAACTCAGATGACACTACTATATTAGAGTTTGACACACTATTCTCTCATGTTTTCATGTGAAATGAATGAAAATAGATAAAAAGTAAACAAAACAAGCTGTAAACTCTTTATTAAACCTGATGGTGTAATACATTATTAAAGACTTAAAGTATATACATAAATTTAATAAAATTCTCCATATCACAAATAAACAGCAGTTTCTTAGCTTCATTGTTACATTTGGCTGTTACCATGGAAACACATGTCATTGACTTGCCCAATGGTAAGATGGATAACTTTTGACTTCAATATTGTGAAACTTAAAAAAAAAAAAAAAACATAAAATTGGCCCTGAGACCAAAATATATTTCTGAAATGTTCGAAAACAAACAATTCTTGCAAAACTCTAACCACAAACCCAGTTTTCTTGTCCTGAAGTAAACTCCTCACAGCCTGCTTGTGTTGTTTCTAATTCAATAGTCGCCAATTCAAGAAGGTTTGAGGCAATTTATAAACACAATAGTGCCAATCGTTTTTACTATCATCATTAACTTATGCTGACATTCAGAAATTCTAAAGAGATGTTTTGTGTCTCTCCTAATACCATTTCCTTCAACTTTAAAAAAATACAACATAAGGCCTTAGTCATGCTCTTTGGTCTACACACCTGGCAACGTTTGCTTGATGATTAGCAGCAGCTGGTTGAAACTTTATATTGTCAAATCTTATTGAAGCAGCTAAATCCCACAGGTTTTTCTTTTAACATTTATCAAAACAAACATGTTCCTAGGAGGGAGTACTAACTGTTATTAGTGCTCTACGTCTTAGTGTACAGCTTCAAAGACCCTTTGACAAATATTATCTGATGGAAATAACAAACGGACAAGTCTTATACAAGTCTTTTTACTGGACTCAGTTGAACAATATCAATCAGACGTTGCATAAGAGTTTCTGGCTCCGACACAAAGCTCTGATCACTTTCATTACCTCATACATCTTCACACAATGCATTTTGGGTTAAGTGTATACATTGTGTTGTACGAGAACAGGCTGTGACATTGACCGCCTTTCCTTCCTGCTCCTCCCATCCCAGTAACATCAGTGAGCAGACCACTCGGCCCCGTCCCACCATCATTATGAACTTATCGGCCCACGGCTCCCACGCTTCCATGGACATCCTGGAGGAGCTACAGCTGATCGCCGCCCAAAACCTGGAGAAACTGGACATCAATAAGTACTATGAGGTGGTCCGCGAACTCGGCAAAGGCACCTACGGGAAAGTTGACCTGGTCGTCCACAAGATCAGAGGTGATTATGACAAAATTGATTCATACCTCTCACTCCTCCTTTATGCAGCCTGTGAGCACCTACGGTAGCCCTGTAGGGACATGGTGTTCGTCTCTAAAAATCAAACCAAGGGAAATTAAGTCACATACGGCGCTCACTTTAGAAAGTCTGAAAAAAAAATCAGCTGAGTTCATAAATGTCCCAAACCTTAATGCAAGATTGTAATCGTAGGCTTTTCTCAGACCAGCAGTAATTAGTGTGTCCTTTCTGGGCACCTGTACAAACAAGAACAGGAAGTGATGGAACTAATGGCTTCTTCCAATAGGCTTTATTAAATGCAATTTTTTCTCAAAAGACAAAAGAAAATGTAATAGTGAGAAAATGAGACACTATTCATAAGAATGTAGACAGATGTGTTCAACTACAAAATTACAAAGCAACTTTAATATAGTTTGGGAATGTAACATTTAAAAATTACATACAATGTCCTTATTGAATAATTAAAACATTACGCTCCACTTCCTGATTTTCTTTTTGCTGTCCTCATCTCTGACTCTACTCAACAGCAGTCTACTCTTAAACCAGTCCATTTTTTTTTTACATTCCACCAAACTGAACTTTAGAGCCGACTGTAAACTTTTAACTACGACCACAGCATCAGAACTGCAATCATCTTTGTCTCGTTAAACATTACGTGTTGATGTTTTTCTTTTTTTGTGCTGTTTCAGTTAAAAGACTGAATATACACCTTCTCTGTTTCACTTTTTACTATAATGACTCCAAAATGAGGGAGTTGAGCTATGTCTGTAAAATGCATCTAGTTTAAGTTTTCAAACTCATGGAGCCACAGAGAGGGGGGACCTGGAGTTCTCTTTTGTGCTGGTAAATCTGAACGCCTCACTGAGCCACACAATCATGCAGCGCCTCCAAAAAGTCTTCATTTTAATTTTATATCACAGCTGTACAGCTTCAAAGATGAATAAAATATGCCCACTTCAGTCAAACAAACCCAGACCCCAGACACATGAACCCTCAAAAAGTCTCAAAATACAAAATACATCAAACAACATTCTCAGTACTTGCAGAGCTTAGCCTAGGTCATAGTCCTTTCATTCATTCTTTTATCACTGCTGTTCTGATACAAAAACCTGTCAGGCTGCTCACATCGGGGCCAAAACTGCACCATCTGCTGCTCTTTTCTGACGAAGCACAAAGCCAGAGTGAAGGACCCACTGTCCACCGCAAAATGAGATGTGACCTTTTTGGAGACTCTAGAATGAGCAGAAAAGCACATATAAAAAGTCTGTAGAAAAGCACATGTCTCGAGGTTACTTTGTCTGCTGTAGCACATGTCTTTTTTAAAACCAGCTGTAGAGCGGTAATGGATGTACTTTTTCAGGTACTATTGCCATAATTTGACGTTGTTATATAAATTTGTCCTCTTTTCTGCTTCAGTTTCTCAAAAGGGTACAGTAAAGAGCAGCACTGGTTGGAGAGTACTTCAGGCATTGTTCATAAAGAGATTGAATAAATTATTAGCTGAGCGATTAATTTATATGTAAGAAAAAGTTTTAATGCATTAAATGTTTATAATGAAAAAAGCGCAGTAGCAGCAGTAGGCAGGTTAAAAGATGTTAACGAAATGTAATAGTTTTATATCCATAATGTTAAATAGTGGTATACATTATTCTTAAGGTGCATTGATTTATCTAATGTCAAGTTTAGCTAATGAGTCTAAAACCTGACCTAAGAATTAGCTGTTGAGGGTAACTATTATTTAATTTACAAAAGGATTCATTTAATGTCTGCTTAATGTCTCTTTTAGCTCCTCCCACTAAGCCCAGATGCATTCTCTGCATTTAACCCATCCAGTGGATAATTGGACATTTTTATCTATATAGACCAGTAGCACAATAACAATTGCTTCAAAGTTCAGCAGCAAATAGAGAAACAGGCTGAACTGACAACATCCTCTGTTCTTAGACCTTCCATCAGGGCGAGGAAAAGCTCATGGCAAAAAAAGAGTAAGGACACTGGTGGGGGAAACTGGAGTACCCAGAGAAAACCTCCCCAAGCACAAACTCCACACAGAAAGGCCCCCGTCCAGCCTTCGAATCGAACCCTGGACCTTCTTGCTGTGAGGTGACAGTGCTAAATACACTGACATCGTGCCACTTAAAGGCGTGTTTTCCAGCTGCTCAGTTTATCTAACGATCAAACAGTATCAGTCTGAACACCCCCTGAGCTATTTCAGGAGCTTAGAAAAGGGGAAAACTGCTCAAACTTTGGAGTTTTTGGACTTGGAGACCTACATTAACAAGTATTTCAGAGAAGAAGCAGAAAAGCTCAAATTTAAATAACTCTAACAAGTCGGTTTCTCACTTCAAAATGGCGACAGACGTAAAATATAGATGTGTGACTGGTTCAGTTATGTTATTTTACATTCTGTTTAGAGAAGTAGGTCGTACTGTTGTCAGTCATGGAGACATCATGTCACCAGGCAGCATTAGCGAGCGTTACACCAGTGGAAGTATTAACAGGATCCACAACAAATGTAGGTTACAGTTGTTTTTCTCTCCACAATCCATGTTATCCTTCCAAGAATCAGCTGTGCTCTGAGCAGATGGAGCGTTTTAGCCCAAAGGGAACTGATCTTACATGTAAACACACAAACTTCTGTCGCACAAGTCCAACAGGCTGCTACTGAAGGCTCTACTGCTGTGCTTACTGCATGCTGATTAGACTAGCATTGCCATGGAGCAGAGCTACTGTTTGGAGAGGAAGAAGATGCTGATGGGATGACAGCGTGTGATCAGACGTGACATTTTACACTGATGTTTTATCACTGCATTCATCCTGGAAGTATTTATTAGCACTCTATTAGCCGATCAAAAAATAATAATAATAAAAGCACAGATAAGATTAAGTAGAATATAGCAGAAATAGTTAGTGCATGTGCAAACCTAGGATTTAGTATTATCCCACTGCACTAAGCACTTTTCACAGTATATTACCTGGGCCCCTTTATGTACAAACTGTATTATTTATCTTTTTGGTCTGAACCAGAAAATGGTTCAGAATTGGTTTGAAACAAATTAAGATCTTTTTCAACCAACCAGAAGAAGTCATGGAAAACAAAGCACCAAAGCATTCGAAGGTGGTGCAGATAATTGCGTAATAACTTATTATTATTATTAAGTTGTTGGTATGGAACGTTGGAAGGCTTTTTTGATTCTAAATTGAGCCACTATTTCTAAAATTACTGGATGTAAGTTCAAAATCTTGAGGAAAAGACACGTTAATGTAAAACTGCTGCTCTGATAAAAGTCAAGAGGCTCATTCAAAGACACTGATAAAACATCACAAAAAGTGTCCTGTGTCCTTGTTTTTTTTCACATAAAGTTCTATTTCCTGGCATTAGGCCCAAACCGTTGTGCCCTCCTTTGACCTTTTCTAGTCTAAAGCGTTTGCACTCTTTAAAACAGCACTTGTCCACTGAGCCGGCGCTATTGGAGAAGTGTCCCGTTTCATCTGCTCGGTGGAGACTCTCCAATCTGGCTCCTCTCCAGGTGGCTGTCTGGGGCATTTCCCACCGCGTTCAGACCAGACCTGGTAATTTCTCTTCTCTCTCAGCGCTGCTCATCTTGTTTTGAGTTTAAGTGTCTGCCGAAAGGGGAGAGGGGGCCAGTCGAGTCTCTGGAGCATGTCCTCGCAAATTGCCTTCCTCTGTTCTCGCTAAATGTGCTTTTGCACATCCGTCACTTTATTACATTGAGAGAAATCATTTCCTAAAAGCAGAATGTGCCTTGGCTAATCTCCACTGTAGCTGTAATTATCACTTTAATGTAAACCCTAGAAAAAATAAACACCCTTTTAAAAGCTAAATAAATAATAATAAAATAAAGAAAAACACCACAAATGAAAGCCTATGAGGCTGGAGATTGTAATATTTCATTAAATCTGCATTGATTTTAATTAACTTTTATGCAAGTAATTAAACATTCAAGGCATAAATCCCCAAATCGAACAAGAAGCGAGGAATAGGATTTTAAAATACCCTTATGTAACATTTCCTCTCTGTGTCCTCTTTTACAGGAACTAAAATGGCCCTGAAGTTTTTGAGGAAGAAGACGACGAAGCTGAAGAGCTTTCTGCGCGAGTACAGCATCTCGCTCTATCTGTCGCCGTGTCCCTTCATCATAAACATGTACGGCATCGCCTTTGAAACCGACGAGTACTACATCTTCGCTCAGGAGTACGCTCCGGCGGGTGACCTGTTCGACATCATCCCTCCACAGGTGACACAATAACACTTAAGGCTGATATTCAGTTTATTGATTTATTTTATGTATTAATTTGGCTGGAGATCATTTAAAGGTGAAGAAAATCTAAGAACTGAGATATTTAGACATAACTGACCTAGAAATAATATTGTTTTTGAAAATTTGTATTTGTATTGTATTTTAGCTTGTCAACTATTAACTTTGGTGTGCCTTTGGCAACTGTCTTTAGATAAACACTTTCTCATTCATGGCCTTTGTAAATCTAGTGGAAATTTGAAGTTTGAGTTTTGACCCTGCAAGGCTGCTGTAGTTTATGCTAGAGTTACTTTAAAAAGAAATAGTATGAGCACTAAACCCTGTGTAAAAGTGCAGAAATGAAACGTACATTGAGTGATAATTATATGAAAAGGTTGAACTGAATCTTCTTTTTATGCTTAAATATTTTGCAGTCCTGTGACAAAGAATGAGAACACAAACAGAGCAATACTGAACTTTTAGTAGTTGCCTGTTAATTATTATACAGGAGCTCATTACCTTACTGTCAAAGCTGAAATTTATTTTGGGTTGCCTGTACAATATTTTAGTGCTGCAGTACTATAAAAGGCCACTAGTGCCTCTCTCAGTACTGCAGCAAATATAGTGTTTTAATATAGTTTTCATAATGGATCGATAAGTGTGTTGTTTGTGAAATTTGTGAAATGTGAACAACAGAGGGCAAACAATGTTTAGAAAATGAGTATACACTAGCTGACGATGCTTTTAACCAGAATATATTGCCCCAAATGTTGGTGAGAAATTGCAGCCACAGATGCTACAGACTTACTGGCATCAGGAGCTGTTTACTGTTGTGTTGTTTGGGACTGACATTCAGCAGGCGTCGAGTGGAGCCAAAAGCCATTTGACTGGACTCCTGTTGTAAAACATTATTATATAAAATCCCAGTGAATTCATCAGGGCTTTTGAGGTGGCAGTGTTTTTTTTTTCCTCTTTAACCAGGTGTGTTTTTGAAAGGAACACAAGGACACATCTAAGCCTTAAATAATGATGTAGTCAAATTAAATACATTTTCTTTCACAATCCAATTATGTTTAGACAATGACCATTATGTTTTCAGAACGTTTGGTGCTGATTATTGTTATGAAGGAGGCCCAAACAATTTAAAACTAATTATTGTTTGAGTAAATGTAATAAGCTGCCAAATGTGCCTGAGGGAGATTTCCAAAACTTGGACCTTAGTGTTTGTGCAGTCATTGTGAAAAACCATTTAACTTACATCTATACACACAGTCAGTGGCTCATGTCCAAATATATTACACTGAATATACTCAGACTGGTCCAGAAGCCATTTTTTTTTTTTGTTTCTTGAGGTCTTTTGGCTCAAGACTGTAGGTTTTATCGCCACGGTAACCTACAGTACAACGGCTTAAGAACAGGTTTTATTCTGGTTTAGAGACAAGTTTACGTCAAACACACATTACAACTGGACCTGTTGTTCTTGTTCACTTTTCACAATGTTTGTTTGACAGTTTTACATGCTATTAATTTAAAACAATCTACACATATTACAGTTGTATTTGACGTGTAATATACAGGTAGTCCTGGGACGATAACCGTTTTAAAGATATACTGCGGTTTCAAATTTCCATAATAATCGCGGTAATAAAAAACACAAATACCATCAGACCATTCCTGTAAAATAAGCTGAAGAGACAAGACCAGAAAGTGATTAGGCTCCTGTTTTTGGAAGAACTGTACAGGGATAGTCTCTTATGCTACATTATTTATTAGTATTATAACAACCAAAAGAGTCAACTATGTCAATGTTACCAGGAGATTAAAACAATTTTTAGTCATATTTGCTGTAATGTTGTGATATTTTTCCACAAGGTCATACTGTCAGAATCTCATACATCCCATGCCTACTGGAGGTTATGAGAATTTCAGTTAGTCTTATCCTCAAACATTTATTTTTATCTTGAATATTGTCTGTGTCTGTGTTGCTTCCTGTTTTGCCACCATCTTTTTTTTATTATTCAAATCCTATTGGCTGTTCACTGCAAACTGAGTTAAACTGCAAAGTGTGTTAAGTGTTTAAACCTGGGCTGAGAGAGAAGGGCTGGTAATAACCAGTGTCAAGGAACAAATAAATCTAAAGCTTCCTGGTTTGGATTTATGATTGGTTTCATTAACTCACAACTTACTCCAACTCTCAACGTTTGTTCAACTTGCTTCATGCAACAACTATAATGATATAAAAGCACTCCAGCTTCAGAAACTCACTAAAAGATCTCAAACAGCCCATAGTTACCAATGTCAAAAGTGGGTAAGTAGTAGTAGTAAGTAGTAGAAAGTTATTGGGTTAAATTTAGCATGTACAAGCCCAACTGGAGACTTGTGTTTATAAACTGTACGTTGTTCGACGTCCCATTAAACCCGACTGTCCTCGTCTCTTCTTCAGGTGGGGCTCCCGGAGGTCGTGGCGAAACGCTGTGTCCATCAAGTGGCCATTGCTCTGGACTATCTTCACTGTAAGAAGCTGGTTCACCGCGACATCAAACCTGAAAACATCCTCATCTTTGACAAAGAGTGCCGCAAGGTCAAGCTGTCTGACTTTGGGATGACGAGGCGGGCTGGTTCCCCAGTGAAGCGCGTCAGTGGGACCATCCCGTACACCGCTCCGGAGCTGTGCGACACCTCTCGACACGACGGCTTCTACGTGGACTACAGCACCGATGTGTGGGCCTTCGGAGTACTGCTCTTCTGCATGCTCACTGGGAACTTCCCCTGGGAGAAGGCCATGCCCAACGACACCTTCTACGAGGAGTTTGTCCGTTGGCAGCGACGTCGGACTGGGACTGTCCCGTCGCAGTGGAGGAGATTCACCGACGACGGCCTGCGGATGTTTCGTCGACTCCTTTCTATTGAACAGCAGCGGCGTTGTTCGGTTAAAGAGGTTTTCAGCTACTTTAACCATTTCTGGATGCTGGACACTGAGAACGGGAACAGTAGCACCAGCAGCGGAGGGTTAGCGACCAGCGCCCCTCCGGTGGACATGAGCTCGTCCTCGTCTGAAGAGGATGTGCTGGTGGACAGACTGAAGCAGCAGAGCATCTCTCCAGCCTGCGTTATGGCCAAAGACAGGCTCATGATGGACACGCACTACTCCTCAGCGTCCGCCAACAGTTCGCCGTCGTCCAGCGTCAGCTACGACCGTGTCAACAGAGAAAACAACGAACGGGGACGTCTCCTGGTGGCCACTCCCATCGAAATCTGCGTGTAGGGAGACAGTCTGTAGGCTCTAGTTTGTAGGCAACTCACTCACACGTTAATGTGTGAAGTACAAGATCTCTCCAGAATAAAGGAAAGGGGATCAGAAAATCCTCCCCACAGCTTGACGCTTCACTGTGGACTCACTCATTTCTTATGAAGACGACGATCTCTGAGGAAATGACAACGGAGACAAGTCCAAGCTGTTGATGTTTGGTTTGATTTTTTTTTTTTAATGGGACACAAATACAGTCAAGAGGAAAAGCAAAGACAAGCAATAGATATGTTGTGATGGATGGGGGAAAAAAAGCAGTTACGGCAGAGAAGGCTTTTCACATTTATGTAAAGTGAGTTTTTTTTTAAGTTAAATTATTTATTTAAATCAGATATTGTATTTATACTTTGTTCCTTGTTGCCCTAGATTTGATCTTTTAAGTTAAAGGTGCACTGTGTTGATTTTTGGCAGCAATTTATCATCTCAATTTATCATTTTTGCAGCCTGTGAGCAACTACCGTAGTCCTGCAGGGACATGCTGTTGTCTATGAACAAACCCAGCGGGAAAAAAAGTCAGATTTGTCTATGCTACAAAATCAGACACATCACTCTTTTAACATATTTTAAATTATATAATTGCTTTTGTGTCCATCATTGTATATTGACCATATCAAACCTTAAATGACTGTTCAGCCTGTGATGCCTAAAACCCTGTGTACAGTAGCAATTATCAACAAGTGGCACAACGTTTAAGCCACCAGTGACTTTTACTGGACTCTTGATAAAAAGGGAGTTCACAGATTCAGTTTAATTATGGCATTTGGCTAATTGTGTTTAAGGTGGAGTAATTGGAAGAAGAATAAAAGCAGTATCTTGGTCACAATGGAATTTGCTACTAATTTAGACACTACCTTAAAGATGATGACTGTTTTCTGTAAATTATTAAAGAGTTAAACCCTTAAAATGTGAAAAGGATTGATGTATAAAGAAAGTCTTTTGGATTTAGGGAATTGTTTGTGTTTTTTTTTTCTTTATTTTTCAAAATATTGCATGATGTTACTTAACTGTGGTGAACATTTGTTGAAATAAACCCCAAGACACAAGACTGTCTCTGGTGTTTCTTCTTAAATAAACACATACTTAAACTTTGAGGCATAACATCAGACGTCAGGACAGTTACTCATTACAATGGGAAGGTAGGCAGTAGAGTTTGACCCTTGCCCAGGTGCCCACTGCGTTAAGAGAACAGAAACACTAGTAGTTGACTCATTCTTTCAATAATTCAAAAGTAACATAAGCTTTTTGAATACTTACTCTTATTAAAGCAACCCTTTTTATGAGATTTGATGATTGAAGGTAGCAGACATGGCTCCATTGCAGATCAGACTACATCATGTTTGGTTTTTCTTTAGTATAATAGACTAATTATTACAAGGTTAGGTGAAAGATATATAGTCATTTTTGACAAATATTCCATTGAGGAACAATTAAATGGATTTTGCAGTACTGATACTTTTGAGTATTTTGAGCTGCAAAAAACAGTAGTTAATCTCATTAAATCAACTGCACAGTCCACTAACCTATGCTTGTTTTACCCAAAAGCATATACTTACTTAATGAAATTTCTTCTCTGAAACAGTCCACCTGCTTTTTGTTACTGTTCTTTTAACACGGCCTGATGTTTCTGTTTCTGACTCAAAAGTTCCCATTAAGCAAAATTTCTTGTTTCACTCACAATGTTTCGTTTTTTTTTTTGTTCAAACAGTGCTTCGGAGACAGAAGGTTTTAGAAAAAAATTATCTGAACAAAAAACGTTTTAGCTGCTGTTTGTCTGTCTTTTTTTTCAGTGAGACGCCCTTATTTTAATCAATACAATTACTATACAGTCAAATGCACACCAGAGAAAAGTAGATATAAAAGTAGATATAGTAGAATCTGTGTCCTTTTGTGCATTGAGTTGATTTTCTCTTTACACCTGGTACATTATTATTTCCCAATAACCTCCTGAAGCTGTAAAAGCACTGAGGCATGGCTCTGAGTCCGCTGTAACGAGCAGAGACTGTCTCCAAAATCTCGCTCAGAGCCATGTTACATAACACACACCCACCAGGTACAGGCCACTCAGGAGAACATCACATGGACTGAAGACAGACAGGATGTAAGGCTGAGAGACACACATTTGGTGTAGTTAAAGCGCAGTATTAAGAAAAGGCTTTATCGTCTGCTCAACCGAGCCAATGCAGGTTTTCAAATGGGTTACAGACTCTTAAAATATTATTAAACCTTTTAAAATATAAATATATATATAATTACCATGTTCAGAAATAGTATTGCAGTATATCAAAAACTTAAATATTACTGCGATATAAACTCTCAAAGCAACCTCTTTGACTGCCTTATTTCATTTTGTGCCACTAGATGGAGTCATGAGCAACGGCAGCCCTGGTTGTCCATTAGAAAGTCTTAGCGTCCGGAAGAACTGTAAATGCTACAGGCAATTGTAATTCTGAGTTCTTCTGTATTGTGGTTATATATGTTCTCACTCCACACTGCCATCTGGTGTTGAGAAATTAGATGTTGTTTATGTTTTACATCTCACTCGTTCATGTCACAACTTATTCTATGGTTTAATGTAATGTAGACTACAGTTTTTCTGTGTTGTTTTTTTCATTAAATTTCTTATTTTCTTCTCATTGTTTTATTTCCACTACTTTTAAAAAACTCAGTCACTGTAATCTGGTTAAAAGAGAGTTAATAGAAGTGAAAGTGCAAATAAAAACTGAAAACTAATGCTGCTTTTCCCAGGCAGAATGCCAGCTGGAAGCACAAGCTCACACCTGACGGAACTAAAACTGCCAATACAAAACCAGATAAATATACCTGCAGTGGAAAATAAACGGCCAATCCCAGGTTATTGCTGAACTGCAAAGATGGCCCATTTACGGCAAAAGACTAAGCCTCTACCAAAGAGTTTACTTTACAGAGCACTTAATTAATCCACTATTTACCCCATAACTGATAAGTGACATAATGAAAAGTTAAGGGCCGCCTGCTTCTTTACATTTTGTATCTAACCCTGATGGATTGTTAATAAATAAGGTTCATTGACTCAAACACAGTTTCTCAAGGGAATATAAAACTGTTGACACACACACTTATGAATAAAATGGTTTTAAACAAATGAGATCAGATCAATATCAGGAAGTGTGTGTTCCTCAGATGCTGTTGTTTTGTCTGATGTTCTTTATTAAACGGGACAGAAAAAAGGCCCAAGTGCAGCACATTTAAATGCTTTTGTATTCCTTTTCTTTAATGTGTGTGCGTTTTCTGAAGCAGAGCGATGCACCTGCAGCGGCTGATCTGCACTACACAGAGATAAAACCAGGACTGTCATTAGACAAGCTCAGAGCCAACAGAACAAAGACGACAGGTGCACAGCCAGACAGAGCAAAGAGACACAGACACAAAAGGTTACAAGAAAAATGAAGTAAGAGATACAATAAAAGAAAAGATGTGAGCAATTCATCAAATAATCAAATAAAATAGTGAAGTACATTGTTTGAAATGCATCTACTCAACTAATTGTTTTGCATTAACTAACATAGTTTTTGGATTATGTAAGAAATATATTATATATGTGTAAAATACTAAATGTCACCTGTCTCTGAAATGTAGTGTAAGTTAGTGGAAGGGACTTTTACTCACTTTGTTTGGTCTCTGCTCTTGGACTACAGAGACATTAATGTTGGTTCAGGCTCAGATTATATGACATCCTCACATAAGCTGCACAAAAAAATCCAAAAAATTAACATACAATACAAAACAAATTACAAAAACATACTAAATAACTCCTCTTCACATCCCTATATTCCCTTTTATTAGTTTAGCTGCAATATCACTCAATATTTAGCCCACATGTTACAGCAAAAAGTCAAAAAGTGCAGATTCTATATTTTTAGAGATCAAAGGTCAAATCAGCTGTGATGCTTTCATTTTTTATAAAGTCAATAATGCTAGGTATTACTTGAATACTTCAGCACTTATATACAGTTTGATCCAGAAATATTTGGACATTGACACAATTTTCTTAATGTTGGCCCTGGATGCTACCACAATGGATTTAAAATGAAATATTCAATATGAAATGGAGTTTCAGTTTTAATTTACATCAAAATTGAAAAAAAAAAATACATAGTGCCCTCATTTCAAGGGACCTTAAGTAATTGGCAGGCCTTGCAGCGGTCTTCAGTTGTTGTGTGTTTGAAGGTCTTTCCACCTCACGTTTGTCTAAAGTAAGTGGAATCCATGTTTGATCAGATTGAGATCAAGGGATTGACTCTCCATCAAATTGTTGCATTTCCTACAATTCCTAAACCCTTTCTCAAATTTTGATGTAAATAACCTCAAATTAAAGCTGAAAGTCCTGTGACTAACTGGCCACTGTCAAGGGTGTACCCCGCTGGGATAGGCTCCAGTCACCCATGACCCTTAACAGGACCAAGCAGAAGTGAGTGAATGAATGTCTGCACTTCAATTTCATCTGGATTATTTCATTTTAAATTCCTTGTGGTAGTGTGCAGCCACTCAAATCAAATCAAATCAAATTTTATTTGTCACATACACATACATACAGGTACGACGTGCAGTGAAATGCTTTTAACGACAGTCCGGCCTGAGGTAATAAAATAGGATAAAAAAAGGAGAATAAAAATATAAATATAATGACAAAAATTGGAGAGAGAAAAATATAATAGGAAAATAAGAAAAAGACAGATAATAACTATTAGAAATATATATGAATATAAATATATATGTATATATACATACACAGAATAATGTATCCGGAAATGTATTTGGCATTGTGCAGTTAACCAGTATACAGCAGTAAAACAATTAGGCAGATATATAAAAATATGAAATATGAAAAGTAAAGTGCATAAAAAGAGTGCAAGTCCAGTGTAAAAAGTGCATAAAAAGAGTGCAAGTCCAGTGTAAAATGTGCATAAAAAGAGTGCAAGTCCAGTGTAAAATGTGCCGTAGCACTTAAAGTGTGATTGTGCAGGGAAAAAGGGGGTGTGATGGAGAGAGTGGGCCAGTTTTTTATTTAGATCCTGGATGTGTCCTGGTTTAGACACCGAATGGCCTGCGGGAAGAAGCTCCTCCTCATTCTCTCTGTGTTCGCCTTCAGGGAGCAGAAGCGTATCCCCGAACGCAACAGAGAAAAGAGTCCGTTGTTGGGATGGCTGAGGTCCTTCACAATCTTCCTGGCTCTGGTCCTGCACCGCATGCTGTAGATGTCCTGCAGGTCAGGGAGCTCGGTGTGGATGGTACGTTCAGCTGAACGCACCACCCTCTGGAGGGCTCGCCTGTCCTGCATGTTGCTGTTCCCGAACCAGGAAGTGATGCTACCCGTCAGAACACTCTCAATGGTGCAAGTGTAGAAAGTCTTAAGCACCTGAGAGGGTAGTTTAAAGTCCCTTAAGCGTCTCAGATGGTACAGACGCTGCCGGGCCTTCTTCACCAGGGTGTTGGTGTGACAGGACCAAGACAGGTCCTGTGTGATGTGAACACCCAGGTACCGAAAACTGTCCACTCTTTCCACTGGAGTCCGCAGATGTTTAGTGGCTGGTATGACCTCTCCTGCTTCGTGCTGAAGTCCACGATCAACTCCTTAGTCTTACTGGACGTTCAGGAGAAGGTTGTTCTCCTGGCACCATCTCTCCAGGTTTTTAACCTCCTGTAGGTAGGCCGTCTGCGTCGTTGTTGGAGATCAGGCCCACCACAACGGTGTCGTCAGCAAACTTGATGATGGTTGTGGAGTTGGAAGTGGCCACACAGTCATACGTGTACAGTGAGTACAGCAGGGGGCTCAGAACGCAGCCCTGGGGAGCTCCAGTGCTGAGGGTGAGGGTGGATGAGGTGTATTTTCCCACCCGTACAGCTTGTAGTCTGTCCGTCAGAAAGTTTGAGATCCATTGACACAGCGGCAGGCTGAGTCCCAGGACCTCCAACTTAGAGGTGAGTGTGGAGGGAATTATGGTGTTGAACGCTGAGCTGTAGTCCACGAACAACATCTTTGTGTATTTCCCGTTTCTTTGGTCCAGGTGGCTGATTGTAGTGTGGAGAAGATGTGCAATTGCGTCCTCAGTCGAACGGTTCTGACGGTACGCAAACTGTAGTGGGTCCAGTGTGTCCGGTAGTGAGGCAGTGATGAAGTCTCTGACCAGTCTCTCAAAGCACTTCATCACTACTGAGGTCAGAGCTACAGGGCGGTAGTCATTGAGGCAGGCGGGCTGGGGTTTCTTCGGGACAGGGACAATAGTGGACTGTTTGAAGCATGAGGGGACAACAGACTGTTTCAGTGAGAGGTTGAAAATCTCAGTGAACACCGGTGCTAGCTGGTCAGCGCAGGCTTTCAGAACCCGACCTGTGATTCCGTCTGGTCCTGCTGCTTTCCTTGTATTCACTCTCTTGAATGCCCTCCTCACGTCATGCTCCGAGATGGTGAATGTGTTTACCTCTCCGGCTCTCTCGGCGTGCACGCTGGTTGCGCCGCTAGCGCCGTTAGCGTGGTTAGCTGCAGCCTCGAAACGAGCGTAAAAGGTGTTTAGTTCGTCTGCCAGAGAAGCGTCCGCATTCACCGTTCCGGAAGATGGTGTTTTATAGTCCGTTATTGTTCTTAGTCCCTGCCACAGGCTCCTAGAGCCACCTTGTTGGAGCTGTGACTCTAGTTTCTTCCCGTAGCGCCGCTTTGCATCTTTCACCGCTCTGCGAACACTGTAAGACACTATAATGTAAACTGTGTCATTGTCCAAATATTCCCTGTAACTGTACATGTAATAGATTTGGTGGGACATAAAAACTGTTTCACTGTAGCCTAAACAGTAATATGGCCTTATTTGCCTCATTTGTTTCTTGTATTAATATTAAGGAAGAGTCCAAATGAAGTCCTGGTCTTCTTAAGTCTATTGGTCTCACTGGGAGTCACCAACACAGCTACCTCAGCACTATACATGTGCAAAATGAAAACAGTGTATAATGGTAAATGGTAAATGGCATGCATTTATATAGTGCTTTCCTGCACCCTTCTCGAGCACCCAAAGCGCTTTACATCGTGCTTCCACTCACCCCATTCACACACACATCCACTCCTGGAGCAGACAGAGAGGGGGGCTGCCACACAAACGGCACTCAACCTTCTCCTACCACCACCAAACACAGCTCAGTCACACACATTCATACACCAGTGCTACGGACACTGGAGGCAAGGTGGATTAAGTGTCTTGCCCAAGGACACAACGACAGTATGTGAACTGTGGGGAGAGCGGGAATCAAACCTACTACCTTCCAGTTGAAGGACGGCCGCTCTACCACTGAGCCACTGCCGCCCCATAAATAACATTTAAAACTGTCTAACATCTTAGCTCAACATATTAGCTCTGCTTGACATGATTTCCTGAATGGCATTGTCCTCTTTAAAAATGACCTCAAGCTACTTTCTGCTCATCCAAGATGGTGTGACTGCATCAGAAACATCCCATTCACTGTTAATAGTGTCTAAATGTATGCTCCAATATTAGAGTAAGAGCTGTCTATTCTGATTTAAAGTGTGCACAGATTTACACTCCCCGGTGAAAGTTGACTTGATAAAGATATGACACAACAAAGCGCCAACACTTTTCAGGATAAATACAGCTGTGACGTCAAATGACAGTTTATTTTTGAAGAAGGGCTCAGATGAGGCAGTGGTGTGGGAGTAATGCAGACTGCGTTCACAGCGCTGCCCACATCCAGCTGTTTGGACTGAGTCTGACAAACCACCGAAAACCTACTCAGAATGATAGAAAACACAATTTACTAAACTTATTTTTCAATAGTTCTATATAACGTCTAGGATTTTCATTAAAACATAAACTAATGCGCAGAGTCTTAGAGCTCTTTTTGACATGTTTGGGATGAGTCCTTTTACGAATAAATAAAGCTGTAGTGTTCATCACTTTAGGCTCCTCCCTCTTATGTCAGTCTTTGATTGGTCAGATGATCCAGTCTCTTGTGTTAACTGTGCTTCAGAAAATCCCAGGTTTAATCTTTTGTAATGAGAAGCACCGCTGGATCTTATTGTGTGTGTTTATTTATGGTTCACTAAATCCAGAAACAAAACTTGTGATAATGTTCTAGAGGCAGAATGTTATTTAAAGTAAAAGTAATCAATGTAAGAAAATAATCTATTCCCATAGATTAAACTATAATCTATATAGACACTAAATTTCCTCACTGAGCGTTTGACTTTTTTTTTTTTCATGCCCACTACTGTGACTACTAGAATAAAATTGGCTAATAAAATAATAATGTGCATCAGAGATACAATAGACATTATCACTCAGTTTTAATGACTTATATTAAATAACATTAATTATGATTTCTTTAACAAAAATGCAGTCATGAAACTAAACAACATTGACTTTCTTTACACAAATATAGAGATAAAAGATATATAAAGCTGCACCAGGCAACTTCACATTACAAAAACACAACAGTCAGAACAAGATTAAGAAATGTAGTGTTTTTCAAAAGGTCCACAATGGCCACTGGGAAACAGGAAGATGAATGTAACGTTTGTGAAAGGTCACAGAGACTTCATGGTAAAAAAAAAAAAATACAAATGAACTACAAGTGTGTCAAAGTCAAGGGCCTTTTCACAGTTTGGGTTAAACGTATCTGAAACATGAACAATTTCTTTTACTCTTTTGTATCAACATTACCACAGTGGATTTGTAATGGAAGAATAAATGTGTGATTAAAAGGCTTTGTGTTTAATTAGAAAAAATATGGCAAATATCAGCATCATTTGTTAAATCGGCACCTTATCTAACTGTGCCTCTTTGTTTCTAATAATGTTCAATTGGATTCATCCAAATCACAGTTCTGATGAAATACATACAATTGAAGTTATTCCTTATTGGTAAATATACAGTATATATAAATATATATATATATATTTTTAAAGGTGCAGTGTGTATAATCTTGTACGTATGCAACTGGAAAAAAACAAAAAAAAACTCCTGATCTGGGTCAACATTTGCTTTGTAATTTTGCTTTGCTCACGGCCAGGTCTTTTAATACAGTTACATTAATTGGACAAAGAATACTTTAAATAAACGTTATACCCTTTAATACTTTGGCTTATTGTCTTTAAAAAGTTTGTTTATTATGTTAAAGACATAGAATTAAAATTTTACTGATTTGATGATAATGCAGCTCTTTTTGAGAATGTTAAACTATGCTGCACTGGCATCTTTTGGTTTTGATCAATAGCTGCAATTAGCAAATTATAAATAATAAAAATAATAATAGATTGGTTTTAAATAGCGCCTTTTCAAGGCTCTCAAAGCGTGTTACAGAGTCCATTATTCATTCACTCCACAGTCACACACTGGTGGTGGAGACGTGGCAGCCATTTTGCGCCTACGGACTCTCCTCCAAACATTCTCACACATTCATACACCAGTGTGACACTGGAGGTAAGGTGGGTTAAGTGTTCTGCCCAAGGACACAACAACAGTATGAACTGTGGGGAGAGTGGGAATCAAACCGCCTACCTTCCGGTTGAAGGACGACTGCTCTACCCACTGAGCTACTGCCGCCCTTAAATAATAATGTATAAAATTTTAAAAAATTGTATTTACTGAAATTTTTATTTATGGACATGTTGAACTATTTATATCCAATGATTAAAACAAAGAGGAACGTTAATGTCTGTTATTGGCTAACAGACAAACAGTTCCATAGAACTCACTGAACATTTATGTTTCCTTTTTCCAACTCACATTGTTGTTTTAGAATGGTTATGAACTTTGGGCTAGGCCAATTTACAATAGGACAGCATGTCCCTGCAGGGCTACCATAGGAGCTCACAGGCTGTAGAAAGAAGAAGTTGAATAGCAACCTGCAAAGTCTAAAACAACACACTGCACCTTTAAAATGTAGATTTGATCTATTAATGTAAAAAAAAAATGTATATCTCATAATTAAACAATTTACATAAAAAATGTAATTAAAAATTGACATTGAAAACCTCCCTGTGATTTGAATGAACAGACATTTGTAATGAAAAAAATAAAATATAAATAAAAAAATTGCCTACTGAAAGTACTTTTTAATATCCACTTTATGATCAACATGTTACACTTTGTGAGCTCATAAATTAGACAGAATTTTAACA
This sequence comes from Neodontobutis hainanensis, assembly GCA_024349245.1. NCBI lineage: Eukaryota > Metazoa > Chordata > Actinopteri > Gobiiformes > Odontobutidae > Neodontobutis > Neodontobutis hainanensis. The sequence continues at coordinate 3,722,045 of JALDNG010000086.1, read as the reverse complement.
GACAAATTTTGCTTCGTGCAGCTTTACATTACATTAAATTAAGTCTCTAATATCCTCTAAATAAGTACATCCCCCCCAAAAAAAAAAACAGTTTACAGATTAATAACAAAAGAACTGACTTAAATGTTTAATAAAAAAGAGACTAAATAAAGTGCATGCAAGATGAGGAAAATAAATTAGGCTGTGGTTGAGTGTGGTCGGTTTGTGCCTCGAGTGCTGCCTTACATTGGAGTCACAGAGAGGAAGAAAGTGTACAGAAGTCACATCACGTATATTCAGTCTGAAGGCATTTCTTGAATTAAATATGGGGGTAAAACTGATAAATTATCAAACATAACAGGATTTCCAATTACGGGATTTAGATTTTCAGAAGTCATTTAGGTGACTGTATATTTTATTTTTGTGGCTTGGTCTCTTTTAATGGCACTGGGTCACATAATTTGTTATTAATCCAGGCTACAATTATGACCAACTGTTGACTTATCACAAAAAAACAGCCTCTTTCAAACAGCTCATTGACATAGTTTAACATTTTTATTTAGTAATGCTCTGTCCTGGCTGTAGCATAATAATTTTTTTTTGTAAACCAGTGCTTTTGTGCTTTGATAAAACCATGGCTTAAAAAAAATATATAAGTTGGTAGATTCATTCATTAGTAATGCTTAAAGGATATAAACCTTAAATTATTTAGAGAATGAATATATATATATATATATATATATATATATATATATATATACATACACACACACACACACACACACACACACACAAAAAAAAGAAAAAAATAATATAATAATATATAAATGGATTTATTTTTAAACCAGAGCATTTGCATAATAAGAATAATTATAATATAAATGTGCGTGGCAATAACTTTCTAATTGAATTTAATGAAGTCTGCGGTCACTTCAATGGACTTTAAAGAACAAACAAACTGCTGCCACTTTCTCGACCACCGCAAGATAAGGCCCTGAGAGGTTTGATTTAGCCTTAGTTATATTACCTTCAACTTTCATCTAAGTAAGAAATTCTCATAATGTCCTCATTGTCTTTCATTTTATGATATTATGCTTCATTATGTTATGACTTACTGAGAATTTATCTTGTAAACTTAACAGAAAAGGCTTTGTTAATCAAGAGCAGCTTTGCCAGGATATTATTCAAGCAACAGCTAAATTGGGGCGTCTCAGTGGTTCTCATGGTAGAGAACAAATGACCCTGGTTCAAAATCATCTTAAGAAAACTTCGCTCCATGTCATGCTTTCATGCTAAAAAGATTATAGCTATTGATGTCTTTTCAGATTCAGAATATGCCATGGTTTTAAACACAGGCCCAATGCTGTCCGTCATCTCTGCGACTCCACTGTAAAACAAAAACTGTGTGACGACGAGTGAACAGCTTTAGAAAAGTCGTACAAAACTGTAGAAAGCAGCAGAAGCCTTACTTACTGCATAAAAAGGTATTATCATCTGTACAACAAAGTCATAAAGCTCTATTTGTGTGTCTCATCAGTGTATTTAAACAACAACCTGCATTTGTGGTGGTGTGGCTTGTACAAGATCGGCTCTCAAACAGGAACAAGAAGAGTCAGTTACCAAACGCATTTCCAGTTACACAAAAGGCACGTTTCCACTGAAGCTATATGGTAGCAGCCTACATCTCTTATGACTCCAGCAGTGTGGTACAGATACTAAAAGGTGGCTATAAACACTAATTAACAGAGATTTCCCAATTTGGCATAAAATGAGAGTGAAAATATAATCACAAAATGCAAAATGCTTTTCCAATGATACTTTTCTTCTTGTAGTTACTTGTTAGAGCTACAGATGCTCCCCTGAGAGTAAAGTCATTTGTAGGCTTAAAATATTTGCCTTTAAAACCTTTCCACTGATCTTTTCTTAAGCACAAATGCTCAACAATACAGGTTTAGTCATTATCAGGGTGACCATGTGTCCTTATTAAATGGGGACTATCCCACTTTCAAACACTATGTCCTGACAAATATATATATACAAAATACATAAATGTCCCAGTTTTAAACAGAACATGTCCCTAATGTCTCCATTCTATGAGTACTTCCTCCCACCGCCCAAAGACATGCTTTACCTGCATTTATGTTTTTACAATCTGACAATATATCTTTGATGCTAATGCTTTTTTGAGTAATGACAGTAAGACAAACAAGTCTTCTGTTCAGCTCTGGATCTCCGTGTTGTGTTATGTCCCCGAACCTTACTAAAAAAGTGCAACCCCCAGTGGACAAATTAGGAATAGCAGTTACTTTAATTAAAAAAAATTGTAGTTAATGTCTTCTATGTCATTTTCACACTGTCCAAATTCATTTCAAGGGCCGGATTGTACCTTTTGTGGGTTGTTTTTGGCCCCCGGGGCACATGTTTGACACCTGTGACTTAAAGGTGCATTGTGGAAGTTTCAAAAGGTTCAAATAACATTCCCTCTAACCCACACATGCATCATCAACAGTCTGATGTGCAGAATGAATGAATCTGAATTTGCAGTGGTTGCCTCTGGATCTTCTGTAATGCACCTTTAATACAATGAAATTACCCCTTTCCCATGGGGCCAGGACTCCCCTGCAAAAGAGATTTGTAATCTCAGTGGGACTTTCCTGGATAAATAAAGGTCAAATAAAAACATAAATAAATATACTCTGCCATACTGCTCAGGGGAAACGTGGCTTTTGTCGTATTGGCGTCTGCCTGAGCTGAAAACCCACATAAAAACATTAAACAAGTTGTATACAATCCTACATTGGACCCTTGTTGATCTTTCGGTGGTGACGTGGGAAATCTCACCGGACACGTTTTCTTCTGCTCCAGCCACAAACAAGACTTAATTGGAGCTATAGATAAAGAGCATAAGGTGAAGTCGCGCCCTGAGCTTGTCCACACATCGTTCTATAAACACATACAAGTCATTTTAAACCTGAAAAACAATGACAGGTGCTGCGTGGACAAAGAAGATTATAACATACCACAAGAGCTGAGAGTGAGTTGTAGGTCATCTGTTGTGTTGTCTGCTAACACACGCTTTGTTCTAAAAGGGAAACAAATCAGATTCTTGTAAAGGAAATGTAAAGCAAATACATTTCAGTGGATATTGAAAAATAATAGAATTGACTGGAAATCTTTAAAGCATGTTTAAATGCAAAATAATGATGTTATTTAAAATGTAAAGTACAAGTCATTGTACTTCATTTATTGTATTATGCAATTTTTTTTGTAATTTGTTTATGTAGAGAAAAATTATTGCCATTGCTTTAGTTGAAAAGAACGTGTACATCCTGATTTTCATATCTTATTTGTAAGAATATGCACGCATACACTAACGATACTCATGTCACCTCACATTCAGATACTTACAAGGACAATGAGCCCATTTCTGATAGACTCTTTATAATTAACTGCTCAAAGAAAAAGAAAAGAATTTGACTTTCTCAGTTTCCTTCAAATACAGCAACCTCGATGAACATTTCATACTTCACAAAAAACCCAAGAGCAGAACTCCTCCGCTCTTTTCAGTATTAACCAAATCCACTTTCAAATTTCTGACCAATCACGTAATAGTTGTTGGACACCACACAAGAAAAAAAACTCTGCCTGATGTGAGAACTCCCAAACCAGGGCAGCGAGAAAAGAGTGATGTCATCCTTTTCTCACAGCACTGGTTTGAATGAGAGAACACGTTTCTCTGTTCTGGCCTTTAGTCTAATTGTGAAACTTTGGACATGACAAGGGGTTTCTTTAAAGTGATGAAGTCATGAACATAATGTGAATTTAGACTGGTTCGACTGTACCTTGTGGTCCGGACATCTCATGGAGAAGTTGTCCTCATTCAAGACGCACCCTATAAAACACAAAAAAATATTTTAACAAAGTAAAATGATAAAGAAATTGTTGCTAATACTTTTCGTATTTGTTCTATTTTTAAGGAAGCTAGTCAGTGAGGGAAAGTGTTTGGCCACAGCTTGAGATTGGTCAGACACTAAAGCTCTGACTCACAGTCTGTAAAGCTGCATATAATTCTTCTTAAAGATCTGTCAAGACGAGTGAGAATGACAACCTTCGCAATTACAAAAAAGAAAAATAAATCAAGTGTGACTCAGCTCGAGCTCTGAGCTGTTTAAATTAAACATTTTCACAGCCGCCGACAAGAACAAACATAACGCTTTAACAAGAACAGGGCATAAAAATATCACCGTTTTTAAGCCTCTGTTTTATGACTCAGACGTCTTTCAAAGGCTGTACCTGACTGAATGGCACATGTGTAGTGGTAGTTTCTGGAGCAGCCTTTCTGGAAGCAGCCCATTATTGCACCGCTCTGTTGGCACGACGAACAAATCTGAAACAAAACGAAACAATTTGGGATTCATTAATGAGTCAAATGTAAATATTATATATGAACAATAAAGAGTGAATTTTAATTTAGAGTCCTTACTATAAGCGAAAACAACAGTCAATATTTTACCATAAAATACTGAAACTAGAGTATAATCAGTCAAATGAATAAATTAAAAAGATTAACAACCAGAGAGGACAGATTTAGGAAATAATCCTTGAACAGATGTGAATCCAGCTGCTCCGATTGTTCATCTGTGTCCTGAGTGTTTTTTTTTTTTTTTTTTTTTTAAATCATATTTTTACAGGCATCTACTGTATATTCACTTTAGTCTGTAGTCATCTGTGATCAACGCAAATATACTAGTACTTTTTTGGAAACAAAAGTACTCAGTAGATACCTAATTACTCAGATTTATACAATGTTATATTCAGATACTTTCACTTTAAAAACCTTCTTGCTTAATTTGATAAAAAATAAAAAGCCCCTTTCCAATGTCATCAGTGCAATTTGCAATATTAAAGCTAGAAGAAAGAAATAACACTTCACTTTCCACTTTCGTTTTAGAAAAGGAGTATACATCTATAATTTATTACAACTGTAACCTGTCTGTCTCCCGCTGGAGCAATGCCCCCTGGTGGACAGTTTTGTTTACTAGACTTCATGCCATTCTTTTAATCCGATTCAATGTATTTAAGTTTATAGTTTGTGTTCTTGTGTTTTCAGGTCATTTAAACCTAAGTTACAATCTATTAAAACAAGTCTGTAGATGTGTTTTTCTCTCAAAATGAATTTGAGCCTCACGAGGCTTTGGGCTTTTGCAACACCTTCCACATACATTACATTACATGAACAAATATTTTATTCCAACAGCTGTTTGTCTTCTAAATTCTCAGTAGTAGTCTTTCTACTGTTTTTAACATATTTAATGTATTTATTCCATTCATCAATTAGTTTTTGTCCATTGAGCTTCAAGGCTTATTTTTCTCTTGTTTTGCCCAATGCGTGTTTAGTGTTTTTGGTAATTTGTCCTTTTGTTGTCTTAATTAGCTGATTAATAAAGTTGTCCAAATCTGAATAGTCACTGATTTATATTATATTTTTCTTTTTAATGTTCTGTCGTCCTCTTCTTATTGACTTCTCAAAGCCAGTATTTTATTATATAAATGTGTCTGCATCAAGTCTTTCTTTAAAATAAATAAAAAAAATGTCTGAAAAATCTACATTGAATCTGAAAACATATAAATGGTTCATAAATATTGTACTATGCTCAGTGAGTACTCAATTTTAAGTAGGCTACTGATCTAAAAAACATAAGCAACCTTGTATTAGTTACTTTCTTCGCAGCAGCCTGCAACCTTTATTTGCTGTATAAAAACACCAGCCTGTTTATAAGAAGACGTCTTAGTTCTACAGTAATCCTGCTGCACTGAGCTTAAGCAGCGCTATATGAGTGCTTAAATTTTTCATTACTCATGAGTCATTTGCATAAATCTATGTGTAATTAATACAAACACTGCACACCACACGTCCTTGTGATGTGTAGTATACATTTAATAGTTTCCCCTGAGAGGTACAAAGCTGCAGAAAAGTGCAGCCCTTCATGGTGCTACAGCTATGCTCTTAAATTATTTAACTGGAGAAACCCCAGATGGCTGAGAAAGGATGCATTGTATTTTATATTAAACTACAGACAGACATTTTTCTTTATGCAGCTGTGGAAACCCATTCTTTACTTGTTATCATTTCTCCTCTACTCCCTTCTTATAGTTGATTAGTTTATTTTGTGGAAGCCAGTTGGGGCACATTGTGCACTAAACTGTTTATTCAGTTACAGTAGGAGCCTTGTTTTGTGTATAAATCTAAAGATTTGATAGAGTATGTTTCTTTAGGGCCCCTCACTGTTTGTTGCGCGAGAAGAGCCGCCTCCTTCAGCCCGTACAGTTTCCCCCGGACCAAGAAGACGCCAGTCGACCAAGTGCCACAGTCCTCGTGAATCCAGCACTCATCCAGATCAAGAAGCACCTTTGGGCAGAAGTTGCCGTCATGGAAGCCTTTACTTTGAAACTCAGGACCATCTTCTGCGGTGTGGTTTTCAGGGTGACCATTGTGCGGTGTCCTTGAATCGTGACTCTCCAGAGACGCAGGATAATACGGACCATGGAGATCCCCCAGCGTCAAAGTGTTAGCCGTTTGACCGCACAAACAGCACCGCAAAAACTCACTACACTTGGGTTCGGAGCTGAGTCGACCCAAGTAGAAACAGGAAGTGCTGGGTACAAATCCGGACACAGGCTTAGATGCATTTTGGTTCGGTCCGGTCCTGTTCCTCACCGCTGATTCTTCCTCCTGGTAGTTGACCACAGTGCACTTCTCCTTGTCGATGTGAATGAAAGGTGAGAAACTGTCCGATTTACGCTCTCTCTTTTTCCTGTTTGCATATTTCAGTGCGATTTCTGGCTCTAAAGATGGAAACAGAGGAGCCAGACTGTTCGGTTTGTAGCGCCTTTTTCTCTTGCGTCTCATGACAGTTTTCTGGTTAACAGTCTTTCTTAAAACCTGTTGCTGTTTCTGTGTGTGGACTCGACAATTCTGCTTTTCCCTTAACTTCTTTGCCACACTAATCGGAGTTGCCCCTTTCTGCCGATTACTAATGCGTTTTGTGTCTGGTGATTTGCATTTAGGCTGCTCCTCTTTTTGTGGCGACTTAGATGGAGATTTCCTTAGAGTCCTAGCGTCCACATCCGAGTTGTCCACTTTACTGCTCATTCTTTGGGATGTGTTTGGCTGCGATACGGATTCGTCAGAGCTGGAAAACCTTGTTACAAAATCAAATACATCGTCAGAGTCGTAGCTTTCGTTGTAAATTCCCACAGCATTGTTTTTGACTTGTCGTCTCAAGCTGCGTCGAGATGCAGCAGGGGTTAATGGAGGTGTATCACAGGATGTTTTCCTCACTCTACTGCTCCGTCGAACTTTTGTCAGTGACTCTTTCTCTGTTTCGCTTTGAGGATGTGAAGACTTGTTACATAATTTCTTCTTTTTACTTGTGACTGAAACTTCAATAATGTCACTGTCATCGCTTGAAGCATCCACTGGAGAGTGGTCAACGTAAACTGCACTTAGGTCAGAAAGGAGGACAACAGGTCGGGTGTGGTGTATGGGGATGTCCACTGAGCTGTCTGAGGAATCGTATGAATATGAGCTGTCGTGACTTGGAGAGCTCACTGGCTGAGGTAGGTGAAAGCAGCTTCTCCCCTCGTCCATTGAAGACACAGCAGGGGACAGAGGCTGTACAATGTGCGTTACATTGTCTTGGATAAAAGGCGTGCATAGGAGAGGCTCTTTAGCTGAAGAAACCAGGAATATCACATCAGAGTCACTGTCACTGTCCTCCTCTTCCTCCTCTTCTTCTCCACCGCTGCTTTCAGGACCTGCATCGCCGCTTTGCTCATAAAATCCTGGGTGCCACAGGTTGCTATGAACTCCATCGTGGTACAAACCAGAGTTCATGTAATTGCCCAAAACGTCTGTGCTCTGGTCTATGTCCCGACAGCGAACAGAGGAGTCGTGAGGCAGGGAGCTGTAAGACGTAGAGACAGATCTAGACCTGGTCCTGTATGGAGAGGGCAGGTCCGCACTGCAGTTTGGAGGCTGGCGGTGGTACCACTCGGGCTTTTTGGCCGCCAAGTCCATGGCCTGGGTGTTGCTTCGGGTCAGACGGCTCATTGAGTAGCCTTTTGACAGATCCATAGCCAGAGGAGACAGGTCCCGGGGAGACACTTCCATCACTGGGGAAACATAAGCAAGACATACACTGTAAATGACGGGGTACATGGTTTAAGTAGCAGACAATTTTCATTGTAACCTCCCCTTAGTGGTGTGATTTGACTGAAAATTTAAAAACTAGCATATTAACAGTAATAACTCACTAACAAGACTAATACCTTTAAAAGGAATAGAACAACATTTACCTCAATCTAATATAGTTTTAATTTCTTATGTAAAAGGATCACATTCGCCATTAATGAGGTCTTCTCCAAGTATGCATTTAGGATTAGGGTTTTGGCAAAAGATGTTACTTTTATTAGGAATTGAAAATGTAATCCATTATTTACACACCACAATAGCAGCTCAATAGAACAAATTGTTTTATATTTTCTACAGATACACTTTGTTAAAATTGATTTCACTTTTAAGATTTTTATTATAAATTACCGTTTTAATTATTTATTTTGAAAGCATTTAATAAAATAAAATAAAAAATAATAAACGGTCGGTCATACCTATATAGGTAACTAATCCTTTAGGTGTCAGTCTACACGTCTCTACTGAAGGCACTTTTCAGAGTCTACAGTCTACTTTAAGATGTTAATGTAATCGTAAGTGGTTTTGATTACACTACACAGTGACTAAGGTTAAAATATACAGACACCTGTACAGACACCTAAACAGTGACATCCATATCGGATTTTAAAAGTTCATAAATGCGGCTGGTCTTACCCCGAAGGTGTCAGCGGTTCTCTTGCCAGTCGCCCTCCGGTCCCAGCGCCGCAGCTTTGGAACGTTCCTGTGCCTTAGAAACTCGGATAACGGGGTTAGCAAACACACCTATCCAGGCCCATCATTAAGGCTGGATGTAAACAACAGCCGCGACAGCCACCACTCATGTTAGCCCTTTAGCATCACTCCATGTTAGCCACTTAGCATGACGTAGCGCTGCAAGCTACTTCCAACCGTCGAAGATACGCGACGAGATAAGAGCCAATAAACATTTTTCACCACTAGCTGATAATTATTACGCACACAAGACAAGCTTTGAATTTAAAGTTGTCATCATGGATACCCTTTTCCAGTAGCATAAAGTTGGTCCAAGTAAAATAGGACTACACCGGGAAAAGATGTTAGCCTTCAAAGTAAAGCCCTTTTAAACTGTAGACAGTGGAAGTTGCTCAGTCTTGTTGTTGGGTTTACTGCCAACAAGTTGTGGGTTTAAACTGAGCATATAAATAGCATTAGTCATATTCAGAAAAACAACTTAATGAAACCCTCTTGTTTTGGTTGATGTCACTGTTTTTCGTGCTAGGTGTTAATGAATAGGTTTGTTCTTGATAATTTACAAAATGCAAACTGAGCAAATCTAAAACATTTAAATATTTAATGTGACCTCCATTAAACAATAAACATTCTTGTAATTGCACACAGTTTTTGAATGAGCTTTCTAGGTTGGTCCACCCTTTTAAATTTTAATTTAATTTTAATATATTTTTTTACACATTGTGGGGTCAAACAATCACCAGCAGGATACTTTTTTTGTGATCACACAATATATTGATTCGATTTAGAGTTTTCCTCTGTTCACGTTGCATTTTGTAAATATACAAAATAAATAATTAAATGTTAAATTTCTTCCTTCTACATTCTTCACGCAGGTAAAGTTTGGTTTGACACACACGACAATGAGCAGAATAGTGGTTTTGACTTCAAAATAAAACACAACTTTGACTAATGCATGTAAAACTCCTTAAACTACCCAGATTATTACATTTTACCCCTTCCATTTGTTTTAGCTACATTAATAATTAATGTAGAAAGAGTAAACGTGTCATTATTAAAATAAAACCGTCGAATTACGTCAATTGAAACTTTTTTTAGAACATAATCTGTAAGCGCATACCGGAAGTGCTAAAAGTAAGTGCCGTTGCCTTGACAACAGTGAAGAATCGGAGTTCTGTGGAAAAGTAGTGAGGTAAGGCAGGCTTCAAAGCGAGGAGCGAACACAAAGAAAGTTACGTCTAGGTGCACGTTAGTCTTGTATGTTTTAAATCTGTTACTTTGGGGCATTACTTGCGTGTATAACGGATGTTTTAAACAAACTAAAACGCTGTTTTGATTGGAGTAAACTTTTTAAAGATGGATTTTTGTCAGATTTGGTGCGCTGCATTTCTTGTGCCTCTGCTCGTCTCAGCGCAGCTCCAAGGGGAAAGTGGAATAGTGGTCCCGGAGCATGGATTTTGTCAGCCTATTTCAATCCCTTTGTGCACGGACATAGCCTACAACCAAACCATTATGCCTAACTTGGTAGGACATTACAACCAAGAGGACGCAGGTCTGGAAGTGCACCAGTTTTACCCTCTTGTAAAGGTACAGTGCTCGCCTGAGTTGAAATTCTTTCTGTGCTCCATGTATGCGCCTGTCTGCACCGTTTTGGAGAAGGCCATTCCTCCATGCAGGTCAATCTGTGAGAGAGCCAAGCAGGGTTGTGAAGCTCTCATGAATAAGTTTGGATTTCAGTGGCCAGACCGTCTACGTTGTGAGAACTTTCCAGTGCACGGAAGTGATCAAATCTGTGTGGGACAAAATGACTCGTCTCCTGCTACTGTCCCGCCAGTCATCGCTGCCCCTGTGACTCCTGACAACTCTATGGTCGCCGCTCCGCATGACCGACCATTCACTTGCCCCAATGTTCTCAAAGTACCACCGTATTTGAATTACAAGTTTCTTGATGAAAAGGACTGTGGAGCACCGTGTGAGCCAACTAAAGGCGGTGGCCATATGTTCTTCAATGAACAAGAGATCCAGTTTTCCCGTTTATGGATTTTAGTGTGGTCTGTGCTTTGCTGTGCGTCAACTTTATTCACAGTTACCACCTATTTAGTGGACATGCAGCGCTTCAGATACCCAGAGAGGCCTATCATCTTCTTATCAGGATGCTACACCATGGTATCTATCGCCTACATAGCTGGATATTTCTTGGGGGATAATGTTATATGCAATGGCATGTTCTACCCAGATAGCTACAAAACAATTGTCCAAGGTACCAAAAAGGAAGGCTGCACCATCCTTTTTATGATGCTCTACTTTTTCAGCATGGCCAGTTCAATTTGGTGGGTCATCTTGTCGCTAACATGGTTCCTAGCTGCAGGTATGAAGTGGGGCCATGAAGCTATTGAAGCAAACTCGCAGTATTTTCACCTGGCAGCGTGGGCCGTGCCAGCCGTAAAGACCATTAGCATCTTGGCTATCGGACAAATCGAGGGCGACCTTCTTAGCGGCGTTTGCTTTGTCAGTCTCAGCAACCTTGACCCATTGAGAGGTTTTGTTTTAGCTCCTCTTTTTATATACCTCTTCATTGGGACCTCATTCTTACTGGCCGGCTTTGTATCGCTTTTCCGGATCCGCACAATTATGAAACACGACGGCACCAAGACAGAGAAACTGGAGCGGCTAATGGTGCGAATTGGCGTTTTCAGCGTTCTCTACACTGTTCCTGCCACCATTGTCATTGCTTGCTTCTTTTACGAGCAAGCCTTTCGTCCTCACTGGGAACGCAGCTGGCTCGGTCACAACTGTATATCGCTGGCTATCCCCTGCCCGATGCACCCCGTGCCACGCATGACCCCAGACTTCACTGTGTATATGATAAAATACCTGATGACTCTCATAGTTGGCATTACGTCTGGCTTCTGGATTTGGTCTGGGAAGACTTTGCACTCGTGGCATAAGTTTTACACTAGGCTGACGAATGGCAAACAAGGAGAGACCACTGTGTAAAAAAAGGACATTTAACTAATACTGAGTTATGTAATGTTTTATCATGTGATTGGTAGGTACAACATGAGGAGCCTTTTACTAGAGCTGCACAGTATGAGCAAAACGCTGCTTATGCATATCTCTACTTTTCTTCTTTGGCATCATAAAATAAAAAAAAGAAATATGGGTTCTTAACTGACACAGTTGTGTTTCCATAAATAGCAATGTATGAAAACAGTAGGATTTGCAAAAACTCTCAAATTATGTACAAATTAAGACTGACTGACAGAGTAGTTTCTGGTTTCAAAGACTTCTACCTGACAATATTATACTTGTGTAGGTAGGATGTAGCAATATATAAAATGGCTATTTATGGGTCCTGCATTTAAAACCATTAGCTATTATTGTCTACATCTGGTTGTTATTGAGAAATACAAATGTAAAAAGAAAAAACAGCTAAACATATATTTCTATTTATCTTCTGGTTTTTACAAAATACAACTAAAATCTAGAGATGTTTTGTTAAGTTTCATTTGGTTTTTATCTTAGATTTTTATTATTGTATGGAAACACAACCAATTTTATTCAAGACTTTATTTACCTACAAATAGCTTTTATTTAAACCACATCTGCCTTGTGGTCTACTCTAACATAAATGCAGTAAATGGAGTTTTTCTATACGTCTGCAATATGTATTGTGCAGCTCTGGTATAGACCCCAGCGTTTCAACACCAAATGCTGAACTGAGATCGAGGCTGCCAAAAGGGCAAGCTGGATAAACAAGGACTGAACTCGACTGTCTGAACAAGCAACAAGCATGGCTCCAGTGCCATGTGCTGAAATACCTTCCTCCCCCAGCTACAGCTTCGAAGTGAGCATAACCCAATCATCAGCAACACTACGAAGTGAACACAATAAACCGCCAATACTTTATTTCACATGTAATTAAAGAAACCTGTAAATATTTTTTGTACAAATGTGAAATTATATATTTTGTATTTAAAGAGTTTTCAGATCTATTCCAGCTTTTGCACTGTAAAATGCCTTGTATCAATGCTGTGTACCTCTGTTGTCCATCTGTGATTAATCATACTCTTGTGTTTCATTTGTTGACGTAATACAAAGACACTTTCGGCTTTAACTCTTTGCATTTCCTTAAGTAAAATGTCTTCTTTCTCTTTAATCTTTTTTTTAGTTTGATTTATATTTAAACAGAAATGTGAGGTGTTATCTCATCTTGTAATCATTAATTGTTTAGTAGAAGCTTTCTTTCTCTTGGATGAAAGGCAGCCATGATGTTTTCACAAATGCGTGAGTGTCGCACCTGAACATCTGTTGTCTCAGACACTGGCATGAGGCAGTAAAAAAAGGGTTTTAGGCATTCCTAATGGATCATTGCACAAGAAGTTGCCCTGTTAAAGTTACATTGTCGAAGCTGATGTTAAACCGGTCAAATGAATATCCTCCATTTTGTCAGTATTCTCAGGTTTTTGCCACTTGAATCTCGCAAACTGGTGCCAGACCTTGAGTATGTGATTCCCTTTCTGTGAGGAGAGGGTTTTCTTCACACATGTGCACCCACACCACCTTAAAGTGATAAACAAAATCAGCAATATTAGGTGTTTATTGTTAGAAAGGCCTTGGCTAAATCAACAGAAACAGCTGACAGGAAAGTCTGTTCTGTCTGATAGGTGTGAAAATGTCCCTGCCTCCGAGTCCGTTTGGAGAAGGAAAACAGGGCACGTTCGACTTTTCTTTGTGAGTGTTACTTCTTACTTGGTACTTACTTGAAGCCTCTGTGCTTTGTGCCAAGTTGGAATCCCCCAAACCATACAAGGTTGAAATTGAGCCCTCTCACTGTGATGTCATAAAGTCGATGGGTGTGTTGGAGAAAGCTGATCCTCTTGCCTCAGAGCATAAAAGCTCGGAGCTGAAAGCAGGGGTTAGAGAAATGCACGCACACAAAGTTTACTGTGCAAGGCTTCTGCTGAGTTTCAGATGCACTGCGTGACTCTAGCAGTGTTTTTAGCAGTGTTTTCCAAACAGTAGGTCGGGACCCTAAGGGTGAGTCACGGTAGATTATTATTTGGGTCACCACTCGATTTCCATTAAAAAAAAAAACAGCATTTGAAGTATGCACAGAATAGTACAAATTCGGACTTGTACACATAAAATATACCCCAGCTTACTTTAAATAGGATAAAGTGAGATAAGAAATGATCTATAAATGACTAAATAATGAAGATGAGGTGTACTATTACCCATTTACTACAGGTTATTTGTTGATCCTAACGTTATATCCTTGAGAAGAAATATGGTGCTGTAGTTGAATCTTTCAAAACAAGAAACTTGGTAAAACACTTTAAAATAATCTACACTGTTTACTTTGGGGAAGCAGCAGGATTCTCACAAGATTTGTGAGTTCACAAGCACACGAAAATCCATCTTGTACCGCTTTAACAAATTTATCTGCGTACCGATCGGCTGTGATTCAGCCAATGATGCAGTTACTCACAGATGATAAAGCAAACACTAGCCAGTTATTCATTTAAAAGTACCTGCCCTTTGCAAATAATGTCTATGAAAGCTTTCCCAGATGGTTCAGTGTCACAGACAATCTGGCAAAGCTGAATGTGTATGGTTCATAAATAGGCCCTCATGTCTGTACCTGTACTGTAAAAAAGTATCAGGATAAACCTAAAAAAGGTTTGGGAAAGACTGCTGTAGAGAATACGTCAACATAGTGAAATAAGTAAAATCATAGTAAATACTCCTGATAGAATGACTATTAAAGGAGTATAGTAAAACATAAATGCCAGTGGAGTCCCCTTTGTGTTTGACAACCTCTTAGACAAGTCCATGTTTGTCTTCGTGGATCTTTATCGGGTTAAATAACGATGGGCCGTAATAACAGACAGCTCGTTGTGATTAAAGGTAGGGGCAGATACTCTGAGGCAGAAAACCCATAAATCTACCTGTACCCAGAGTCTTCCAGCCCTGTCCACCCCTCCTTCTTTCTTGGGAGCTCAATGAGGGGGAAATGGGAGTGAGTCAGTGGAGCGGTGCTGGGCCTCTCCTGAAATTGACAGACAGTCTCCTGTGAGCCGCTCGCTTCAAAGAGCCAACGAAACCCGACTAGCTTCTTGTAAACAGTGCCGCCTGGCCTGAAGGCCCACTTCCTGCGCTTAACTCAGCTTAATGGCTGGCTTGTTTGGCTTTTCACTGAAGCAGAGAAGCAAATGAAGAGGCTAAAAAAGAGGCTGCTTTTGGGTGGGGTGCCGATGGTGAAGGGAGGGAGATTGTTTTAGGATTTAAAAGAGGAGGGGTTTGGAGAGCCTTATGGAAAATTCTGTATTATTTGGCTGCTTTGTCTTTCCTCACAACAAAGGCAAGAAGAAAGGAGAATCTAAATGAGGAAAGACTTGATAGTGATTTTGTGAATATCTGAAATCTCCAGCTAAGAAAAATCAGATGTTCCAGGTTTGGCTTGTGGCAAAAGAGCTTTACCTAAAGGTTTTCTGTCAACATTATCCAGGGCCAAACACAGTAATGAGAGAACTGCTCAGTTGATCATAAAACATGGTTAAAATGTTTAAAGCATTAACTTAAAGTTCCTTGATTCTGTTTTCTTTCTGCCCAGTTGTTTTTTGTCAGCCGTCTGCCGTTTTGTTGATATCACATCTTAAATCTTGCATGCAGCCATTTCCTGCCTGCTGGAGGGCAAGAAGGGACAAGCCAAGGATCAGGGGTAAGGCAGGAAGAATGCCTCCAGAGTTGATATTATGATGTTGCTGCTATTGGAAGAAGGCCTCAGCACATTACACGGACAATTGCAATGTTAGTCACCAATGTAGTTACTGGAAAGTGTTTAAAGCAACGTGTAAATGTTCAAGATTAGATGTGTACATGCTCCAAGTTTAAGAAATGCACTTCCTTTGAACATTTATGTCTCAAATTGCATCTTCTTCCCTCCTTTCTGTAATACTGATAGGATTTTTTACCAATGCTCCATCTCATTCAGCCTTACTACATAGAAATCAAAACCTAAAAGTGCATGGATAATTAGCATAAACATTTGAAAGTGTGTTGTTTTCTCTTGTAAAAGTTATGTAGTGTTCATTAATGTAGTCATGTTTTTTAGAAAATATGACCAAAGATCAAAGCAAACTTTGGTACAATGCAAAAAGAAAAAAATGCAATACAATGTGTTACTTGTTAAGATTATATTAAATTGTGATTTCAGGAGCCAGTATACTTTTGTCTTTTACTGTAGGCAAAGGCTAATCTTGGCTGCAAGGTTATTTTTTTTCTGCACTGCAATACCATATGTGGCCACTAGTTAAATTGGCATGTAGGCAGATATGTACCAATGGTGTTGGCATTAAATCAAATGTTAAATCATGCCCGTGCTTTGACAGAGGAATGGTGCTGTCTTATTATAGTATGTGTAATCCGTAAAAACACTAAACAGCTTGGCGCAAGTCTGACATTTGCATCAGCAAAGTTTACTCAGAAAACTGTTCTTGAAGTAGTTAATTAACTATTTTCTAATGAAGTCATTTTAAGCAGTTTATGGAAACACAACTTCTTAAATGCATCAAGACAAGTTCCTTTCTTTTGAAATTAAAAAATGTTACTATAATATAATACAATGGCTGTGAAGGTTTTAAGACAAAGAAAATGAAGGTTGGAGAAAAAGGTGATAAATATACTGCAGTGTGTAGTTTCAGTGCCATTTGGTGGTGTAATTACAGTTTGCAATTCCTCACCTCCATCACCCTAAGGCCAACGGAAATAGGTCAGATGAATGGGTTCTGTGGAGCTTTACTTCTGACCAATACGTTTTATTTTCTTCAACTGTGTACTGCTCCTATAATATTTTAAACAATGCAGTGTCCGTCACTGATTCTAATTTTCTTATCCCGTCCCTCCAGAAAGACCCCAACCTCCAGCGTCGTGTCCCGTTGTCTCCCGTGTATCTGGCAGCTACCTTGTCCTGTCCTGGTCGGGCCCCTGCTACGACGGAGGGAGCGCTGTGCTGGGTTACGTGGTCGAGGTGAAGGAGCGAGGATGTGTGGACTGGACTGAAATCACAGACAAGTGCAAGAGTACGTCCTACAGAGTGCGCTCCGGGTTAGAGCCTCGGAAGGAGTACTGTTTTCGAGTGAAGGCCTACAACGCAGTGGGAGTGAGCGAACCCGGACCGGAGTCAGCAGAGGTTAGGATGGAGACGAAAGGTGAGGGTTTATTTAAATGAAATGATACTGTATCATGAGACTTACTGTTTTAAGTTGGGTTGTATCTAGATGGTGTAAAGTTTCTCAGCTCTAGTGCAAGACTGTCAGGCCTCTTTCAAACCTGGCATTAAATAGAAATTCAGTCTAATGTCGCCAGCCTTAACGTGGGGTCTAAATGGGCTAAACACATCCTTATATCTGAGGAATTGAATGTACTCAGGGCAAACGAGTGTTGTTATTTTCAGCCAAAGCACCACTGGCTGCAGCAGCACACTGTTGTTTTTAAGATTGTAATTACAAAAGTATTTATTACATTTTTATAATTTATTAAAGCCCCACTCAGTCTTCTCCCAAACTTTAAACTAGTTACTTTCACAGAGGTTGAAGTCCTCAGAGTAAGGTCTCTTCAGTTTCAGTTCCAGTTTTCCCAAAAGCTATTCTGATTGGCTGATGACTGTAACTAAATACCAGCTGTATGTTACTACCAAACAATCTGGTTCACTTTTGTTTATAGCAGTTGAAGAGTTGTATTAAAAAAAGATCTGTATGTTAGATGTGTTATTTAATAGTTCCTGTCTTGTCTTATCAGCTCATATTACAGAAACAGTATGTCCGGGACGGTATGCTGTGCTGACACTGTGGGACAGCAAATACTACACTAACTATTTACAACCACCCCTTCAGCCCTATTACATGTCCCACTGTAAAACTTTTGTGTGTCTTTATAGATTCAGAAAGGCAACAAACAGAGGAGGCTCCTGCAGCTTACACTAAAGTCACTATTGACACTTCCCACAAAGTCTTGGACCATTACATCCTGCAGGAAAAACTAGGAGTGTGAGTATATCGTAGGAACCTTTTAAGTCTCCTTACGTGACGTACTGCTGCAGCTGATGAGCCGAGTTAAAATGATACAAAACAAGGATTGAAGTTGAACAGTACATTTATATATGCCGCTGTTTTGTGGTAATTTCACGTTGCCTCAAGCTCAAAGTAGCCTCTGAGGGGAATAAACTGTGGAAGAGAAACAGGACGGCTGATTATTAATTGCTTTGAATGTCAGACATAAAAACGGGGCATGTAAAAGTGGAAAATGTGAAACAAAAAGACAGTGGAGTGTGTGGAAACATAATTTAAGTCATATATCTTGAATATCTTGGATAAGTGATAACATTGCATTTGAAAAGCTTGTGTTCTGGTAAGATATTGTTTACTTAGTAAGAAGATGATAAGTGAAAATATAGAGAAAAGTCCTAGAACGATTCCACTTGTTTTTAGAAGAACATGTCAAAAAGATGACCGTTTTTTCTACTTTAGGGGTAAGTTTGGGAACGTGTATAAACTCACCCACAAAGAGACGAGGCAAGTCTGTGCCGGAAAGTTCTACAAAGGCCGACGAGCTAAGGAGAGGGAGGCCGCTCGTAAAGAGATCGAGCTGATGAACTACCTGCACCATCCCAAACTGGTCCAGTGTCTGGGGGCTTACGACCACAAGCCTGAGTTGGTGATGGTCATGGAGTTGTGAGTACACATTTATGTCTTAGAACATCAGAGAACGGGCAAAAGTAATTCACACTGGAGTTTCAGATGATAGTAATTGATAGACTAGTTTGGGTTTGCCATTTTCTATTTGGGTCACCAAAAATGTCAAATCTGAAAAAAGCATTTATACGTAGTTTTTTTGAGAGTATGAAGGTATAAAATTAAAAATTATTATTATTAAAAATTTGTTGCAGTCTATTCATTTATTTATTTTATCTTATTCAAGTAACACACTGAAGATATTTAAAGATTTAAAGGGCCTGAAAAGATGTGCCTTAAAGGTTTGCCTCGCTCTGCAGTATCGCCGGTGGGGAGCTGTTTGAGCGAATCGTGGACGACAGCTTCGAGCACACAGAGTCCACCAGCGTCCACTACATGCAGCAGATCCTAGAGGGCATCGCCTACATGCACCAGCAGAAGATCATCCACCTGGATCTCAAACCTGAAAACATTGTGTGCGTCGACACCACCGGCACCTCCATCAAGATCATTGACTTTGGATTAGCCAGCAGGCTTGGTACGTGACAAGAAACTACATGTCCTACAAGATTTAACACATGTTCATTATCTAAATCCTACTTGACAGATAACAAAACGCCTCTGAAGGTGATGCACGGGACGCCGGAGTTTGTAGCTCCTGAGGTGATCAACTATGAGCCTGTGAGTTTAGCCACCGACATGTGGAGCATCGGGGTCATCTGCTACATCCTGTGAGTTTACATCCTACTTATTACTTTTTAAACCTAAGCATGTGAGCACTATTATACAGAACATTTACACCTTTACTACCATGTTCTGTAGTTTTTAGACTATTATTGCCCCCTACTGGAGGATTTGAAAACACCAACACGGCTCCATTAGTTGTGGGCCCTGTACCACAAACACAGCAGCAGGAGTATTTATTTCTGTGACACCTCCTTTCAGACTGAGCGGGGAGTCTCCTTTCCAGGGAAGCAGCGACACCGAAACGTTAGCGCTGGTCACAGCAGCTCAGTGGGAGTTCGACGAAGAGAGCTTTGACGAAATCACAGACGAAGCCAAGGACTTTATCAGCTCCCTGCTCAACAAAGACACCAGGTGACGTGGTTAGAGTTTATGTTGTCGTACTCGGGGCCAGTCATATAGACCAGTTTAGGAAAGGTCTAAGTCTCATCTTAAGGCATTTAACTCTTGTAATTTCAGTGTTAAACAAGACTGTAAAGACCACAAATGATTCTCACCATGCATTATATTATCATGCACTGGCTTTTGTCCCGACTCACTTTCTTGTTTCATTTGTAAAACTGCCACAACTGACCAATACCAACATACTTAAAGCAACACTACGTAACTTTTTATCTCAAAATATGGAGCCACGACAATAGTATTAAATTCATTATGGTGTTTTTTGAAGCATAAATAAAAGACGACTAATCCCTTTTTTTAAGACAAAGTGTGCCAGGTTTAACTGATACTCCACTTTGTAACTGAGTTTTAGGGCACGCTGACGACTTATTAGTAGATATATCAAGTCAAATTGTGTCACATCATTGAAATTTTACTTTAAAACAGGATGAAAAGGTTAAAGCAAAGGCAACTGGACGTAGGTTTTAAGGTGAAGACATTTCATCTCCAATTCTGAGTTCAACTGATACAAGAGCTGGGTTTATATCTGTAGAGGGATGGGTTTGATTTAAAACTAACTCTGATTGTAGGCTAAAGACACTCTCCAGATGTTATAGAACTGCTCATGTTTTTCTAGACGAAGGATGTTGTGTGAAGAGGCGATGGCTCATCCCTGGATGGCAGCGTTTGATACGGTAGACTCCGATAGACAAGCGGCCAAGACCCTGTCCAAGGAGAAGATGAAGAAGTTTTTAGCCAGACAAAAGTGGAAGGTAGACATTGTCACACATTAGGTTTCTTCAAATCTTACATGTTTTACTCAACTTTTCATTGAAACTTGTGCATTTGTTGAAATAGAAAGCTGGTAAAGCCATGCTCGCCCTGAAGAGGATGGCGATACTTTCGAAAAGTGAGACCGTGGCATCCATCAGCCCTGGAGACGGTGAGAGATGTGTCCTAAACACTTTTGAGTTTGTTTGTTGCACTCAAACCATGTGAGTTCTTTCACAAAACAAACAAAAAAATCTGAGGGAGACTTAGTTACTTATATATGTTTCATTTCATCAAACAAGTAGCTATTTTTATTTTGTATAAGCCTTATCCCCTGATAACATCGTACCCCCTTTTGGCACAATAAACTGACAATTGTTTTAGATATATCGTCTCTGGGCTTGTTTCATGACAAACACAACCCATGCTGAGTTTTTTAGAGCTATTTACAGTCATTTACAGTAAGTTATCGACTCTGGTTTGAAGGAAAGTCATGTGTCTCGTCTCCCAGACTCGTCTCTGTCTCCTGAGGCGGAGCATGCTCTACAGGCTCTGGAGCAAAAGATGCAGGGTGTGCCCCGCTTCACTCAGCTTTTGGAGGATCAGACGGTCGAGCAGGGGTCCAGCGCTCATCTCTCATGTCACCTCACAGGTAACAACCGGTTAATGAAGGGCTCAAAACAATAAAGGAATTAAAAATGAAATGAAAGGCAAAGGCCCTGTTTGAAAAACTCAGCAAAAATGTTAAACCTAGAAAATGGGAAAAAGTGTAGGTCATTTCTTTTTCATTCATTTCTTTTCCTTGGCTCCACTGATAATTACTTTTTATTTGCAACTAATTAATCTAACTTTAAATCTGTTTCTGAAGCAGGAAACTCGGAGATGGTGTAACTTCAGTTTATGCAGCTGTAATGGAATAGGACCATTATACTGCCCTAATCAACCCCAGCTACCCCTCTGTGTGTTCTTGGCAGGGTACCCGGACCCCGAGGTGGTGTGGCTCTGTGGGGACACGCCTGTAGAGGAGTCTCCCACAGTTCAGATCGAGTACGAAGAAGACGGCCGCTGTACATTAGTGATCTTTAAAGTGAGCCCAAAAGACGCCAGTGTTTACACCTGCAAAGCCACCAATGACCACGGGGAGGCAGTGTGCTCGGCCAAACTCACTGTTCGACTGGGAACTCAGTGAAAGAACAGTCACTGGCAGAAAGCTCTCATGTGCTGTGTTTTTTAATGTTTTTTTTAGTCAATGGAAAACCAATATAATCAGTGCATTTCTGAAAAGTCTTCGATTTTAACTGATGAACACTTATACATTTGCTTTAGCGGAGCATATTGTAGCTGGTTTCCTGTACCTTTTAATACACTGACATATTGGTTGTAATATTATTTTAAAAAATGCTTTTAGAAATTATAAAATTGTTTATATTCTTTTTTATATACTATTTACCTAATTTTATGAGTACACACTTTCTGAATTCTAGTTTAAAATAAGAATATATAGCTTTAAAAATGTGAAAATGGTGGAAACATTATTATATGAATGCACATAAGCTACAACTCGAGATAGAAGAGTTTACTCAAGTTATTTACTCAAGACTATTATTTCCTATTCCTTCACAACATTACAATAACCTGCCTGGTTTTATTTTATATAAAAAAAGAAAAAAAAAAAGAAAAGAGAACCAGATTACCACCAAAAAATACATTACATCAAATCAAAGTTTAGAGCTTACTTTATACATCTTGTTGAGTTCAATGTCAGACCAAAATAATCATTTCAGTCAAGTCACATTAATGCTTGTCCAATATTTATCTGCATCATACTTTCCTTTATGCTTTCCTTTGTTTATGAGTACATTCCCAATACATTTGTCTTGATTTAAAGAGGAAAAGCCAAACAGCGTCTCTTTCAAAATAAAGCATCTGAAGGTCTTGTTTTTCACAGGTCAGTTTTTACACTGTGCATTTTAACCATTTACTCCACATTTAGTCATTGTACTCAGGATTTAAAATATATATATGTAGTATATAAAATGTGCATTTCAGGAGAGAAATAAATAAAATCCAATGTAAAAACTTTTGGAAACTACTTTGTCGTCAGAGTCATTGAACAGGCGGGTTTTACAAGCCACACTTGAGATGCACAAGTGATCATCTAAATTATCAAGTGTAATGTCCAGTGTTACCAGAGCCTGATTCATAAAGAGCAGCAGAGAAAGACACCTCTAAATTGTCCTTATTTAATGCAAAGATTCTTCATATATTACCTTGACTCATGCTTCGCAGCTCAGTCACTTTTTCTGTGTTTTGCAGGGTTATTATTTCCATCGTGTTTGTTTATTTCTCCATCACTGCTCCGAGAGTTTGGGGCCATAGAGACGACAGAGCTGTCACAGCAGGTTCCTCCTGAGCGCTGATGATTTTGACCTTCATTTTGATTTATTTTGATTTAAAATGCAGCTGATGAATGCACTCTTCATCATGTTTCTTTATGGTTGTGGTTAAGAGTCATCACTGCCCTTTCTTTATCCCGTTTACACAGCCCAAAATGTAATACTCTGCTTCAATCATTTTTTTAGGTGTATCCAATAAATGGGATATGGTTATCTTGCTTTCACTTTGAAATTTATGAATGAACAGATGAAAGTTGAAGGTAAGATAACTAAAGTTGAATTAAACCTTTGTAGAGCAGTATCTTGGCCAACATCATTCAATTCAATTAGAACGTAAATTTTTTGCCACACACTTGTATTATTTTTGTGCACATGCTCTGGTAAAAAAATAAAATAAAATAAATCTGTTTTATTTAATTGCTAATTAATTAAATACAGTTATTTATTTAATTTGAACCCGAACTCATTGGTGGTGCTATCATATATATTCCTCATCTCTGCCTGGACCAAGTCCTGACAGGTGCCTGTCCCGGCGCTCAGTGAAAGACCAGAGACTACACGCCCTTCGGCTCTCACCTGCGGAGCTAACTGGAAATAGGGAACTCCTGGCTGTGGTCCTGGCGCTTCAAGAATAGAGACATTGTTTGGAGGGAATCGAGAACCCCTTCATCGTCTGGATGGATCAGAAAAACCTTTCATACCTTAAATCCGTGAGTTGTTGAATTCCCGGCAGGCTAAATGGACACTTTCCCTGGGCAGATTCTGATTCACCTTTACCTACCGAGCCGGCTCCACGAACACCAAACCTGATGCCTTGTCCCTGATGCTGCGGCACAAAATCGTGAGACGCCGGATAGAGATCTGAGACCATTGTACTAAGCTGGCTAGAAGGTTTGGTTGTATAGCTCTTCCTTCAGGTGGAATCATGCCCCTCGATTTATGGGCCCTTATGTTGTTAACAAAGTGATCAACCCCTCTGTTGTCCGCCTAAAGCTGCCACCATCTCTGAATGTTCATCCGACCTTCCACGTGTCCCTCCTCAAGCCAGTCTCTTTCAGTCCGCTTTGCTAAGTCATCATTTCTTTGGTACAAAATGATCATCTTCACTGCAGGGTATGTAAATGAAATATTATGACTGATAATAAAAAAAATCTATAACGTCAGGATTTTGTTTAGTAGAAACCACTAAATTAAGTTAATTTTAGTTTAATAACAGACGGACATGTACCATGGACCGACAGTATTTACCACAGAGTGTTTCTTCTAATTGTGTTTTTATAACTTTAACTCTCCCTCCTTCTGGTCTTCTCTCGCTGTCATCGGTTGTACATCCCTCTTTCTTAAGCAGAATGGAGAAGGGGGGTCCTAACTCAACCCCTGCTGTCACCGAACAGTCAAACCGTAAACTGTACACGACCTTTTGACTTTAGAGAAGTGATCAGAGGAAGCAAGTTTGTGCAGCTAAGCAGTCGAGCAAATAAGAAAGTACCTAAAGGTTCTTCTAAAGGTTCTTCTAAGTTCCTGCCTCTAAAATAAATGTATGTGTTTGAGTGCAGGATCCTAACAGGGGTAAAAAAAAAAAAAATACATCAAAATTCTTTCAGTTTGGAGAGAAGATGCATCCAGTGCTGAACTGACACACTCCCTGTAGGATTTTACAATTCTAGAGACTGACATCTATCCATGTATCCCTCTTTAAAATCTTTGAAAATAAAGCCTACACAACGTCTTGAGGTCTCGTTTTTTTCACAAATCATTCAAGTTACAATAGACTGTAGGTGATAATTTGTCTTGAAATGATATACTGTATATTTAACTTTAATTAATAAGTGCAAAGGTTGATGGTAGCACTGTCATCTCACAGAAATAAGGTCCTGGGCAGAGTAAAAATAAACTCAGGTGACACTTTGTTTGCTCATGACCATGCATGGGATGTAGCACAAATGTAAAGTAGAAAAAGTTAAAGCAAAATCACAAGAACAATTCTTATATAATTTAAGCAGAAAGGTCTCAAAAAGCAACACAGTTTAAATATGTTACTTTTGTCTTATTACTTTGTATTAACAGGCTTTTTAAAATAAAATTGGGGCAAAAATAGTGTACATTTTATTCATTTACTGCAGTTTTTGAAAATCTAAATATTTGTCTTTTCAGCAAGAAATAAAATATACAACTGAAAAACTGGCAGGTACTACAAGCCACACTTTAGATGCACAAGTAATCTCGATTATCGATTGAAAGAGAATGGCTGTATTTAATGAAAAGTCCTGTAGCTGTTACTTCATAATAAATTTGAAGAAAATTAATTGGTGAAAAGCAAAAACCCACTGAAGCTGTTGTAGTGACCTCTGTCGTCGTAGATCTTCCTGTTGGCCGCCAGTCGCACATAGACATTATCTCCCACCTCCAGAGCGATCACCACTCCGTTACTGGCCGAGTCGTTGGCGTCTGATCCTGTGGTGTCCCACAGATGCATCACGCCCTCGTTGTTCTTCATGAGCACCACAACCGAGTTGGGAACCCCGTCATTGTTGTTGTACATCGTGAAGCGAAAGTAGTAGACCCCTTTTACTCTGGCTGTGAAAATGCCTGTGAGGAGAAACAGCAGTGGAGTTAAGTACTGTCCTTGAGTAGGTCTATGAGCTCAATCTTCTACAGTTAGAGGTAAATGCCCTCTCAGACAACGCCTCTGCCTCCTGAGAGATACATTTGTGTTAATTCAAATGAACACTATAATGCACAATAGTTAGACATGTAGTTCCACAGGACACAATACTACAATACTTGGACCCATACTCTTTACATTATAAATGCTTCCCTTTGGTAATATAATCAGAAAACAAGGCATTAACGATACATTACCTGAACTTCTGTTCTGCTGCGTATGTGTGAGTTTAGTCAAATGGTGCACAGTGAAACAAACATTGCAGTGGCAACTTTCAGCAACAAAAAGCTGCCAACATGCTTTCAAAACTGCAGACGTCCAAGTCATATTTTTCAACAGCAGTGCAATTTGTCCAATACTTTAGTCACTTTCATGTTATTGCTATGTTATTTATTTCACAATTATTTGTCAATTGCACATAAAATACCTGTTGCAGGATTGTAGTTGCTCCCAATATTGGAGAAGACTTTTGTGTATATCAGGTTTGTATTAGTGTTAAAAGGTCCTGTGTTACCAGTGGCTGATTCATAGAGAGCTGCAGAGAAAGCCACCTTAGGAGTTCCTGAAATAAAAAAACAAGAACTAATTATTATTTATTATTTATTTTATTTTCACAGTACATTGTTCTTTAACAAATACTACCTTGATTCATGCTTCGCAGCTCAGCCACTTCCTTTTCTGTGTTTTGCAGCTTTGTCTCCAGCAGGGTTATTTTTTCCATCATGTTTGTTAATTTCTCTGCAACATTCAGATTTTCATTCTCCTGGGCCCCACATAAAAGGGAACTGAGCAACAAAACGACGACTGCACTCTTCATCATGTTTGTGGTTGGTGTCCTCTCTTTCCACAAGGGACACCTTTTATATCTTTGTTTGACGTCACACAAAGTAGGAAATGCCAGGATTGAGCAACACCCCCAGGAGCATCAGGACTTTGGTAATGTGCTCTCTGGTCTCAAAAGAAGGTAACATGTTTCAAGGTCTACCTCAGATTTAAATGTGACAATCAATGTCCCCAAACAGTCAGAAAGTACACATAAAAAAATCTTATCTAGTTTGCACTGAAATGATTCAACTTAGTGACTTTTGTTATGTAATGACTTTGGGTAAACATTGGGCAAACACTGAGTGGGAACCATTCAAACATAGGCTGTATTTTTTTTTAAAAAACTCACTCAGTGTTCTTTCTTTAGTTAAATGCACCTTCCACTGTGACACTTTTGTTAAATGCAGTTCCCGCTGTTCATCAATATAATGCAGTTGTAGTCCTCTCCTTTTCATACAACTCGTGTATTCTTCTTGTGATGATGCGTCGTGAGGGCGGCTCATACCTGCAGTCATTCGTTGCGATCCTAAGAATGTTCTTCAGACCGACATCTTTCACAATTTTAATTGTTCGACGTTAACGCGCGATAAAATAATTGTCGCATTAATTAATAATTAATTCATTAATGCGTTAACGCGAAAACAACGCGTTAACTTGCTCAGCACTAGTTTGTTATTAAAGTTTGGAGAGAAGATGTTTACAGCCGCAAAGCCACCAATGACCACAGGGAGGCAGTGTGCTCTGACAAACTCACTGTTCGACTGGACTACTTTTCTGTAAATATTATACATTTGATTGTGAAAAGTCTAATAAGTTTAAAAAAATGTCTATTTATAAATAAAAAAAAGTACCTGGCGCACTGGAGTCAAATAATTAACAACTCCTCCAGAGCGATCACCACTGCGTTACTGCCCGTGTCGTTGGCGTCTGATCCTTCCACGTCCCACAAAGACACCAGCTGCTCTGTGTTCTTCCTGAACACCAGAACCGAGTTGGGAACTTCCGAAAGAAATTAAGCTGTTTCCACGCAAAAGTCACTGTACATAGTAAAGGATTAAATTTATACAGTGCTTTTCAAGGCACTCAAAGGGCTTTACAGAGTCCATCATTCATTCACTCCACAGACACAGACCCGGGAGGAAAGGTGCGTTAAGTGTCGTGCCGAAAAACACATACAACAGTATGAACTGGGGACTCGAACCACCAGCCTTCTGGTGAAAGGGCGATCACTGTAAAACTGAGCCGACAGACAGTGGTACCACAGAAACGACAGAGCTGTCACAGCAGGTACTGAGACACCTGAGCTTCACATAAAAGGCAGCTGAGCATCAAAACGAGGACTGCACTCTTCATCATGTTTATGATTTAGTCACAATGTAGTCAAACATAGCTCCAAATATATAACCTGATGTGCTGCATATAAAGTTTAAAGTTAATGCTAATTTTTACAACTCCTGTGCCTGGTTGGGCTTTTTTAACAATGGCTGAACTCCCAGAAAGCATACATAAAAAAATTATTATTGTCTAGTTTGCCCTGTTTTAAAAAAAAGAATCAATCAAGACAATCTTTTTAATTTTAATAATTAAATCATAAGTGTATTCTTCAATATCAGCCCCAGATGTGTGTGTGATGTAACGTGATGAATCTGCTAATTGTTGCAACAAAAACAGTAATAACCCACTGTAGGGTTAATAATAGATCATCCTAAATTACAGGGATAAATTATTATAAAAAAATGAATTAATAAACCACTTACTGGATGATTTTGTTTATTTTGGGATTCAAATAAATCTTTCAGAAGAAGGCCGCAGTAGACTTTTGTTATTAAAGTTTGGAGAGAAGACACTAATGTTTACAGCTGCAATACCATCAATGACCACAAGGAGTGTGCTCTGCCAAACTTTATAGACAGTGAAATATAATTTTGTATAATTATACATTGTGTTAAATGGGAGTGAGGGCTCAATAATGTTAAATAGCTTTATACATATTATGCACATCAATTATAAGCATTTAAAGTGCATTTTCTTTATTTAGTAATTTTGTCCTAATCTTGATAACAAGTTGAAACATATTCACTGGTGTAATTTGAGGTTGAGACGTACTGTTTCCAGACACAGAAAAGGTAAAAAGGGAAGTGGTATGAAATCTTGTTAACGGTAAAGTTGGTTTAAAGTTTGAAGAGAAGACACTTATGTTTACAGCTGCAAAGCCACCAATGACCACAGGGAGGCAGTGTACTCTGCAAACTCACTGTTTGACTGCACTACTTTTCTGAAAATATGAATTTTAATGTGAAAAATCAAAGTAGAAAAAGTTACTGTGTGAATAAAAATGTTAACTATCACACTGGGGTAACTTAAAACCTGAATGTATTATATTAACTGTATGCTTTTGAATAAATCACTAAAGTTTCATATGGTTTAAAACAGAATAAACGTTGCTCATGAATGGCCTTTAATGTGATCAATTATATAATTAATAACACAAACTTTATTGAATGAACATTGAACGTGCATTTATACAAAACTTATTTATGTCACTGAAATCTAAAACGGTGTTAGAAAAAAGGCACCTCTAAAGTTTTGGACTTTAAAGTACATTCAGGTACCTTTTTCTTAACAGCACAACACAATTAGTAATCCTGGAATTGTTTTGTTTAAAAAATAATAACATTTAAAAATTACATGTCAAAAAGCAAAAAGCCGCTGAAGGTGTTGTAGTGAGATTTGTCGTCGAAGATCACTCTGTTGGCCACTAGCTCCACATGGACAGTATCTCCCACCTCCAGAGCGACCACCACTGCGTTACTGGCGTTGTCGTTGGTGTCTGGTCCTGAGTGGTCCCACAGAGACACCAGCTGCTCTGTGTTCTTCCTGAGCACCAGAGCCGAGTTGGCATTGCCCTCAACGTTGTTGTACATCGTGAAGTAAAAGTAGTACATCCCTTTTACTTTTGCTGTGAAAACACCTGTGAGGAGAAACAGTGGATGGTTACAAATAGACAAATAAACCAGGTTGAGTGACTCTCAGTGGCAGGGTAACAGAGTTTGGAGACTGATGCACAGTTACTAGTGGATCTAACAGCAGACCAAAGCAACATCCCTGAACAGGAGCCAGTAACCATCATAATGGCAGACATCCAAGAAAGAGTGTCTATGAAAAACTGGACCAGGCCCTGACATGATTCATGCCACTGGCTAAGGATGCTCACTGCACTCCATAATGAAAGCGATCCACACAACCAGGAACTAAAGCAATGACATCAGAATACCATTCGAACATGAGAAGTGTGCAGAGATGGTGACCAAGAGAGGGAAGGTAGTCCATACTGAAGGATTGTTGGATTAATGTATTTGCACATGGTCCTTGTCAAATAAATACAAATAAACTAAGCACAATTATAAAGCCGTTCAAAAGGATTTGGTTTGGTTGGTCTGAGACCAACTAGTGGTGCCATATGACAGTGGTGACAAAATCATTGTATTTAAAAAAAGAAAATAAGCACATTCAAATGTTAAACTATTTCTGATCATCTTTAAAGTATTTATACTGGCCTTCATTTGTAATGATAGTTTTTTAATGTGACTTTTAAATTTAGCTGCGAGTCTAATATAACTCGTAAATATTTCTCTTGTTTGACTTGTTCAATGATTTCATTTCAATGTTTAATTTATTTGCTGTTGGTGTATTTTTTATAGATTTATAGTTTTATTTGTATTCTGTGTCAAACAAGATCTGTTTAGCCAAATTGACACTTTCTCAAGGCTTTGTGTCAATTTACTGCTGATTACAGCAGGGTTCTGGTCGGCCACATTCATTCATGTACAGGCTAAAAAGAATAGGCCCCAATATATTTCCTTGAGGGATTCTTGTAATAATCTAAAATCAATAACTACACATTGCTCACAACCTGTAGATATGACTCAAACCAAAACAGTGCCTGGTTTGACAAGGTGAAAGAAGATAATTTTAAGATAAGAAGGCCAGGATTAACAGTATCAAAGAACTTCCTTAAGTCCAGGAATACTGCTCCTACCATATTTTCTTTGTCAAGTGACAGCACAATCTAGCAATGCACAGATGGCAGATTCAGTAGAGTTCTGCCTGAAACTGTACTGATGTGGGTGCAAACAGTGATGTATTTCTAAATAGTATTAGTTGTTTTGAAATTTTTTCCAATACTTTAGACACTACCGGAACTGGACTTATAGGTCGATAGATACGGGCCTCTGCAGTACTCCCAGACTGAAAGACTGGCTTAACTAGTGTAAATTTTTTCGTGGTCAGAGAAACCACAAAAATACATTTTGAATACTCTTTCCAGTTTATTTGTAAAAATTTTTAATACCAACAGATGTCAACATCAGGAAAAGGGAACATGAGTGACTTGAGAAATACCAAGGCCTCAAAGAAGAACTTGACAAGGCCTACAAAGTTCTCTGAATAGTTATCAGAGCACTCGGGGCAGTAACCCCCAAACTGGAGGAGTGGCTACAGCAGATCCCAGGAACTACACCAGACTTCCCAAGGGTGGAGGGTGAGGTAAGAGTTATGCAAGTACACAAAAAAGCTTAGCATTTTGTCCATCACTCTGAACACTTTGATGTTTTTTTTAATCTCAGTGCCTCTGCTGGTCTACATTAAACAGACGCTGAAGGTTGTCGTATTCTTTAAAAAGGTTTTTCCTAAACATAGTCCTGTGTTTGAGACGTCAGCTAACTCCATTCAAAGGGTCAAAATAAATCTGAGGTGCTACAATTTGTCATTTATACAGAGATTTTAATAACCAGGTTTATCTGTGTGCATAAAAACAATATCTTGTCCATTGCAAATAAAATACCTGTTCCAGGATTGTAGTTGCTGCCAATGTTGGAGAAGATCTTCTTGTATATTACAGGAGTAGCAGAGTTAAAGGGGCCAGTGTCTCCAGTGTCTGTTTCATAAAGAGCTACAGAGAAAGCCACCTTTGGAGTGCCTGAAATAATTAAAGAAAAGATTAAGCTGTTGTCACTTTAAAGTCACTGTACAAGATTATATTCAGGGAAAATCCAACGTACCTTGAGTCATGCTTCGCAGCTCAGTTAATTCCTTTTCTATGTTTGCTACTTTCTCTTTCAGTTCTCCGACAGTCTGGGCCATAGAGACGACAGAGCTGTCACAGTTTGGATTCACCTGAGCTTCACATGAAAGGCAGCTGAGCAACAAAACGA
The DNA here is from genome assembly GCA_024349245.1 of Neodontobutis hainanensis. Lineage (NCBI taxonomy): Eukaryota > Metazoa > Chordata > Actinopteri > Gobiiformes > Odontobutidae > Neodontobutis > Neodontobutis hainanensis. The sequence goes on along the minus strand of JALDNG010000086.1, from coordinate 3,690,396 downwards.
GGACTGCACTCTTCATCATGTTTGTGATTTGGTGCCCTCGCTTTCTTTCTGCAATAAACCCCTTTTTATACTTTTGTTTGACGTCACACAAACCAGGATTGAGCAACACCACCAGAAGCAGGTCCGATCTTTGGTAACGTGTTTTATGTTGTTATAGTAACAGGTTTCAAGCTCTACCTCAGTGACAATTTATTTATTTGTCAGAGAAAATGCAGTCAAACATAGCTTCAAATATAAAACCTGTTGTGCTCCATATAAACATGTGTGTGATGTAATGTCATGTCTTTGAATCTGCTAATTGTTGCAACAAAAAAAGTGATTTGTAGGGTTAATGAAAAACTTTAATTTTACAGGGATGAATTGTTAATAAAAATAAAAATGAAACCCTTACTGCATAATTTTTTGCATTTTTGGATTAAATCTTATTAAATCTTTAAGAATGCTGCACTTCTTTTCTGAAAATATTAATTTTATTTAAAAAAATCAGAAACTTTAATAACTCACAATAAAAGAGTAGTTAGGCATTAATAATATGTTTTCAACAATTAAAAAAAAACTTTAGACAGTGAAATATAATTTATATGCATGATTATACATTGTGTTAAATGGTATTGAGGCCTCCATTTTAGTTGTATAATATTATGTAGCTTTTTACATATTATGCACATCCTTTATAATCATTTAAAGTGCATTTTATTTTGTAATTTTGTTTTCTAATCCTGAAAACAAGTTGAAACATGTTGTAATTTGAGAGGGAGATGTACAGTTTCCAAACACAGGAAACATAAAAAGGGAAGTAGTATGAAATCTTAATGTTAAAGAAAAGAGGAAGAGTGACCACCTGATGGGAAAGGCCTTTAATAAAATATTAAAGTTATGATTTCATTCCTAAAATGGTATAGAACTGGACAGAACTGCCTGAGGGGGGCGTCTTTAACAAAAAGAGTATAAGCAGCAGCTGCTCTTCCCGGCCACAGCCCACTCCAGATCTTTTTGTGTCCACGAGGCTAACCGGTAGCTACATAGTCTCAATATTAAATCTTCAGTTGAATTTCAGTTTAGATTAATTTAATAATAGGTCAAATTCTGGGTTTCCAATTTTCCATTTTCTAATTGGCATTAGGAAAACAGCTGTTTTCCAATTTTGGTTTTCTTACAACAGGATGAAAATCAGTTGGCGGCCACATACACGGACCATCATGGCCATTTTAGATGCAGATATGGATATAGCACTTTTACGCCCAAATTATAGACATCACAAAAAACAGTGTATTTCAAGCACTAAAACCAAATACTCACAATGAAACACATTTAAAATATTTTATTAAACTTTTGAAGTCGCGGTTAAAACTACTACCAGATGGGGGTGCTACAGCATTGAACGTTTGACCCAACATTTTCAAAAATCAGTGTGGAAAAGTGCACAAAACTACTATCGCCTTATTTAAGACTCTTTTAATCTTTCAAGTTAATGTGAGCCCCATGAGTGGGGGCACCAGGCGGTTTCTGGGATATATAAACCCAATGCAAAAACAGAACTGCTTGTGAATCCAGCCAACCCAAAGACCACTCAACTAGGCCGATCAACCATTACACCGTCCAGCACTGCCAGAAATCGGGGAGTGGTAATTGATGATCAACTAAACTTCACAAGTCATGTTGCCAGCACCACCAGGTCCTGTAGATTCATCTTCTACAACATTAGGACAATTAGACCTTTCCTATCAGAGCACTCTACCCAAATCCTAGTCCAGGCTCTTGTCTTGTCCAAACTGGATTATTGCAATGCTCTTCTGGCTGGACTCCCTGCTGCACAACCAAACCTCTGCAGCTGATTCAGAATGCAGCAGCAAGAGTGGTCTTTAAAGAACCAAAGAGAGCGCACGTAACTCCTCTCTTCATTAGGTTACATTGGCTCCCGGTTGATGCCCGCATCAAGTTCAAAGCAATGCTCTTGGCCTACAAGACCACCACTGGCTCCGCCCCCTCATACCTTCACTCACTGATACAGACCTATGTTCTACCAGATCCCTGTGATCTGCAAATGAACAACGTCTGGTGGTACCATCCCAAAAAAATTTAATATATATTTTAAGCTTAGAAAAACTCAAAATATTGTTAAAATAGCATACTGGCGTCATTTTGAAATTCTTACCCAATTTATTTTAACTGCATTAAACTGCATTAAACCAAATTAAACTAAAGTTTAATTTGGTTTAAAACAGAAACAGCCAATACAGACAACTTGGCCACACAGCATTAACTCTGCTCATAAATGGCCTTTAATGTAATTTTATAATTAAAAACAGACTTTCTCTAAAGTTTTTGACTTTAAAAGTGCATCCAAGTAACTTCAGTTTTAGTTTTTAAGCAACACAAAAACACAAGTAATTTAAGTATTGTTTTGGTTGAAAACAGTTAAGTTTTGAAAAGCAGAAACCCGCTGAAGGTGTATTAGTGAGATTGGTCGTCGAAGATCACCCTGTTGTCCACTAGCTCCACATGGACAGTATCTCCCTCCTCCAGAGCGACCACCACTGCGTTACTGGCCGAGTCGTTGATGTCTTGTCCCGACAGGTCCCACAGAGACACCAGCTGCTCTGTGTTCTTCCTGAGCACCAGAGCCGAGTTGGCATTGCCCTCAACGTTGTTGTACATCGTGAAGTAAAAGTAGTACATCCCTTTTACTTTTGCTGTGAAAACGCCTGTGAGGAGAAACAGTGGATGGCTATAACTACAGTTCCAAGAGTAGCTATGTGCTTGCCCTTCTACAGACTTTGTTACAGGTTAAAACCCCTTTAATACCTCTATAACTTCTATAGCTACCACTGTAAATGAGGAATCGCCACAGTTTACACCATGTGTTTATGGAGAACGTGGGAAACATGATTACTCTGAAACCAACATTCAACAGCGAAAAGAGGTACTCGAGAGAACTCGAGGCGAATAAAACAGCTCTCAATGGCAGAACAACAGTTTGGTTTAATTTGCAGTTTTTTTCCCCCTCCTTTTTTTATTTTTATTTTTTAATAGACTGGTTTTATTTGTATTCAGGGTAAAAAAAAAAAGATCCATTTAGCCTCTTTCCTGAGTTGAGTCAGTGCTACATTTATACAAAGATCTTTATGTTTCTCAGTGTGCATAAAAACAATATCTTGTACATTAAACAAATAAAATACCTGTTGCAGGATTGTAGTTGCTGCCAATGTTGGAGAAGACCTTCTTGTATTTCAGGAGTATCAGTGGGAAAGGGTCCAGTGTTTCTAGAGCCTGATACATAGGATTTCCTGAAATAATAAAATCAAATTAAGCTGTTGCCACTTTAAAAGACTATAAAGATTATATACAGGGAAAATCCCACGTACCTTGATTCATGCTTCTCAGCTCAGTTAATTCCTTTTCTACGTTTGTTACTTTCTCTGTCAGTGCTCTAAGACGACAGAGCTACAGTCACAGTTTTGACTTTTCTGAGATTCCTCGGCTTCACATAAAAGACAGCTGAGCATCAAAACAAAGACTGCAAACTTCATCATGTTTTTCATTTGGTGTCTTTCTTTCTTTAAGAAACCACTTTTATACTTTGCACAAACCAGGATAGAGCAACATCACCAGAAGCATGTCAGGTCTTCGATAACGTGTTCTATGTTCTTAAAGGATGGTAACTGTCATGGCTGCTCATTAGGGCACCTGAGCAACCTGCTGCACACCTGCTGCACACCTGCTGCACACCTGCTGCACACCTGCTGCACACCTGCTGTACACCTGCCAGCGATTACAATCAGGTTGATACAAAACAGTCAACACACGTCTTCTGTTGCCAGATTGGTCTACTGATTCCAGATGATCCCAGCAGCATAACCTGGTCTCTGGCTGACAGAACACGTCCAGTTTAATCCACGCCTTCTGTGTTTGCTGCCTGTTGCATCATTAAAGATTACATCTTTGTGTTCTGGTGTCGTTTATGTGTGTGCAAATAAATCTTTCAAAAGAATGATGCACTTTTTCTGGAAACATGAATTTTATTGTGAAAAGTCAAAAATTTTAGTTAAGCATTGTTTTCAGCAATTAAAAACTTTATAGACAGTGAAATATAATTTAAATGTATATTTATACATTGTGTTAAATGGAATTAAGTGCTCTATTTTAATTGCATAATGTTATGTATAATTTATAATCATTTAAAGTGCATTTTCTTGTGTAATTCTGTGTCCTAATCCTGATATAAGTTTAAACATAATCACTGTTGTAATTTGAGGTGGAGATGTACTGTTTCCAAACACAGGAAACGTAAAAGGGAAGTAGTATAAAGTCTTAATGTTAAAGAAAACAGGAACAGTGACCACCTGATGGGAAAGGCCTTTGAGGACAATGAGACATTTGAGGGGGGGCACATGAGGGTCTTTACTGTAACAAATATAATATTAAAGTTATGATTTCATTCCTAAAATGGTATGGAACTGGACAGAACTGCCTGAGGGGGGCGTCTTTAACAAAAAGAGTATAAGCAGCAGCTGCTCTTCCCGGCCACAGCCCACTCCAGATCTTTTTGTGTCCACGAGGCTAACCGGTAGCTACATAGTCTCAATATTAAATCTCCAGTCGTATTTCAGTTTAGTTTATTAATTTAATGATTGGACAAATTCTGGGTTTCCAATTTTCCATTTTCTAATTGGTATTAGGGAAACAGCTGTTTTCCGATTTTTTGGTTTACTCACAACAGGATGAAAATCAGTTGGCTGCCACATATACGGCCCATCATGGCTATTTTATAAACCTGATTCCAAAAAAGTTGGGACACTGTAGGCTACAAATTGTGAATAAAAACAGAATGCTATGATGTGGAAGTTTCAAATTTCAATATTTTATGTAGAATACAACATAGACAACATATAAAAAATGTTAAAATTAAAAAAATATATAATGAGAGAAATAGGTTAAAAATTTCATACTATTAACACATAAAAAGTTGGTACAAGGCCATGTTTACCTTTGTGTGGCATCCCCTCTTTTTTTTATAACATTCTGCAAACGTCTGGGACTGAGGAGACAAGCTGCTCAAGTTTAGGAATGTTGTCCCATTCTTGTCTAATACAGACTTCTAGTTGCTCAACTGTCTTTGGTCTTCTTTGTCGCATCTTCCTCTTTATGATGCAACAGATGTTTTCTGTGGATGAAAGATCTGACCATGTCAGAACCAGATCCTTATTCTAAGCAGCTGATGTTGTAACTGATGCAGGATGTGGTCTGGCATTGTCATGTCACAAATGCAAGGTCTTCCCTGAAAGAGACAACGTGTGGATGGGAGCATATGTTGATCTAGAACTTGGATATAACTTTCAGCTTTGATGGTGCCTTTCCAGATGTGTCAGCTGCCCATGTCTCACACACTAATGCCCCCATCCCATCAGAGATGTATCCTTCTGAACTGAGCACTGATGAAACCTTGGGTTGTCCTGGTCATCTTTAGTCCGGATGACATGGTGTCCCAGTTTTCCAAAAAGAACATCAAATTTTGATTTGTCCGACACAGAACAGTTTTCCACTTTGCCACAGTCCATTTTAAATGAGCCTTGACTCCAGAGAAAACACCTGTGTTTCTGGATCATGTTTAGATATGGCTTCTGTTTTGACATATACAGTTTTAGTTGGCAACAGTGAATGGCCGGTGGATTGTGTTCACCGACAATGTTTTCTGGAAGTATTCCTGAGCCCATGTTGTGATTTCCATTACAGTACATTCCTGTTTGTGATGCAGTGCCGTCTAAGGGCTCGAAGATCACGGGCATCCAGTCTGGTTTTCTGGCCTTGACCCTTACACACAGAGATTGTTCCAGATTCTCTGAATCCTTGGATATGCACTGTAGATGATGATAACTTCAAACTTTTTGCAACTTTTCTCTGAGAAACTCCTTTCTAATATTGTGCCACTATTTTTTGCTTCAGCATTGGGGGAATGCCCATCTTGACTTCTGCGATACACTGCTACTCTGAGAGACTCTTTTTATTCCCAAGCATGTTGCCATTTGACCAAATAATTTGCAAATTGCTCCTCCAGCTGTTCCTTAAATGTACATTTAACTTTTCCTGTCCCAACATTTTGGGAATGTGCCAATATTTGGCATGACATTTCCAGATGTCTCACTTTCAACATTTGATAAGTTATCTATGTTGTTTTCTGAATAAAATAATGAAACTTCCACATTATTGCATTCTGTTTTAATTTACAATTTGTACAGTGTTCCAACTTTATTGGAATTGGGTTTGTATACAGTACAATTCACTGGGTGACTCAAGTTTTCAGTCAAAAAAGAAAACAAGAAAAGATATGTATGAAAGAAATAATAAAATAAAAAAGCAAAGGTATGTATGTATGTATTTATTTATTTTAGTTTGAAAGTGTATTTGCAGCACCGTGAAGAAAAAAGCTGGACCTTAAGCAAATTTAGTTAAGGACCCCTGTTCTACAGCTACCAGTGAGCAATCACTAATGTACATTTATTAACCATGGTGTTCCATAGGGTTTGGTTCTTAAACCCATACTTTGGTCAGGAGTTGAACTATACAAACAAGCTCACCCATCGTCCTATTTCTTTTTCAAAATACTTATTAATGTAGCCAGTATCACCAGAAAACAAGTTTAAAACCTTGTCTTAAGGGACTGGCTTCAATTTTTGGGAAGAATTGCCTTTTGAAATCCATCAAGTCATCAAATAATTGTGCACCTGCTCTGTTTTTAATAAAGTTAAATGGTTCAAGAGATTTACAGTCATTTTTGTATTTTATTTATTTATCATTGATTCTTTCAAATGTGCATTTTTTTCTTTTGTAGAATTAATAAAAGAATGTCTTACAGGTATAAAATAATATTTAAAAACATGACTCCCTTACTGCATGATTTTGCAGATTTTGAAATTAAAACAAAGCCACCAATGACCACAAGGAGGCAGTGTGCTTTGCCAAACTGTTCGACTGCACTATTTTTTCACTGTGTAAGTCACTGTGTAAATAAAAATGTATTTGGCACACTGGGGTCACTTTGAAAAAATGAACAAGTTTTTATTGACTGTATGTTTAACTTTTGAATTAATCACTAAAGTTGAATATGGTTTCTATCTATAAACAAAAACAACCAATACAACAATAGACATTAAATGGATGTGAATTTATACAGTAGTTATTTCTGTCGCTGGAATCTAAAATTGTGTTAGAAAAAAGGCAACTGGTAGGTTTTGCACTAAACCTTAATCTTTAAAAGTAAATCCAAGTGTCTTTTCTTAACACAGTTGTAGTTTTTAGCAAAAACAAAAAAGAAAAACACAATAAATAATTCAGGCATTGTTTTGGTTGAAACTAATGACAATTAAAAATTAATTGGTGAAAAGCAAAAAGCCGCTGAAGGTGTTGTAGTGAGCTTGGTCGTCGTAGATCAGCCTGTTGGCCTGTAGCTCCACATAGAGATTATCTCCCTCCTCCAGAGCGATCACCACTGCGTTACTGCCCGTGTCGTTGGCGTCTGATCCAGAGATGTCCCACAAAGAAATCACCTGCTCGGTGTTCTTCCTGAGCAGCAGAACCGAGTTGGGAACTGCCTCGAGATTGTTGAACATTGTGAAGTGAAAGAAGTACAACCCTTTTACTCTTGCTGTGAAAATGCCTGTGAGAACAAACAGTGGACGGTTATAACTACAGTTCTAAGAGTGTGTGCAGGCCCTTCTACGTCTTCTTCGACTTTGTTATAAGTTAATACCGTCTAAGACTTCGATTACTTTCTACAGTGTAATTGAGCAATCACCATAATGTACAGTTATTAATCATGGAGTTCCTGGTGCTGGTCTGCATTAAACAAATAAAATACCTGTTGCAGGATTGTAGCTGCTGCCAATGTTGGAGAAGACCTTCTTGTATTTCAAAGCCGAAGCAGTGGTAAAGGGGCCAGTGTTACCAGAGCCTGATTCATAGAGAGCTGCAGAAAAAGCTACCTTTGGAGTGCCTGAAATAAGAATAAAAATTTGAGCTTTTTCCACTCTAAAGTCACTGATTATATACAGGAAAAATCCAACATACCTTGACTCATGCTTCGCAGCTCAGTCACTTCTTTTTCCGTGTTTTGCAGCTTTGTCTCCAGCAGGGTTATTTTTTCCATCATGTTTGTTAATTTCTCGGTCACGGCTCCGAGAGTCTGGGCCATAGAGACGACAGAGCTGTCACAGCAGGTTCCTCCTGAGCCATGACTTTTACCAACATTTAGATCCACCTGAGCTTCACATAAAAAGCAGCTAAGCATCAAAACAAGGACTGCACTCTTCTTCATCTTTGTGGTGGGAGTCCTCGCTGTCTTTCTGCAATATGCCCCTTTTATACTTTTGTTTGATCTTGCACAAAGTGGAAAATGCCAGGATTGAGCAAAACCACCAGAAGCATCAGGTCATCTCTAACAAAATATTTGAATAAAGTTCAAGGTTTATTTGATATCTTTAATCCACAAAGAGACCCACATCACATTGACGTTCAATGGGAGGGGTACTAGACAAGGTGTTGTAATAACTTTGGTTAAAGGCTTGTAAAAGACATGACAAAGGTTGTATAATTTAAAACAAATTCACTCAAAGGCCATTAACACTGGAGAAGTGTTTAAAGCCCATTTACCTGGAAACTAAATGCATTACTGTTAAAACTCTCATATTTTTCCTCAAAGGTCATGTGCCCAAGCTCTTGTCTCATTGAAGCAGTGTTAACGGGTAAAGCTTCTGGTTCAGGTGAGGAGCGGGGAATAAAGAAATACGCTGTTTGAGATGCAGCCACTGGAAGTAAGTAAAAATGTTACGGTGTATAAGTGGCAAGAGGAATTCAATTCAAAAGCCAGTGAAAACCTGGATTTGACTTAAGGATTGAGCACTGAGAGCATTGGGCCAGGTTTGAGACTTTAAATGAATGAATAGTAGTACCTTTTATTCAGAAATATAGAGTTCATACAGTTCAGCCACAGACATGTAATATAATGTAATCTAATATGACTTTTAGTTTACTCATCTATTGCTTTTAACCGTAACATCCAGCAGAGTCACAACACGCATAATATTAAATAATTATCCCACAGTCTGGCTAATGACAAACTTCATAGTCACAGCTGTATCTAAAAATGTTTAAAAAATGCAATTGAAAAACTACTTTATTATAATTATTCTACAAGCCACACTGATCATCTCAATAACCAAAAGCAGATCTTTTTAATAAATGTGATAAAAAACATTTACACGGTGAAAAGCAAAAACCCGCTGAAGGTGTTGTAATTCATAGTGTCGTCGTAGATCAGCCGGTCGGCCTGCAGCTCCACATAGACGTGGTCTCCCTCCTGTAGGGCGATCACCACTGCGTTGCTGCCCGTGTCGTTGGCGTCCGATGCTGTGGTGTCCCACACAGACGTCAGCAGCTCACCGTTTTTCTTGAGGCACACAACAGAGTTAGGAGTCGAGTTCACATTGTTGAACATTGAGAAGCGAAAGAAGTACATCCCTTTTACTCTGGCTGTGAAAATACCTGCGAACATAACATTGTTTTCAGTATAAATCACTTTTGTCTCGCTTGCAGTCAGAGAGGTGAGTTGTGAATGAAACTGAATGCTGTACCTGTTGAGGGATTGTAGTTGCTGCCTATGTTGGAGAAGACTTTCTTATATTTCAGAGGAGTAGCAGTGGTAAAGGGTCCAGTGTTACCAGTGACGGATTCATAAAGAGCAGCAGAGAAAGCCACCTTTGGAGTGCCTGAAATAATAAATGACAAGAAAATAAAAACTCTTCTTTCCTCACATAAGAAAGAAAATATTACCTTGACTCATGCTTCGCAGCTCAGTCACTTCTTTTTCCGTGTTTTGCAGCTTTGTCTCCAGCAGGGTTATTTTTTCCATCATGTTTGTTAATTTCTCTGTCACTGCTCCGAGAGTCTGGGCCATAGAGACGACAGAGCTGTCACAGCAGGTTCCTCCTGAGCCATGACTTTTACCAACATTTAGATCCACCTGAGCTTCACATAAAAAGCAGCTAAGCATCAAAACGAAGACTGCGCTCTTCTTCATCTTTGTGGTGGGAGTCCTCTGCCTGCCTTGAAATAAGCTTGATCCAGCACAAAGCAGGAAATGCCAGAAGCATTCCTTAACTTGATTTATTTCTGGACTTTTGTCATCAGCACTAAAAGAACATGGGGCCAAGTTTGTTTACTGCATTTTTGGACTTTTGAAAAAAAAAAAAAAAAAAGCACAGTGTGACAAGATCAAACTCCAGAAGAAAACATACTCATGGCAACAAATTCTGTTATGAATGCTTTTAAACTCAGAAAACCTGCACATTTTATAAACAGTAAAGCCGCAACTGTGAATTGTTTGGATTAAGTTGCTGTGATCTGCACATGTTCTCAGTTCTGATCAGCTTAAATTAACATCTGAAACTAATTTGTAATTATTCATAATATTCATTGTTTGACGATTGTGTTTGTTTTCTTTGTTACACTGTTGATGAGTCGGGTCCGATTGTAGTAGTACACTCTTTACTTAACCTTGATTTTCACCAATGTGGAAGAAACAGAACAGCATCGCATTCAGAAACTGATAATGTAATAAAATACCAACAATAGTAAAGTTTAATAAAAGATTTAATGGCACCAGCAAAAAACAATGATAAAAGATGCACAGCCTATTATACCATTTCAAAATTAAACTTAATATATACAAGAAAATAAATTAATGATTTACAAATAAATAAATAAATACTCTCAATATTTAATGTGTATATTCAGTAAAAGATGTAAATGAGAGCAATAAGAAGAGCCAGCCTCCTCTTGTTTAGTGTAAGATTAGCGTGTAAAGTAAAAAAATAAAAAATAAAGATTCCATCAGAGCGTCTCCTGGTCAACTTCTGTAAAGTGTGGCAGCTCGAGACTCAAAGGCACTGACCATCTGTTTGACCACTTCGTCAAAAAACACACTGGCCAGCTGAGAGTGTAGCAGGGACTTGAACTCGAACGACACCTGAAGGACACACCAGGGCAGAAAAACAGATATTATAGCACATTTTTAAATCATTTAAGATAGTAAACTCAAACTACGGCAGCCCCAGATGGTCAAAAACCCGAATTTTAAATTCCTAAAGGAAGAACATACAAATGAGTTTTATGTAAAGCCATTTAAACAAAATTCAGACAAACGTTTTTTTTTTTTTGTTGCTACTGTAAAAAATTCTTTTTTCATCTTTCTCTATATTTTCTGGTTTTCCAGTTTTAAAAAGCCAGTACCTATTTTACTTTTTTAGTTCTAGCCCGAGGTAGTGTATCCTTTTTATTTGCAAATGTTTCCCACATTAAAACAAGAAATGCCTCGGCCATCACCGGTGGGAGACATTTTTGTTGCATTTACAGTGACTATCCAGTGGGTGGCAGCATTTGTGACAATGCTTTAGCCACAGAGTCAAATGTTTAACACCATTAAATTGATTAAGAAGTTACTTCCCAAGACATTTTAGGACCATTCAGAACTGGGTTGTCCAGTTAAAGTTACCACAAACCCATTACCTCTACTTTCTTAAAACTCAGCTGCTAAACACTATTCAGAGCTATTTTAAGCATCTGGGCCAAATCCCTCCTTCCCTTGTTAGTCCATTCACAGCGGACAAAGCATTAGCCTCTGTCCAAGTCCGGAGTGAACCCTTTAGTAATCACTACCATCATTCATGTCTTTTCTTTTTGTTTTAACTCGTTTCAAAGCGTTACTTACAAAGAAATACACTTTGCAGGAGTCCGGTACATCACCAGTGGAAAACCTCCAAACTGTTTCTAGATGGCTGAACAGAGTCCCATCTCGACACACGGCCTGTTTGGGGATAAAATAAAGTCCATTTAAAATTTACCAGCAACAGGGAATGCAAACATCCTGGGTCATGTCCTGCTTTATTTACTGCTTCAGTCATTGTGTCAAGACTAAAATAAAAGAGATGACTGGCATTTATGCTCAGTGTCATGTGACCAAATACAAAAATAGCATCCAGAGACTTCCTGTTTATACACAAACTAATACACAAACTAATTAGGTCACAGGAAATGCACTCTTTTAGTGACTGTGTTTACATGCAAGACAGCTCAAAGGCAAGGCAAGGCAAGGCAATTTTATTTATATAGCACAATTCATACACTGGGTAACTCAAAGTGCTTTACAGAAATAAAAGACAATTTACAAGATTTAGATTTAGAAACATAAGAAAGATTAAAAGCATTATAAAAGAAGAAGAGTGCAGATAAAAAACATTTTAAGTTGTGGTGTAGGCGGAGCTAAAAAGGAAGGTTTTTAACCTCCCCTTGAACATTGTTAAAGTTGAGGCTTGTTTTACTTCATCTGGGAGGTTGTTCCAGGTTTTTGCTGCTTGAAACTTAAACGCTGCTTCACCAGGTTTAGTTCTAACTCTGGGCACGAACAGAAGGCCTGTCCCAGATGTTCTTAGAGTCCGAGGAGGTTCATAAGCTACTAGCATTTCAGAATTATATTCTGGTGCTAAACCATTTAGAGACTTGTAAACCAGTAGTGCTGTTTTAAAGTCTATCCTCTGAGCAACAGGAAGCCAGTGCAGAGATTTTAAAACTGGACTGATGTGGTCGTACTTCCTGGTGTTAGTTAGAACCCGAGCAGCAGCGTTCTGAATAAGCTGCAGCTGTCTTAACCCTCGTTTTGAGAGACCAGTGAGCAGGCCATTACAGTAATCTAACCTGCTGGAGATAAAAGCATGAATACATTTCTGTATACATTTCATACAAGTCTGGTTGAGACATTATGCCTTTGACTCTGGAAATATTTTTAAGGTGATAAAATGTAGATAATGTAGTTAACTTAATGTGACTTTGATCATGATGACACCTAGATTTCTAACCTGTTTTTTAGATTTTAGAGAAAGAGACTCGAGGTGACTGCTGACACTTTCTCTTTCTCTCTGTGGTCCAAAGATAATTATTTCAGTCTCGTTTCTGTTCAGTTGGAGAAAATTATTTTGCATCCACACATCAATCTGTTCGATGCAGTGACACAATGAATGGATCGGTCCATTTTCACCTGCTGTGAGTGAAATGTAAATCTGAGTGTCATCTGCATAATTATGGTAGGATACACCACAGCTGTGTATTAACTGGCCTAAAGGAAGCATGTAAAGATTGAATAATAGAGGTCCCAAGATAGACCCATGTGGAACCCCACTTGTCAGGGCCATTTGGTCTGAAACACAGTTTCCAACCGAAACAAAGTACTTCCTGTCTTCAAGATAGGCCTGAAACCATTTAAGAGCAGTTCCAGAGATACCTATCCATTCCTCTAATCTTTGTGACAGGATTTCATGGTCCACTGTATCAAACGCAGCACTCAAGTCCAACAGAACTAAGACAGAGACTTTGCCTGCGTCAGTGTTCAGACGGATGTCATTTGTGACTTTGATAAGTGCAGTCTCAGTGCTGTGATGGGGCCTAAAACCTGACTGAAAACACAAACACAGCTTTTCCAAGACGCACTGACATCTCAAACATCTAAATTTGTCATTTTATGTAAAGAGTTGTAATGGCAGCCGTAGTACCTGGTTAAAGGTCCTGTTTATGACATATATTTTCATCGTTCCTAATCATTTTCAGTTACAAGACAATGCTAGGCAAAGCAATCACTGTATGTTATCACAAAACAAAATAATCGTTTGCTGGTTTCACCTAAAAGAGTTTACATTTGAGACTCATTTGAGGCTCAGAAATCAAAGCCAACATAGTTTCTTGAGCAATGTGTGGAATAAATAGTGAGTTTTTTTGGATAATAATGGGATCTCGTTGACAAATACTCTATGGGAACGCAAATACTAATTTAAAGTAAGACTAGTGATAAAGCATAAAGATTACATATTGGTTGCGTTGCACAATAACCCACAAACCCATGCACTATCCTCCTTTGTCACACGTTCAGTGCAAATGTAATCAGGGTTTTTTCACTCGTGCTCTCCCTGCATCTCTTTGTTCGCACATGCTGATTAAATGACCACATTGTTATTGTTCAAACATTTCATGAATAGTCCAGGTAGCTGTACTGAGAAGCGAGGGGAAGCGTTTACTTAACTCAACGGAGCTAACACAAAGCGAACAATTAATTTATAGACAGTGTGGATGTCAGTGGATATGAGAAAGGTGCTAATCTATGGACGGGTGTCATCATTATGTTTAGACCTAGGTTTGTCTCTGGAGTGCCAAGAGTGGTTCAGGTCATTGACACATATCCTGGTGATTATGTGACTGGTGCTGTAAGCAGAATGTGCAAAACCTCATATTCTCTGTAACTTTCCGTGATAGCAGTGTTTGAATAATTTTTTTTTCAAGATTAGGGCAACTCCTGTCACTGCCACCAACTTTGTGGTTAAACATAAGTCTCTCCCAGACCACTTCCTGGCATTTAAAAATGTGCATCCTGCAGACTTTCCTCTTGTGCTGAGGGTATAAACATAAAGAGTAAGGAGAACTGACTGTGTTTATACCCTCAGCACATGAAAAAGTCCCCTGACATCCTCTGGAAAACATGTACAAAGAGTCTTAGGCATCTCGATAAGATTCTTTTACTGCACTGCTCACATGTTGGATGGAAAAGTCTTGATTTAACTCCTTGTCTGTTTTCCCGTTTTGTCGTGTGGTGTTCAGAAATTAAAGACAGTATTCATGCTGGAGACAGAGGCCTACCCTGACTTGGTGGTTTGGGACGAAGGTGACTTCAGAGACGTAGCGCTCCACGATGGGAGGGAATCCGATTTCAAGCTCTGCCCTGGTGTCGCCGTTTCTCGCCCTCACGATCCGAGACTTCTTGCACCAAGGGACAAACTGCTGGTACTGGTTTACACTAGCCACAACCTTGTACATCTGCTCTGGAGTGTACCTAAACACACAAGGAAAAGATTTACCGTCATTACAAGGTCAGCTGTAAGTCAGTGGGATGTCACTGGAGGTTACGCTCACCCTAATGTCCGGCACTCTGTGTACTCTATTCTGCGAGGACTGATGGACGCAGCCAAGTTAAGGAAGCCACGGCCGGGCGTAAAGGTGGTGGAGGTGGGAATCAAGGGTGGGCTGGTCCTTCTTTCTGCTAAAGCCCCACAGGAGCCCACACATCTACAGGAAGAGAAAGTATAAGAGCACATGAATACTTTTGAAAGCTGCATATGCAATCAAAGAATGAAGTTATACTGTTAATTATATTCCTTTGCAGCACTTTGGGTTATTTCTAAAGCAACAGGAAAGGACATGTTATAATTTGCCAATACTTCATGTGACCTGCCTTGGGTTTAGTAAACGTACACAGTAAGAAGTGAATGTTTATTCTTTTTTTCAACTAAATTTTGAGGTGACTTTTAGATAAAAACTGAAGTGTCCACAAACTGGATCTGTTACATTAGAGTCCAATCCTTCTCTCTACAGCCATGTTTTTTATTTGACCTTTTTATTATTATTTAATCTTTAATGCTTGTTTTCAGGTTGAGCATAAGATCTATAGGCTGAGCAGAATAATACAATGCTACAGTACAAAGCAGGGGTCATTAACCTGTCAACTGCATTGTACAAGTAGATCTTAAACATCTATCATAATTATAAATGATGTTAAATATTTGCATCTAATGTGCCATCTTTCTCCTCTAAACATCTTTTTAATGAATCAGATCTTGCATTTACCTGAATGAAATGAAGGAAGTGATCAGTGTGTAAAAACTCAGAGGTTGTTTAGTTTATTGGGCACCACCATGTTTTAATTTGACATTTTACTGAGAAGCATGAATTAACATTTAAATGTAGTCTAAGGTCTGTGAAGGTTCTCAGTCATCCAGGTCACCTTGAAGAAAAGGTTAAAGGAAATTGATCTTGACAATCTCTGGCCAGGATTTGGACATTGATGTCCTCAAAGGCATGGCTTTTCTCTTTGAGGTGGAGCCGATACATCCTCCTGCAACAACAGCGTCACAAGAGGATGTATCGGCACAAAAGAGCCCATCCCGGGGGACCCGAGTCCGCAGTCCACCTCAAAGAGATGACAAGAATCAAATCCATAAAATGGATCAGCCTTCTCTGATCAGCGGAGGTGGGCTACAATTTACAACACTGCTTTGAAACCTAAATCTAAACAGTTTCATTCTGGAACAACAATACCTGAATGGAACAGAGTCACCAACAACTCTAATGAGCCTTTAACGACTCTCACATCAGGAGTCACGCTGTCCTTTCAAGGGAACGACTGAGTCAGGTTTAGTTTCAGGTCAACCTCCTCCCTCTACAGATATAAGCTCAGCTCTTCAGTTGAGCTCAGAAGTGAAAATGTTTCTTGGAATTAAAGACAAAACGTCTTCACCTTGAAAACTGAGTCCAGATGCCTTTGCGTTGGCCTTTTCTTCTTGTAGTCTAATATTACAACTTAATATTACAACTTGTTTCTTTAATCACGTCAAGTATTTCAAACAGACTAACCCTGGAAAAAGTCCCTAAACCAGAACAATCTGCGCATTTTATCAAACTCACGGAGGTTTATCGTTAGCCCTACTTGGTCTATTGATCCAGGTCAAATGGTTAATTGTAATATTGATTTGAGATACTATCACTAAGCCCATGTGCAGATTAGGACAGCATTAATTGATCTAAACTGATAGAAAGCAACAGTTTGAGGTGATTATTGGTTAAAACGCGTTGGTAAACCACATTAAAGTAAATTCTCCTCCTGCTGAAAGATAAAGTCCCGCTGACTGATAATACAAATGCTGTTGCTTTTGTTTTTTCCGACAGGTGCCTTTCATTTTAACTACGGCACAAACGCTTTACAAAACTCACAATATGGCGTCTACAATGAATTAAAAAGTTATATCCAACATAAATGAACATAAATTTTTTTACAACATACTTTTGGGTCGTTATTATCGCCCAGCTGCTCGCTCTGAGAAATGAAAAGGGAAAGTAACTCCACCTTAAATGAGCTCTCCTGGAGTTTCCTTGCGCAGTTTTTGGAAAGCAGGCTTCTGTCAACCCCAGCAGCCTCTTAAAAAGTCGTGCGTTTGTTCTCATGGTCATCGCTGAAGATTTATTTTCTTTTTTTCTTTTCGGAGAAGAGGGGTCCTGTGTCACTTCAGTCAGCGGCAGGACCTGTACCTTTCAGCGTCACCCAATGAAGACAGTGGTGACGCACAGGGAGGCGCAGTTTTGGACCAATCAGAGATCCAGGGCTTCAGCGTAAATCCATTGATTTTAAATGAAAGGCAAAAGTAAAGCTACTTACACTTTTGTTAAACTCTTTTTTTTAAGTGGGTCTTGGGTTTTGTAAAATTATATGTCCATGTAACTAAATACACAATCACATTAGACTGGATTTAAGGCTTTTTATTTAAAAACTCTTTGCAACAATGTAAAAAAAAAAAAAAAGTTAAAAAACAAATCCTAAATATTAAAGTATATTTTTGGAAATGAATAATGATGTCTCATTTTTTTTCACCATTAATACTTCATATTTACTTGATATTTATGAACCTTACACAGATGTTGGTTTATCCCTTGTTGTATTCCAGACCAATTACTCTAGCCTTTTTCATCTTTATTTACAATAAAAATATTTTTATGATGACAGCACAACATAAAGAAAGAGGAGAAAAAAGTAGCATTTGAAAAAAGTCTAAAGAGAACAATAGGCTTGGAAAACAGATCAGGACATACTTAAAAGACAAATAGCTTAAAGCCATAGAGATATTGTAAAGAATTTAAGTCTGAAGTCTTTTTACATTGGGGTCTACGTTGTCCTGAGCTTACTTGAGTCCATGTTTATCGGAGAAGATGTTACTTTTAAAACAATATCTTTACATTACATCAAAATATATAATTCAGATTCTTTGAATATTCCTTTAAAAGTCCAGTAAAGGTGGTTAGCACTGTCACCTCTTCTCTTTTTTTTTCATATCTTAGTCATGTATAACCATTGATGTTTATGTTTTGTAATGCATTTCTGATTTATATTTGACTTGTATAATGGAGATTCTTAAGATGACCCCAGGAAGATTAGCGGCCATTAAATGGGGAGCTAATCAAGAAGGCTCTCAGTACGACACATTTTACATAAAGAAAGAATATAAAATAATAAAATAACCTTAAATATCCTGAATTTTGTATAAAAATAAAGGTGAACAAGCTGGTTATGCTTTAACCTCAGGAAATATGTACCCACCATAAAAATACATAAAAAACAAGAATGAAATTAACTTAATTTAGAGTTTCCAAACTGTCATGTTATTTTATACCCGATGCATTTCTCGTGACTTAACTCTTACGAAATCTAACCCTGTTCCTGGTCTAAGTCCTGCTAATTACAGTAAGTGGCACAGGATCTAGAGAGACTTTAATAGATAAGAGAGGGTTTTAACCTGAGTCAATCCAATCAAACACACACACACAGAGACGCACTGATAACCCTCAGGTGATAAGAGACAGGACCTGACCAGACTGATGTAAGTGTTGCATAAAAGGCCTTCTGTTCAGGCTCTTTATTTACTTAATGAGCTGCTGCTACACAAACAGTGCATCCTATTCTTTTTGTCTTTAACCATTTCTTCATAGATAGGGTATTAGTAACAAAAAAAGTCAACTCCTGCTTAAAAAAGATGGTTATTGTGGCAAATGATAATTACATGTGCTGTCAGTGAGTGGGTAGAGAGCATTATAGCAAGTGGCTCGATTTTTTTAGTCGCTCTATTTATACAAGCAACAAGTCACTGGAGTCTTAGGATTAAGTTAATGATGGTCTTGTACAGGACGCCACATAACACCACACGATGGAGCAAGAATTATACACGGACCGTTTAAAGACACATTTCTTAAAGAGTGTTAAATCCATACTGGACAAATCTCTGCAGCTGCATAACCTTCATTAAAGTTAAAGAGATATAGAGATTACACAAAGGCATTATGGGAAAAGTAAGAGCTTGAGGACTATGTTACAAAAGCTGTAATATTTGAAGCATTCACAGCAGCCGACATACTTGACTCTGAAAGCACAAAAAGCACATGTGACAAGTTTTTCACCTGCTTTAAAGTGTTTATATTAGGGTTTTAACTCATCTCATTTCAAAGCAGTGGGCGTGTATCTTTTTGAAATCGTCATGGCCAAATGCTCCATTGAAGGGTCCCTGTGTATGAAAGAAAAGAGAATTTAAGGCCATTTTAATTTTAGCTGAGGTCAAAATGAGGGCTGAGCAGACACAGTGTTAAAGCAACACAATTTAAGTACAACAATAGAATTACTTTCATTGTGATGGTTGAAGGTCAGGAAAGAAGGAGACTTACCTCTTTAAAAGACAAAGTGCTCCTAGTTTGACTGATATTCCACTTTGCAGAAATGCAATTACAATTTAAATAAAATATATAGGACAAGTTTACAGTTTTCTGTGAGTTTTGCCACAGTATTTCAGTGGGTATATAGCCTGCAAGGTTACATTAAACAATCGATTTATTGTGAAAGTCCATCAAAAACTGGACTAACTGCAGTGAGCCCTCACAGAGAATGGTCCTGATTTCTCCAAATTCTTGTTGGTTTTTGACTTTTTTTTCTCACTTTAGACTTCTCAGTATTGTTTTTGTCCTGTCACGCTGTACAGGTTGTCATTATACTGTATATTGTTTGAAAGCCAGACTAGAAAAAAAATCTCATACCCCTTTAAAAGACCCTGGCTTTCTTGTTTTGTGGACCTTAGTGAAGCAGGGTGTCGCTTTTGAAAAGGATTATTCAGCAGACATTTGTTAATTTTGGTCTTTTGAGCTGGAGTTTGTCCCAGGTTTAGATTTGATGTCACTAGTCTGAACAAACTGCCCTGTGTCAGACTCTGTCATAAAGTCATTGTGCTGATGTCACTGAGACACACAGATGTCACTGAGCCAGCGGTTTGCGTTGATTGATTTTGAAAGTCCCATGAATTATTAACTTTGATCCAGTCAGTGAACTTAACATGTGACTTTATGAAACTCAGGGGATTACAATGATCTCTGTGTTCAGGGGTTAATCACACGTCATTGGGTAAATACAGAATATCTTTCCAAAGACTTTGATCACACTGTGAGGCAAAGTGGCTCAGATCCATTTTTTTTTTTGACTCAATAACTAATAGCTCAATAACTTCTACTAAACCTTTCATACAGCCAGTACAGAAAAATACGCCTTGTTTAAAACATGACTATTATTAATTTGAACCCAAAATGAAAAAAATAAATGAATAAATAATTTCATGCAAAGGACACACAAGAGACATTTTAAAAGAAGAGGATTTATTTAGCTAAAAATTATAATAAAAGAAAGCCATGGCTCCTTAAAAGAGGTCAAACCAAGAATAACTATGGCAATAGTGGACGGTATCTACAGTATAAGTATGTTTTTGTGTAAATATATGAAAAAAGGTACTACTTCTAAGTTACTTACCTCCCTTTACTCCTTTTGGGCTTTGTTTGATTTTAATGCACAGTTTGTTATGTAGTATATATTTCATTTCTCAAATAAACAAAAAAATAAAATAAAATAATATCAAATAAAAATAAACCCCCAAAATATAACCAAATCTAACTCCCAACAGCACAAAGAACAGCATTGCCTCCACCTGGAACACGCTTCAGCAGGATCTGAAGATGTCCAGTTTGGTCACAGTCGGGAAATTTAAAGTTTTTCGAAAAAACTGGAAAATACATCCTTAGGCACTTGCTCCTGTTTTTAATTTATTATTTGCTCACTCTCTATATGATGTAAATAAATTTTTGACATTGTAGTATTTCAATGTGCATTTATATAGTTTATTTTTATAGTAACATAGTGTTTTCTATTGATTGAATGTAATGTATTTCTAAAACAGTTCACCTGAAAATGAGACATGGTCTAACTGTGTGAGACCATGGGACATGTGTCTAACAACTAACCTGTATAAATAAAGAAATTAAAAAAAATTGAATAAAAAAAACAAAACAAAAAAAAACATAATTGCTAAAGTGAAAATGTATAACTAAATTTGTGAATGACAATTGCTCATGGTAAAAGCACTGATAACTGGTTGGCCTATTGTCAGACTTTGTCATTTCTAACTAAACTCACTGGATTTGAAGGTATTGGTAAATCAGTCCTTTGAGTTTAGATGTCATAGGTCAACAGTTCAAGCTCCAGAAAACACTGTCCCTATACTTTGTTTTTATATGAACAGTGTCACTTAGATGTCGACAGGAATTTATATTCAGTGATAAAACAAAACCTCAAGATGTCATCTGGGCTTTATTATCAAGAATTTTAATAAATGAGAAGGTTCAGGCGATGACGGCAGGCTTTGGTCAATCACGTGCTCCAAGCAGGATCTGCTCCAATGGAAAAGGGTCTATTTCAGCAGTGGCTTTAAAACGACAGAGGATGTTACAGAAAATAATCTGAAAACTCATTCAAATCTTGCTGATATGTTAATTTTGTAGAAAACATTCTTAATGTAACAGAATTTATAAATGATTTTGTCCATAAAAAACTTGTCAAATTGGCATGTGCGGCCTTTTTGGAGAGACTGGCCCCACCGTCAAACCTAGGGTGTAATTTTAAAGCCTGAACATCTGTCCAGGAGCACACTCAACGTACACTCAACGTACTCTCAGTGTTTCTTATTTCTTTTACGGTAAGACATAGTCACACAAATGTAATGCCTGACACACTAAACAGTCAGACAGTGGCCTACTTTTTTATTATAGAGTTTCTGGTAAATGACAGTTAGACAAAAGGAAATCAATCAATGTCATTTCCAAACATTAGTAAACTATAATCCTTTTTACTGCCCTTTCCAGTTCAACAACAAATAAAAGTCAGAAGGTGAATCACGTGGTTAAAAATGTAGCACAGTGAGGTTAGAGATTACTTGTGACGAGCCATTAGGCAAGAGAATATGGTTTTATGGATGCTGCTCTTCGTCTGGTGAGAAGATGAGTTTGCTCATAGTGTTGATGTACTGCACACCGTCGGGTTGTGTCGTCTTTAGTTCAGTGAGAGACAGAACTGTTCCACTGGTGAAGTATCTGAACGCAGGCGCAGGAGACCGGATCGCACCGAGAAACACCTGCAGCACAAAACCATTAACTACATTAGTATTTTTGTCATGCAACATAAATTCTGTTACTGTAGCACTGCATAAAGATACCAATTATACCACTTTGTGAACCCCTAGCTTGGTTTCTAACAACTAGGTATATTTACTGGTGTGGAGCTAAACACATTTTAAGTAAAAGAAAACAAAAAATAATAATGTTTGTCTAATGTCTCTTGGCAGCTGATTTCCAGGATTAAAATAAAGTGTTAGGTGTTTTATGGCATTGTAAACATTGTAACAGCGGTATTTGTGAAATGAAATCAGTCCCTGTCTTGCATCCTGCCCACACTGAAGGAGAAACACAAGCCTTCGTAACTACTTTTATCAAACTAGACATATACTGTGTCACTGTGAAACACGAAGCTGGTGAAGCAAAGAGCAAACAAGCATTTTATTAAAAAGGCTTGGGAAAATCTAGACCTTCACAATGTCCTCTGTGTCCTGGGAATCATTTTGGAAAACTGTCCCACAATGCTGCAGGAATCTCTCGTAGAGGCCGAGTGTGTGAGGGTCCACCCGCTCCAGAGACTTGTCGCCGAGTTCAGCCTTCTGCAGATTCATCAGGAAGTCTGTGTTGACCGGGCCGCATTCAATAAGGCTCACACTGCCGAGAAACAACGAGACAGCCTCAAACTTTATTTACATTAAACCAAAGAACAGAGAATCCAGAAGCATGTAGAAGCATGTTTGAGGTAAATGACTGCTCTGAGGTACTTTGTTCCCTGCTAAAGACTGGCCACGATGACTCTTATGTCTGCTTCATTTGTCATTGATTAAAATTCAGATGTCAAAGTCAAGGCTCGTGGACCAAAAACTGGGCTCAAAGCACAGTTGTTTGCAATATAATAAGTAATAAGTAATTGAAAACTGCAACACTGCAAGCTAGTTTTCTGTTAAAAGCATATTGGTAGTGTATTTGTTTTCTAATCGCCATAATATTACCTATCTGGCTGTGTGTATAGACTTTTTAAACAACATTAAAACACTCACTGTATGTTAAAGTTCTTCAGAAGGATGGCTAAACTCTCACAGGCTCCTTCTACTGCAAACTTACTGGCACAGTACACCTCATTGAAGGGAAGACCTAAGAGAAAAGTTGGTTAAAACAGCATCAGATTATAAAAATTACATTTAGTGTCAGAGCTTCTTTAGTCTCACCGTGAAGCCCCCCGGTGCTGCCCGTCACCAGAATACGCCCCTCGCCCTGGGCCTTCATCTCTGGGAGGAAGGCTTGAATGGTCTGGATTGTCCCAAACAGGTTGACTTCTATGATTTTCCTCATAACGTCAAGAGACTGCACCTCCAGTGGTCCCATCAAACCAACACCAGCGTTGCACACTGGTGACACAAAACAATGCATTTCCAATCTCACAGAACAAATGCATAGCTCAGTTTGGTCACATTTAGTAAATCTGTCCTGCTCTTGATCAGTCTTTAAAGCTGCAGTAACATTGTTTCCTTGCATACTAATAGCATAATAGCATAGTTTGTTTAGTAACATACCTAAAATGTCAACCCGTTTTTCCACAACCCTGTCCTGTGCATTCAGGATGGACGTCCGGTCGGTCACGTCCATTTGGAGAATATCCAAAGTGTCCTTGTGCAGGCCTTTCACACTCTCCAAGAGACGCTCCTTTTTGGCCAAGTTCCTCATTGTGGCGTAGACTTTTGACAAGCCCCACAGAAATATTTTTATAATAAACTCAAATACACAGACACTAGGATCAATCTTCGATTTTTGTTACCTTTGTATGTTTTGTCAGGGTCAGACGCCAGTCGGACAGCCAGGCTGAGACCAATCCCAGAGGAGCATCCTGTGATCAACACTACCTTCTTCTCGTTGTCCATTGATACTTTTCCTTTACAAATCTCAGACAAATGTGGGAACAACACCTCCAAATGAGCTGGACAAGGACATATGCTTAAAATACTGTTGTCTGTGTTTTACACATCGCTCTGACACAAGGCCAGTTTATCCTAAACATCTCGGCGTTATCGGCCACCTGGGACACTCCCATTATTCTCATGTCCTTGTGAAGGCAGCCATCCTCCAAGAATTTGTGGGAAACTTATCATGTGACCAAACCAGACCACTTTTATTTTGGTTACACACTGGTTTTGTTGAATTAGAGCAGCACATATTGCACCTGTAATATTTATGAAGATGAGCACTAGGTGGCAGTAGATCACTGATGTCCCACACAAACACAACACCTGTTAGAGACCTAGTCTGATTTAGAGTAATTTTGTCACTGGTTATTGTCATTTGGTGTTTTCTTAGTTTCTAGTGCCATTTAATAGATTTTAAAGCTATTCTGTTATACTATTCTATTTTTAGTGTTCTTGTGATTGTTCTGTGCGTGTTATTCCTGAGCATTACCAATTTACAAAAGCAGCTATAATTACATGAAAGGTCTAATAACTTTTACACATTTTTTTATGTTTTTTAAAGGACTGACCCGCGAGTCAATGTTTGGGTGATGAACATTATTTATTTTGACTGGTCAGAAAACTGTTAAGTCACTGATGAGACAATGTATACTTCAAAGCCACATAGATATGAAGTGTTGTAACTGTATTTCTAAGGGTTATTATATTTTTATTCGATTACATTTTGCTTTAGCATTTAAAAGAGCTGCAAATGTAAAATATAATGATTTAGAGTAGAAGTAAAGTAACAATCTAAAGGCCAAATGATCTAGACTCAAAATCTTTTAACACCAACCTGATGATATAAAAATAGCTTACTTTTCAAACTTTTAAATATTTTGGGATTGGTTAGTTTACATAATTTTTTTAAATAATAACATCTCTGTTTCAGCATTTTTGTTTTTTGCACTGCACCACTAACTGAGCAACATCAATTCCAACAGTTTTGTGGAAAAATAAACATAACTAAGAGCAAATAACATGTGGGACATTTTTTCTTTCCCTTGATCCAATCAGAATTATGACGATAGAAAGAAGGACATGGCATACATTTCCAATAGATGGCACTGAAACCTTGAATACTGTTTAGATAAAACAAGAGCCACTTCATTTGGGAGTGTATTTATTCTCAGGAAATGTCAGGAAATGTCACACAAAATGAATCATGACTTTTTCTTACATCATTTTTAAGTAAAACACTTTATGCAGTCTCACTTCAAAGCCAAACCCATAAAACAACCCAGTATTTAGAGTCAAAAAGCTTCTTTCCCTTGTTTTCTTTAATCCATGTTGCATATTTTCTGTAAGTAGTCCTAGTTAAAAGAATGTCCTCGACTGAAGCAAGTCGGAATTTCCTGCCATTTTGTTGCGTTCCTCGCCTTGAGATGGCATCAGTTTGGCTGCTGTCCCGGTGTTTGTGGGACAGTTATCAGCAGGCCTTCGACTCCTTTCAAATACCAACGGGCATTGTTTGAGAGTCTTGAACCACTTGACCTTCGTAGCTTTGAACGCATTTTTGTTTAAACCTTTTAATGCAAAAGGAAAAGCCATTAGTGCAAGCCTTTAACTTACAAGACAGTTCAAGTCAATACGTTTCTGTCTTGTGTCTCAAGCGATCCTCCACTCGAGCAAAACTTCAAAGAAACTCAAGTGTAGTCTGCACTTCATCTGTTACTCATTTCTTCCTGGAAACTGGGTTGTACGTTTGGGCCGCGTCCGTCTACATGTGGACTACACATTTTTGTAGTTATATAAATGACAAGATAAGATAAGGAGCTTTAAGGTTTTGGGATGCCTCACAGCAGCAATAAGGCTTTTTGCTTTTTCTTTAAAGAATGATTCCTGTTATTTCTTGTGCTTCTTGTACTTTTTATACTATGTATTTGGAATAATGCCTTTAGAACAATAAGCACTAATGTGCCACCATCTTAATAAACAACACACTTCACACCAGTCTGGACCATGGCTCACTATAGACTTCAGTGAATAGCCTTCAGCAATGAGACAAGGAGGCCATAATTGGGAGGAAGTGACATTTGTCCTGCTTAGGTGAAAGAGACATATTGCTAACCCCTAATGCTAGTTGAACGTACTAAAGGACTTAAAAAAGCTCCAAAGAACCATGACCCTTTAAAAAGATAATGTCTTGAAATAGTTCTTTTTAGAGACAAAAAGAGACAGAAGTCTGTGGACAATTATTTTGACGTTTGCTGCAGTGATTGAGTTTTTTTTTTAAATGGGCACATAGTATGTTCAAAACTGGGACATATTGGTGTTTTTCCGGATATTAGTTTGGACCTGGGACAGGGAGGGTGAAAGTGGGACAGTCCCCCATTAAACAGGGTCACTCAATGCCAACATCCTGGTGCAGCATTTTCTTAGTGATGTGTTTGTGTACTGTCAGTTTGATATAAGCCCTAAACCTTCTGCATTATTAAGAATTTAGCATCTGTGATCAGTGCAGGACCCCTATTCTGATCTTGCGCTTAATGTCAGCAGCATAAACTCACCCATTTCACCCAGAAAGGGTTTCAGATTCCCATAATGCTTCACCAAGATGTTAGCCTTAGAGGATGTTAGGGTTTAGCCAACTCACCCAAGCAGGAGAGATGTCACTCAATATGGCTTTCCTGTCTCTTTTTTTCCTTAGCTTTGATGCATTACCCTTGTCTATGATGAACCCTGGTCCAGACAGGTGTGCTAAACCTGAGCTAAAAAGCCTAAACCTTTTACTAATACTGGTCATCTTACCAGGGCAGGGATCTTTTTCCATCCCACTTTGTCTCCATCTCTCTGGAAATATCAGGTATCAGGTGTATTGCTGCATAAAAAGGCCAACATATTCACAACCAAAATGTGACAAATGCTAAAAAGAAATGGATTTGAACCGTGGGCCTAGTATGTAGGCTAGTATGTAAGACAAAAGACTGTTCCAAATAAAAAGACTTTGTAAGAACTTAGGCTCAGAGGAAATGCTGTAGTAAAAGCATCAGTCTTTACGCATACCTATAGCAAACGTGAAGCGTGTTGCAGACATAACACCAGGTTTGTAGTAAGTAAGGCGTCCTCAACAGGACGTCCTTTGTGAGAGTAAAGAGCAGAAGTGAAACAACTCAAGATGCTTTCTGTTGGCTGCGGTAAAACTGACATGTGGGGTTATATGAGGGCAGATGTAGAGAGGCGCAAAACTCCTTAAAAGTCTCCTTAAAAAAAACTAGACACAAATAAAACCAAATTAACAATAACTTTGAGCTTTCCATTTTCATCCATGTTTTATTAATGCACACCTTTAATGTAATTTGGGGTTTAAAACTGTACTTTCTGTGTCATAGGTTTAGGATAGTTAAGTAAAATTACTAGAGACTTCTGTTGAAATATGCCACTTTGAGTTTAGTCATTCAATTTCTTGTTCCTAAAGTAGCTGCAATAAAAAGAGTAAGTATCTCTGTTTCTGTGAAATCGTTCTAGTCCTCTGAACAACTCGAGCTGAAGACTGACAGACAGAAATTTCCTTTTGAGATTTTAATCCGCCATAATAAAAAAGCCCACAATGAGCAGTTATAACTTTATATGCTTCTCAGATGAGTGATGTGGCTCCTACAAACGGCTCCGCTCTGATGTCAGCGAGGAGCACAGTGTCCTCGTGTCGGTAAAGAAAGCCGCCTGAGAAATGCACAGTGTAGTTTTTACATGTTACGCTGGAGAAGAGAGCTTTGGTTTTTCTGCTAAAATCATCATATGTGAAACATGAGAGGATATGTGGAAAATATTAATGGGTCTTAACAGAGGCCGAATCAGCAGAATTTCAAAAACAAATCTGCTAAATGGCGTTTCTTCAGTGTATTAAGTATACTCGGACAAATTTGTCATTCGCTTTGGATTGTTTATTCTGTTTGGGCGTGACGTGTGGTTGGCAGGTAATCGCAGGGTTAACACTTGTAGACATACGCTGATAAACAACCACACTCACTCTCTCTATGGGCTTTTTAAATACACAATACACACAGAGAGACTTTGCTGCAGAACAAACCACTCTGCTAACTTCATTACGATTATTTAAACAGTTATGAATATACTTAAGGGGTATAAGATAAATTTGCAGTTTTTGCTTATTTAACTGTAAAATTGGCATAAACACAAATGTTTGTAAATAATAGTTATATGAACAGATACTAAAGACCATTGTCAGGATCAGGGCTGCCCCAGTGGCTCAACTGGTGAAGTGCAAACCACATATGCTTGAGTTTCTATTTACCTCTTTTTTTCTGTTTTGAGTCTGTCTCCACTGATTCACTTTGTCAAGTAGAAAGCGTTCAAAATTCATTGTCTCCTCCTGACTTCTGACTTGAAGTTCGATTAATGAAGCTAAAGGTATCACAGGTAGTGAAGAAAATGTGGATCAGAGTTTCTATAGCTAGTAATGCTATGATCTGATCGCCAATGTTGGCTACTGTCATGGTGGGAGGAAAAACAAACATGTTTTTACTCGAGTAATAGAGAAGGTGACAGCTGTATGTAATGTAAATAACTGCAACAATAAATGCCAGGTTACTTAAAATATTTTGGGATTGAGAAATGTTGTTAAGCTGGACCTCTAAAAATGCATGAGTGTTCAAATAAAGTCAGTGAAACCATAATTTTAAATATTTTAGTGAACAAGAGTCAAGTGAGGTCAGATTTCATTGGGACATACCAAGCTCTGTCATGTCAAATCAACGTTAATTTCTCCCACATTCCCAGAGTCTGATAGGATCTAAAAACAGTCTATGCAGTAATTTATATCTCCCAGTCACCAGCAAGTTTATACAAGGGCAAAGGCCGCTGGGAATGGAGTAGAACATGACAAATATTTATGTACCACGTAACCAGAGCTACAGTTTGTGCGAGACATCTTTTACGTCATGTTTAACCCGAAAGGTCCCTAATTGACCTAATTGAGTCTCTTGAGGAAGTCAAAGGGTTGTGTAATGGGAAATGTCTGCTCCACGTTGATTCCCTGCATTCTCTTTTTACTAGACACTTCCTGTTCAAGCTGTAAGGAACCCTCATGCGCGCCGCTCTGTGCTGTTACAAGACCCGACCTGCACTGAACTGTCGATATCTGAGTCACGGCTTGAACACAAGGTCAAAACAGGACAGCTGTGGTGAGCCTGCATGCATACCTCGTGCAGCTGCACCATCATGAGGCGTTTTGTTCTGTCAACTTTATCTCCACCTGGTATCAGTGGTGTGGTCCTGCCTGAGCTCCAGCTGAGGAGATGATTCGAACAGGAAAATGTGGACTTTTAATACAGCCTCTGGCATCACAGTAGTGTTTTATACTGAGTTTGAAAAGTGTAGTTTATTATAGATTTGATAGAATGGTTGGAAATGTATAAAATTAGGCTTAAAAAGCAATATAGAATTCATTTGTGGAGTAAAAAAGTTATTTTGCTCCACATTAAACAGTGATCAACATTTTTTTGTGTATGAAGCAGGAAGTAAGCAGGCTGTGAGCGCTGTTTGTATGGCAGCCCCCCCCACTCTGTCTGCCCCAGGTGTGAATGTGTGTGAATGGGGTGAATGGAAGCACAATGGAAAGTGCTTTGGGTGCCCGACAAGAGTGCAAAAAAGTGCCATATAAATGCATGCCATTAACCATTTACCATTAGCAACTGCTCTCAATTTTGACTAGATTAACATTAAATATCAAGAACACAAAACACTAATTAGACGAGATTATTTTAAGTACAAGCAAGATTTTTTTTTTGCTGTCTGCATGGCACTTACACAAACTCTGAACTCAAAAATGTGTCATAGCAAATAAGAAGCATGTGTAGCTTTTTACATGAGACAAGATCCCAATGTTTCAATGAAAATCAGTTATTCAATATAAATATATGAACAAAAGACTTAAAAATATGTTTTATATTTCATTTTATTTTACCACTAGACGGCGTTGTGAGCCACTGCAGCATTCAGTCCACCTACAACAGAAGGTTAGATTAATATAAGGCCTATTCAAATTATATCTGTAATTATTGTAAAAGACAGGTTTTCTCTGACAGGAAGTTGGGGCTCTGGGTTCTTCTGGAAAAAAAAAATTTACTGTCAAAGATTTCCAGGTTCATCCCAAATGTCAGTTTTTGTTGAAAGCATCTGGGAAATTGAAATCACAGACCATTTGCAGACATCACAAAACATCTATAAAATCTCAGCAAAGATGTACAGCTGTATCTTGATTGGTCGAGTATTCCATTCCTCTTTATCTCTTGTGCGTGTGTCCCAGGCCCAGGTGCAGCTGACAGACATCAGCAGATGCTCCATGCCTCACTAACTCACCTGGATTTGGTGGAAAGAGGCGAGTGGTGTCGAGGCACGGCAGGTGAGGTGACTCAGTAGCACTGGTATTCACACCGAGCCGTACCAGTTTTACCCTTTTCACGGTCCTTACAAGAAATACATTCCTCTTTGCTTCTTTGTCCATGTTTACTGCAAATGTCTTAAACCTTTTTGAACAAAATAATGCCTCTTTATTCTTTCTTACAAACAATAACAGGTTCTGGTGTATTTTGCAGTGTCACCTCCACCTATCTCTTTGTCGCTAAGGCACGATTTATTTACAACACTGACTGGACACACTATGAAGCATGTATGAAGCATTGTATCAGCGAGCATTACAGTAAGTGGCAGGGCATTCTTCACACACCTTCCCCTTCTGCCTGATGTACAAACACCTCTCCCTCTTTTCCTGCATGTGTTCTCTTCAGTGAAACACACTTTCTCTGCCTCTAAAATGTACACATTTAAATGAAAGTGGATTTTGTTTTTATGTGACCCTGTCTGATTTGTTCATGTCCATTTAATATTATGAGGTCATTGTGCAGATAAACAGAAATAACAGTTATAACAACAATAATCTCTTGCCTCTGATTGTACTAACATTGTCAAGGCCCAGTGACTGTATTGTTTGTGTACACATAGTTTAAGGTTAGTAAGCATGCAGCTGAAGTTGGTCTACATATTAATGTTTTGAAGACCAAGTGGATGACAACACAAATCATAATCTTACCATTTATTGCAAGCAAATCACGGAGTTTGTCTAACTGGGTCATAAACTCCCCGCAATTTATGATGGATTGATGTCCAGCACCACACTGGCTGAGGTTGGGCAGCTTTTGACAAAATCAAAACAGTGCTAACATCAAAATGAGTATTATATAACCTGAAGTTGAAGATCTTCTGCACCTACATCATGCCTGTTGTATTTTATGGATTGGAGCGTGTGAACAGGACCTCACAATTCTTGCAATTCCAAAACCACATGATAAGTTTCATAATAAACAAATGACTATCGAGCCCTGAAGCTCTACAGTCCCGTCAAGCGATAAACTCTTGGCTGTGAGCATGATTTGCTTAGATCATAAATTGTGGAGACAGATATTCCCTGTTGGTGCACAATCTGCTGCAGGTGGAGAAAGCGAATGATGATGAAGCACACATGGAACAGTATATAGACCTTTTTAATGTAAATGAGTTATGCAGACCGCAGTGTACTTTATTTTGACTAAAGCAGGTAGAGAACATTAGTCAGGGAAGTATTTATGCTAAAGCAGCTAAACGCTACATGTTACATGTCTGTGAAGATCATGTCTAGATCTAGATCATCTTGAAAAAAAGAATAAAGCAAATGCATCTGGACTCAGTTTCAGAGGTGAATACTTTTTGTCTCTAATTCCAAGAGAC
The DNA here is from genome assembly GCA_024349245.1 of Neodontobutis hainanensis. Classification (NCBI taxonomy): domain Eukaryota; kingdom Metazoa; phylum Chordata; class Actinopteri; order Gobiiformes; family Odontobutidae; genus Neodontobutis; species Neodontobutis hainanensis. The sequence continues at coordinate 3,658,582 of JALDNG010000086.1, read as the reverse complement.
TTTATCAGTTCTGAGTTCAACTGGTAAGAGAGCTGAGCTTATATCGATAAAGGGAGGAGTCTAACCTGAAACTAAACCTGATTGGACCAGACTGTCCTGGTCTCATAGTCATCAGCGCTGAAAGGACAATGTGACTCCTGATGTGAGAGTCGTTAAAGGCTCTACCTGTACAGAAACCTAACAACAACACAAGGACACAGTATTATACATGGGTTGTTAGACCTGTGCTTCTCCATCAAAGGCTGTTAAAATTAGCTCTGTGAGAGACTGTCATGTGCATGGCTATAGCAGCATGTCACCATTATAGATACATAATAATTAAAGCATATAAATGACTTGTTGAAAATGTATAATGAACTTGAGCCCATTACTAAATTATTGATACGCATGAGACGAGTATTATTCATCTCTAAAATGTTTACATACTGTTTTTAACTTTCATGAATGGGAAACACAACAACTTTTTCCGGCACAGTGGTTCTAGACGTATTTGAGTATTTCACTTGTAAAGAGGAATACAGCCTTACATATACATATATAAAAAAAAATGATTGGAGTTTGTCTTTGCTTTTAACTAGTACTATTTACCAATACTACCTATTAAATTACATCACAAACCTGGATTGCAGCTACACAAGTCCTAGTTAAATCATCAATACTACTGCTTTAAATTCCCAAGAACATAGTGACATAACGTTTCACAGCTACGGCCTGGAAAACTGCTACAGGAGGACAATTTATGCAAATCACAGACAGCATTTTCAAGTCCTTCCCTCTCGCAGTCAAGCGCAGCATACTGTTCCGTTGCATTGGAGACAGCAATGCAGTCCGTCTTCATTTTTAAAATTACAGCCACATTGTGTCTCTGTGGTTCCCACGGCCCTGCTTTGTGATTGGTCAATGGGTGCCACTTTTTGAAACATGCCACATTTAAAAAGAAAAGATAATAAACCTGCAAAAACAAGTGACACGCCATATCTCCTGCATGTTTACAGTGATCAAGACAGTGTTTTCTGTTTACTTGCAGGCTGTTGCCATGGTTCCAGACAATTTACATTTGTCCCTATTTAGAAAGATCTGTATCTGTACTGCTGAACTCTGAACACACAGGGTTTCTAAGAAAACTAACCCTTGTATTTAAAATAAAGGGCACCTGTATTATCATATATGTCACTGTGAATTCTAGGGCACAATTTCATCTGTGAGGACACAAATCTTTTATTTAAGTCAAGGGTCTTATGTGAACCTAGGAAGTAGTGTATACAACATTTTGTGTTCCTTTTTTTACGCTGCGAGTACAGAGAAATACTTTCTTGGTGTCTTATAAAAACATTTTCCAACTAAGAACCACGTGTCACAAACAATATTTACAGGTCTTTAATGGGGGATATGTGAGAAAATACTTACAGTATAATAAACAAATGGGAAGTGGAATTGAACTTGATAATTAAAGAAAGGACATTTGAGGACATGAGTTGCAATAAAGGTATTAATAGTAATGAATGGAAGGATTTTGAAATGAAGACAAAAATTTGATTCTTTAAGACACCATTGGTCCTTTCAAATTTTTTACAAAAACACTTTAAATTGAGGGATGATGGCAGCCCACTCACATGTCTTCTCGGATTTGCCTGATACTGCAACAATACTTTAGGACATAAGAATGTAAGTGTGAAATTGTAAAAATAAAGAATGTCAAAATCCCAAAAGATCCTCTACTGTTCATCCGAGGACTAACTCCTGACATATTACCTGAAAAAGGTTAGAAGTACATACTCTGTGTTCTTCTGAAGGTGGCAAGGAAGATTATAACAGTGAATGTGAGGAAAAAAACTCCACCAACAAAAACGCAATGAACTCAAAGACTGAAACAAATCTTTATAATAGAACATATGACGGCTAAACTGCAAAGGAAAATGGACATTTTCTTACAAAGATTGTCTCCAGTGACTTCTTGTATGTGTCTGATGTAATGATAAAGGTCCTTTGTCGAGTGTTTGTCGACCTTGCTTAATGTTGTAACTACACATCCAAATTTTAATAAGGTAAAAAAACTAAATGTAGTCTTCTTGAAAAGACATTATCATTAAAGATGCATAGGCACTCGAGTATAGGTAAGGTACATACACAGGGAAGTAATAAATCATAGTTAAAGCAGGTTAAAACCTGCAGGTGTTTCATACTGACACACAGCAGACCGCTCTTAATAAATGTTATTATTATTTTATTTAGTTTTTGGGTCAGGGCAGCTCACTGATAACAGACGTTCACTGGCTGCTCTCTGTTGTTCAAAAGCTGGATGCAGGGGATGGATCAAGTAATTCAGTATCGCATCAGTCCTGTTGTGTGTTGTTGTTGCTCCACTTCTTCAACCTGGATCTTCAAACTAATACCTATATTTGAACCAGCCCTCTCTAATATTTTTCAACTTATTCATTGCCCCTGACTGCAGCATAAAAACCGAATTAGCCATTACTGTGTGATACACTAATTGCAGCAGTTTATTGTTTACATTAAAATATTTTACTTAGAAAATATAGCCAATTTTGGCCTTTCAAGAACATTTTCAATGATTCAAGAGCTCTACTTCAACAACCCTTCAGAAAACACAACACATGATTCATTGTATCTACCTCATTAGGTACAAGACACTGTGTAACAAACTGTATTAACATGTAAGTGCACAGTATATAACCCTATGTATGTACTTTGTAGATACATGTTATTACAGTTTGTTACACAGTGTGTTGTACCTTCTGAGTCATTTAATGATGTTTCTGATACAACACACTGCCATCTTTTGCATGTGGTCAAGGGAGGCTAATAAAAACAATATATTTCAGCACATCTTAGACTGTATGCCTGTTTTAATGTAAATATACTGTATGACTCACTGTAAAAAATATAATAATAGTCACTTCTATAGCCAGCATATTCTAATTTAAGATTGATAAACACATTAGAGCCTGATAATGGGTGTCCTGGGAAAAAGGAAAAGACTGGGCACCATTTTAATGACACAGTTTTAACTCACAGCTGAAATATTTCTGCAGTACAGGAAGTGGCATTGTGTTGTTGAGCATCTTTATTTATAGCTTGTCTCCAACTTCAGTAACGGCCTACTGGCCCTTTAAGAACCAGAAACCCATATTTCATTATATTCTGTGCATAATTACGCACGGGAATTGATCCTAAATTAACCCTGCGTTATGTAAATGTACTTCTAAATCTAAATAGCCTCTCGGTCTGTGCCAGTGTTGCTTACTGTATGCTAAACATTCCCAGCTCTTATCACCCCTCAACATCATTTCCTACTCGTTTAATGACCCAGACCTTCAGCCAAGTCCCTCAAGTGAGCTCTCTTTAAGTGCTGCTACGTGCCTACCAAACACACTTCCCCTTTTTACTCGTGTTACTGACGCTAACCCTAATTTTATTGCTGATGTCGATGGCAGTTTTCCTGTCTTCCTTTTCTCTTAAACGCTCACCACTTCTTCAGAGGATTTAAAGAGCATTAGTGGGTAATAAATGAGGTTGCAGTGACATGTCGCGGTATCTCCTTGCGGTGGCAGCAGATGGATTTGTCTTGCGGTTGCAAAAGGACAGGGCAGAGGTCAAATGCGCTGTGGGAAACGTGCTGTGCTGTAAAAGCCTCTGGAAACTTTGAAAGTCTTCCAACGTGGATGAATTTCCCCTAATCATACTTGCTGCATGAGTGCTTTATGACCTATAATTTTGGTGAATGGACGCAGTAGATAACGTAGGCAAGAAAAGCTCATGATTATTAGCTTAGTAAGTGCAGTTATATAAGTGACATTTTCCCACAAAGCAAATCAAATTCTTGGAGTGACATGCGTGGCAATCCTAGGGAAGGGCATGTCAGAAATGGACTGGTGCTGCAGCCACATATGGGCATCGTAGCTCTGAGCTGATGGGCCGGTTTGACGCTTCTTGAACTTACCAGTTACTGCTCATCGCACAGTTATGAACTCGCCCTCGGATTCCTGAGGTGTTTACTGCTCATTTCTGTCCGGTGATGGATTAATGAGCATTAAAAAAAGTGAAGGCGGGGTTCTTGACACTTCAAATGAGCGCAAAGACATAAACCAGTCAACACTGCAGTCGTGGCACTAATAGAAAAGTGATCGCTTACTGTTTAGCATCAACCTGTAATTAAAAGGAGAAGTAAGTGGTGTTTTGATAATATAATGTTTAAATTGCGCCATAACCAAAAAGAACTCACTATTATACATGTTTTTAAAAAATGTGTTGGCAACAACAGAGGAACAAAAAATACATGGAACGTTATCTTGTCCCCTTTTATTTATTTAGAATTAAATAAATGTGGTGACGAGCCAACACTAATAATAAAAGATATAGCTGGTATAGAGCTGTATTTGACTTGACAGTAGCCTTGTGGACCTGTGTAAAGTTAGCGCCCCGCGTTATAGGAAATCAATAAAATTCTGTCAGATTGTGGAGTTGATGATTTATATAGGTTATCCCTGCACCTCAGGCCCCCGCAGTGTCCAAATCACAAAATGGTGTCATTTAGGCAGGAACATGTCTAGATTTTTTTTCTCGGGAAGAAAATGTAGGTGTACAGTCTGTAGAAAAGTGGCACACCTAAATAACTTTTTTGTGTTTGTTTTTTAATACCCTACAGTCTGCTATAGGCACTGCAGCATACTTTTCCTCCCGGTGTGGTCAATACAGGGTCATTTGGGCCCCAAATTTTGGCCCCAGGACCCTCAGAGGGTAGCTCAGAGGGTTATGCTTAATTTTTATTCTTATCAGAGGGTTATGCCAAGCTTTACTTAAGTTGTTGCCAAGAGGCGGCAGGGTCCAAGGCACCTTTGCTTCGACCCACTTTTCTTAAGTGTCTGTCAGTCTTGTTCTGTGATTGGCAGTTGCTGGATTCTTGCCACACAAGCATGCATTGGAAATAAATGACCTCCAGCTGTTTTAGTCAGTTGTTTTACTTTTGGTCCCTTCGAAATGTTCTCACAAAAAAGTATTTTAGAAAATGTTACTAAAACTAGTTTTTCTATATGAAAATAACACCATAATGTTTTGGACGGTCCCTGTTGCCGTCTTAAGTCAGGCACTTTGTTACGAGCTGGCTCTTACAGCCGTAAAACCAGGCAACAGTAATAATAAACAATGTTATATTTATTACATACTTCTACTGTACTGTACATGTTATTTAACAGCACTAAAACACTTTTATTATTTAAAAAACAATATAATTTAATTAAATGTATTATTAATTATAGAGGCTTACATAATGAATGCACTGTATGTTTTGGTAATGTTTCCAGGAAGTGGAGAGGACCTCATGTTCCTTTTAATTTGGTTAATTCATGAGCGTCTGACTCTCACAGTCGACAGGCCTGGATCATATGACTGTGTCTCGGGGGCTTTGATCAGTGGCTCACAACGTTACCGCGCTGGACGAGTGCTGCTGACTTTGTTAACGGCAGGCTCAAGACAAACCTGCCGTGACTCCAAAGGTCCCGGGGAAAGTCCTTGATAAGAAACATATCAGGCTGTATTTGGAAACAGGATCTGTATTTTTGTGTCCTTAATGACTTTTGGGCTTTGTAAAAACTATCAAAGGCATGGCTTCATTATTCCTCCAAGAAATATGACCCGTTTTTTTGTTTCCCGTATTATACTCAAATTCCAAAAAAATGCATAATGGGATTAAGAAAGGTTAAGAAACTGTCAGAATAAATTCTATAAACCAGAAGTGAGTGACTCGTGTACAGAAGTCTTAACCTGACTAGAATATACTTAAGGGAATAAATAATAATGAAAATCTTTACACTGAATAAACTGATGCACACAATCTATCTTACCGACTGAAACCAAAAGAATGCTTATTGTTGTACTTTTATCAAAAACATGGGTATCATATAAGACTGTTTTCAGTTTTAGATGTTCACCGAAAGCTGGGAATAAACTGGAAAAAATCCTATACCTTTTACTGCAGTAAAATATGATTGTACCTGGGGTGCAGTGGTTCAGTGGTAGAGCGGTTGTCCCTCTGGAAGGGTGGTGGTTCGATTCCTGCTCTCCCCACAGATCATAATGTTGTTGTGTCCTTGGGCAAGACACTTAACCCACCTCGCCTCCAGTGGTGTCAGCTGTAACACTGGTGAATGGAAGCTTAATGTAAGTCGCTTTGGATTAAGGCGTCAGCTAAATGTAAAATGTAATTATACCTTCCGCCTCTTGCTCCTCTTTACACAAGGATTAGCTCTTAGCTCTCCTACTCACGATCCATATTTCAGGTTTGAATGGTCTCTTTAAATACCGGTGATGAAATACAAACATAACTTGCTTGTCAGTATTTAAGTTGAAGACACCATTGGTTGATGTTGTTTTTGTTGTTAAAGTAGTGCCTTAAACTGTTTCAAAACAGATCTTGCCCACATTTTAATTCATCTCAGGATTTTCTGCAGGACCAGGATTTGTTATTGTATCACTCATTGATGTCAGAAAATCCACCAGTGGTCACCTGTGGTACTGCATTTCCCCCATAAACTGGATGTAAAAACATGCTTTTGTTTTGTTCTGTACTTTTTATAATAGTGTTTTTTTTCATTTAACAATAACAATGCATCTTCTACAAATTTCACATGAAACAAATGCCCACCCCTAACAGTTCCCTGACCCAAGCATATACTTACATTACAGTATTTTAAAGAGAGGCAGTAGAGAGAAAGTTGATATAAATTCTACTGCACTTTTTTACAGCATAGAGGGCAGTCATACTATTTTTACAACCCAAAACATATGTGTTCGGTTCTTCTATACTATAAAGGGTTTATTTTGTGATGTGCCTCTCCGTTTTATGTCAAAAGCAGAGCAGACTGAGGGCAGAGGGCCATACACTAATGAAGGGGTCCATAGTTTCCATCCATCCTCAGCTCTGCCTTTCATTTAACAGGGACGTGGCGCTGGATTCCTTCGGCCTGGCCTTGCGTCAGCGGGGGATTCCTCAGGGTTCGGCAGCTGGGCCCTACATTTTTGCATAGCTACCCGTCTACAGCGCTCACGCGACACAGCAGCCGCCACAGCAGACAAGTCATTTCCTGTGGCCCCGTCCGGAGTGAGGGGTGTGAGAACCGAACGCGATAGAGTTAGAGTTATGTCTGAAGAAGGCGAGCGGCGGTGGCACTATTGCACCGAGACAACAGACACTGCATTCACGAGAAAACAAAGGGCAATTGAGCGGCTGTTAACACAGTAGGCCCTGTCTGTTGTAAATACTGCATGGGAGTCCAGATAAAATGGCCTGATAAGAGACAGTGACCAGTACAGCTGTGTCCTAATAGTCTTCTGATTAACTTTTTTTTTAGTGGATCAGGGGTTTGCCAGAAAGCTATTTTCATCTGTGGTTCCTGCACAGATGGTACATACATATTTTAATGCTGAAGACCAAAGACACAGAGGAAATCCAAACACAGGAAGAACGTGCAAACACCACACAAGAGCAAGCCCTGGCCTGGGCATAACGCTGCAGAGATAACCATGCTAACCAGCTAAAAACCTATCCAAAAGCTTTATGTGGTATTTAATTACAGCCCCATCTTCTCCAATACTGACACAGTTCTACACGGCTTAAGTTTACATCAGTTAGTTTTTTCCCAAACATAATAAAATTGATTGTTTAGGTTAAGATTTGCACATAGTTTTACAGAAGAATGAATAAAGGGATTGGTGTGTAGGCATTATAAACCTGTTATCATTAAAAGAAGAATTTGTTTAAAGAACTAGCACAAACAGCTCTTACACTTATGAAGAAACAAGTGGCTGTACAGGAGGTGCTGTTTTAGCGTAGCTATAAAAAACAACTGTCTGTCATTAAACAACATTAATATCTGTTTTTTCCTTTTTACATTTACTGCCCTTTGTTTGTTGGCCACTTAATTGTATTCCTGCTATGACCAATATTATCTTCTCATTGCTGTAGATGGCTATTAAAACAATGTATGCTCCAACAATCAAGCTCTCTCTGCAACAACGCTGGAACTAGCTGTCTTTTTTCCAAACCATAAACTTGTCTAAACTCTCTCTTAATTTAAAATTGTTTAAAGTTGAAAATGCCATGACACTACAATGCATAGTGTGTTATGAGTTTACCCTTCTGATTTAATGTTATTTATATTAAGCGCTTGCACTATAATGAGCATTTCTGCCATTATCATAGAATTGCATTCATAACAATCATTCTAAACACAATGAGGAATGCCCCAAATCTTGTTATCTGGTGAATATATTAATGGTTTTCAAATGGGAATGCTGTCCAGGAGGCAGAATTAGAGGCCTGTACGGGGCGAATGACCCCTCAAAGAGCGGACACTCCCATCTGCCGAGCGCTGGAGTGCTTTATGTCCCCATTCAGTCCAAGGAGGGGGCTGTGGACCAATAAACAACAGGCATTTTAAACAATTATACATGTTGCTCCAGTGGCATTATGAGTTTGACTGATGTGCTTTGGTTGTAGCAGAAGCATGTTCGGTCAAAAGGCAGAAAAAAAAACCATTGTGGAAAAACTGCATATTTGGCATTTGTTTTCATGGTTTTGGAGCCTGATTTGTGATGCCACTGGTTTAAAAGTGAAGTGGGCGATAAACAGTTTAAAACACGGAGGCCTGGGGGCGGATAGATTAACTGTGTGTCAACTATAAGTCATAGCTGGGGGGTCCTGCGAGTGGAAAACGCTGGCTTGAAGACACACTGTGGTCTTAAGGTGCCTCGCTGGGAGGTCTTCGAGGGGGATCAGAATATAAAATTATGGGAGCCAAAAAAGCAGCCAGGGTCTCATTCAAGTTTATAGGGTCTTGAGTCTGGATTTTCTGAGACTCAAGGAGTATTTGTTTGTGTGAATGAGAACAAAACACAGGAAATCAGCAGCGGGATAAATGGGCCTTAGCCAACACTCGAAAAGACGGAGGAAATGGATTACAGACCTAAAGCTTGTGCTGAGTGGAAAGATCTGCAAATTTAAGTCTTGTTACTCGTGCTACCAAGTTGATATTTTTTACAGCTATTATCCTGGTCTCAGAATCTCTATTCTAATTGTGAATGTGTGCATTATTTCTCAATAACATAATATTTTTTAAGCTGAACATCAATCCTACATTTACGTCCACTGCTTGGATGTGAAGCAAGTAGTTTGAATTAGCCCATTTAACTGGACTAAACTGCCCAAGTCTTCTTTAGCATTAGATACTATTTAACAACTTTATTACATGAACACTGACTCATTTTGTGAAAATCAACTATAATACCACTTTCTGAGATGAAATACAACAACGTCAGCCACATGGCAAAACCTTTCAAGGAGCACATGGCGGCTGCATGTGTGACATACTGTTACTTTTTTTTGTAAAAGACCAAAACAACCCATAAATAAGTAAATGGGATATCAAAAAACTATTTTATTAAATTGACTAACTTTTTCAGAGATTCAGTGGCATTGAAACAAAAATGTTTTACTTTACTTTATCGCCCCTTATTTATTTAAACTTTTCCATCAACCACACCTGCCTCTTACTTGTGGACAATCAGCTCTTTTGTAAAAATTTACAGAACTTTAGTTTATTTAGAGTGTAGAACTATAGGATATTGACAGTCCTTCCTGTCATTTTAAAGGGTGCCACAGAGTTGAAAACATATGTCTGTCTTTTGTTAATGTCCGCACTTATTGTACCATCGCCAAAGTGACACAAAACAAACACAAAAGCCCTTGCTGCGTGCTCCAGCGGCTAATCATTAGCACGGCAGTGACCTCTGACCCCAAGCAGACCTCATGTGACACATGTTCACACCAACCTGCTGTCGCTGGAGTCGCTGGGCCGTCACAGAGCAGCAGCAGTGGAGTAGAGCGTTTAATTAAAGGGTTCACAGCAAAATATGACTCTTCACTGATCTGCTCGAAACAAAGGTCTTCAACTGGTGGGCTCCGGGCCAATTCTGGACAGCTACAGGACTGTATCTGGTCCCAGTGGTCTTTTCACTGCTTTGCCAAATATCTTACAAAGTCTGACTAAACCAGGGATAAAACAGGACAACAGCAGATCTCTTGTGTCACTTTCACCTCTTCACATAGAAGGTCACATAGAAAACAAGTGTTCAGGAAATCATTTTCTAACTAAAAACAAATCTCCTTAACTGTGCATTAAATATATGCTTGTATTGTTTCTACATTTTCAGAACTTATTCCAAATTTCCAAATTTAGAATGGAATAGGGTTTTGTTAAAGTCACCAGAAAATGGCAAAATCAGGAAGCAGCTTGTTGCATTCACCTTTAAAGCTTTGTTGTATGAAATAAAACTTGTTTTTCTGCCCTATTTAAAATTTCCCCCAAAAGCAATAGAGCTGCATATTTTACTGCTAGAGGAAACTCCCACAAAATATAATTAATAAATGTAATTGTCTGGTTGTTTACTATTGTTCAGAGTTGAGTTTTCAAAGAGGATTTTCTCCAAAGCATAGGCTTTTCCTTTAGCTTCATTCCCACTGCTTTTTAACTTTCTTTACAACAGTTTTCCCTCACATTACCTCTGTCTGCTGCTGCAACAGGGGTTTTGCCCGTGAGGTATATCCCCCACTTCCAACGCTCAGCTGCCAATTCAAATACATTTTTTCCGTTCTTCTCTTGGACCAGACCTCCCGTATATGTCTCCATCTTCTCTGTTTTATTCACATCATCATTCTTGCTCTTTGCACATTCACTAAAACCTAATCCAACATTGTCCAGAATAAGTGTTGTGAGTCATTGTGATCTGTAATACCTATAAACTATAACACAAATATTTTATGTTCTGCTTTTTCTCAATTTAATGCGTCCTAGACAAACATTTTTTACAGTCAATGAAAATGATTAAAGTAAAGCAAATTGTAAATGCTCTGTTAAAGCTGATTTGTACGTGTAGTGTTTGCTTTTTTGCAAAAATGCAGGTTGCAATATTCATTGACCAAACAGCACACAAACAACAGGTGGTACCAAAATATGCCAAATACTGCCCTATTCTTTATAATGGAGACTCCACCTGACCATTTCATACTAAAAACTTAATACTTTTGGTTTGTTTTTACATTAGAACAATTATATTTGGTGCAGGTAATGTTGACATGTGTCTGTAATTTCAAATAGTGTTTGAGCTTCAACAGACTTCATCTAAAGAAATATTAATCCAAATATTGTTTTTCTTTTTTTAGGCGGAGATCTTTTTGGGGTTATTTTGCTGTTTTCCATCTTGATTTATTCTGAAACTGTACCATTGCACATTCAAAATTTCTGGGAAATCTCACAAGTGTCCCCTTCATTTTGACCAGAATTATTGAAATACACCTTACAGAGATATAGTTAATTTACTGTGGACATTTTGAGCAAACACACCAAAAAACAGGCTCGGGTTTAAAGGGTTAAGCATGTGAACAGTTATGGTAGCCCTGTAGGGCCAAAAAATAGTCTATGAACAAACCCAGTGGAAAAAGATGAGATGCTGATTCCACTTTAAAAAAAAATGATACATAAACCGTCAGGCAAGAATGTTGGTCCACAAGTGCTCTGTTTGTCCTTTCCAGACACCTGTAGAAACAAGAAAATTAAACCAATTACATCTTCTCCTTGGTTCGATGGAGCTTTAAAGATAGACAAATGCAAAATGTGGTATTCTTGAAGCAATAATTTATTATTGACAAACATAGCATTGACTACAACATTTTACACCAAACCTGTCTCCTTTAAAACACCATCTTAAAAGTGAATTATAGGTTCATAATATATCAGTATGGGTGAGTACTCCATAAGTCCCCATTCAGAAGGTAAACCCAAGGCTTAATTCTTGCCTCCGGTCATTCAGAAACAATGTTGTCAGGCTGCAATTACTATTTTTACAGCTTTATCTTTCTGTGTCATTAGGCCCCAAATGGAAAAACAGCTATTTGTTTTGTAAGCCAACAAAGAAGGCAGATAAGCGTTTGACTGATGGCCACTGGTGCAAGACTATTCCAGCCACTACTTCTCTCTTCCATCTGTGCTTTGTGTGAGCTAAAACTGACTGGTATCTGCATAAAGCTCGACTTGTTTCATAAAGAGAGTGTACAGTCAGTGGGTCTGCATGGGAAAGGCTTCATGTCGCCCGTTGTTGGAAGACAATATGGCACAGAAACAGCTGACAGAGTCCTTTCTAAGTTGGTCTGTCTATGCTGTCGGTCGGTCTGTCTGTCTGCGGTTGGTTAAGCCCTGGCTGCATCTGTTCAGGCCCACACCCCATAATGTCATTTTACACTGGTGTCATGTCTAAATATGAATGTGTTTGGCCAATCAAAAGCAAGCTATGATGCGTTTTTTTTGTTTTTTTTTTACAGGCTAAATTCACCAACCACTCATCATTAGTTGATACTTATAGAAGAACAGGAGATATCTATGACAACTGCTGTGAGTTATTTGTCCTAAGTCAGCACCAGTCCATTTTCTGAGGCCTATCGCATATCCAACAAACTTCTCCTTGTTCTTTAAAGCCCTAATATTTAATATCTGTTGTGTAATGTTTAAGTCCATACACCAGAAAAGGAAATCCATTCTCATCTGCTTTAATGCTTAGAGCAGGTAAAAGCTAGCTACTTGGTTTAGATTCATGTCAAAGCTACTTATTGCCAATGTTAAAACTGCCAAAAACCCTGGGGCACACATCAGAGCGATCCTGCTCTCCCACCCTGTTTCAAGGCTGTCTAAACTTCACTGGGCAAAAAAAAATAATAATAATCTTCTGCAAACCCATGAAATACGGCAGAGGGCAGACAATGGGCAAATAGACTGTTGATGAGTGACAGCACCAACTTGGAAGCCACTCTTCGGAGTCATACAGTATGTATAAGCCTCTCGAGGAGTGGATGAGTCAAGTACATAGTACAATGCAGACGTGTGTACATGGTTTAAGCAGCAGGAATACTGCGTCCAAGCTTATTCAGGAGGTTAACATCTGGTGAAGGAGGCACAGAAACCAGTTGTAGTCTTGGCCAAATTTTGATTTAAAGTCCAAAACAAGAACAGGCTAAGACAAAATAAGAATAAGAGGACTTGATAGAGCCACTGAGTTCACCAACTCATGTGTAACTTTGAAGACATGTGGGTTATCAAAGGACAAAACTCAGCAGCACAATATGGTATCAATGGACAAACCTTAATCACCTGGCTTCTTTCATTGTGCAAGAACATTGTCTTTTAATGCAATGAAATATTTACAAAAGTAGTAAACAGACTAAACTCAGAGATAGACAGAGGTGCTACATGTTTTTGCTCTTTGTCAGTGTGAGTTTGGTTTTTATATTTTAGCTTTAGCCTGACAGGAAACAACACTCTTATCACCACAACCACTACCTTTTCGTGCAAACGTTGCCTTTTAGACGTGTCTTAGACTCCACTTCAGTTATTATTTCTCATGTTAAGTGCTCACGGTTACACGAAGCGAGACAGGATGTGGCACAAACATCTGCGTCGTTTGCGTCTACCTTCGGCTTTGATCACTGCTCGAACATTGTCTTTGCATTTGCAGAAAGCCACACAAGAAAACAAATCTGCAGTAAAGTATTTTACCAGAGAATTTGTGGCCTTTTAAATGTGCTCTTCACATTTCCATCGAAATCAGTGTAATTAAACAGAAACATTTCCTCCCAGCGCTCTACTCCATCTTTCCTCACGTTTTGCCATCTGCTGCGTTTACCCTGTCAGTTTTTCCTCTGCAATCTTCTGGTCAGGGCAGATGAACCAAAACCAGCCATTCAGATGTGTTTAACATGCATAAGCACTGTCCCTGAGGAGGAGGGGTGAATAGTTTTTTAGGGGTTGGCTTGAACTGGAGATGTAAGCGAAAGAGTTTATCATCCGTTTGTGAAAAAACTCAACTTATAAGTACAGACAGTAACAGTGAATCTTCACATTTGCTCTTCCAGGACACAATAAGAATGCATGTAGCCCAAATGGTTTCAGCCTAAATGTGATAGTGCTATGTTGAGATGTAATGGCAAATAAAGCCAGTCAAAGGTGGGTCAAAAATCAGCCAAGTCAGCCTTGAAGGCAACATACCATAATATTTCTCCACTGTGGCTGTGGTTAGAGTCTATGGACAAGTTCAGCTTTAACGTTACAAGCGCCAATAAACTTTGTGCCTGCTTCCCAAGCTTGGACTTTTTTTTAATTTTCTGGCCCATTGTACTGTATTTGTCAAAAAAAGGCATCAAAATAATGTTTGTTTAAAAAGGATATATATTAATTGTGTATTATGTATATATTGTATGTATTTGGTTTAATTTAAAAAAATCTATCTGAAACCACTAATGTTATTGCACATAGATATAAAGTGGCTTTGGTGTTTCACATTCTATTGACCCACTATTTACAGTCTCTACTTTAAAAATGTACGAAAACACTAGTTGCAGCTTGTTTTTTAAATAAAAACCAGTTTTTTTTTTTTTAAATCCCTTCTGCTGTGTTTTCCTCTTGTTGTCAAAAGGATTAGGAACTTATCTTTTAATAGAGCGCTTCACGTCAGCTCCTCACGCCATGCTGTCGTGTGGATCTGAAAGAACTCTGATGTTTGGGGACCCACTGTTCCTTATTGCTCGTCTGGCCCCAGCGGAGTTTGTCCTCTTTTGTTTGTTAGCCGCAGTGGATGTATGTGGCAGAATATACCAGCGACCGAGGAGAAGGAAGGGGTTAAGTCTTGGGTTGTGTGTGTGTTAAGAGTTTAAATCAACTCGAGCTACTGGGCCATTTAGTTTTATGAGTCGTGGGACCTTTGCTACTGAGGTCAGGGCAAACCGATAGAGACGGCACCAGTGTGTGACCTGGCCTCATTGTCGCTCTGAGGATTTATTGACTTGTTGAAAGAGTGACATCATGTAAACAGTGACACACACGCTATCTCACCAAAACTAATCACAGGGACATTCAGCTTCTTTTGCCAAAACATCAGCTGCTTGTTAATTACAAATCGCACAACATATGACAGATAAGATATATTTTTAAGCAGCTAAAAGAGGCAGGGAACACTTATCGACTGAGGTGAGATTAGCAAATAGCACTGTACAGCCTCAACCCATTCATTAAACCGAAGCCTCTTGCTGCATAAACAATAGTTTATAGCTAAGAACTGTCAACAGAGGCTTACAACAGCCAGCACTCAGCTTCTGTAAGGATTCAATCGTTTTGCAATTTTGCAGAGCGGGTCTTGTTAACACGACATGTTTCGTAAAAAAAAGTCTGATGGGTTTTGATTTGACATGAAATGTTTGTGTAAAGCAGACAATTACAAAACTGAAGGAAATACGGGAGACTTTAACTAGTATCATTTGCTTGTGCTGCACTGTGGCAGGCTTCAAAAAGACGATCGTAGGGGCATTACCGTAAACGGAGTCACATTTTGAAGAATGACATTGGACATTTTTTATGCTAAACGCCAAAAAAAAAACGTTTGTCAATAACATGAGCTGTGTCGGCTCTTTAGCACACAACACGAGGAGCATTATCGGCCAACAATGTCAAAGGCAGCATGATCAAGTGTTAGAAAAACGGCAAACGACTGCCAATGTGTCAGTGAGTCAGTGAGTGGACAGATATTACAAGCAACAAGTCACTGAATCCTTGGGACTATGTTCTGCTGGACCTGCCACATGGAGACTCCAGAGTTATTCACAGCATTTACTGTTGCAATGGGACCTGTGCCTCCTCATCAAACACGGTTAAATTGGGAGCTGCCTGACAAGACTAGTATTGCTAAAGCGCAAAACATACATCAAGCTAAACTGTACATGGCTAGTGTTGACTTAATATGCAAAAGAAGTAAGACATTTAGCGTTTTCCATGCATCGTCTGCTAATTCGAAATTCCATCAGTGCAACAGTGACAACATGAAAGTGTTTAATACTGTATTTTTACTTAGAGTGCTCAATAAAATGAATAAGAAATATAGCTTCTTCCGTTTCAACACAAGTGACAAATCTACAAACCTGTACATTTCTTGATGATTTCTCAGTTTGAACCATTTTTTTAAAGCTACAAAACAACAGGAAACAGCCATTCTTCCTTTGTTTATTCAGAAGTACGTACAGCACATTCTAAACCAGCAACTTCTGACGTCAGTAAAAGGTGAAAGTTCCGCATTTGCACTTGGACTCGATGCAACTTACAAGAAACATTTCACATTTTAGCTAAAACTCAAACCGCTTTCTGTGTTTTGCTCAAGAACACTTCCAACAGTTAATGTTCACATGACACTGAGAAGTTTGAATTATTTGCTTCAGTCTGACTAAAAGATTTTTTTAAATGTATGTAACCATCATGTCAGCTGGCCAGTAATACCCATTCCTTTCCCACTAGGTAGAAATCCTGGTTTCCAATGGTCAGTGTTAATCTAAGAAATGCAGACTGTGTTTGATGCTACAGTTCTCCGGTTGGTTGTTACATCCAGTAGCAGTACAGGCTTTGTTCATTTGTATTGTCCCCTGAAAAATCCAACAAAAAAAATGGATGTTTTGAGGCTGGCTTGTTTGTTCTTCTTCATTTTTGAGTAAGGCTATAGTCCGGTCAAACTGCCTAAAAGTGTAGCTATAAACTGCGAATCTGAACAAGATTCAGGGAACATCTTTACCCAAGGACATCTTAAATCATTGCACGTTTTGAGAACATAATTTTCATTGCGTTTTCTGTTCCATTTCAAAATTTTGCTTTAAATTGATTTCATATTTAGTAAAAATTTAAAAGCCTGCTTATGGTGGCCTTGAAAGTCACCACAGAAATACAATAAAAAAAATTGACTATGACTTCTTGTATTTAAAAACTGAATTTCCTTTATTACATCTGAAGCACCTGGACCTTCAGGGCCACAATACCCTGTTTCTGAAAAGATAAAAAAAAATTCAATGTTATCAAATGTAACTGATCTTAACTGCGGGACAAAGAAGTGAAAAGAAAAGACACGGGACTCTCCTCTGTGTCACAAAATGAAAGCCTCAAACATTTAACAGCCCTGTGGCACCGGACCAAAGAAAAACAGGCTCACATAATGACGAATCCTCTGTTAAAAAGCAACAGTTACCGAGAGAGAGAGAAAAAGACTGCTTTGAAACGAGACAATGCTCTGTGTGTATTTGAAACACCTTTATAGGCAGCGCCTGAGCATCATTTGCCCTGCCCTTTTAACACAGATTGTGACCCCTGCACAAAGTCTCAAACCTTTCAGGAATGCTGTCGCCAGGACCACAGAAACCAAGACCATGTTAGACCAAACCCAGTCCGGATCTACTTTTAGGGACTGAGACCAAGACAAGATGGGATAAGATACAAAAGGAATAATAAAAAAAATTGGAAAAGTCCAGTCTTAAACCAAGAGACAGAGACAAGACAAATGTGACATGCAAAGCAGCCAATCAAAATTCAGAGAGTATATCTTTGACTTGCGTGATGAACCACGGCAAGGAAAAGGTCAATAGTTATCTTTCTAATATATTTTATTCTCATGTTTAAGTGTGACATTAGAAACCACTTAAAGTTACTACTCAACATTCAGCAGAATTGGAGTTTCTTGTACTTGTACTCATTCAACCTCCTCTAATACTGCAATACATACACGTTTGTTTTCTAGAGCGCTGTTTGGACATAATGTACTGGGAAAAAAAAGCAGATAAAAGTCTGTTAAAAAAAATTTTAAATCAAAATGTGTAAAAAAATGTTCTCCAAGTTAAACATCTTAGAAAGCAACATGGCACTGAAATCTGTGAAATCTGTGTATGTTTCTCCAGAATATATCTAGGAACTTTCTCAAAGCCATTAAAATCCACTTTTACATAAAACAGATTCATATCTTATACGTTTTTATGGACTGAACCCAGACATAGACCTGTACACCCTGCACAAAACAAGTCTTGTGATTTCTTTCCTGGTCTTAGGTCTGCTTGTCCAGAGGCTTCTCATATTCATGTTAATATGATATGATTATAATAATTCACCGCTATGTGTTTTCATCAGGTCTCACTGTGCAGAGCATCTCCCTGAACTCTGACCCCTGCTTCAATAGAAACGATGGCAGAGAGTGAAAGAAGGTCAAGACTTTTAGGAGCAGGCCCGGCTAAGGCAGATTTGAAGGTAACAATTTAAACGGGTTATGTAACCTCGTCGCCGGACACTAATGACTCGGTGGAGCTTGAGGAATGTCCACTCTCAATGGGGCTATTTTAAGTCTGTTGCTGATTTAATGGCAACAAAATTAGCTTTGGTATGAGTAAGATTGGACAAGTCCTGTATTGTGTTTCAGACAGAAGTGACGTAGGACATGTGACTGACCGCGATAGACGCTAAAAGCTCAGGGCCATAACAAAAGCACACAAAAGTACATCTTCATTTTCTTAACTGATCGTCTCGCTGTGAGCTAGTCTTACTCAATAAAACCACTGTATTTCTGCTACAATTAACAGTCGTCTGCGTAAAACCGAATGCAGACGTACACATGTTGCTAAAGGGTACAACAATCTTTTAGAGTAACATAAACTGTCTCATAAATTGTCTGTAAATGGAAATCATAACCACAGCCAACACCTTGAGGGGTTTTGTTCTGTAGGAAAGGCTGGTGATGACTTGCACTGATTGGGTTGGGTCTGTTGATTCAGTCTGGGGCATATTGTGAAAATGTACTTTTTCACTTCTAGTGTTGGAATAGTACGTTACACAAGACCCCACCAGGCTGACCAGAGCAGAGTCAGAGGTGTATTTGTTAGTAATTAGAGACATTTTTAGAAGTTTTTAGTTTTTATTTGATCACCAGAATGATGGAGACAATTTTTTTTTTCTTTTACATCTATGTACAGACCAATACAGCTGTGTAAAACTATGTTTAAGTCTGAGGTGAGACTGAGATCTTTAGAAAGATGTCTGAAGACCGATATTGAGACTTAAACACAAGCATGTTGTACTAGCGCGTGTAGACTAATTCTGGGGCAAAACTGTGAAAAAATACTTTTTCACTGCCTTTTTCAGAGGTTCTTTACACAACACTACATGTTGACCCATGCATACACATTATCCACAGATACACTCATATGTTGAAAAAGCTGTTGTATGTCTTGACGGAGAGCTATTGAAACCAGAGTTGTATCGTGACCATAACAATCAAGACTTTCATAGAGTCAATACCAAAACCTTTATATCATGTACACTAGTCTCATGGAAATTCAAAATCAAAACAATCGAGTATCAGTGTGAACAAAACCTCGCCCATCTGAGCATCCACCGACGCCTGGATCGACTCCAAACACGTGTATTCACTTTAGCTTTATGCCCCTTGGTCTCTGTGGCACTAAGACCATTGTCTGTATTCTCTGTCGGGACTCAAGTCACTTTGAAGCTGCTGATAGTTCACGAGTTCACGAGACCTACAAATGCCTCTACATCCCGTGGCAGAAGTTATGTTCTGTC
Source organism: Neodontobutis hainanensis (assembly GCA_024349245.1). Lineage (NCBI taxonomy): Eukaryota > Metazoa > Chordata > Actinopteri > Gobiiformes > Odontobutidae > Neodontobutis > Neodontobutis hainanensis. The sequence continues at coordinate 3,639,092 of JALDNG010000086.1, read as the reverse complement.
ACATTCACAGGTTTAAGGACAGACTGTATAATATATATGACAGACAGTTTTGTCCTAACTGTCTTAATAAAGTACTTGGCTTTAACATAGCATTGTCCTAATTAGATATTGATCTGTACAGAAATACTTTAGTTTTTTGTTTTATTTATTAAAATGCACTTTTTTCTTAACAATTATGGACCACTCGTGTCTTTACAAGGCCTTTTTTAACTCTGGCCAGTTCTCACAGTAATCCACTACAGAAAATACGCTAACCATCTACAACAGACTTGTTCAAAGCTCGGCCCAGGGGCCACCTATAGCACAGAGTGAGATTTTGTGTGGCCCTCAGCTTCTGTGATAAAATCTATTGTTCTAGTTCTAATTTGACTAAAACCTGTTCAAATCCAAGCTAAACCTGTTCAAATTTGACTAAAACTTGTTCAACTTCAACTTCAACTTGTTCAAATCCAACTAAAACCTGTACTTGTGGACTGGAAATTAAAACTGCCCCTGGAAATAAAAACTTTTATTAAACGTGACCCTCTTTGCCAAAAGTTTGGACTCCTCTGATCTACCAGTACCATATACAACTCTACTAGAATTTAAAAGTTTAAATGAATATTACAGTTTAAGGACATAGACAATAATAAAAAATGATCCATAAAGCTTTTTTAAATGGACAGTAGTTTAGTGGCTCAAAACAACACTTTTGTATTATCAGTCTGCTGAATATTTAAGTTGTTCTGACAAGATCTTGGCCTGTGACTAACATAATGTCCCGGTCTCAGTCTGCAGTCCTCAAATACCAGGCGTTTTTATCATTTCCTCGTGTTTATAATCCCATCTTGGTTAATTACTGACAACTTGGGAGAAGCTGAGTCACACGTAGATCAAACGTCCTGAACTTTTCAAGTGTTGTTTTTTTTTTTTCTGTTGGGCCATGCACTTGCAGAGGATGACTCGTCTTAAATGGCATGCTTTGAATTCTTCTTTAATGACAGGCAGGTTCAATGAGCAGACAAACAGCTTTCCCACAGAGAGAGGCACAGAGAAAGCTCCCCTACCTCGAGGGCAGTTTTGTATTGTGATGCGACTGTGAGAAAAACTGTCAAGACTCACCTGCAGCACCAGCCAAACAGGAATACGCCACACCAGCAGAAACATCACACATTCTTTGGATGTTTGAAAGTTTAGATAGAGACATATTTAACACCATTATGATGTGATGAACGATTTCATTTTCTGTTTTTTAGAAATGTGTGGGATAGTATGGGTATTTCCTTGGACAAACAAGTTTATGTAAAGGTGTTATGTCAGAAATAAAAATACACCAAATGTTTCAATGATTCACAGCAACAGAAATGTCAACAATGTTCAACTTATTTCTTTAGTTTTAATTTCTAATAAACCACCTTATTAATGCCTATTTTAATATTCATAAACCCCTTTAAAACTATTATATGGAGGTAAGTTTTATATCTGTTTAGGCTATTATCATTTCAATTTCCATTGTAATCCAAAGAACTCTGGTTAATAATATCGGAAGTAGTTATTTTTGTACATTCTACAGTAATTTTTTCAACAAAATGACCAACAGATGCTAAATTATTTCCCCCGCTGTCCATGTAGCAGCCAATAGGTGCCTATAAGCATGATCCCCTATTAGTGTTTTACAGATATCGATGAAGGGCAGGAACTTTCAGACAAATACCTGGTTGGTTGGGTATTCTTTAGATAATGTCATGTGGTTAACAATGTACCAGCATAAAGATGACGTTCTTGTTAAACCTAAAAGTGGCAGTATCGGTGAGTTCTGCCACACTGATGGTTTGGTAGAACACAGGTCACTTTAAGAGGGACAGGTTAGATTTCTGTAAGTTTGTGAACTTCTGTGAAAGGTAAGATGTATAGGACAAGGAGGAGGAATGATATAATGCTCATAGAAAAACCTACATTAAACAAGGATTGTTCAATTTCCATGATTCTTGTCCCAGTAAATATCTGTCAAAACACTAATAATTCCCACTTTAAAATCCCTTTCCCGTGTGTCCTCTGTTCCTATCTAAACCAAGCTGAACCTTGTTTAAAAATGATGCCACAGAGATACACGCAGATGCCCCACAGTTAACTGGCATTGTCTGGGATGTACTCTGCCAAAGCTGCCTGGATAAACTCCAGCCCCTTGTGATCTATCAAGAGAAGCAGTAGAAGATGAAGTTATAGAATATATTAAACAATAAATATTAATACTTGAGTTATAGGTTTACTGTTATTATTTAATGATTAAAATAATGATTGATTTTCTGCTGAGGCACTGCTGAGCTTTAAAATGTTCCTTTAATGAAATGTAATAGGACAGGTAACCTGTTTAGCAATGTATTAAGTGGGGGAAAAAATGCACAATGCTTTATTGGATGCCGTAATTTAAAATACTTTGAATACTTTCCTTTAAACTTTGAATAGACTACAGATAACAATCACTTCCTCAAATGTGTCAGTCATCTTGTCCTGGTCTAAAAAAAGTGTTACTAATAATAGAAGTTTTTGTTTTACATTGGCATGTTTTTTTTTACCTGGTATTTAAACCATCTAATGTATGCCCCGCCCCCGCCTTGATCTGATTGGCTCGTTCTTCCCTCTGCGTCACTACTGGGGGTGTGTCCTTGAGCGGAGTTTTTTGTGAGGAAAGTGTACCGTCTGCGCTCAGTCTAATTCAGCTTAGCGTCTGTGTGTGTTACCTCTTCCGTGTCTCATCCAGGGACAGACGGAATAGCGCTTTTGACAGCTCTCCTTTTTGTTCTATCATGCTAGTATTTACTTGATGCAACAAGTTGTGTTTTTGCCTTTATTTTTGTGAAGGAAGTAGCCTACGTTAATTCACGTCTATTAGCGTCAATGCTAGACTCGGCAAACATGAACAAAAACGGGATGATAACAAAAATCCACACGAGGATCAGGACTGACCCCTTCATGGCCAATTACGAGCTGGTTGGCAAAGAGCTGGGCAGGTGAGTTGAATTTGTAGCATGAATGGTTGGACTGCTAACTCTGTTTACATGCGCTGCTTCAAAAAAGGAATTTCAATTAATGGCATTTGCAACAACAGCCTGATAAGCTCCTAATCACTTGTGCACGTGTTGTTTGGAAGCGTGTTGATATCATTTTTTTTGACCAATTTTCACATAGTTTTGTGGACTTTGCAGAAGAAATGTGAGAAATGACTTAATCCAACGTGACTACTTGGTATTAGCTAAAACAATACAAGTATTGCTGCAATTGTTTTAGCTAAAGCCAAGCAGTCACGTTGGAACTGTCTTTAACTTTGTTTGGAGCCAGATATTAAATAGCAACCTGGATATTTGAGCCAGTTTTTGCTTGCCTCCATTACATTTCCATTGTGAAAAAGGATTTCATGACCACAAAGTTTCGACAAGTACAGCCTACTAATGAAGACTGCACATATTTTTAAAGGGTTAAACAGAGCATCATTTGCACTTTGCTCGACTTTTATCAACTTCAGATATGTCCAAACAGCGCTGTGTAGACAGAAACTCAAACTGCAGTGAGTAAAGTCCTCATTTGGCAGCATCTGAGGAGGTCAAAGAGTATATTTATTCGAAGATGTCCCTGTCATACACAATGGGACATCACAGGACTGTAGCCAAAACTATAGGGGCTTTTGTTATGATCACTCCATCCCTCACACCCTCATTTTTTTACAGTGTCATCATCCTTTTTCAAATCCAATGTTTCTTCCCACGACTTTTACCCAGCAACACTCAGAGATCAGGGCTCATATATAATCACATTAAGTGCAAGAATGTACATAGTGCTGCTGCTGCATACCAGGAGGTCAGACGCTTACACAGTCTGTGCATTTGGAGGAGGATGACCACATTAGAGCATTCCTAGTAATGTTTTTACCCAGATATGGAAAAAAGAAGACAAGTGCATTGAAAAGCTGTCTAATCAAATGATAACCATGCAATTTGAGTCGGTTAAATCCCTTAAAGATGATGAATAAATGTCATTGTCATTCACGTTTTGTTAATGTCCTGGACAATTCTTAGAAATAATCTCCAGAAAAGCATGGAAAAACCTGATCTTACACTTAGTTGGAGTTGAATTCATTATGTCTCACAGCACTGATAAAACCTAATTTCCATAGCTCTTCACACATTACTCTCTGCTCATTAATATGTTGCGGTCGCCAAGCCGAAAGCAGGAAGGAAGAAGCCGTTCAAGTGTGAGAGTTTTTTTTTTTTTTTTTTGGTCTGAAGCGAGCGCTCGAGAGCCGTGAAGCCTGTCATTCCTCATTGCACTTGAGACATGAGACAGTGCCCTGTGGAGGGAGAAAAAAATGCAGACTCCCCCTGCAGGAAACCAATCTCTCAATCAAACTATCACCAGCCCCAGACCTTGGCCCTGAGCAGTTTAGAGACAGAGCTAGACTTTTTTTTAATGTTTTGATAGACCAATTTGAAAATAAACCTGCAAATTGTATTTGTGGACCAAGATAAAAGTGTTATTCTCAAAAGAAGGTATGCTGGGTCTTGAAACTGGAAACTCTGGTAACCAGCCATTGTAAAGTAAACAGTGAGAAGAGGAGCCTGGACAATGAATTAATCTGTTTTTGTGGATTTAAGTTAAATTGAAAGGGCATTATTAATGGACATAGAATAAACTGCCCAAATAAAAACAGCCATAATTGGTCTCACGTGATTTCTACCAAAAAGGGATAGTGGACACATTTAGTGTAGTGAATGGTTAAGAACTGGCTAAGCTGTAAAAACATCACATCTGAGCCATTTCGAAAATAACTATTGTATTTTTAGACTTGTACACAGAACTGAGATCAATTGCATGGTACAGTGTTTCCCTGGAGCTGCTCAAACAAATTATAGATTTTGTTGTTTCAAGTGTATTTTGGCCATGGTGTTGCACTCTATATTGCATTTGTTTGGCATTGGTTTGTCACAGTGCCACCTACAGGCCTGCCAAGCTTACCACAACAGTTTCTAAAGCTCTGTCTGATCAATGTGAACGTATATTTTTACAAAAACTCCAACAAACGACTTTGCTGTTTCCCAGTCATCTGTAACAAAGCTCTTCATTGACACAAACTGTCACATCCATTTGTGAAGTCAGAGCATTAACCAGGAGGCTCTGTGCAGCTGCTTCAAACGCAAAGTGTCAAAGTGTGAAGTGGCTGGAAGATGGCTGAGTTTAATCACCCCTGACCTCTTGTCATCCATTAAAAAAGGCCTCCTGTTGCTCCTTTCTGTGGCCAGCAGTCTTCTCTTTTCAACCCGTATGTAGTTCCCAGCCCATGGCGAGCAGCTCTGAACTTGGCTAATTAAGGAAGAAAGGCCTTGGACGACTTTTTTTTGCCTTTTCATTTTCTGAACAATGAGGCGTCATAGCCATTCTGCCAGGGTGCGAGGGAGTTTAGCTAAAATTTAAAAGAAGGGTCTCAGAGAGTTTTGGGGTGTTCGCCAAAACAGAACCAGACTTTGGGCCAGAAGAGTTGCTGTTTTTGGGCCATGCCGCACTGGGGTTTTGGAGTAAGACTGTGTGGGAAAATAGCTGGCACCACGCTGACTGAACCTTTTCTGACTTGACTGCCTCATTTAGATTCTGTCTAGTTCGATCATCTTTTCACATTTTGTATTCACTTTTTCTACACCCTGATGCATTTAGCTTTTCTTAGTTTTTTTTTTTTCTCAATATAGCAAAGTGGCCAGTAAAAAAGTTGTCAGATTACAATATATTTACATCAAACCAATGAACATTTGCCTTCCATAATTACAAAAAAAATTATTATTCATGAAGTTGCCGTATTGTCATTATACAAATGCATTTTGTAGGTTTAGCAGGTTTTTCCTGCCTCTACAGTGTAGCTCGTACACTCACATCATTGCATTAATGAATGAATAAATGAATAAATAGAAAATACTACAGCTTTTGTTGTTTCAATACCCACTCAGGCGCTATAGACTTGCAACAATGCAGAAAATGGTTGAAACGTTTGTTTGTTGACTACATACTTTGAGGTTACAATTCCTATTTTTGCGAGCTGCTGAGGTTCCACACAGACTGTAACAGAGGTGACCCCCTGCCTGGCCCCGGGACTCTGTCAGGTGGGTGGTCTTGGTCACAGAAGGGTTTGACGTGTTGGACGACTGGTCAGCTTTTGTACAAATGTCAATGAATGGACCAGGCTCTGGCCAAAGGTCTGGGTGGAGGCTGCGACACACTTACATTTGTCGCGGCTGTCAGCTGGGAAGAAAAGGGAAATGGACAAGGCCTCATTATCAGCCTGGGAGAGACGGCTCACAATTGTGGCCGCATGACACACGGGGGCGATTCTGCACACATCGGACATCCTGCCCACACCCACTGCTGACCCCTACAGCTCTTACCAATCTGTCACATTATCAGAAAAATGAATTAGGTTGTAAAACCTTCTTTGTTGTATTTGGAGAATGAACAGTGGTTTTAGAGGACAAGCTGTTGCATCCTTTTGTGCTTTTGCTTGGAGCAATAAATACATCCACACTGTAAGGGCTGACTCTAAACTTAAAGCCACAGAATCCTTTTCTCATGTGATCTTACCAGTAGCATTTTTTTTACTGGCAAGTACATGGCACAAATATTTTTAATGATGGACAGAAGATTTGTCTTCCTTACATAATCATAAAGTAGATGCTTTATTAGAAAAAAGTACTGTTTGTTGCAAAATTATGTTGTGAACTAAACTATACCTCTTCTTGAAATAGTTGACTGTAAAACTTTTGTTAATTGACCTTTGAGGCCAAGATAGCCATTCTTTCATTGTTATTGAGGTAAAAGCTGATATTGATTTGAGGTCATATTAATCCTGCCATACCCATAAAGTGACTTAAACCTTATCATATTCCTGCACACTATTCAGCAGCTCATGTCTAAACTGTAATTTTTATCTGCCTACTGTCAGACACTCCTAAGGCAAGAGGAAAATTTAAATGATGCTTCTTCAGCGGCTCATATCAGTCAGTACTTTAATGTCTTATCTTTAAACTGTTCTCTAACCTCAACCGCCTTCAGTGTTTCACTTGTGGTGCTGCTTTTTTGAAACCGCTTGCACTGTAATCAAAGTTTCAGCTCATGTCATGGTCAGTGATTTTAGCGTTTCTTTTCTCTGAGTGACCCAGATTAGCTCCAGTGGCCACTTGGAAGCAGAACAGAATCTGACCACATGTATTTGTCCATTCAGTAATGTGGTTGTGATTATTCCGACTCCTCACTAATCGCACCATTTCTGCCTCCGTCCGCTTTGTTTTCACAGGGGAAAGTTTGCGGTGGTGAAGAAGTGCATTGAGAAGTCAACGGGGAAGCAGTACGCTGCCAAGTTTCTGCGACTAAGGCGGAAAGGCGAGGACTGCCGAAAGGATATCTTGAACGAGATCGCCGTGCTCGAGTCAGCCAAGTCTAACCCTTACGTCGTGGCGCTGCACGAGGTCTACGAGACGAACCACGATATTATCCTCGTTCTGGAGTGGTAAGACATTGGACGGCTGAGGCCAAAGTCTTAAATCACATTTTTGTATAGTCTTCAATCAGACCACCTCTATTAAATGGTGATTAGATGATAACTATTCAGAATTTCCCTGGTTATGGAGTTTATATCATGCCAAAAAGCAGTATCAAACAATTAGGATGACCACGGGAAAGACTTGTTTATCATCAGTAGCTCATTTTGTAAGTCAGCATTTTATGCACAAATTTGGGAAACCCCTTTGTATCTTTATTAACATCCTGTATTTATGATAAATGCTCTGATGCTCAGAATTTAGCTTCCCGACATCGAGATATTTGCTGATTGGTGGAGATGCATATCTTTTTCAAGTCTCACATCAAACCTGTGTGAAATGCATAGCTCGACACTATTGTGACATTTGCGCTGTGCTGTAGATGGAAACTCTGTGGTTTGCTGGCTGCCACTTTTCTCGTTATGCTAAGCCCTCGTCAGAAACCGTCACTTTAAATACCACAGCAGCGCACTTACTCTGAGAAAATGAAAATATCAGGATACCACAGAAGACTTATGACTTGCTTTTCAGCACTATGAGCCTGCTGTGGTCTTGAAGTAAGACGCTGGTGCAGTGACCTAACGGTGTCATCCCATCTATCTGGCTTCTGTCTGTTGTGGCTGGTGTCCAGTGACATGAAGGCTATCCATTAAGCATCCAGACTGCTCTAATGACAGCCTCTAATTAGAAAAGGGAAGAGGGACTTTACATGTCAATTACGTCCTTTGCCTCATTACAGGGGGTGCAACACTGGGGCAATTATAGCTGCCCTGCATTTTTTTCCTTTACCCTAGCTCACTGTACTAGGTTGACGTTTTTACTGCTAACCCCATCCCAGACGAGGAATGCGTCTGTAGAACAAAAGCCTCTGTGTCGGGGCAGGAGGGGGGTTGTGTTGACCTCTGAATAAAGTGTGAAAGGGGAAGTAGCACCACGGTTCACCCCGACATGCCTGCAGAGAAAACATTGCAGGAGGTCATAGTCAGCGTAGGGACAGTTCCTCTCCAGCGGCTGGCAGCCAAATGGACCTCCGAAATCAAGTATCCGGAACGTGCACTGCCAAATTCGATAATATTTCAACACCACATGAGCTCTGTTTTTAAAAGTCAGCTTATACCTTTGCAAGTTATTCTCTATTAAGCCCCACATTTGTCCTAAATTCACACTAAGACACACGTTGCCAAGCTGTCTGACCTGAGCTATATTCCATTTCCTGTGGGTTTTCGGAGTAGAAAAATGGGGCTCCCAAAAGTAGCACATGTAGTTTCAAACCACTTCCTCACTGGTGTCAGAGAGTTGCATTTGACTCATCTTGTATAACAGTGGCTTTAAAAAAACAAAATTGGTTTGAAGAGTTTGACATCAATCAGGGAATCGCAAATGCATCTGTCGTTGTTTTTTGTGCTACATTTAAGTAAGTTAGTGCACATAGTGTCAACCACATCTTCGTCAGAGAATGAAGTTAGGAAATTCATTTGAATCATTTACAGTATGGAGTTATGTCAGTGTCAGTGTAAAAATGTATTCTCAAGAAGTGGGTTTAACAACAAATCGCAGACGAGCCCCTGGTTATGACATTGACTCTTACTCTTTAAAATCTAAAAAAAATCACCTGCTATGTTAATGATCCATGATAATCTTTCTCTATAAGTGCATTGCATCAACCACTGTTTACTGATCTTACACAAAGTTTTATTTAGACTCCAACTTGTTTCCTCTATTTTATCATTTACATAAACCATTTACATGAAGTAGCACAAACCACATCCTCACTAAAGTCAGAGAAGTGAGACGTTGAATGCAAATTATTTTAAGTAAAATGAGGGCTTGTGCTCCAATCAAAAATGCCTATTACGGACGAGCCCCCAATAAATAGTATTCCTTTTGTCTCTATTTACGTTAAAGATGCACTGTAAATGTTTACCCCAAACATATTACATTAGAAACAAACAAAACAACAATGGTTTCTAATTAGATAATATCACTCAGCACAGAAGTCTTTTGTAATTGGATTTAATTAGACCTGACTACGATTGCTGTCCAACAAAGCCACTCCACAGACTGTGCTGGCCTCTGGGATAATGTCTGACGTCCTGGTGTTAAGTGACGTCACTGAGCGGCCAGTCTGGAGCTCAACCACTTTGTCTTGTTTGTTGCAGTGTGTCCAATGCAGAGGAGTAGATCTGTTAGCTCTCTTAGGTGAAGGCGGGGGGTATTGTTTAGACTTGAGAAAGGTATCAGATGGATCTTAAGTGCTTGTCCATAATGTCTCCCCAGTCGGCTGAATTTAAACAAGATGGCCGTTATCAAGATTGTAAATCCTAAAAGGCCTCCTGCTGACAGCTCAATGAGCTATTTAAAACAGTTTGTCATATCTAGCTTTAAATGTTCTGACAAGTACGTTACATGCTCGCGGCTCTGTGTCATTAACAGTTTGACAGACTCGGGTTCGTGGGACGTCGTATGCAAGTGTTAAACTGAAATGTTCTTGTCAATGTCATTTTCTTTCATTTTGTTGACTTTTCCTGTACACATTTGACATTTCTGGGGGGCTGAGTGTCAGGGCAAGTATTTGGTGCTGCAAGCAAAGAATCACAAGAGGATTATGAAGACTAGTGGTGGATATCCTCCAACCTCCCGCCGAAAAAACACTGTGCTATTTTAACAGCTGAAGATACTAAGAGTACAGGGTTAGAGGGCTAACGGCGTTGGGGTGGTTGTGTAATAGATCTGCCTATGGCCAGGTCAAACCTTTCCTCCTCAAAAACATGTACCATCTAAATCCCCCACACATGGTTCTTATTCTTTGGGGGAGAGCTGTCTGCTTCAGGCATTGATCTTAGCGATGGAGCATCCAGTGGAAATCTAGTGTGTCTCCTTTTTTACTTAACACTGTTACACAAGAGCAGCCAATAATAAGGCCATGACCTGTATGAAATGAAAGCAATTGTTCAGTATTTTGTGAGACTTATGCTTGTCAGGAGACTTCCAGTTTTGTAAAGTATGTGCAGCTATAAATGGGGACAATTATAAATGTTATATTTAAAACAATGAACTACTTCAGTGTCCATTTAAATGTGTGGTCCATAGAGGATATTCACAATATGTAACCGAGAAATGGCCCACATTTTAAACCAGACGGCTGCGTTGAAGAGCTTGTACTGAGTGGTGCTCTTGGGTTGTGTAACTGAGGAACAGAATAAAAATACCTTCTTTGTAACACACACTTGCACTAAGAGTAGGTTTCTGCGTGTTTTCACCGGCCTAATTAGCAGCCTTACCTAACACACAGCCTGTGGCATTGCTTTTGTTTCTTGTCGTTGGAAGTGCACAGACATTGACTGATGGCGGGAATAGGTTAAGTAGGTTAACCTGCAGTAAATCAGGCTGTGCAAGACCTGGTGTAAACCTGATAGCATTGTTCTTATCTGAACCTGATTTGCTGAGGCGGAGTTTATGAAATGACTCTGATTCATGCTGAAGATGTGGATGGACTTTGTTATTCTAAAGCATAGTCCATTAAAGAGGTGACGAGGTGTTGCATAATTTAAAAGCAGGAATGGGTTTAGGTCAAAAAATGTGCAGGATGAGGCTGGAATGTTTTTTTTTATGCATTTCAAACTAAGAGGAAGGGCGTATTTGTACATTTACAGACTTGATTTATCATGATTAATCAAATTGAATAATCAAAAATCCACTATGTGGCTTCCCATGTGTACGTTTTTATTTTCTATTTCTTATCCATGTCTTGTTTTCTCAGTTTGCTTTCCTTTGCTTTTTTGCAGCGCGGCTGGTGGTGAAATCTTCAATCAGTGCGTGGCTGATAATGACGATGCCTTCACAGAAGAAGATGTCATACGGCTCACTAAGCAGATCCTGAATGGTGTGGCCTTCCTGCATCGAAACAATGTCGTACATCTGGATCTAAAAGTAAGCACACTCGATTACAATCCGACACAATACAATCTGTTCCCCCGAGACGCAGACCGGGGGAGATATTATTTCTGTTACGCAACTCTCTTTGTGTCATTACCTTGTTCCCACGAGGAATCTGTCAGTATAAAGCCACCCACTGAACTATTAAGTTGTCCTCAATAGGCCATGAGGTAACAAGGTACTTATTACTGAGGTATTTTTATTCTAATTAATCTTAATTATTAACAAAGTGTGTGGTTTCTCTTTGCACATGACTTGCTCTGCTTGTGAAAGTGGAAAAGACAAATTCCTTACCACCTGCTGAGCCGTTTATAAAGTGGTATGAATTGCTAACATACTATCTATTTGCTTGTTAATTGGTCAAAAACTTTGCACAGGTAAGAGCCTCTCTTTCCTGATTGAAAGACTCTGGAGAGATGCTACATTTTTTTGCTTGGCTGGTACTTTGGAAACAAAATAGTGACCTGTTGTAGCAGTAGCACAAATATGGTATATAAACTGAAGCGGAGCCATGCCCTGAGAGACTTTCAGAACTGAGAAAGATGAAGGGAAGGGGTTGTCCCAGTGTTTTCATCCAGACTAAAGCATAGCATAGCATAGTATAGCAAAGAAACACTAAAGAAACATTTCAATATTGGTAAAATGGCAATAGTTATTTATTAAATCTCTAAGTAATCTTAAAATTCAAGCTCCGGCAGCTTGGTTTGCACACTTTTGCTGCTGTAATGGAACAAAAAAGGGTATTATGGACCAAACATTGGTATCTTGGAATATGTGCAAAGCAATGACCCAAAGCAATGCCAACATACAGCACAAAGTCGAAGATAAATTACAATATCTTCACACTTGGGTAATAAAAAACAATTAGCAAGTGTAAATTAGAAAAAGGTTTTATTGTGTAAATGTGGGTGGACCGGCGGTGGTGACCCAGGCCTCGGAGCTCTAGACTGTCTTCGATTATGTTTATCTTTCCACGCGGCTTTGGCATCGGGCCACTTTAACCAGAATTAAATGTTAGTCTTACGCACACTACAAACCACAAGCCGTTTAGGCAGCTGGCAGCGGGCAGGATAGCCTACGTGTTCGGGCTCTTATCAGATTGGCTTAGTGGGTGATCTCACAAATCCTTTCATGGCTCTTAAACGCACTTATTAAAGCTGACGTGTAAAGAGTGACTTCAGATATTGTTATGTAACCTACCTTTTTGTCTAATTAATGTGAATGTGTTTCTTCCACAGCCACAAAACCTCTTATTGACAAGTGCCAGGCCTTTGGGGGACATCCGTATTGTGGACTTTGGCTTGTCCCGGCGCATGGACAAAATCACAGAAGTCAGAGAGATCCTGGGTACGCCAGAGTATGTAGGTGAGTCGCGCTGAATACCAAAAAGCACCTGTGTCTTTTCAAATGTATTTTTTTTTTTATATATATCAAGACTAATTGGGGCCATGTGTTTCTGTTGCAGCCCCAGAAATCCTAAATTACGAACCCATTAGCACGGCTACAGACATGTGGTAAGTGTGCTTTTGTGTGGACGCCATGCAGAGATCATTTAGTGCGTGCTTTACTTTGGGCAATGGGATGTTTGTACCTTATGAAACTGTCTAGACCTTTGCTTACAACACAAAAATTGTAGTTCATTACTGACGGACTAAAGACTGACATTATTTCATTCGGACACATTATGTCAAAAAACAAAGTTGTGTAATTATTTTAGCCCAGTGTTTCACAAACTGATGCTAGCATTTAAAAAAAAAAAAAAAAAAAAAAAGACTAATTTGATCATTCAGTTCTTTCCTCTTATATTTGAGTGAGTCAGCTGTTCACACTGACATTAATCTCTATGAGCAATTTAAAAGTCACTGACACATGTCTTTGTTCAGTGGCAGGATGCTATAGTGCAAAAGAACTTGAGAGAAATGACTGTAGCTGATAACATAAGATAATAAAAAATACTGAGTGATACTTTGAAATGTCTGGCCCTGAAGAATTTCGGTCATACTGTTATTGCAGTAAAGTGAGCTAATGACTTCCTCTCCTCTCTTTCTACAGGAGTATCGGTGTCCTTATCTACTTCATGTTGACGGGTGACTCTCCTTTCTTGGGCGACAACAAGCAGGAGACCTTCCTCAACATCTCTCAAGTCAACGTGGATTACTCAGAAGACGTGTTGGAGGGCATCTCACCGCTGGCCGTTGACTTCATTAAGTCATTGCTGGTTAAGAACCCCAGGTGAGAACATATGCGTCACATCGACACGATTACATAGAAATGTCTGAATGAAAAGGACATGAGTCACCAGTAATGGACGTACATCCTCTAAGCAGGCTGGTGTTGTAACAGGATGTGTGTCACTGGAGTAAAAAGTAACTTCCTTTTTAATGCAAGTGCTTTACAATATGGGATCTACTCATCCCAAAAAACTGCTTAAATTGTAGTTAACAGCCGTCTATCAATGTCTCCAACAAAACAGCACACTGCTATTAAAATATCCAACAACAATTTGTTTCTGTGCTGCTCCCCAAAAATATATTAAGAAACATTTTATGCAAAAAAAAAAAAAAATAAGACCCAAAGCCCTTCTCAAAGTAAATAATTTATTAACCTTATTTATTTTGAATTGATTTGAAATGTAACCTACCCATATAAAGTAGATAAATATAAACAAACAGCAAAAATAACAACAGGCTGATTCCCCACCAATACACTACTACCTAACACAATACATTTAACTCGGTTTCTTAATTTGTCGCCTCAGTGTGTCGATAAGAAGTAGCCTTTGTCTCATATCCAGGCCCTGATCTGGAGTCAGTATTGTTTAATTGCAGGAGATTAGTGGTTGGAAAAGCGCTAGATTCCTTAGTGTCTGAGTAATCGGCGTGAGGCTGAGAGCGGAGAGATGGCCTGGAAAGTGTTTAATTTGCGGCTTCCCAAACCAAAATGGAATAAAAATGGGAGAGAATGTGTCGAAAGGGAATAGCTACGCTTCTGTAAACTCACTGGGAGTTTCCCTTTCTGTTTTGTTTGTGTGTCCAGGATGCGAGCCACTGCAGAGGAATGCCTAAACCACTCCTGGCTCAACCCGCTGTCCCGTCCGCACCTTCACGCCGTGTCCCACTCCTCCTCTCTGGACGAGCAGGAGACCAGCCAGTCCGAATCCGAGCCTGAAAGTCCGGCTCCTTCGCCCGAGCTGGACGTAATGGAGACGTACCGTTTGTGTCCGGGACAAGGCGAACTCAAATCGGGCCGGGACACTTTCACTTTCAGCGATCCTCTGTTTCCCACGAGGCCCGAGATCCAACAAGAGCTGATCTGTTGAACTGTTTGGTCTCGGATGGACTGACTATGCTTCTACTGTGATTTTGACACATGTATTTTTGCTTGAAACGTGAGTTAATGTGGACTCGCAGTAGAAAAAGACTGCACTCGAACGCACCTCAGACTTTTTTCTGACAGACACAAACTGAAACATTGGCTGCTTTGCCCCAATCGCCTTTGGAGCTGTTCAAGAGGATACTTGGTCTTCCTTGGGAAATGATTTCACTTATTGTCCTCAAAAGAACCTCAGCCGACCCTTTTCTCACGAGGAACTGTTTCGAAACATGGTTCTGTTTGACAAAAGGACAGCACCCAAAACGAAGAAGAGTTTTTTTTGACACGTTATTTATGCTTGTATTTTCTCCCACATCATCCCTTTTAAGTTTATAAAGATGCAGAGCCACATGTGTGTTGTAGCGTAGAGTCTTACGTTAAAGTGATTAACTGGGTGTTTTTGAAGTAGGGCTGTACGCGGTAGTTGTAAAAAGTCAGTGTATTAGCCTATTTATTTGACTGTCAGTGTAGCTTTAGTCTGGAGAACCGACCATAGCTAAATTAAAGTCAGGAAAAAGTACATGTTTAAGGTCATCTGTAACCCTTTTTGCCTTTTCTTACTTTCACATAAAGGAGGCTTACAAAATATCAAAGTTTCAGTCTGGTGGAGCATTGGGCTCACTAAAAATTGCTCAGTTAAAAATGTTGACTCTTGACTGGTAATTAAGTCTTTGTCTTTGGACTCTACAGTGACCAATCAGAGCACACCTGACTTGGACTCTTGAGTGAAAATATGTGAAAAATAAACATAAAAAATCAATACTGGTATCTCGAAAGAAGCATAGCCGCTGACCTTTCAACTTCGAACAAAATCAGGAATGTCCGTGTTTTGGATCAGTTGGGAAATGCTGAATTGGTAAAAGGTGTATTTGGTCAAAAATTGGCTGAATGGATTTTTTTTTAATTATTATTTTAGGTAGGACTTTGACATGGACTCCAGGGACAGTCATCTAATACACTATTTAAAACTATAGGCCTGTATAATTAAACATGCTGTATGCCATAGCTACAGTATGTTGAGTATTGCTATATGACCTGTGATCTCTAAATGCTCACTTTAACAAAGTAAAATGTAAACTCAATCAGGACTAAATTAAGAATTAAACTATAGCTATATCAGACTTTTTGGAAACACCACAATATTTTGTAATGAGCATTTCTGTATCTTATGCAATAAATTGTGCAGCCCTATCTCCATCTACCACGTACAGCGCTACTTTAAAAATCATCTTTTATCACTCTAAGGACAATCTCGAGCACTTTTTTTTCTTTTTTTTTGGATGTAGTTTTAGTCAAAAGCAAAAGGCTCACCAGTTAACATATATATTGTACTGTTTATTCACACCACTTTCTTTCACAAAGTGCCACTTCTTCAGCCTCACTCCAATATTACAGACTTGTTTTTTCTGTATTTATTGGCTCTTGCACAAGTTGCACATTTATTTTTAATTTTATTTTTTGTTATATTTATGAGCAAAGTCGCCACAAAATTTCATGTTCTTCAGATGGAAATAAAACGAGACAAGGGAAAGAAAGGAGTTTTATTAAAAGATATGTAAAATATAAACGTGTAAGTAATAAATTAATTTGTTCATTTTACGCCGTTTGCCTTCAGACGCTGGGAGCAGAGAAGATTTTCTCATAAAAAAGTACTGAAATGTGTAAATATAAGTGTTAAAGTGTGCTAATATTTGATGTTTACTTTGCATTTTTCATTTTAACCAGTGTAAGAAAGTTAACATTATATTGTGTTATTTTGTAACTTTTATGAACGGATCTCATTTTCTGTATGAATTTCAGACAGGTTTGCACTTGTGGACGTTATGTCAAAATGAATAAAATGTATGGCATGTGTTGCAAAAATTAACTATAAAAAAACATTTTGTAGTAAACTTCTTCTTTCTCTTTGTGATTTTTACTTCAAGGCTTAAAGAATAATGAGGTTTAGTATAAAGTGGCTTAATCTGGTTCAAAGGAAAGTAATGGACAGTTGTTTTTGCCTATTGAGCTAAAAGTTTATAACACTTTTTAAAGCCACAATATGTAATGTTTTACCTCACAATATGATGCCTAAAAATCATTAAAATAATAGTCTCAGAATCATTTTTGATGGTTTGATATGAAATAAAGAGGCTATCCCTTCTATAAAGACAAAGGGCCCCTGGTTTGACAGATAACAGAGCTGTGGGGTGCACATATCTACTTATATTTATCTTATCAAGGCAAATTTACATTCAAACTAAAAAGTTTTCATGAAAGATTAACATTTACATGTGAGCTTAACCCCTGCATTTGTCTCTGTCAGTTCTTTAGTGGGAAAAACAAAAGTTACATAATGTAATGTCAACAAAAGTAATTTTTCCCATTTATTTACAAAGTATATTAAGCTATATTTACCTTAATCTTGACCAATCTCAGTTTAACAGTCTTTAATGAGGATGCATGGGTCTTAAAACAATCTCTGTATAACTCAGGGTTCTCCATGTAGTGTTATGTTGTTTTTTTTTTTTTTTTTTACAATGTGCTAATGTTCTCTACCCATTCACTGACAGCACACACACGATGACGCTAATGTGTTAACTTAACCTCAAACACACCTCTTATTTTCCACTATTTATTCAGTTTCGTTCCTCACTGCTGTTCTCTCGACCCCACCCTCCCAGTCCCCGGTTTTCCTTACCTATTTGTTTTCAGCGTCCACAGAACCCCAACACTGAGTCTCATCCAGCCCTGCTTGTGTCAGGGATAATATATATGTTTTAAAATGTACAGTCCACAGCTTTGTCAAAAATAATACATCAAATATGTCACATTTCAGGATGTCAACCCACTAATTATTAAAGGGAATACTGCTGGAAATAAAAAAAACAATATAGAAATCTTGTATTGAAGTTGTGTTGTGTAAATGATTACATTATGTTCTCACAGGACTCATAGGTACATTGCGGGATTATTGCCAAGCCACTGCTAATGTCAAGAAACCATCAAAATAAATGTTGAGGCGATTTTCAGGCTTTATGTTGTAAAGGTAAAAAGTGACGATGTGTTGCTTTAAACTACAAAATCAGCTTAACAACCAAAAATGATTCTGAGTGGCTTACATTTGCTGTTTGTAGTTCCAATCAACAAAAAGTTACATGAAGTAAGGTTGTTCTGGTGTTTTATGGCTCTAGACACTGACGGTTCTTTTCTAGATAATCATCCTCACAATAAAAACAGAACGTAACCGTGCAGTGTCTTCTTACCACCCACACTTCTCACGTTTTAACGTTTATTTTAAAATAATAAACTGCAATAACCCCCCGCTTTTGTTTTGTAACTTAACCACAATCTTTTGTCTCCGCAATAAGAATAATGACTATGATGAGTGTTGTATGTTTAGTGACAGCTCACCTGTGTGTGTCTGAGGAAAAAAAATAAATGTGCTCTATTTATGTTATTTAGTCCATTTTATGTTAACTTTGACAATGGACTATTAACACAGGACAGAGGCTTCAATTGAAACACAACCATCACCGAGGAAGGTGTAATTTAATTCTTCACTATCTCTTATTTTGGCTCTGTTTATTATATTTTATCCCAAAAGACATGTTTCCAATCCTGGGAAGCTTCAAGTCACATAGGTTTTAACGTCCTATCTTGTCTCGCTCTTCCTGTTTTTGGTTCGTTTAGACGTCTGTGAGCCGTGTGGTTATTCACATTTGAACTGAATCTCACCAGTTTCTTCTGAACTGGAGTAAGACCCATCAATGTTTTTTGTGTTTAGTGTTAAGTTTACACTGAGGTTCGACTGACAGTACTCACACTTATCCAAAGAACCACACTGACAGAGCAACCACACCAGAGTTTGTTTAAACCCATCCAAACATTATGGCAAGTGTGAAAACATCCTGAGACTGAGACCAAAGTGGACCAAGACCGAGAAGGGACTGTTGCCAAAAGGTCCTCTAATGACAATAATCAGAATCATGATTATTGTTTATTGAATGAAAAGGTTTACACAGTACGAGGAACTTGTTTTGGCATTTTGGTTTCAGAACAGAAAACAGACAAGTTACACAAAATATAAAAAATACAAAACAACCAAAAAATGAAATCTGCTAGAATTTACAAAACCTATACACACAGGTAAGTGCAAATGAGAAATAAAAAGTGTCTTAAGCAGATATCAGTACTCAGCACTGACAGTACTCAATAGTATCAGAGCCATTCACCTTTGCACTTATTGAACATCTTAAAGACATTTTTGATTTAGAATTTTATTTGATATATCATGTTTTTGGACATGTTTTAGTGGAAATAATAAATATAAAACACCTGAATGTGTACTAAATGTTAGGTATTTGTATGTGTTCCAGTGGGACATTGCTCTTTAAGTCCGGTCTTCAGTTGTACACTTGGCTTTCTCCCAAAGCATCTGTTTTCCCTCTGTCCTATTTCGAGAAACACAGCATCATAAAGAACATAAAACGTCCTCTGTGGGGTCAGTATTTTATAATAACAATGAGGAAATGCCAGCGTTTGACGGAGAGGAACACATTATAAATGCTTTCCACTTTGATACAGATTCTGTTTCTTTTCTTTCAACTTGTTTACTCATGTAGCGTTTAACAATATCCCCTTAAAATTCTCATTTTACTGGCCTCTTCCTCCTTCGGTTGGCGTTGAGCCAGCGAAGGTCCTGCTCCAGTGGCTTTTTGCATTGCTGCGACTTCATTTACCTTCACAGAGCCGTGGTGTGACACAAATGTTCAATAACCGGCCCCACGTCCTCTCATTATGGGGTCTGTTTGTTCCAGCGTTCATATAGCGCTGCATAAACACGGACGAGAGCAGTCGATAAAGTGGCCAGGGCTCTTGTGATGTTCTTCTGAGTTTAAGGATGATTTAGGGAAGATGTGGAGATGGGTTTGGGAGCTGCATAAACAGACCTCCCAAAATCAATATATACATAACAGAAGAAGATAAGACACTCTTAAGAGACGTTTTAATGGTATTGGAAAGTTAACATGGCTTTGAAACGCTGTTATCACGAATCCATTAGTGCAATCCCTAAAGTGCTGGCAAATTTTTTTTTACCTTTGGAGCGCTGATACTGGAAGAAAATGGTGTGCAGCAGGCCAAAAGCAACCAACTCGTGCATGTCTATAACTTTTAAAATGTAGAATACACATTTTTCTTACCTTTTTGGACATGGTGTATTATGTTGCATTCATTGGCTCCTTAGCTGGTCCCAGTTTTATTGTGTTCAGGTATTTTCCGCTCAGAAAGTCCGATTAAACTTTGCTGTTTACAACCCGACTCAATAATTTGTGAGTTAATGTGTTTAATACAACATGCAAGTGGGTTTTTCAAGGATTAAACGGTACTCTATGAGCAGTTCCCATGACACACAGTCATGGAGGATGACAGTGCTCGGACCCAAAAATCCACTCAAGACAAAAGACTAAAGACTAAAGGTAAAAGTATTTTCTTTTTCTAGTTGTGTTAGTGCTTTGTATCTTTATATTTACAGACTTAATTATACCCTACACTACTTTGCCAACCAAGATGGCAGCGCAAAAAAAAAGGTCATGTGACTAAGAACTGTCTATAAAAATTATTAAAGCAACTACTTGTGATGCTTTGTCCACACTACTGTGTTTTTACAGTATTAACTCCCCTTTAACCCAAACCCTAAGCCTCACTGAGCGGACCAAGATTGATACAATGAGGATGAATGCAGTGGTGTTTGTTAAATCAATGCTTTGATTGGTTGACAAAATAAAACCAGCCTTTAGCCCTAATGTAATGACAGAACAAAAATGGTATCGCTATAGGTTCAACAATTAGGAATAGTCACTCAGAAGCAAAGATCTTTTTTAATGTTTTTCTTACAAACCTTTTAATGACTAGTTTGATTTGTTTGAAACGCTGCTATACGTCAGCTTTAGTCCATGAGCCTCACTTTGAACAACTCTGTGTTTGACCCAACATTAAAATGTCAGATGTATTTTTCTACTGGCTGCGGAAGACTGTGCTCACTCAGATGTCCCTGAAAAACCGAGCCCATCAATGTCTTCTCTCCTCCCGCTTTGATCCTTTCAGTTTTCCCCCCGCAAAAAAACGCATCTAGGATTTCCAACTGCTAACCTCATGGGAATGTGGAAAAGGTAAAAACAATCCTGTCACGTAACCTGGAAACTGTTTGACAACCGGGAGGAATGGACTGTGGTTTTCCCAGGTTTGTGCCACTTGACGCACTCAACACTCGCTCCACAAATACTTCAAATATTTGAATATGTAAAGCACATTCCTTTGCGCATGTGTCACATTAAAATGTTAAACTGAGACGGTTACATAAATACTTGCAGTGGATGTTTCTTGTTTGACTTCCTTCAGGTGATATTTGCCCATAAATGTATATCACATTGTATCTGTGAGTCACATCTGTATAAGGTTAAGTGTAGCAGTGTTTCCAAAGACTATAGGGGCCTCAATATGAACTTGAGGCATGTTAAACACATAATACACAAAATAATGTTTGATATTTAAATTGATATTGATAGTGGTTGCCATCTTTGTTTACTAGTAGAGATGTTTAAGATGGCAAGATTATAAGAAAGATGTCTTCTGAAACAGTAGGTGATTTTAGTGTATTTTGTACAGTTACTACAATGACTCTGCAAGGGTCCAGTGTATTGGACTATTGTCTTTATTATATGTGAGCGTCACTAATGTCTCGCCATAAGCTATAGTCTGGTACAAACATCTCTGCTTCAGCTTAACGTACATTGTACTCTGTCCTAAATAAAAAAGAGGGACAATGGTGGTTTCTGCCCAGCTCTGGGGACTGTGTCAGTGAGATGCCATGATTCTTCTAATCTCATGTCTAAGAACCATCTAAATGATTCTGAGAAATTATAATTTTAGGCTTTGAGTCTGGAATAAAGCACAATATAAATCAAATGCCTTATTATTATTATCATTATTTTAAAATGTATAATACATATTAAAGGGGTATTGCGTAACTTTCATAAAAACCTAACAGTTACTGACACCAGTGGCCATTAGGAGAACTACAGTCAGTGTCCTGCTCGCTCTCGCTGGCGTGCGCTCATACGTGGACATCTGGGTGACCGGAGCAGAGACAGCCAGCTGCAGCTTTTCACAGGACTTCAACATTTACAGAGAACGTAAGAAAAGTTACAGTTCCTCAGGTTTATTGTTTGACAGACTTTATTGAGAGTAAACTACTGGAACACAGTGGCTCATTGGTGGAGCGGTGGTCCCTCAACTGGAAGGTTGGCGGTTCAGTTCCTGCTCTCCCCACAGTTCGGTTTGTCCTTGGGCAAGACACTTAACCCACCTTGCCCCCAGAGCTGTTCCAGCTGTGACACTGGTGAATGGAAGCTTAATTTAAGTTGCTTTGGATAAAAGCTTCAGCTAAATGAATAAATGAAAAATTAAACAACAGGATAATGGCAAAAGTTAGTGAACTTATATCAGACAGGATACTGTACACGTGTTAATATTTTATTATTAACATTTTATTTTGTCGAGTTTTTGCACAAATGTTGGAGCAGCTCCACAGTAAAACTTGTGAAGAGAAAAGAATATGACTGAGTGGAGGAGTTTTACCACCTACAGTGGAAAGTATGTCATATATCTACATAAATGATCACACACCCAAATAAACAACAAAGAAGTTCTCCAGATAGTTGGAACTCGTCTGCCAGGGTTTTTTCTGAATGCGATGGAGAACAGACGTGCCACACCAGGACCAGCCGAACCAAACAGGGCTCAGCCAGCGTGGTGCACTCAGAGCTGTACATGGGAGTGCGCACTACGTCACATCCTGGTTAATTTCCCGGCAAAACCACCCTGAATTCTCCACAATAAAATGAGCCTAAAGGTTCATAGAGACAACAGTTTTTAACAATAAAATTCTCAGTCGTCTCATCTAATTATGGGCAAATAAAAACATTATTTGAGCTTAAAAAGTCACATATAGTCCCTTTAAATGAGATGAATAACCCACACAGTAAATTAAAAGAATTTAATAAATTAGAGACTTTATTGATCCTAAGGGAAATTCAGCAGCTGATTACTTTGTTACCTGCAGGACTGAGGTCAAAGTATTCATTAGTCAGGTGCATGAGTAAGAGTCTGGGACACAGAGACTCAGAGAAACACAGCGGGATGTCTCTGTATTCACTGTCAGGATAGTTCCAGCCGTAACCAGTAGCTTTGCAGAACCTCCTCAACAGGTGTGAGTCCAACCTTGAAAAAAAGAGTCAATTAACCAAGGCATAGTATAGAGTATTTAAATTATTTTAGGTAACGTGTTGTTGTGGCACAAAATGTGCGGACCCAAAAAATAGACTTAAGACTAGACTGAAAGGTAAGTGGTTTATTTTCCAAATTGTAGCTGGAGTGGATGCTTGCAGCAAGGATAAATTGAAATGAGCGGCCATAAAAGTCACCATCTAGTTAACTGAACAACCGGGCGAAGAGTGAGCAGGGACTTTGTAATCTATGGGCTGATTGGAGATGAACAGCATTTGTTTTATATTGCACTTTTCTCCTGAGGGACCAAGGGACTCAAAGCGCAGGCCATCCATTATTCATTCATACACAACCACTTTGGTGATGGTAAGCTACAACTGTAGCCGCAGATGCCCTGGGGCACACTGACAGAGACATGGCACATCATACGAGGCAAGGTGGGTTAAGTGTCTTGCCCAAGGACACAACGACAGTATGAACTGAGGGGAGAGCGGGAATCGAACCGCCTACCTTCCGGTTGAAGGACGACTGCTCTACCACTGAGCCACTGCCGCCCCGTCAGGTGAGTCTTGTCTTTTTTTACATGGTTCGGCCGTTCGTCCACCAACGTTTTTGCCTTGCAACGTCAGATTGTGGGCCGTTATCTGCTGTGTTTGACATCAGATTGTGTGACGCTGACTGCTTCTGATTGGCCAACATGCCTTTTAGGGTGATATCGCCGCCTGCTGGTGTGGCATGCTCTTGACAGCGCCTGATAGCGGGTTTTTGCGTCTTCATGTGGATGGGATTTTTTTTTTTAAATGCAGGAGAAAAAACTCCGGTTATAAAAATATCTGTGTCCGTGTGGACTAGGCCAAAGTCTCTTGGAATTAGAGACAAAAACGTGTCCAACGAGTCCAAATGCTTTTACTTACTTACCTTTTTTTCATTATTTCTTATAGAAAATGCTAAAGGTAAAGGCCTTTGGACTTTCATCTCTTATTTCCAAAATACTTTTTCAATTTAGATTTTTTAATCTCAGAATTGAAAAAATCCCATGGACAAGGGATGTAACATCAATAACCTTGAAAACTAAGTCCAGGTCCTTTGCTTTAACCTTTTCTTCAAGAGAACATTCACAGACATTGATTATATTGAGTAAACCTCATCAGAGTGTAAGAGAGGTTGATGGTCCAAATGTTTGTTGAGGTGATCACACAGGACCAGTGTGTGGATCATCCTGTGGACGGGCTTTAGCGCCCATTAAATGAGGATCTTGAGGGGCGTCGTGTTGCGGCTGGAGTGGTCCTGGAGGCAGTGTGCGGGTCATGATTAGGTGAATGTGGCTCTGTGATCAATGTATTGATAAGACAAAAAGCAAAAACAATAGTTGCAACAAGAACAAAACAGCCCAAAAATGCAGCGTACAGCAAGGTCTTCACTATCGTGGCTGCAATGGTGATGTAACTTTTGTAACTTGGACTCGGGTTAACTGTGCTTTGGATGTTGTGCTCACTTGAGCCAGCCGTATTTGAAGCACCAGAGGTGTCAGCTGTGGGCTGATGGGATTGATGAGTGGCTCTCTCTTCCACTTCCCTACTTTGATTGATGTTGTCACGAGAGTCAGCTTTAGTCATCCCAGTAAGACAAGGGACACGTTCCTGTTGAATGGTGGATTCCCGCGCGTCCCTAGGTTGACTGGCTTCAGTCTGATTGTCACTCTCAATAGGACAAGGGACACGTTCCTGTTGAATGGTGGATTCCCGCGTGTCCCTAGGTTGACTGGCTTCAGTCTGATTGTCACTCTCAATAGGACAAGGGACACGTTCCTGTTTAATGGTGGATTCCCGCGCATCCCTAGGTTGACTGGCTTCAGTCTGATTGTCACTCTCAATAGGGCAAGGGACACGTTCCTGTTGCATGGTGGATTCCCGCGCGTCCCTAGGTTGACTGGCTTCAGTCTGATTGTCACTCTGAATAGGGCAAGGGACACGTTCCTGTTGAATGGTGGATTCCCGCGCGTCCCTAGGTTGACTGGCTTCAGTCTGATTGTCACTATTAATAGGGCAAGGGACACGTTCCTGTTGCATGGTGGATTCCCGCGCGTCCCTAGGTTGTCTGGCTTCAGTCTGATTGTCACTCTCAATAGGACAAGGGACACGTTCCTGTTGAATGGTGGATTCCCGCGCGTCCCTAGGTTGACTGGCCTCAGTCTGATTGTCACTCTCAATAGGGCAAGGGACAAATTCCTGTTGAATGGTGGATTCCCGCGCGTCCCTAGGTTGACTGGCCTCAGTCTGATTGTCACTCTCAATAGGGCAAAGGACACATTCCTGTTGAATGGTGGATTCCCGCGCGTCCCTAGGTTGACTGGCTTCAGTCTGATTGTCACTCTCAATAGGACAAGGGACACGTTCCTGTTGAATGGTGGATTCCCGCGCGTCCCTAGGTTGACTGGCTTCAGTCTGATTGTCACTCTCAATAGGGCAAGGGACACGTTCCTGTTGAATGGTGGATTCCCGCGCGTCCCTAGGTTGACTGGCCTCAGTCTGATTGTCACTCTCAATAGGGCAAGGGACACGTTCCTGTTGAATGGTGGATTCCGCGTCCCTAGGTTGACTGGCTTCAGTCTGATTGTCACTCTCAATAGGACAAGGGACACGTTCCTGTTGAATGGTGGATTCCCGCGTCCCTAGGTTGACTGGCTTCAGTCTGATTGTCACTCTCAATAGGACAAGGGACACGTTCCTGTTGAATGGTGGATTCCCGCGCGTCCCTAGGTTGACTGGCTTCAGTCTGATTGTCACTCTCAATAGGACAAGGGACACGTTCCTGTTGAATGGTGGATACCCGCGCGTCCCTAGGTTGACTGGCTTCAGTCTGATTGTCACTCTGAATAGGGCAAGGGACACGTTCCTGTTGAATGGTGGATTCCCGCGCGTCCCTAGGTTGACTGGCTTCAGTCTGATTGTCACTATTAATAGGGCAAGGGACACGTTCCTGTTGCATGGTGGATTCCCGCGCGTCCCTAGGTTGTCTGGCTTCAGTCTGATTGTCACTCTCAATAGGGCAAGGGACAAATTCCTGTTGAATGGTGGATTCCCGCGCGTCCCTAGGTTGACTGGCCTCAGTCTGATTGTCACTCTCAATAGGGCAAAGGACACGTTCCTGTTGAATGGTGGATTCCCGCGCGTCCCTAGGTTGACTGGCTTCAGTCTGATTGTCACTCTCAATAGGACAAGGGACACGTTCCTGTTGAATGGTGGATTCCCGCGCGTCCCTAGGTTGACTGGCTTCAGTCTGATTGTCACTCTCAATAGGGCAAGGGACACGTTCCTGTTGAATGGTGGATTCCCGCGCGTCCCTAGGTTGACTGGCCTCAGTCTGATTGTCACTCTCAATAGGGCAAGGGACACGTTCCTGTTGAATGGTGGATTCCCGCGCGTCCCTAGGTTGACTGGCCTCAGTCTGATTGTCACTCTCAATAGGGCAAGGGACACGTTCCTGTTGAATGGTGGATTCCCGCGCGTCCCTAGGTTGACTGGCCTCAGTCTGATTGTCACTATCAATAGGGCAAGGGACACGTTCCTGTTGAATGGTGGATTCCCGCGCGTCCCTAGGTTGACTGGCTTCAGTCTGATTGTCACTCTCAATAGGGCAAGGGACACGTTCCTGTTGAATGGTGGATTCCCGCGCGTCCCTAGGTTGACTGGCCTCAGTCTGATTGTCACTCTCAATAGGGCAAGGGACACGTTCCTGTTGAATGGTGGATTCCCGCGCGTCCCTAGGTTGACTGGCCTCAGTCTGATTGTCACTATCAATAGGACAAGGGACATGTTCCTGTTGAATGGTGGATTCCCGCGCGTCCCTAGGTTGACTGGCTTCAGTCTGATTGTCACTCTCAATAGGACAAGGGACACGTTCCTGTTGAATGGTGGATTCCCGCGCGTCCCTAGGTTGACTGGCTTCAGTCTGATTGTCACTCTCAATAGGGCAAGGGACACGTTCCTGTTGAATGGTGGATTCCCGTCCCTAGGTTGACTGGCTTCAGTCTGATTGTCACTCTCAATAGGACAAGGGACACGTTCCTGTTGAATGGTGGATTCCCGCGTCCCTAGGTTGACTGGCTTCAGTCTGATTGTCACTCTCAATAGGACAAGGGACACGTTCCTGTTGAATGGTGGATTCCCGCGCGTCCCTAGGTTGACTGGCTTCAGTCTGATTGTCACTCTCAATAGGACAAGGGACACGTTCCTGTTGAATGGTGGATTCCCGCGCGTCCCTAGGTTGACTGGCTTCAGTCTGATTGTCACTCTCAATAGGACAAGGGACACGTTCCTGTTGAATGGTGGATTCCCGCGCGTCCCTAGGTTGACTGGCTTCAGTCTGATTGTCAGGTGTTAAGTCCCTAAGTGTGAAGGTCATTATGTCACGTGCCCGCTGTGCATAATCTGTTTTGTTCTCGATCAGATGCTCCATGGTGATGAAGGGATGCCGGAGCGCTTCGCTTGGTGTGATCCTATTTTCCGGATCAAGATGGAGCAAGTGTTTGAGAAGGCTCAAAAAAGCCATTCTGTCTGTGTACTCTGGAAAGGTGGCAGATCTGTGGCTTTCTACAGCGTCATCTAAATCTGTCATCACATCAAGAGTCCAATCCAAAATTAAGGGTTTCACTCCAGTTGAAGCCGTGTACTCATCAATGCTTTTTAAACTCCACTGTGAAGATCCATTTGTCCGAACAAAGTACTGTTCGGTGAACAGGCCTGTGTTCAACAGTTCATCATTTGGTTGTCCCAAAAGGTGTACAATTGTCCTAATGTTGTCATATTCGGAACCTCCAGAGAAGATGTTGCAGCCTAAGTACCACATTCCTAAACAGCAGCCCAAAGCCCACATGTCCATAGCCTCGGACAGTGGGAGGCCCAGCAGGACCTCTGGAGCCCGGAAACCAATGGGCTGCATTTTCATGCCAAGGCGAAGTTTAGAGCGGTGTCCCGCCATACCAAAGTCAATAAGTTTGACTTTTAGAGGCTGGTCCTTATGATTAGTAAGCATGATGTTGTCCGGCTTAAGGTCGGTATGTACGAACCCCAAGCTCTTAAGGGCCTCAAACGCCACCAGAAGCTGCTGTGTGATGGGCCGGATTTCACTCAGCTCAAACGTGGACTTCCGCTGTTTCATCAGGTCGAACAGGCTGCGGTCGAGCATTTCAAACGCCATGCACTTGTAACTGTTGCAACTGAAAAAGTCAATGAACCTGACAATGTTGGTTTTGTCAGGATCTATCACACTCAGTTCCCGGAGAACAGATACCTCTCGTTCTAAAATACCTCTACGGTTCTGGTTGTTTTTTAGGATTTTTATAGCTATCACCTGAGAGGTTTGGACGTTAAAGCATTTGGCAACCATTCCAAAGCTTCCCTCCCCAATAATCTCCAACACGTTGTAGTCATTGAGTTTGTAGGGAAATCCACTCGGTGATAAAGTTGTGGAAGTCATCTTCACAATGTTTTATATCTTTTATGTAAACACAAGCTAAACTCTGTTACGTCTACGTCCTTGATAATTCATAGACTATAGCGACAAACACAGGTGAGACAGGGGTTGGTGTAGCTCAGTGCTGGACAGTTCAAAGAAAAGAGCCCACACCTATGAATCAAAATTGAAACTAACCTGACGAAAGATTTTCCCCTACTGAAGAGCTTCTGTGAAGACCTCATATGGGCTGAAGACTCTGTGATGACCTCATATGGGCAGAAGTTTCTGTGATGACCTCATATGGGCTGAAGATTCTATGTGTTGTCATAGCAACTTTTTAAACCAAACATTCTATTCAATGTGCTCAGATTTGGTGGAGAGGCCTACTTATTCTTGTTATGCATGCATCGTATTTATCATTTTTGTGCTGCCAGTTAATTTATAAAAAGTATTACATTGATTATAACATTTTAAATATTGTCAAAAATTTCTTACCGGTTCCTTAAATATAGTCCAACAACAAAGGCTATATTTCCTTATATAGCCTTAAAGTTAGAAACTCATCCATCCATCTTACTGTAAGTCTAGTCTCCTCTTTTATAAAGCAGATCAGTTAAAAGTTAAAGTGCATGTTAGACCTTTTTACAACAAATACAAGAAATCTATGGTAGCATTTGAACAGCTGTAAAAGTGTCTATTTGATAACGTCTTGGAACAGAGGAGCAGAGCGGAGAAGGGTAACACTGTGAAGGTCACTGATGGAAACTAAACTGGCCCCGACCCAATAATTAGCAGAAGAAACCATCCCTGCTACAGATGGGGTGACTCTGTTGAATGTCACTGCATTTTTTCCAAAATTAATTATTTTCCTATAGTCGCACTTTCAAAATGTAGTTTAAGACTCATCAAAGGTGTTAAAATGGATAAAGGAACTTTTTTTTTTGTTACCTAATAACAATGATGAAGGACCAATGGGATTAATTGTCTGGCTTGTATACAGCTGTTCAAAATGCTCTTGATGACTTTTTTCCTTATGGCTGTTTGATGATCAACAGTGTGTCTTTAAGAAACCCTCCCCAGATCAGTGTCCCACTTCTCTTTTCCTCTGAGTGTATCCTGTCTATACCGTCCCATTGTTCGCTCCCTGTCAGTGTCAATCAGCGTATCTCCAGATCGCTCCACTTTTCTCTGGCCTTACATAACTGGTACATTCCTCTACGTTCCTCATTATGACCCACTTCTGGTGGAAAGTGATGTGGTGGGATTTACATCGACTGACACACAGCTTCTACTGAGGTCCCTGAGGTTTCTCTTTTTTCCTGGTTGGGTTTTTTTTGGAGTTTTTCCTCACCCTGATGGAGGGTCAAAGGACAGGGGATGTTGTCTAGTGCAGTCTGTTAAGCCCTTTGAGGCGGCTGTTGTTGTGATATTGGGCTATACAAAAATAAATGTCTTGTCTTGTCTTGTACTGTCTCGTACTGTACTCACAGGCCTGGCAATAAAAAAAAATGACAAAGGCTCCACTTGAAAGTGACTGACATTGTGCCAAACTACATTTGCCTTCATAGTTGGGTAACACTTTAGAGTATGTAAAGTAAAATGTAAAGTTTTCTCATAATTTTACCCTAACTGAAGGGTATTTGTACATCACACTCTGTTTAAAGTCCTACAAAGGCCATAGTTAAGTGAAAAAGTCCAAATCTGGTAATTGTTCTCAAAAGCTGTGCAAAGTGCTGGATTTCCTCAGTAATGTGGTTTAATCACAAGAGACTTATAAAAGAGGGATAACAATTTTGGCCAAAACTAACTAAAATGAAAGTCGTCTGGTCGAGTTGGCAGCAAAAAGTGCCTTAAGAACAACAAGAGTGGGAGTCCTTTGTTTATTTCCTGGTGGTAAATCTGAGGGCACATGAAATACAAGCCTAAAAAAAAACCTTATAACAAATGTCTTTTTGACACAGTGGCCCAATGCCTCCCAGTATAACATCTGTTTGTGGAGAACAAACACCACAGACAGCATTACAATAAACTGTGACAATGCTGCTGTTAGGGTCTGTTTTGGATTGGTTTAGGAAATGATTCTGGTAAGAGATTTTAAAAACACTGCTCTTCTATAGTTATCCACAAAAAGGCCAAATAATTAGCTTTTGTTTAATCTGTAAAGTGAACTTTTGCAGAGTTTTAGGGCCATGACTGACCCAACAGAGTGTGTGCCTTGTTTTGGGGATTGCTAGCTGCAACTAATTTGCTGTTGTGACCTGAGAGTGCACAACAGGACAGAAGGATGGAGCAGGCATTACTAAATGTTAAGTTACATGGCATGTTCCCATTGTACAATACAGGTCAGTACAGCACAGCACAAGGAGTACATAACAAGCCAAAAAAATGTCTATTGCCTGGACAAAAATGAGAATCCAATGTAAACACTAAATATAGCCTCGACAGCCACCCTTCTTCTTTTTCTGTTCTATACAAAGTTTTGGTCTGGGGTCTGTACTACGAAGCTGGATTAGGAGGTTAGAGGGAAGTTCAGGGTTAAACCTGGGTTTTCGGTATCACAAAACTTCCTATCGTAGTTCACTGTGGTAACTTAAGCTGCATGGGTCACCTGAGTTGGAGCAGGTTTTATGAATTAAAAGCCAAAGTCTACTTTGTTATACACAAGCAGACATAAAAAAGCAAGTCCGTAAAATGTAAGCAACTGCTGCAGCCTCAGTATTTAGTGTTAAAAAAGCTATACTTCTGGCCTACCTCCATTTGTTTTTTACTCTTTTAAGAGCACTATATCTAAGGATGGGGTCCGGGGTCTAGTCTGTTCATAAAACTTGACGTAGAAAACAGCTGACCGATAAACATTCAAACTTCATCATCCTGGGGATTTTACTGGAATCATTTTGTGAATAACAATGGCTTCTTTACTGATTTTCCCTGCACTGTGTCTAATGCTTTGCACATTTTGCATGTCCCAGAAAATGCCTGCAAGAAGAAGAAAACACAAAGTGAGGGAGAGACTTTCCAGAAGAAAACACTGGTAACCACTGGTAATATGTTTCTCATGGCGATGCATTCGTAGCAGCCAGGGAGGCAAATACCTTTGGTTAAACACTGCTATTTACTCTGTCCCTGGAAACAGCTGAAGAACAACAAAACCTCTCTCAACAATGTGCAGAGAGTCCTGATGCTGCTTCCTGTTTCCCTCCATCTGCGGTGACCGTCCTGATGTCGAGGTGGGTGGGTGTGACGGGGGGGCGCTGGCACCCATTGAAGCTATACTCCACAAGCCGCACAATGGACGCCCAGAGTACACAGGGAACTTTTCAACTTGAACACAGTGTAAGAAACCCAAGTAAAACAAAAGGGCAATGCTAAGTTAACCCCTTCCCCCCTCAAGGAAAAGTTCAGCTTGAGTGTGGCTGAAACGCTGGCAGTGCTGTTGTTTAGATTTGGAGGACGCAATGCACACAAATGCCCACTCACATGTCCCAAAATACTCACCAGAAAAGCCACAGTGAACTCCTGCCGTCGGTTTCTGGTGGGACACGGTCCAGAGCAGACCGTCGAGGGAAAATAATCTAGTTTGGATCATTGTTGGATTTCAACTCACAACCCTAGCTTTGTTTATGACAGCTCTGGATTAGAAAGTGTACAGTTTACAGAAACATGGATGCACAAAAACAAACAGCTGCATACATACTATATTATACAACAAACAAGAATATTAGGCAATGTTTTTGCTCATACTGTAAATTTTAGGATTAATGGATTTTAAATGGGTGGAAACAGAGAACTTGTCAGTATGATCAACATTTGAGTTTCATTCTGATACTACGGTGGCCGAGACAGCTCAACACGCTGCAAATGAAGAAAGCACCAGCAAATAAAGAAAACATCTTCATCAGTTTGACAACACGCACGCTGCAAAAGTTCACAACACATGCAAATACAAAAACGCGTTGCAAATTCAAAAACGCGCTGCAAATTACACAGACCACAACGGAAATGTTTTAAGGAGACTCCTTTGAGTGACGAACCCCTAATGGGACCTGCTTATTGTTTGCTCGCCTGTCGCGTTGTTGTCAGTGTTGTTGTCACTGACCTGAAAGGTGAGGTTTTTTTTTTTACTTTTAGATCATGATCGTATAATTGCTTAGTCGTTTGGATATTGTTGGCCTAAATATATTGTTCGTCACTCAAATGAGTCCCCTTAAAACATTTCCGTTGTGTTTTTGTATTTGCATGTGTTGTGAGGATTTACAGCGCGCGTGTTGTCAAACTGATGAAGATGTTTTCTTTATTTGCTGGTGCTTTCTTCATTTGCAGCGTGTTGAGCTGTCCATTCCAAATCTGTGGCCCCCAATTCAAGAGGAATGGGTCACTTGGCAGTTTCCAACTAGCCTGGCTCCGCCCTCCTACGTACTTCCGCTCAATTTCATTTCGCTTTAGTACTTAGTCTGGGATCGCTGTATATTCTTAGGTTTCCAGAAATCAATTTTTTGTAGGACCAATCAGCGAACAGAGGGAGTGACTTGTTGTTTCCAGTCGGTTTCGGCGCATGACATACGTCACGACCACACGTTAGCGATTGGCTATGGCAGATCCTGAGTGACTCTGGGCAGATCCAATAGTTTTAAACTTCAACAGAGTTCCCGCATACAAGGAAGTAAACGCTTGTCAATGGAGCGAGGCCAGACTCTATGTACAAATGAAATGTACGAGAGTCTGGTAGAACCAGGCTAGTTTCCAACCACAGCGAAAGGGAAAAACATATAATGGACTGGGCAAAAGCCAAACTCATAGGAACAGAGGACAACAAAGACTGTTATTGAATTTAGGAGGCAATCAAAACGCAAGTCCTAAGACAGAAAACCTTGATGAAGGGTTATAGATGTTCTCTTACACTTGGGATGTCAGACAACAGCCTGAATAAACCTGTTGCTGATGAGACACATTGCTGCAATATCACGTGACTCCTCTGAGAAAGACAGCATGATGTTAGCAGTCAAAAACATGCCACAGTATGATAAACGGAAAAGCACTGGTTTGAAATGGAAAACTGAATAAACCATTATGGACGGGACTGGAAAAAGATCCTGCATATTTTAATTCAAAACAGGAGAATGAGAGGAAAAACTAGTTGCTGGAAGTTTATGAAAGTGGCTTGATGATAGGCCAACATACTGTAGGTTTCTGCAATTTCTACTGTTACTGTTGTTTTTGCTGTCCAAGAAAGACCAAGAATAAGTCAAGACCAAAAAAATGACTAAGCTGAAGAAGAAGGACCCAAATCAGGACTTTGATCATATAACAGGGTGAGACCAAGTCAAGACTAAGACCATTGTTAGATACAGTGGAGAAAAAATATCAGTCAAATACAAACACTTTTGTTTGAG
Source organism: Neodontobutis hainanensis (assembly GCA_024349245.1). Lineage (NCBI taxonomy): Eukaryota > Metazoa > Chordata > Actinopteri > Gobiiformes > Odontobutidae > Neodontobutis > Neodontobutis hainanensis. Next base: position 3,605,116 of record JALDNG010000086.1, on the reverse strand, counting down.
TTTGGAAGTCAGTTTTGTCATTGTTGTGTCCATGTTCATTAAAGTTGCTGAGTGATTAGTGCAACAAGGTTTTTGTGTTTAACAGGAGACATGTTAGGTTTAATGTTAGCTCAAGTCCAAACTTCAATAAATACATAAAATTAGCTTTGGCAAATGTTAAGTGCAAAATATCATGCTAAAATAAAAATCTAGTAGTTCAAATGCCTCATGTGTGGGCAGTAACTAATAATAAACACATATAATTAATGTGTTCAGGCAAATAAAATTGAAGTGATAGACAATTACATTAATCAGAAGACCGACACGGACAAATAAACCAGCTGAGGCCTTTAGTTCAAATCTGAGCCCAACCCAAGATGAGCGTTTGTTTCATTCTCATTATAACCAAGGTCAGCTTCAGAGTAGAAAAAATGTTCCTGAAGGGACAATAAAAACTAAAACCAACTTAGAACATCAAGTACAACGAGACTACACCTATCGTTGCATAATCAAAGTTTTATAATCATAGCATTTATTAGGTTCTGGCACTAACAGGCATTTATGAGCGATTATAAAACAGGTACAACTATGCAGCGCTATTGTAACCTAATTCAATGCAGCAATCTTTATTACTCCCATTTTACACAACATTAAAAAACTGCCATTTATAACAGGAAAAAACCGGGAAATGGCCCTGTATGTAACTTTAGGTCACATTAAGTTAGTAATAAAGCTTAAAAGTCAATCTGTGAGCCTTAGCAGTAAATGTAGTCTCACTGTTTGGTGCTAAACAACCAGCGTCTTTATACTGAACTATATATGTGAGCTCATTGTAAAGCTATGCCATTCAGGTAAATACACTTTTGAGGCTTCAACAGATTCAGGAAGCTCATACAGATGTTGTTTTTTACAATACACAGCAAAGTACGAGCTTGTTGTACTCATCTGACCTCCTCTGATACCGTCATATGAGTACAAGTATTAGTTCAATGTGAGTTTCCATTCGCTTTTTTCTCAATACAGCACCATTTGGAAGGGGAAAAAAATACTGTAACGGACAATTAAATAGAGAACACAGAAAATAATCCTCACTTTCTTTCAAAAGAAGTCACTGTATTAACTTTGTTAGTAACTCTAGTGCATGAGACAAATTATTTTTGCAAAAGAGAGAGAGGCTTTATAAAGACGAAGAAAGTGTGCTCCAGGAATCTTTTTTTTTTTCTAGAGTGTTATGCAATTATTTGGTTATAAAGTCAGCTGTCACATTTGTGATTGTCACTGCTCTCCTTTCCTTTTCCATCAGACACTTATGCAACAGCTGCACAGAGGTAGGAAGTCTGTGTGTGCCATTACTGTCAAATTTTCACAACGTCCGCAGCTTCCTGATATAATCGGCTAAATCGCTTTGTGAAGAAAGAGTCAAGAAACAACGGACATGGGTCAGGGAAAACGTTTGAAGAACAATGTAATCTCACGACGGGGTACATAAGTCACAATCGTTTTGGAAAAGTACAAATCGACTCTCACCTGCATCAGTCATCATGTCCCACAGGACAAATTGAACTGACTCTTTAAATGTACCTTTAAAGAGCCAGGATAACTCAAGGATCTCACATAAAACATTGGTCCAAATATTGGTTTGTGGATGGACAGTGATAAAAAAATCATTCATGTTATCTCACAGCTGTTGCCTTTGTTCTCTGTTCTGTTACCGTGACGACTGGAAGTTGGACTGCCTTTACAGCAGCAACAAGCTTTTTCAATCTTTGTGATATTTAAAAGTTCACTCTGCAAAATGTTGTAGTGGAAACACTATGTTTCCAATATTGGCATTGAAAAAAAAAGAAAGGAAAAAAAAGACAATTCAAAATGACCAAGTGCAAGGAGACATTACATCCTGTTCTTACAACTGTCCAGAGCTGACAAAAAGAGCACTGCTGAAAGAAAAGCCTCTATGGCCTAATTTAACAGGACATGTGCACAGTGTAGAATTGAAATCAGCTTTTTTGGTCAGATGAACAAGTTGCTGGTGCCAGTGTAGCTAACAGTGCTAATGACTAATGGCAATCCTGCTCCACTGTACGTTGTAACCTCCTTTGTTGGGTTTACAAACTCACAAAAATCTATCTTGAACAGCTCCAAGCTCCAAGCCAAGTACTCGCAGTTGAAGCGTGTGTGACTGTGACGAAGGATGTGGCAGTACAGAAAGGTCTGGGCATGTTTTAGGTTAGAAGACGTAGAGATCGCTTTACTGTTATGAACATAAACTACATAGAACTATTCCAACGGGTATTCATTTAAAGTACCTGCCCTTTTGCAAACTCTTTCAACGGGAACCCTCACAGATGGTTCGGGGGAGCAGTCTTATCTGGCTGAGTCAGGTTAATGTTGGGCTCCAAAATAATAGCATTTTCACCTGAACATAGAATTAGTCTTTAGATTATTTTCAAATGTAGAAATAAATAAAGGGCTCTAGATTTTCACTACTCACTGATCTGTCCGCTGCACCAGAGGTAAACGGCCATTACCCTCAGGGGTCAACTATTCTTACTGGTGTCATTTGGAAATGCAAGGTGCTGGACTAACTTTGGTTAAAAATGGCTGTTGGCACTGACATTTTTATTTAAAAGTCTGATCAATTATTAAATTCCTCGCACATAACCTTATTTCAGTTGAAGCCATCTTTGTGATAGGGGCCTTGTGCTTGTTGATTTGCAATGACAATAAATTTAGAACAGCTCATGTGTAGGTGTTGAGCTGTGGTTACATTACTAACCACAGATGCTTACGTCATAACAGATCGCTCCTTCTAATGCAGTGGATGTTAAACTTTTGAACAAAGTGGAAGGTAATTGTTCTATTTTCTATTTATTGGACAAAGTATGGTGTAGCTCCACGGATCATTATTTATTGTCCTAGTTTTATTTTATGGTTGTAGTTTATGAAGATTAATAAAATGGCAAGTAGCCTAATTGAATTGGTTGCTATAGACTAATATATTTGTCCTGTAATAAATGTTGTGTTCAACATCACGAGGCCTGGACACTGGTTTTTAGCTCCAAAACAGCTGCAAAAACCTCTCTGTTATTCCTGCGAAAATTCAATTATTACTACAGGAGATAAAACAGTGTTCCTCAAGACAGTTTTCTGCCAAACTAAAGTACTCCTAATGTTTGCCTTAGAAAAAGCAACAAAATATTATGCTGGCTCTGATTGGTTTAAAAGTCCAGGAAAGAGAGTGAGTCAGTGTAAACATTCAAGGGGTTTCTGGAGCTCTTATGTAACTTGCCCTCAGCCCTCGTTTGCCCGGACACGCTGGGAAAAATCTAATTAAATGAGCTCTTTTTAAAAAACATCTAAGATAAATAAAGAAATCTATTATTGCTTTGGCTAATGTCACAAAAAATCCTTAAAAATATGCACCAAGAACAAGACCTTCCCCGGGCAGTTGCTTGTCACAAGGTGGCAATATGTCCCTGTTGTTTTTGAGAGAGTCGGACAAATGCTTTGGAAATGTGTTTTTCCACAAGTATATTTATGGATTTGGACCTGCTATTGAGTACAATCAGTCTGTTAGGAAAGGATGTTATGTGAAGAACACATTTGGCACCATCATCTGATTTCAGGCCAGAATTCAACAGAAGCAGGTTATCAAAGTATTTATTGTGCCAGGGACGTAATAAAACTCATAAAACATGTCCTTGGACAACTATATTGTGGCATTTACAAGTGAGGGCATGATAGGATATGACAGAGTGTGTGTTTGTACTGAAAAACATGGGCTTTAATAAAAAAGTCCCCATTAAAAAAAACAACATATCAGCTCAAGGCATCCCTCAAGGGTCAAACCCTGGGCCACTCAGACTTCAAAGAACGTACACAGCTGCAAGACTTCAACTGAGTCTTTGAAAAGACTTGAAGCATATTACAATATTTTATGAAATATTTTTCACTTCACTTTCTGTCAACATATATACTTTTTTAAGGAAAAAAAAACAATCTTATTTTGAGTAATTCCTCTGTCAAAAACATTTACTCACGTATTATGTTCATTGTGTTGGTTTTGCTGATGATTTATGTATGTTATGTTTGTTCCTAGATTATTTTGTCTGTACTTTTCACATTGTATCTGCAGCAGTATAACATCCAAAAGCTACTCTATTGTTATCTATTTTCAAACAAGCTTTTGCATTATGGCCGCAAAGACAAATATGCTTTTTTTTTCTTTTATTATGTGTTATATAGTTTATGTATGACACTGACCATACTAAATTAGAAGAGATTAAATGCTGTCTAATGGATCAAACTGTAAACTCAAACCAAGGACATGAACCTGTTTAGCAGCGCCATCAAGAGGAGAAACACGACAACACATCACCATCTCACCAGATATTAGTTTTGTTTTGCTCAAGAGGTTATTATCTCCCATATGTAAGGCTCTCACTCACTATGTACTAATCATGTTGTACTGTGTTTGTAAGACATGACACTTTAAGTGAAAATGGAAACCAAAGAAAACACTGCTAAAGATTCATGTTTAAGCTCTTTATACTTTATTGACATGTGCACAATAATGCCAACAGATCTGTGTGATACTCCCTTCAACGCGTGACATTAAATTTTACAAAACACATACATTGAACTCAAGGAAAAACAAATCAGAAACATCAATACCATCACGTCATAAAGCAGAATTTCAGCACTTCAGAATTACCATTTGTCTTAATCCAAGTTGAATATGTGTCTTCCCTTTGGACTCAGTGTGTAAGAACAGCCTTTTGTGATAATATTTAAATGTATTTGTTAAATTAAATCTGATCTTAAATGTGGAAGAAGCAGACAGAGAAAAGATAGCGCAATTTAATCACGGAGACAATATACAGTCCATAAAGAGATATTAATCAATAAATAACTAAATAAAACTCAAGTAAAACAAAATTACTTCATCACAACACAACACATAACATTGATAATTCTCTTTTTTTAAGGAAAATAATAATCAGAATGAGATTTTGAGAATTTATGGACGGAAAGACAAAGAGGTGCAGGTTGTATCAAGAATATCCAAACTTCTCAAACAATAGCTGACCATTATAGATGATTGGTTTGAGCCTATTCATCAAATTTTCCTTCCAAGATGCTTTCAAACGTGAAGGGAAGGAACTTGAAGCCCTGCCCAGTATAAAACTTGTTCTGAAACTCCACCCTGGGAAAGACAAAAGAAATTCTTTAGGCTAAATGATAACAAATATAAGTATTTTTATTGGGTCACGTGACTCAATACATAAGATTCATACACTGACTTTAGGGACCACAGTTTAGTTGGCGTAGATGGATGGTTATTGATGAGAAGTAGAAGGTGAAAAACATAATCCAGTTTTCATATATAAGTCTTGTTATGACACAGGGTTTCTTGTATATTTACGTTCAGGCGCCTGTTGTGTTGCTTTCGTGGGAAGCACATAATAGCTTTTCCAAACGTATAATCCTTTAAAAGAACTAAATAGATAACCTGTATAGCTTTAGATTTTCAAAAGACATATGTTTTAGGTGACCTATAAAAGGTTTTTAAAACACGTAGAAGCCAAATGTGGATTCATGCTACACATTGAAAGCTTTTTTTTTGGTTTTGGTCAATTTCAAAATAAACTTGTATACTTCAATTACCAGGAAGTGACTGAATACTAAGCCTACTACACTAGATGATAAGTTTGGCATCATCTTAGAAATACTTTTACACATTTTATTTTATATGGAATAAATGAATAAAACATTTATCGCCAAAAAGTTATGATTATTAATGCAATCTTTCCAGTTTTGATTGTACATAGTTAAAGATGTTTTCAAAAGCTAGAAGTAGACACACATTGTCAGACAGACTAGTCATTACAAAGACTGTGTTTGTAATTAAACTGAAACAATAGCATGGGCAACAGCTTCTTGATGTGAAAACTCATCAGTGCAAACTACATTGTCCATGAGTCATAACTAAACAGATGCGTCAGGTTCAAGGGGAGAAACTAGAGCCGATGACCCTTGCTCTCATTCGTCTCGTCTGTCTGTACCAGACCCACAGTCCAGCCGCTGTTTTCTGACCAGCTCCTGGGGTCATTTAAGCCTGCCTCCTCTGGAAAACAAGCTGGCTCTATTTTTAAAAGGCCACTGCTGAGTGTCGCTGGATGATCTTTAACGAACCCGCCATAAATACCTTACATTTCACAGTGCATCCTGAGCACCACCAGAAAATGGCTGTTCAATAATGTAGAATTTACTGCATCTGACTTCCTGCACTTGTCTTGTAGGTGCCAGTCTTTTGTACTTAAAGCCGACTTAACTGAAGGCTGCAACTGTAACGTCTTTTATATAAAACCTTTCCAAATGAGAATGCAAAAGACACTTGTGAACATGACAAATGCCTTCACTTCATTTCAAGTCTCAAGACTAGGCTAGAAATTTGATTATATTGTGAGCTGTTGTATTGGTCAATAGCTTTCAATGGCATTGTATTTGGGAATGAACACTGGATAAATACAGCAGAGTGGGTCCTGACTTTATTCTGGTTTAAAGGCACAGTGGGTATTTTCTGCATTACACAGTGAATATAACTACACCATTAGAGATTATCCTGGAAGAGACATTTCATATAATCCAAAAATCGGTTTTATTACTTCCTGTTACTACAACTGGCCAGAGAGGAAAACTGCAGGAAACATGCACACGCACACAAACCCTTTTATGAAGACTTTACTAAGGTATAAATAAAATTATGTGACCTTTTTTTTACTTGGTTTGGTCATTGACAACAGCAAATAGGTAGGTTTGAACGGCGCAAGCATGACAGTTGCAAAGTAATTTTGTTTGTCTCAGTCTTAAAAAGAGTCCAAGAAAAGACAAGACTAGAAATACCGGGTAAAACATTGTGACCCAGTTTTTCCAGTTGAATGACCTCTGCTTTCTTTGTCCATTATTCCTTTCTATAATACAAACTAAACAGAAGATCTTTCCAGCGTACACAAACAGCTTTTTCTTCCTTTTCAATGTGTCAAAGCATATTATTACTAAGCTACACCCAGATATCACTGAGGCAAACTGCTTTCTTTTTCTCAGTCATCATAAGTAATACAAGTATAAAAGCAGTGTCCAGACTAGACGATTACCGGTTTCAATCTATAAAGTGGTTTTCAACGGACAAGCTATGAATACTGTGACATATATTTCATACCGTTCCTGTAACGTCAGCTCCTGAGCCTAGACCAGAAAGTTCTGAATTACATGTTTACGAAACAGCTTCCCTATTTAACATAACTGCTGTGGTGATGCTAAACCCACTTGCATGGCAGGTGTTATAGGGACTTGAGAAAACTGAGTGGGACCATTCAGAAGGCTCCTGTACTCTGAATTTTAAGTTTTTACTTTACTATAATTTGCTGCTATAACCAAATGAACACCAGTGCAGCTTGTAGAAAAGTGAGTTTAAAGCTCTGTCATCAAAATGTTATACCGTCACATGCCTAGTCCAGATTTTTACAGAATTATTTAAAATAAACAACTTGTATGAGGCAGTCCAATTATTCTATCTATGACAAATCAAATACCAACTGCGTTATAAATAGCCGGCATGTGTTTGATACCAACTATCCCTGGAGACTATTAACTAGACGTTGAGTCACTGACCGTCTCATGTGGAGGACAATTATAGAAAACAGAGACAGTGGCAGCCTCCTCTGTAAATGTGCCAGTGAATTTAAAAAATGTGGATGACATTTCACAAAGAGTAAAACAAACAAACACCAAAAGCTCATCCGTGCCACAGCAAAGAGTCACAGACCGGACCTAAACTTGCTGCAGGTCAGAGGCCAGGAACGACAAAGTGCTGCTGGAAAAAGCATAATCTATTAATCTGCGACTGTCTGGGATGCAGCCGACAGATACAGTCTGTAGGCACGCCCCAGTGGGAAGTGTGTGCCAGAAACTACACAGAGGAACTTTTGAATCCAGAAATCATTTACGTTCATTTTGTAGAAGATAAATGCAAGCAAGATTTAGACATATGTACATTTTCCCTAATTTTCCATGACTTTTCCATGAGCAAATTGACTGAATTGAATTGTAGGGGTGCTCAATATCGTAAAAATGTGCAATATACAATAACCTTTTTTAAATATTACAACAACAATATTACCTGCAGTATTCAATTGATCTTTTATGTTGAAAAAAAATCTATCTAAAGTATCTCTGACGCTCTGGACTTCCACTCATTAAAGCAGGAGCTAAATCAGTATCAAAGATTATACTAGGACTTAACCGGGATTAAAGAGGTCTAAACCAGGATTAAATGTAGGAATAAACCAGGTCTGAATGATTTTGAGAAAAAAAAAATAAAAAAGTAAAATGGAAGTATTGCAGTCAATAATATCTTGATAATTTGCAATATATTGTGCAATAATAAATATATTATCACTGGATTGAACATTTATATATTTATATTTCAGACAGGTTTTTAATGTTCCCTAAACTAATCATAACATAAATCTTATTGAAATCCTAAATCCTTTAAAACTGGGCTGATTACATTAACACTGAAACTTCTGTAATATATTAATCTGGGAGGAATTCCTTTTTTCAAAATGTCAAACCTTTTTTAAAAATGCTGATTAAACAAAAAAAACAATGACTTTTTTATAACCTGTATGTAGCATTTTAAATTTTCATGCCTCTTTTATTAAATAACACTTTGAGCAAGAGCTAAAAAAAAACCTGCAGAATTTCCATTCACTACAAGCTTTCTGTTTCCTATTTCAAAATACTACATGTTTATGTAAAATTTGAAAATATCAATTTAATTAAATAACTAGTTAATGACCAATATCTTATGGCCTTTGATAGTATATACACACTACAACAACAGCATTTTATTCATTCATATTGATCGCAGTCTTCATTACGGCCAGCAGATGGAGCTCTAGCGCTGGGTTACAATGCCAATGATCATTTACTGTACAGCAGCTACACAACTTGAAAAATAAAAACTAAAGCAGTAATTTGAATAGAGGGAAATAATATTAATCCGGGCGGTGCTATACTCACCAGTGGAGCCGAAGTGCGTGGAGGAAAGCGGACAGACCCTCCATGACGAGAAGAATGGCCACTGTCAGACCGGCGAAGAAGAAAAAGACTATGGAGATGAGGATGAAGCCAGAGTAGTCTCTCCTGGAGAGACCTATGTGCATCACCATGGACCACAACACCTCCGATAACTCTGTGCACAGGAAAGAAAATGACACTGACATCATTCCTAGATGTACAAGTGGACATACAGTAGTACAATACTATTTTACTTTTTGATTTCTGTTACTTACGCGCATGAGCCAAACTGAGGGCCCAGAGCCGGAGATAGGACGCCGTGTTGGAGATACAGCCCAGGCAATACTCGATGGTGTGAATGGCCTGGTGCACTGCCACGTCAGCAAAGTTAAACTGTAGCGGAAGAGAGACAAAACAAAAAGACATAAACATGATTATTACAGTGCGTTGGCTGAAAGCAAGAGGAAAGCTCTGATAGGCCTTGATGTCCACAGCTAAGTTGATTATTTGCAATTCCCACAATTACAGAGGCATCACCTTCTCAAAAACCGATTAGCTTCTCCACTGATGCCTTATGCAAGTTACAGATAAAGAAAGCATGGTTTAAAACTCTTTAAAACCACAAAACAAGAATTATACACTCACCAGCCACTTTACTAGAGACATATCAGTTTACCTGCTCAGTAATACAAATATCGATTTATAAAAAAAAAAGTAAAGCAAACTCATCTTATCACTTATTTTTACTAGATTTGTTGTTGATAAAGTAGTTGGTGAGTGTATTCCCACAGACATACACATAAACATACAAAGATACGCATCACTAAAAGCAGGAGGTAGCGGCTGATATCAAAGCTGAAAAAAGCTGGGGACATGCACTGCGACAGGAAGGAGGGGATAGTCGAAGGGATAGAGATGCAGCGTGAGCTCCGGTCCTACCTCTTCCTCCTCACGGGCCTTGAAAGCAGGTGACAAAAGGCATTGCTTGGTTATTAAGACACACACAAGCACACACAGATGGACCGAGAGACATCCGTGGACAGAGAAAACAGTTACTCAACACTGACAACATTCTGCACAGCTGCACATTAGACATGATTACGAAATGAAACAGGTTTAATATAATAATCAATACCAATTATGTTTTGTTTGTAAGCTTTGCAGGATGTGCAACAAAACACAAAACTGCACCACAAAGGGAAAAACAAAAAAAAATAAACAATTAAACAAATAAGACTTTCCTTTATAATTTATTTAAGTGTGTGGTAAAAGAAATTTGAGGTCTGGAGTAATAGTTTTCAACTGTGGCCAGATCAGTGAATTATTTAAAAGACTTGAGTGGATCAGATATCAGTAGCTCTTTAAAACTTCCTCTAATTCTGTTAACAGGTTCAGAGACTGTCAGTACGAAAGAAAACATGTGTATGTGCATGTTTTTACCTCTGGCTCCTCTTCTGATTGCTGTGCCAGCTGGTCATGCTGAATAATTTCTGCCTCGTCATCTGTTGGCCCGTTGCCCACTCTGATCCCTCCAAAGTTTTGTGAGCTCTGTTACTCAAAATCAACACACAATTCTTTAGCTAATTTTCCATGAGCTACACAAACATGAGATGTGCTATACGCATACAGTTTGAATTTAAATAAATACATCAAAGATGAGTTTAAGTAGTTTCTTTCATTCAATCAATTTTTGTTAGCTTGTCAATTAATTTGCCCAATGACAAAAAAATAAATAACAAACAAAGCTAAGGGTGTGTTGACACGTGTAGTCTGGAGAAAACTATCTATTTAGTTCAGTTTATCAGCAAAAAGCCCCGGTCCAGAGAGCGTTCACAGAGCAAACCTAAAAAGGTATCCAACCTGAATTGTTTCATTTTCACTGAGGATAAGGCAGACTGCTGTTTAGTGATGCATTTTACAGATTTTAATTAAAAAGTATTTTATAAAAAAAAATGTAAATTTAAATATTTTCAGACCAGCAGTGAAAGGAAAAAAAATATATAAAAAATTTTATTTTCCTTTAGGTACCACTAACAAACTAAACATTTTGTGTATTTATTTATTTTGTGTTTGAATCACAAGTTTTACTTTCAGCTCAATGACTAAGTTTAAAAGACAAGTCAAGCTAATAATTCAAGCATTAATATAGTTAAGAACCTTTTCAAACTGCAATGTCACTATTTTGTTAAAACATACTCAAGAACAACAAACATTTCCAGGGCATGTTTTGTTTCTATGTGCTTGTCAACTAAGGTCCACGTGTTCCAGGACACATGGAAACACCTGCTTCTGGGGTTTTTGTTTTAGTTTGTATTTCCTGGACATCCCTACCTTGACATATCATATTTTATTCAATATTTATAGAGCAAGCAGGTCTTACCAGATGTTTACGCCGTAAATACTGTCTGCGCAGAACCAGAGTTTTCACTATTAACATACAAGGGACAGAGGCCAGAGCGATGATTACCAAGAAGGACTGCATAACCGCCTGCATATCCAGAGAAGAGAAAGAATTAAAAAAATAAATCACGTTTTACATGTTCGGGAATGGTTCCAGATAAAGGTTAAAGGTTACAGACCTGTCCACTGTACAGTGGTTTGTTGGTTGGATCACGGTAGTTGAAGAGGAACATATTAATGAAGGCAATGAGCAGACTGGGAGCGTCCCGAGACGTGCTCGCATCATAGGAGACCCACTTATAGAAGATTATAATTGTGAGGTAGCCAAACAGACTAGCCATGAAGACAATTTCAGGGATGAAACCTAAGTATATATTCAGCGGCTTTTGGAAATATCTGCAGATGACCAAAAAAAAAAAAAAAAACATATAAACATCATAAAAGCAGGACTTTATTACTAATTGAGAAATATTTCTTACAGATGGTTGAAAAGACTGAGAGTGACTCCAAAAAGCATATGGATGACTCCCAGGATCACAGACATTTTCATCTTGAAGGAGTTGAGGAATGTCAGCTTGTTTGTGGCGATGTTCCATATCTAGAAGACAAACGGCAGCAGATGAAGGAAAATCACTTATTTTGTTCATATCTCGTCAATTTATAGACCTACAGCTTTAGAAATGTTTGTATGTCTTGCTGCTTCAGTGAGAGCTGGACAGAATAACAGTAGGTTTATGTGATTTAGACTCATGCCTGCTCAGGGAAATTGATCTGATGATTTTTAGCTCAAAAACAGTGTTAATAAAGTCAGTTTATTTGAGATCTATACATGCGCTGATCATTTGTTCAGTTTTCATCTGTCCTGGACACATCCCTGCACGCCCTGTCTGTCCTGAGAGTGGATCCCTACTTCTGTGGTTCTCCTTGAGGTTTCTTTTTTTTATCCCGGCTATTTTTTGTTTTTTTTTCTTACGCCGATGGTGGGTCTAACAACAGGGGATATTGTCTAGTGCAGTCTGTTAAGCCCTGTGAGGCGGCTGTTGTTGTGATTTTGGGCTAGACAAAAATAAATGTCTTGTCTTGTCTTGTGTCCTGCCGTTATGGCCGACAGAACGCACTCAAGTCATGTGACGTCCAGAACTCAATTTATTTAATTCTTCCACTTCACACCTGGGAAGCCTAATATAACATTTCAAGAATTTAATAGAGTTCAATACAATTAAATCTTACTTACAGGATCAATCCCAATAGGGTACGGTCCACTGAAAACTCCATCTATCACAGGGTCCAACTGCAAAACCTTGCTACTGTTGAGCGTCTCTAACCTTAAAACGATAGAACCACATGTAAGATTTCTGTCACTGATTACTGTATTGGTTTAGCTTCAGTTAAAACAGGTCGTCACTCACGTCCAGTTGCCTCCGACTCGAGGGTTGAACATCGGCCTGACGCTCCAGCCAGAGCCGAAAATGTTGAGCGACTTGGAGAAGCAGTCGTTATAAATGATGCCGGTGTAGATGGAGAAAATACCCATGAGCAGGATGATGTAGCGTCCTGCGAACAACATGCTGAACATCTGCCAGCAAAACAAATCAGACAAACAATTCAAACTATTACTTTTATTACTTACAATTTCATCAATCACTGTCTGCGTCTATCATGGAAGAACAAACTATTAAAGCTTCATAAAAGGGAATTTTGGAAGGAGCCAATACTTTCATTACTCCCTGTTCCTACTGCGTTTGAGAATACAAAAAAGTATAGCAAATTAACAAATACAATCACAATTTACAAATCCTAAAACACAATGAAACACTTTACAAAAGATCAATTATGGTCACAAAAATGAACTCTCTTTAAAAAAACAAGCTCATATTTAAAATGACTCCAGTCTAAGTCCTGTTTTAGTTCAGGAAGCAGTTGTAGTTATCAATTATGTCACAAGGTGAGCATAAATATGGGATTAAACAACTAAAATGTATTGGTGCACACAGACAAGGATGACAAAATGTCCCCAGTGTGATTCTTCATACCTCATTATCGTTCTTCTGTGCTATGAGCCTGCTCTCTCGCAGCACCAAATACAGGGCCGCACATGTCATGAGGAGCCCATGGCCCAGGTCTCCAAACATTACCGCGAACAGGAAGGGGAAAGTGATGATGGTGTATGGAGCTGAAGATGGTAGGCAACAAATGAGGAGATGAAAAAAAAAGGTCAAGTTTCTATGAATTCATTATACACTATAATGGAAATCTAATTCTCAATGTTTTCATGTTTGCTCTATAGTCTATCTTTGGAAACCCAACTAATGAGTGAGACATAACATAAAGAGTGTCCAAACAGGATGATAATGGTGATGAAAGGGGCCTGTGTGAATGATTCAGCTGGGTAAACAGGCTTTTCTAAACACAAGTGCACAAGGTAATGAAAAACAGGCAGCAGTGTACCTGGGTTAATCTCCCGGTAGCTGCCGATCCCATAAGCATCGACGATGTTTTGAAAGCCTGAGGTGAATTTATTGGTCTTGTTAAAAGTGGGAGGGGTCTGCTTGCTCTGCATTCTGTTTAAGATGGAAGGCACAGTGGAGCCACTTTTTTCCTAAAGAGCACAATATTTTAATAAAAAGGTTAGACAATCCTTCATTCATTCATTTTCTACCATATATCCGTAACAAGTTGTAGGTGATGAAGCATTTAGGTCTTGACACACATCGACAGATAACTATTTTCACTCATATTCAGTCACTGTGAGCAAGCCCAGCCTGAGCGTAAAAAGTTGCTTATTTTCTTTATGTGCTTGTTGTTAAATATCTCCTCAGTTTTAGGGAGAGTACTGCTGTGGGTAACGCCAAATCCAACTTTATCTGTTAGGACTCCTGCTTTGTCTGACCCAGTATTTTACAACCTAATTTGAAACTGCTTTCTCAAAGTAAAAAATAGCCTCTAATCTACCTTGGCATACAGTCTTCATTAAATATGTACATTGCAGTCAGCCGTTACTCACTGTCCCTCTCCGAAGAGCAAACTGGATAGAGTCCATGTCGGAGACGGGACACCAGACCTCAGCGATCAGACACTTCTGTGTCACGTCAATGTTACACAGATTCAGTGTGTGGTAAATGGCCTTCATTTTCCTCACTTTGATGAACCACACCCTGATGGTTTTGGCGGCGGCCTGAAGGACTCTCTGTCTGTGGTCCTCGGTTTGGTTCAACACCTAAAGAAGCAAAAAGAATGGATGGATTAAGCTAATGCTTGAATAAACAGCATTCAAGGACTAATAAATATGTGAAGTGTTTAATCTTACAATGTACTATGCTAATTAATATTAAAGGTTTATTCTGGATTTTCCAAAGCAGCTATGTGTTACCAGTGGATAGATATTTATGAACCATTTGTTTGTATTTAGTAGAGCTATTTATAGTCCTTTATTAGACGATACTCTTCTGTCAACGTGTATTTGTGCATCTTAAGTTTCTCTCACAATAAACAAGGCCATTGCAATTAAAATATGGAACAACAAATGTGGATCGTATGTCATACTATATTTATAGAGAGGTTTTATATTTACTGTAATAGCTAGTGAACAGTTGGTCATATGTTGGTGACACCAGGTCATGTAATCCATTCCTTTTTCCCTTGTGCAACACTGAATATTCAGGTATGTTTGTGGTATGACTCGTATTTAATGCCCAAGTCCCATGATCAGCAGCTAATAGCAGGATATTTAAGCCCTGTCCTGTGTCTACAGACAGACTGCTGTGGACGGCTCAATGAACCATAATACTCGCTGATTCCTGTCCAAATAACCTCACATTCTTTCTCACCAATGCTATTCCACTGCTCAGCTATTGTGCCAATGCAGCGCTAATGCTTCATCGCCTCAGGACTGATATCGTACTTCAAGGCTGTGGAATAAATACAAGGCAAAGACTTAAAGCCTAAATAATGCTTGCTAACAGCCCTTTTCTCCACTGAAAATCTATTGTGAGCTGTTTAAGTTTCATTACCAAAATGTGCACATAGCTCATGTTTAACAGGTTTTAACAGGTTTTATTGTGTCATTACAATTAATTATTGAATATAAAATGTATAATGTTTTACTTTTTTTGGACAAGGACTTTGTGTTCATTTTAAAGAATACATACTAGGTTTTAGAGCTAGTTCACATAATGTAGCTACACCATAGCTAGTTTAAAAATAACTGTAGCGAGACAGAGATATTTACCATTTGGAGGTCGTCGATGCGTGCGTTTACGCCGGCTAACATCTCTTTTCTTTCCAGAGGGGTTTCGGGACATGGATACAGTGTTGCTCTAAACCTGAGATAGTAACGAGAAAGAAAAGGCAAATGTTAAAGGATATTTTTTAAATTTGAAATGATTGTTAGTGGAGAAATCATTGCTCACCCTTCACAGATCTTCTTGACTCTGTTCTTGAGCTGGTCTCCCTGAAAGAAGATGATGAAAACGGACTTGTGCACTTGGTCGCCCTGTGGGAATAGAAATATATTTGGTAAGCTTTTTATATTAAATGAAACATATTCTGCTATACCATCTTGTGTTTTTCAGTTGCTTAAGTGCTCCACTCACTGAAGTGGGGTCCTCCAAAGGATCTTCAATCTCTGCCTGCCTCAAAAACACATTTCCTCTGCAAACTCTCCACAGCATTCTCTCAAAGTTGGGAATACGCTCCCTGCCAATGACTCCAGCTACAAACCTATGAGAGATAACCACGTTCAGCCATTTTTATAACAGCATCATTTGTAACATAGGTAAGGCTGTTGAAACTTTGATTTCTGCAGCAGTTTATTATTTTTAGTTATTATTTAATCTAAATGTCTGCTCCGACATGACCAAATGCTGAACAAAGCCAAAGGACAAAGAGTTAATGAACAATGTTGCAAAGGTTCAATGAATTTGTTTGTGCCGAGTTGTGTTTCCTCACTAAACCAAAATCCAAAATTATCCAAAAATATTCATTCATTGGCATTATCTAGGTGCTGCTGATAATACACAAGTTGTACGGCATCAGTTTTGAGGAACACTCTGATATCTATTTTGCGTTTAGGATATTTTACAAGATTTTAACTCACCCCAGTCTGAGAGGAGGGCGTGTCACCTCACTGGGGTCCAGGAGAGTGGACGACTCCTCAAGTAAACTGGGGTCCTCCATCTGCAATAGTCATAAAATAAAAATAATAATAATAAACAATAACAACTATATTACAAATACGCCCACTAGGATCATTTATGTATTTCCAGCTCAGACTGTGAACCTTTAACTTTTATGTTAAACAGCTACAATGTCCTAAATAAATCATTCACCTCAATCAAGCTCATAACAACTTGTAAAAGATGTGTTAGCAAAGCAAATCAACACATTTAACTGCAAGGGCAAGGAAATGGATTCAGGGCAAAGGTGGACAGACTAGCTTTTGTTCAAAGAAAAGTAGACAGAAATGTATTTCTATAAGAAATAAACTGCCCAAAGCTTGATGCAGCAAGGATATGTGGGCCCAGACTGTGTTGTAAATGATGAGGTTTATGAAAATATTCTAAATCAAGCTGCTATAACTATTGTGCTACAAAAGAGGGGCACGTAAAAAAAAACATCTTTATATCAGCAACTACAAATGCTTATTTTCTAATGGTTCAATGATTTCCCAACACTTTTTCTAAGTTTAAAGTATCTCCTCAAAAAGTAAAATCAAGTTCCGTTCCTACTTCTGTTTCAGGCTACTAAAATGCAATGATACAGCATAGTTCTTTACTTCATCAAAAAACTGCTGCGTGCGTCGCAGGATGTGCTTGAGCTCAGTCAGTTCAAGGAAGTTCTTTTTTAGGGCTTCCTGATTTGTGTTGATTTCCTTTAGCTCGTTTTCAAGCTTCTCAAATGTGGCCTGTTGTGAAAAAACATAAAGAGCTTAGCATAAAGGGTATTACAGGCAATAGTACACATAGGTCTGTTTTAAAAAGAAGGGAACAGTCACCTCTAAATCAATCATGTCTCTTGGGAAGGGTACTTCAGGGTTTTCTCCTGTGTCGACAATTGGGATGTTGGCTTTTTTTATTTCTTTTTCTACAAATCCTGCATAGAGAATACGCTTTTTAAACAATAAGCTAAATCTATATTTCACAGCACAAGGCTAAGCTGTGTAGAGTATGTTTAAAAGGGACAATAATTGTTATTGTAGGTTTTGATTTGCTTGTCTTACTCAGTTTACGATCCATTTCTTCACATCGTCGTACTTCATTGACAAACTTCCGCTGGAAAACGTTTACATCTGGATTTAACTGCAAGAAAAGATGCCATTTGGGTTTATGTTATAATTCCTTAAAAGGACCATGAACAGGCAAGCAGTGCAAGTTTAGCTGTATACATGCATGCACAAGCTGCTTCCATATCAATAATTAACAGTTTACAACTCAACATTAACCATACCATTATAGCTGTTGTCATTACGATTGCTGTATTTTCATAAAAGCACTTTATAATGCAAGTGAGTGTTTCTGTTGAAGCATATCCATCTTTCACAATACTCTTTACAAGGCTCACAAGGAATGAGCTTTCAGGAATGAGTGCTCAGCTGTGAGCACATGATGAGCATGACCCAGAAGGCATTAACCCCCCTTGACAATTTGTCTTCCTACTGCTACATTTGACAGTCGGGGCCCAGTTGGAAAAAGAAATTATCAAACCAATGCAGACAAGCTTAGAAGATTAGAAAAAACAACTCAGAGAATAACAGGGTGTGGCGGGACTTACATCACGAAACTGCACCATCCCGATCTCCCCCAGTTCACTGACACAACAGTAGGCTGCCTCTGACTGGAGGAAGAGTTGAGCCAGAGTCATCTCTTCACTTCTGAAGAGTTCCCCCATGTTGGTGAAGGATGAATGTTTGCCTCAACCACAACCTCTTTCAGTAAACAGACACATACAGATTTAATAGTTTTGGCATTGCATTCTGTGTAGGTTCACTAATGGCTTCATGAACTATGTGTTATTTCACACATTAGTGTAAGAAATTGACATGTGACAAAATGAGGGGAAAAAAAACAAGCCCCCAGGCTGGTCTCATGATTGTTCAAGAATGCAATGATGTAAAAGGTTAGCCCTAAAATATTGTTAAAATGTTTCTTAAAAATTCATGTCGTTTTTTAAGTAGAATGCAAGCAATAGTTTTGTTCAGAATTAACAGCAGTCTCCTATCCTACTGTAAAACCAGAGCTTATCTGTGGATTACAGAGGAGCATGTGACCTGCAGAAACTCTTAATGCCCACTCACATACATCAAAGCTAAGTGTACTTAAACTGGCTTCAAAGAAGAGAAAAGTGTAGAATATCAAACAGACCACAACTAGACTTTTGGAACAGTTTGTTCTTGGAATAAGGCAAAGTGTGGCAACTAAAGCTAGTGTCACCTGTCAAAACTGGAGAAGGCTAATTGTTAGAAATGAACAAGAAGGAAATTACAACATCACAATTAGAATATAAAATATTAATCATTGCTAAAAAAGAAAAAAAAAAAGGGAGTGTAAAAGGGCGTAAAAAGGGAGTGTAGCATCCAGGGAACATAGACAAAACTATATTCATAACCAAACGTCGTTTTAAATGGTATTGTTTAGGCTAATGACAAAGCTAACAAGTAGCGCACCTGTTGATTACTTTAACTCAATAATAAAGTACATGATTTCAACGTGTGTCAGTTGCCTTTTCAGCGATTAATGTAAACGAATAATGGGATTTTTATATAACGATACAGAAAAACTCACCAATTAGCAATTCTACGTCCCTCGTAGCTGTTTGTTATGGACCAGAAAGTTGTACGAACCAAGCCGATCCTACACTTCACCGGAAGAATCTGCAATCGGTGGGCGGGGCGTGTAACGTGTGCGTGACACACTGCACTGAGGGGATTGGCTGCTTCGCTGCTAGGCAACCAATGACGCTGCGTGTGATTGAGTATTTATTGTGTTTACTGCCGGGGGCATTGTTGTGGTCCTCAGGAGGACAAGAAAGTTTGAATTATAACCTTACTTTTTATATATCTAAACTATTATAAGTGAATTATGTATTAGCTTTTAGGGTTTACCAATGGATTTTTTTTCCATTTGATGTCATATATGTTTTTCTTATTTTATGGACCTATTTTTCATTAGTACTCTTAACATTTTGCAGTGTTCAAAAGAATAAGAATTACAGCTAGATAGTACTTACCAACACTGTCCACCAGAGGGGGCTTTTGTGGAGATTAAGGAATAATCAAAAGTATCAAATCTGTTTACGTTGTTGTAGCCTATAGTTAGCTAGACTCTTTATATATATAAATTAAATTATTATTTTTACTTTTAAAATGAGATCTAATTTTTGTCTGCAAACTGTAGGTACATTAACCATTTATAATTGTACAAGTTCACTTATCAATTTATGATAAAAGAAAACAATTATTACTTTCTTAAGCTACCAAGCCAGCTGTGGTAGTTAGCCTATAGCCTAGTACAAGCCTATTTGCAATACATCGCTTTGACTAAATAAGTAGGTTTTGCAGCTGTATTTTTTTAATTCTATATTAAGTAGAAAAATTAAACAGATATTTGGATTGAGCCCATGAACTTTGGTCTGTATTTACTTCCCTCGTGTGACCAAAATAGTACACTACAACCTTAAAGGTGTGTGTTGTTTATTAATAGATGCATAATTTTGTAAAGACTCCCCTCTATTTAATTTATTTTACCCCTGACTTTTAATTGTATAATATGGAGATGTTACCATACTCCCTTAGAAGAAATCTACTTTTGCATGATTTTCTTTGTCCTAAATATTAAAAAGACGTCTACTAACTAACATTTATGTTCCTATTGCACTTCACTTTTCCACTTTACAGAAAGGGGACTCTGGATTTGGAGATATCCGACTGCTCTGCGCCTGGGGACAGCGTTTGGGTGGAGCCGTGGCAGAGGAGGGGGCCGACCAGGGCGGGGGCTGTGGTGTAGGGAGGGAAGCGTTTGACTGGGTGGGTTCACAGAGAGCAGAGGCATTTGAGTCAGGGCACATATGCCTCAGCTGTGAGAGGCCCTACTCCCCTTGGCTGGCTGGCATCCCAGAACAGAGGCAGACAGAGCGGACTGGAAGGTAAAGAGAAAGTTGAAGAGACTAGGCTAGGTGGAGGAAGTTAAGTGTAAGAAAGCTTTAGTTGTCCTGTACTGTTTTGCTCTTGTAGATCATTTAGGAGTAGATCTTATTTTTTTATTGAAGTGGCTTGTTTAAGAATTGACAGTCATGGCAGACGCAAGTGTCATGAAGGCAGCCGTAGCAGAAGTGTCTTACGATGATGACGAGGTGGCCCTGGTGACTGCCGCTACAGAGCCAGCAGTAGACGATGAACCTTCTCAGGGATCGACCCTACACATTGATGGAGGCAAGAGTGAAGCGCAGATGAACGGGGTCATGGTCCTGTCTCTGTTAGACAAGATCATCGGGGTGGTAGATCAAATACAGCAGACCCAGAATGGGCTCGAGGCTCGGCAGGAAGCCATGGAGAAGTCTGTCTCAACCATCCAAGGGGAGCTGGCTAAGTTGTCTAAGAGCCACATTGGCACTGCCAACACTGTCAACAAAATGCTGGACAAGGTACGCAAGGTCAGTGTCAACGTCAAGACCGTGCGTAACAACCTGGAGAAGCAGGCGGGCCAAATCAAGAAACTGGAGAGCAACGAGAGCGAGCTGCTCAAGAGACGCAACTTTAAAGTCCTTATCTACCAGGTGAGTGGGAAGGCTGTCTGTCAGACATTCATAATTAGTATTGTGTATGTTTGACCAAACAGACGGCGCAAACCCAAAGCAGGACACCATTAACACTAGATTATTTTATTTTTTCAATTACAAAACATACCACAAAACTCAAAGCAAGCATTTTTAATAATACATAATAGACATATAATATATTACAATCACAGGTTTAAGCATTATAGAATATTTGACAATTTGACAATAACAAGACATATTAACGTCATAATATTGTAAAATATAATATGACTCAATAATATACAAAATTACTTAAAATTACACTACATACAAACAAAAGAGGCCTTTTTAACTAGCACTGTAAGTGTGATCAAAGTCCGTCATTTTACACGGATAAAATAACATCTCCTTTTGTAAAATGGGTGTGTTGCATATGGGTGTGTTGCATTCCCCACATCACAAGAAAAAGAATAAAGGAAGTGTGAAATGCACCTGAAAATCATTGAGGGCATTAGCGCAGCATTTTTGACATCACTTCAACAGAGAGAGCAGAGAGTCACGCTGTAGCCCACACGGCACACTCATATTTTTGTGTGCAAACTGAAAAGGGGAGTTTCTCAGGACGAAGGTGTGTGGTTTCCATGACATAAACCTCAGGATCACCTTTTCCTTAAACAGGGTTGTTGTAGTTGTAGAAACACACTGTGGTGCACTGTTTGGAAGCAGCTGTACTGTGTGTAGTCACGCTCTGTCCAAGTCTAGCCCCGATAGAGATGTGAAAGCAGGTAGTGACCCTTTCCGCCTCACAGCACTACATGACTACTGGATCTATATAAAGATGTGGTGAAGGAGTGGGCGTAAATAAAAATACAAGCCCTATAAACACTGGCATGAGGGGTACTTGAGACAGAAACCACCCACACCTCCGAGGACACATATTTGGCAGGTGTTCTCCAAGTAAGATGTAGTTTATAAAACAGTTGTACAAGTGGCACATTTATACATTTTCCTGTAAAACTGCATTGGTTTAAAGTGTGTGTAGGGTCTTACGCGGTACAAGCTGACTGCATTAGAAGCATGAGCCATCTCAACAACGTCTGTGCATTTGAAACTTGGGGCTACTCTTTTTTTAGCCAGGAGTGCTGTCATGTCTGACTGGTAAACTCAAACATACAGCATGCGCGGAAGAACCTTTGCCATAGTTTATTATTTATTATTTTTTCCATTTAAAACACTGTAAAGGATATAAAGTGTAATACAAAAGGCGCACTGTAACCTCTGCAGGCCGGACTTTAAAATCATCAGGATATCAAAGTGCATAGTGTTGCAAATCTTTCGTGAGAACCACTCGCTCAAACTTTTACACTCCCCCTCCTGGGATGTCTACTGAGGGAACGGGTTACACTATTGGCATGTAGCAGAAATCCAATCATAGACACAAGGCCTTAATAATAAATGACGGCCATAAAGTGGTTTGCTGTTTTTGTCAGTGACTGGTTTGCTCAGGTGCATGTGCAACACTGAGAGATTTGTAGAAAGTGTACAAGGCATTTAAAGTTTGCATCTATATCTATTTTGACATTAATTTTGTTATATTTTTAGCAGACATTGCATAATTCAGTTTGTTCTTGTGTAAAAAGCTTACCTGTAATAAAAGTAGATCTCATTGGTTGTCATCCATACTCCATAGACACTGACACACAAGTACTTTACTCAAAGCACTGTTTGAACATATTTTTGCTGTAAATGAGGAAGGTAACTGTAGAGCAAACTGTAAGTAATGTTATGCTAAAGTTTCAGGGGACTATAAAATTTACTTATAGAACTGATATTTGGACATTGAAAAAAAGTATATTGGGACATCCTTAGTTTCAGGACTTCCTGTTTGTCTCACATTACCTCAAATACTTCTCCTGTTACAGCTCACTTACATGCTCGGTGTCAATTGTAGCAGCTGTAACTCTTGGTTGCAAAAGCAGTGTTTGATGTGGTTGATCTATTTCTGCGCTGTCGGCAGATTAATAGATTGGTAGCTCAGCAAATCAACGCTAGTCTTCTTTCTGTGAGCCTGTTAATTTGCTGAAGTGTGAACAAATGGTAACTTTAGAATAGTGTTAACGATGAGGTAACACTTTACGTAACACTAAACATTTGTGGAATTTGTGCTAATGTCCTCACTTTATTACATTTGTGTAAATGAAATGAGAAGCGATTACGACTGACCTTAACCTTTAGTGAATTTGGCTTTGCACTTGGCCTCTTTGGCTGATGCTGGCCACATCTACAGGTGATAAGCTTTCCTTTCCTGTAATCATCTTCTTGGCCTCTGAGAATAGGCACATTCTTATATTATTTCTGGTCAGAAAGACCTTAGCCCAGAAGCTTTATAATTAAACCTGCAATCATGTTAAAGACATCCCCCAGCAACAGCAGGGTGTGGCAGTGAAGATATTTTCAATGGGCAAAATGCACTCTCCAATACCTAGAACAGAAAACAAGTAATTAAACAGACCTGATTTTTTTTTTCTTCTATAAAATGGTGCAAAAGCAATCATTTGTGAATGTGAAACCTTGGCCAATCAATGCTTGCAATGTTTGCAAAAAGATTGGTCGATACTGGTTTGTCATATGACATTTGGAGAAGTTTAAAATCTGATAATAAAGTGTTTTATCAGCGCTGAATATGTCTTTGAATATACACAGAAGCTCAAGCTCAAAAAAGAAAAACATCAACAGAGAAAAAGGGAGGCAACGCGGATAATTATTGTCAAATCAATCACGTGATGTTTAACGAGACAACTGCCGTCCTGACACTGAAGTCGCAGTTTAGCTAATGCTAAGCTCTAAACGTCAGGTTGCTGTAATGTATTAGTATTCTGTGGAGGTCCATTTTGATTTTTTTTAATAAAAGTAAAGCAGGAAAGGTCCCTAGGCTTGCATTATGAGAGGAGTGGAGTCTGAGACCGGGACGACAAAAAGAAAATCAAGTAGTGAAACTTTAATGTTTATAAATTCAACACAGATTTCAGACAGATTTCAAATGTAGATTTTTTTAGATGTTTTACAAAGTGACTTGTTTTGAAAGAGATATATCTGACTGAGCATCATTTACATACAGTTTGCTTTTCATTTTCATTACAGCTCTATAGAGGGAGTTATGGACTTGACCCATACTTACAGCAGATTTTACAAATTGTCCCTCTTATAAATAGAAAAACACTATTTATATCAATACAAAGATGTGACTGTTTTCCCAAGAGAGTGATATATGAGCCTCTGCAGAAATGGAAACAGAAGAGTGAGCTCAGTCTGTTAATGGACTGTAAATAGGTGTGTGTTAACTATTCCACTTCAGTAGTGACAAATACAAATGTACTGTGTGTGCTACGAGGGTTTGGAAATGATAAATGATGACTGTGAGTGTCCTTGAAGCAGCTGAGGCTCCTCTTGCTCATAAGGCATAGACTTGTCAACAGGACTCTATGGAGCAACAAATGGCCAACACTTTAGCTTGCGTTCACGCCTCTTGACATTTCTCTTGACTCCAATGATAACTGCTCACTTTAGAGAGTCCATCATTTTTTAAGTAAAGAACTCTTATAACTTAGCCAGCTTCCACTTAGTCTCAAAGTGCCAGACAATTAAGTTTGGCTTTAGAGACTAATTTCCTGTTTTGGCTTTTCTTAGTAGGAAAACCTGGCTCGAGACAAGAGCCAAAGATGCTTATTAACTAGGTTATGACGACATTAAGATAATATTTTGGCTTGTACGTTGGCCTCTTGTGATTGTTTGTGACTTGTTGCAGCCAAAGAGCTTTTTCTTTCTCCCCAGTTTCTTTAAAACAGTGAAAGGCTCAGTACTTTCTTCTGAGCAATACTTAGCAAAGACCTCACTTGTCAATTCTTATGTATAAAGCACTGCTCTGTGACAGTAGTCTTTGCAGTTGTTCCAGCACTCCCCATTATAGTCTGATATGACAGGGGGCACATAACTCATACTCATTAGGCTCTCTCAGTGCTTTCGGCGCTGATGGGTGCGTAGAGGAGATTCAAGACATAGTGACAGTAATGAAAAGTAATGTTATCTTGAGTGGCAGCTTAATTGTTGCATAAAATTTGAAGTAATTTTAATGGCTGGGGAGGTGAAAATGAAGAAGAAAATGATGGCATTCCAGTGGAGATGTGCTAGTTCCCTGCAGTCTGTAAGTGCTAATCTTAGAGCATAATAGTTTTAAAATACACACCATGTCAAAATAAGAGCGTTCCCGGGTTTCATTTCGGCAGGATCCGGCTAAAATAAACCCCTGGGTACAGTTATTTGAGGTGCTTCCTGCCCCCAGACAGTAATCAAGTGGAAAAATGTTTTCAGTCATCACTGGTTGAATTTATATAACAGTAAACCTAACATACAGTAAAAATACACCAAGCAACTTAGAGTCATAAAAACAACCCATAAACACTGAAATGGTGTCGTCCTGTCAATGGGGGTCAGAAAGGTGAGTGCTTGGAGAGATTGTTGTAGAGTCATGTTGATCCATGCCACTTTAGGGCCAGCATTATCAGCCATTTTTAGTTTGGGTAAATTACTGGCATTAGCTGGTCCTAATGCTGTCACCACAACCAGGACTTCACGTGTGTGTTTATCACGCACCTGACAAATTTAATTATGCGGATTAAAACAGTTTATACAAAGGGATTTTGTAAGCTTGTGATGGTGCGAGACAGTACTTTTGCGTGTCTGGAATCTGGGTGTGTTTGGCCCTCGCTCCAGGACAGTGGTAGCCAAAGCGTCTTACTTACAGACTACTTATTACATACTCTCATCACAGCCAGACAGCCACAGCCCCTCTGTCTTTAATGGCTTTTATGTGCGTCCAGCCTATCTACATTTGCACTCTATAGGAATCCAACTGGGTCTTTTTTTCCATACAAGCCCTCTAAAGCTATTAATCAGCTTACAGTCTGATTGTAGCGAGGGTAGTTAGGAAACACTTAGCCAGCTCCTTCAACAGAGAGCTCCCAAAAGCACTCGAACAGCAGTGCCATATTAGCGATGTGATTCATTCTGCTGGCATGTCTCTATACCTCCTGCCAATAAAACCCACTGGGTCGCCTCCCTTTAACTCTCTCCACTGTTGATTTACTCCATCTACTCGACTAAAGCACTACCAAGGGCACGTCTCATTCAATATCTGATACACAACCTACGCTACAGTTCCCTGATCTCTCCCAGTCTGTGTCCCCCTAGGGCGAGTGGAAAGATATCTGGCAGGCTCCACATTTTACTGTTACATGTCAGCCACTATGTAGAGCCACTGCTGAGTTCCAGTACTTAGCAGAGAAGTGGAGCACTGGCCTGTGTTGTCTGAACTCAGTTTGTATTAATTACATTCTTTGAACTTGTATGCATTATTGAAATAACAGGACTCCAAAGTCTGACCATAGATGGTAAAACATTTGTGAATTCAGGAACAAGTGGAGGAAGCCTGGGATGTTTCATTTGGTGCATAAAAAACAGAAAAAGTTATGCTTACAGTTATGCTTATGCTTTATTTTTTTAAGGGACAGTGTGTAAAATGTTGTAGTGTACAGCTAAATAAAACAGAACACTGGACATTGGGCTTTTTTTCAGAGGACCCATATTTTAAAATGCTAAAACAGTCAGCTTTGAATTTTTGTATAGGTTTTGTCTATGTTTATGTTGTTTTTTTATAACTCTAGAGCACAATTGTGCTTTTTACTGTTTCAGTTTCCTGGACAAACAGAGCATTAAAGAAGAACATCATGAAATTTTTAGTTTAAATACAGTTTTAAAACATTGATGAAATGAGGAAGGGGCTCTGAGATGTTAAAGTGCATTCTGTAATTGTAATTGTAATCACCACCAAAAACTACACACCCCACCTTTTATTATTTTACATAATTACTGAGTGATGAGTGAGTGACAGCTTGCCCGTCGACTAGTATTTTCAAGCATATTTGAATGATTATTTTCAAATACAAGCTCCCCTTCTACCACGAGCACAAGCACCTTTTCTGAGCCAGACCCTCTATAACATAATTATTGAATGCATTAGCATCACTTATCAAATTGGCTGTTGCTAATTTTAGGACCATTGTGCTTTATACTTCCTAAACTTACCCGACGAACTGAAGTCATTGTTTATTAGTTCAATAATTCTGACCTAAATTTCCCTAAAAGCCCTCCTCTTGCCTCCTTCTCCCTCCTTTTCCTCTTGCTTGATGTTTTACAGAAAGCTACAGTTTATTATTTTGTAAAGATCAAAACCACTGCTCTTGCCTTAGAAACCCTTCTAAGCAAAGGCTCTGCAATTATTTACTTGCACTGAGAGGTAAAGATAAAGTAGAACGTATACTGTTTTTGTGTCTCTTTGGGTAGTTTTCTCATCCACTAGCGCTATGTTCATATTAAGATGGCCTTCCCAGACACATCCTTCCCAAAGCAGCAGACAGGATTTACCAGCTGGTACACCGATCAGGTCACCCGTCCCTGTCAGGTTTGAACACTTGTAGTTATCCAGCTTCTTGGCCGGCAGACAGAAATGTGTCCTCATACCACATCTCAACTCAGTCGGAGCCGAAGATACTCTCTCGTCGCTGTTTATACCAAGAGTTGTAGGCACGCACTTTATTTATACAAGGTCACAGCCAAATTATTAAAATTATTGGAGCTGGCATATTATATATTTGTTATAAATTCACCAAGTTTGTAAAGCATAGTGTTCAGTTTCTGAATCAAAATTGTATTGATTAATTGAAACTAACTTATCATTAGTCCTCAACAGAAAAATGCTCCGTTGTATGTGATTAGAAAGTTCTACATCATTTAAATTGTTGTTTCAACAAATACTTTTTACCTATACTTGTGCACATTTAGGAGAAAAAATGTTACTTTTACTCAAAAATTTGTAAAAGTTGTAGCATATGCTTAATATATTTGTCCAATACATCAAATGTAACTTGAGTAGTATTGTGACTGATTACGTCAATCTAGTACTAAATCTGAAAAGTCAATTATCTACTTGAGTAGTATTTTTTTTTTAAGTAACACAAACATCTTACTTGAGTAAAGCCATTTTATATTTTGCATTGATCCAACACATTCTTTTGTTTATAATATATTGGAGGAAAGTAAAATATGGAAGATGCACAAATCAAAATGTATGATACTATTTTCTCTGATTATGTATTAGAGTAGTCAGGATTGTAAAACTTTATGGTTTTATAAAAATACATATTGCACTATAATATACTGTACTAGACTATACACTATACTACACTTTACTATATACTACACTACATCACAATACACCCCACTGCACTTTACTTTACAACACTAATACTACAATACACTATACAATACTTCAATGTACAGTACAGTGTGGGATAGTGTAGTGTATTGTACAATCTGCACTATAATACAAACCCAATTCCAAAAAAGTTGGGACACTGTACAAATTGTGAATAAAACAGAATGCAATGGTGTGGAAGTTTCAAATTTCAATATTTTAAAACATCATTAGATTCTACACTAAACTATACATCACTTTACTACATTACACTGTATTATACTGTTCTAGACTGTACTAAGCATAACTATACTCCACTCACTACACTATACTATTCTACGGTATAATTCAATACACTAAAATACAATATACTATATACTAACAATACTGTGAACACACATACATTATTCCTAGTATGATACCATGTACATTATAACGTGAGAGTGTCATATTGTTCCAGTAGTTTCCACTAGTCTGGTCTGGTCTGGTCAGACAGTAACGGCTATGGGACCTTGCCTTTCTGTCACTCGTCTCGACTTATATGCTTTCACTGGGAGTGCGCCAGGACAGTCTGGGTTTAGGTGCTTTCAGGATTAGATTTTGCATACACATGGATGTTTGTAACTATAAATAAGAGGAATAGGAGTTAAATTATGTTATCAGAGTTGTAAACAATTCTGGGTCTATCTGCTTACTGTACAGCATATACTGAATTTATTATACAGTATATGCAATACAGATTTACACTTCTTTTTCCAGGCAGCAAGGCCGTTTTTGTCTGCTCCTAGTCTTCCATGCACTCAAATGAAAAACTCAAGCTGCCAGTTGTTAAATTTGGCTGAGCTGCTACTGTACAACACTAGTGTGAGTATGGATGGCATCAGTCAGGGTTATATAACAAATTCCGACAGAACCAGTTCACACAAAGATGTAAATGGAAAAGTACGTTTTCACTCTTTGCCTTGGTCTAACCCCAGGATTCCAGTGGTTCCAGTTGAGACCTCGATGTGGAAAGTTTGAACTGTGGAAAGGGCTTTCCCGTTCAGGGTCCTCTGAGGGAATTCACAAATCACTGTGACAGTAAAACCAAGGAACTCCCTTCCTGTGGTGTGCACCGTAACGTTTCTTCGTCACGTTGGTTACGCGGCACACAGAGGCTCTCTCTTTGAATGAATATGTCCATAGACAGCTCGGTATGAGTTAT
This sequence comes from Neodontobutis hainanensis, assembly GCA_024349245.1. Taxonomy (NCBI): domain Eukaryota; kingdom Metazoa; phylum Chordata; class Actinopteri; order Gobiiformes; family Odontobutidae; genus Neodontobutis; species Neodontobutis hainanensis. The sequence continues at coordinate 3,575,390 of JALDNG010000086.1, read as the reverse complement.
TACTGTTTCCATTACCTGAAGTTATACCACCATCGTAGTGGCTCATGCCTTAATGGATTAGATGGCGTTGCATGTTTAACTCCTACAAACAAGGATGACTACCCCTTGTTAGTGTCCTTATTCTAGCCTCTGTGCACAGTTTGTGGATCAAAAGCAGCATCAGTTCTGGTCTATACAGGGCTTTTAACACATCGACCGCTGTTACATGTCAATCTCTCCCTCGGACTACTCGGCCGGCAGGATAAGGGTCAGTAATATCAGTCATTGTGGAAGTTAAGTGCACAGATGCAAGGGCTGGATAGGATCGGACAGCTGCTCCTGTGACTCACCAGAGAGGCCTTTCATCACGCTGCCCCAAAAGGAAAGGCGTGTGTTTGACCCCGGTGTAATTATCTATAAGTGAAATGTTCCCATGCTTAGGCTTATAAATGCACAGCTAATGAAACTGATTTGGTGGCAAAGAAAAAAAAAAGTAAACATCGTAACACACGATCGGAAAACTAAATTAGCCTTTACGCAAGCAGCATTACATTTGTCTACATCGAAATGCCTTTTTCTAAACTAAATTAGTATGGATTTAATGCCACTGAAAAGCTCAATTACCATTTACAATACAACATGCATTATCCATGTATGATGTAATGATCTCGAAAATGATATAGTCTGTACTTAAAATAAAAAAATTGTTGCAGTTATCAGCACCTTATGGTTGCATTGTGTGAGAACATGTATTAACAAATTGTCAGCCCAGTAGGGCAGAACTCTGAATTACAATTTGCTGTTTCATTTGCACTGTAAGAGACAATTTTTTTAAATCTCTAAAAATTATAGAATAATTCAATTACAGGTTAATGATATTTAGGTAATTTAGTTAAAGTCTGTTTTTCTTACATAAATATTACATTTACATTTATATTTAGTCATTTAGCTTTTATCCAAAGAGACTTACATTAAGCTTCCATTCACCACTGTCCCAAGGACACAACGACAGTATAAACTGTGTAGAGAGCAGGAATCAAACCTAAGTGTGTGTTCACACTTGTCTGCTTCATTAGTTCCCACCAAAACAGAAAACGATCCATTTAGTTTGGTTTGTCAGCTTAAAGCCCCGGTCCGCCGACCCTTCATAGCTGGCTTTTTAACTGCACCAAACAGAAAAACATGAAGTGAACCGTGCTAACAGAGCAACCGCACCAGAGTCTGTTTGAACCGCACCAAACACGGCAAGTATGAACGTACCCTAATAGTAATATTATATAACAGCCTTTGTAACAGTGCACAGTTCTTAATAAGTTTAGTACCACCACTGTTATTGTTTTTTTTGTTCCCCCCCCCACACCCATGACAAGACATTTTACCACATGTTTTTACAGACGCAGTCTAACTCATGACTCCATCTGGCCCAAAGTAATATTTCAGGCCACACAAGGCTGCACGGTTTGAATCTTCTGCACATCTCTGTAATTGTCTTTGTCATGAGAAAGTTATTTCTAACACTGGGACTATTTTAACATTTTATAGTCTTTTTGAAGTGATACTGATAAAGGAAGTGCTTTTGCTCACAAACAAAGAGACAGATAGCACTAAAGAAAGACTGATGTCAGCTGCTTTAGTGGAAGCTGGCTTTTGAATGGTGTGCATTGAAATTGTTGTCCATGGTAACCATCCGCTAGTGTGTGAGAGGACATTATCCTTTCAAAACATTTAGACAAGAAAGGACATGGAATTATCTCTTGGAAATGTTGTTTTGCCTATGTTTTCATTCCTGTCAGCATTTACTTATTTAGATGTAGTTGTTTACTGAAATCAAGCTTCTAAAACAACAGGGACTTTTTAATCTCTTTATTTGTGTCTTTCTGCGAGACAGCCCTAGAAAATAAAGAAAAATAGCCCTGTGCACGCAAATTATGTCCTAACGCAAACATTGCCACTGCACCCAGGCAGGTTTTCCATTAGCTGTGAATCATGCCACTCCTGGCTGAAAGAAACATTGGTAATAGACCTCCTCCTTGTTGAATAAAGCTTTCAAACATTCCCCTGGCACCTGTCGGTAAAAACACACGGACACACGTAAAGCTAGCTTTTCCATTGCTGGTAAGTGGAAGGAAAGACAGGCACTCCAGGTCGGACTTTCCCTCAAAGTGCCCAGTCTCCTTGTGTGTACTCAGAGGACCCCAAACAGGAATTCTTGATATCACGGTTACCACAGTTTTTAGAGGCTTGTGTCAACTTTTCAGTATGTAAACAACACAGCGTTCTCACAAGCCCTGCGTGTGTTTGTGGAAGTGGGTTATTCTGAGGGTTTCCATGGGCTGTGAAAGGATTTACACATGTGGCTACAAATATAACCCAATCCCATCATTGTGAATTCACCTCACATGGAAAGGTAATTGGTGTGACAGCAACTTTGTAAAGACGGCTGTAATACTCGAGATATTTCACTTGTACCGTAAGTCGCCATGGAGATATTTTAGCATATGAAAGAGGGTTATGACTTCTACTGGGCCATGATTCCCAGTTGCATAATACCTTCCTGTTTAGACACTAAACGACTATTTTTGTGAGAGGTGTGTTTGACTTTATGGAAAGAACTGCGTGTTTGTGAAAATGTGGAAACATAAACACTTTATATTGGCAGGACAAATAGCTTTTGCATTTTGACACAATCTCATGTTTTCACTACAAGGACAAGTGATGGTCCCGAAAGGTTTTAGACTACATGTCAACCAAAACATAGTAGAAAGCCCACATGAGGGCACCTAAATAGTACTCTGTTATCCACTAGATAGAGTTGTGAGCTCTTGTTGCCCTCATTTTGGCATGAATGGATGGATTTCTTTTTTTGCAGTGTTGATGAATGTTGTGTGGTGCTGGATGGACAGACCATACACACTGATTTTGCCTTTGAGGATAACCTGAATCTGAATGAACAAAAAGTTTTATTGTTACAAGACCAATAAGTTTGTCTTGACTTTTTATGTTACATGCCTTGTAATGTAATTCAGAGTTCTGTGCCATGCTGGAAAATATGTACATATTCACACACAATACTACAATCTGGTATTTATACAATATCCTAAAGGCTTTTTACACAACGTTTGGCCACAGTTTGTGATACTCCGTGACTATATGTTTATCCTAAGTTTAAAAACAAAGACATTTACAGGGAATATGTAAGCATATTCTGTAGCCCAGAATATTACAGTCTAGAGTTAATAAATTGTCCCAAAGGTTTATTACGCAACATTTAGTCCACAATATAAAAATAACTTCTTAATAATAAGTTTATCTTCAGAATCATTGCGAAGGGTCTAAACTCTAAAGACTGCATTTAATAAGTGAGGCATGCATTTTCTCAGAAAATTGAAACCTGGTTCAAAACGCTTTACTTTGAAATAAATTAATGGATAAAAAAACATAATGCTGGTTCTATAAAACATTTATGCTACCAGATTCCCATATCTGCATAAACTTAAGGTGATTGTAAGTTTACACAAGGGTACCAACATTTTCATTTTTCATAAAAACTTCATGAGAGTGTATTTCGGGAGGAAAAAATTTGACAATATGACGTCAATGTGTTGGAACCTATTAGGATGTCTTGGCAATAGTAACATGTAATTGAGAGTTTTGTAGCTGCTAAAATATGTAAAATAATTTGGAAAATTTCCTGAAGGACACAAGCAACTTTTAGTTTGGTTCTAATTTAAGAATTTGTAATTTTTTTTTTTATGTTTGTGTAGGTCTATAGTCAAAATATAATCCATTTTAAATTGACCTGTTGAAATGAAATTTTTAAGGTGACATTATTAATTATTAATAGCATTACACATGTGTCATCCTAGGCCTGTAACACATGTTTGCCATTTCTATGTGATACACTCACAACTGACAAATCCCCATCGGGGTTATACTGTTGTCAATATGTCAGCTGTTTATCCGGCTAAAATTCACCAGCCGACATGCGGAGGTGGTTGCTGTGGCGACAGAGAGCTGTGTTTATCTGTTGCCATGTTGAGCCGGGAGGGGGGGGTTGTTATGCACAGGGGGGTGTCACCGGGGCTAAACGCTGCAGTGGCCTGAAGCCAGTGAACGATAGATGGAATCCGAAGAGAGGGAAAGGCCAGCCCAAAATAAACCCACACAGAACGACTCATCTAGGTCCGGTCCATATGCAGCACCAGAAAAGGAAGCAATGTCCGTTTTATTATGGGATCGCATGGCAAAATCTGAACCACGTTTGGATTGAGAGGTGCCACATAAGATCTGACAAGTGTGCTTAATCAGTAAATAAATTTATAGTCAAATATATATTATTATCTAGTATTAGAATATATACCGTGGCTTTTAAAGGTTCCATGCAGTTATATTTAACTCTGTTTACTAATCCAAATGCCTTTTAATTTAACCTAATAACTCAAAACTGCAAAACGTATACAGTATTTTGGATAGTTGTTCATGTTATTATATTCTCAAATTTCCTGTGATTGTGCAGATAATTCAATATTGAAAAAAATGTTTTTTGTCTTTTGTGCAATGGACTCATGCACTTCTAATGCAGTGATGTCCTTAAATCTGAGATAACCATGTTGCCTTTTGCCACCTGTGGGTTTTCTCTAAACTTTACCCTGTACTATATTCAGTCAGGGGAAGGTTAAGATGTCATTGTGTTAAATGTCAAAACGCTCCTCTGTTTATAGTCACTACTGGGTGTACAGTAAGTGACGCTGTAGGAATACCTCTGAGGAGAAGAGAAGTTGGACTATCATTTCTGTACTTCTGATTTATGTGATGCTAACAGTTTGACGTCAGTTTGGGAAGAAATATGTGTGACCATTTATAATAGTTGAAATGCTTTTGAATTAAAGATTTAACCACAAAATGACTGGAATTGCTATAATTCAAAGCCTGAGTTTTAATGTTACTAAAAAGTAACTGATGCTGTGGTGATATTCATTTTGGACGTTTGGATAAACCGTGGCTTTCAGTTTGACATTTGGACAAATATAAAAGGGTCTAGCTTGATCTTTAACAAGTTATAAATAAACTTAAACTGGTTATAACTGGATTTGGATGAGTTATAAGTGTTTTAATACCGGCTTTAAAGGCTCTATGATAGTGTTATTGGTTTGTGTTATTATGGCTAGAGTGACTAACACCACTAGATGGCAGTCCACACTCACAACACAAGGTGAACTGTTATTGTAAATACAACACAATGATTGCCTCAATGTATGCATTACACTATTATATTTGCAAATTAATTTCTCACCCCAAAAACAATTAACCGCGGCTGCGGTTTGGTGCATGACCTATTAAAATGAAATGCCACATTTTTAATGAATCAATAATCATCAATTTCAATCAGTGTATGCCCATTGTTAGGAATAATTTTAATGTAGTAAATGTCAAATTGGTAGTATCTTTTTTAATTCACACACTTGTCTTTGTCTTTAGGACCAAGTGAAGGCCCCAAAAGTAGCAAAAGCGAAGACAGCAGAGGGAGTGGAAGGACTTGAACAGATCCCAGAGGAGGGAGGCGAGGAGGTCCAGGTCAATGTCAACTCAGACGATGAAGTGGAGGTTGAAGAGACAGTGGAAGAGTCCCGTACCAAGCGTCTGCAGCGCTCCACGAAGCTGCAGGTGGACAACATCAAGAAAGCTTTCTCCAAAGAGCAAATGGAGAAGACCAAACTAAAGACTAAGGAAAATCTGGAGAAGACCAAGAAGAAAACGCGAGAGAATTTAGAGAAGACGAGACAGAAAACCCGCGACAACTTGGAGAAAACAAAACACACCCTGGAAAAGAAAATTGGTAAACTCGGGTCCCGTATGACCCCGAACATGGAGCGCAGAGCCAAGATGAAGAGCTCCAAAGACAAGCTGAAGAAGTCCCTAACTCCCGACCACCCTGTTTCTCATCGGTCCAAGACCACCGTGTACCGTGTGCCGCCGTTCACCTTCTACGTCAAGAAAATACGAGACGGAGAGCAGGAGGTGGTGCCAAACCAAACGGAGATGGTGGAGGTGACCGACACGGAGGGCCAGCTCGAGGCAGAGGAGAACGGCCTGGATAGCGGGCACTTGGAGGTAGCGGAAGAGGAGCTAGTCAGTGTGGACAGCCCTGAGATGGAGGCTGTGTTGGAGGTGACTGAGGTGGTCACAGTGGAGTCGGGCCACCTAAAGAAGTGATTTCACACAGACAACGTTGAAGAATGAAGATTATTATGAAATCACATGGACACATTATCTTTGTCAAAGGGGACTTTCTACATGTGATTACAGTCTATGACATCTCTTTTTTTTCACTATATTTCTACCCAGTAACTTTCATAATTGCTTTAGAAACACAACAAAACAACACTAGACTTGCTTAATTAAGGATTGGCTGAGTTTTATTGGTTTGGTAGTTTGAGTCGCTTTAAGAAAAAAAGGTATAATTTTGCTTGTGAGATGTGATGTATAATGATGTTTACCTGTATGATCTGCAGGAGAGTATTGGTAGAAATATAGACTGTAATATTGGATAGTCTCATGTGAGATGCACATATTAAATAAGTAGTACATGATTGGTGTAGGCCTATAAAGGAATAAAGGATTTAAGATAGTTGAGAAGGGAATATCGTTAGTAGGAAAAGTGGTACATATATTTTTACATGTTATAAAAATGTACCAACTCTGGGGTTGAAGCTTAGATTTTTACATTCACATAGATTTTCCAAGCCAGTGTTTATAACAGTTAATCCATCCTATGCGAGTGCTTGGAAGTGTATAAAAGCCCAATTTAGAATTTTCCTGTCTTTCATCTGTGAACTGTGATTGGCCAAAAACTACAAACTTAAACAAAAAGAAACATCCCGTCAAATTGGTATGGGTTAATAATAAAATGCATAAAATGGAGAATTATAGCCAGAAAATTGTAGTGGGTCATTAGCATCAATCAAAGGGATTTTGCGTTTTGAAAGGATAAATGTGTTTTTTCAACAAGATGCATATTATACCTTTAAATTTAGTCAATTGTTTTTTTTTTTTCTTATGCATGCACAGTTTGATGTCTGTTTTTTTGTTATTTTATTAATATTTACTATTTGGTTTTCCTCACAAGTTCCACTTAGTTTCACTTTTTCTCGTGAAAGAAACACAACTGGTCTCCACAGTGACAACACGTCACTGTACCTTTGCACATCATTATTACATTTTCCTATTTTAAATGTAGTCAGAAAATGTGACAGGTTGACAGTTTCACATTGACTCACTATGTATCTTGCTATAATGCAAATGTCATCATAAATGCAGCCGAGGGCATGTATTATAAATGTTTTTTCTGTATCCTAAATGTCAGCACAAGCATAATGGCACCAAGAGTTTTCAAGAAAGCGGCTGAAATGTTTTTCTGCTGTTCATCACTGTGAATAAATCACAAAATGAGGCCATCAGCGTAAATTAAAGATGATTATTCTAGACTTTAGAGGCGGCTCTGGTAATTGCTGTGTTATTATTCTGAGACTGATGCCACCTGGCAATTGAAAAAAGTTAATTTATTGTTGATTGCAACAAGAATCTAGGCTTTGAAGAGGACAAAAAACATACCGCCTTCATTTTCCACCCAAGGGACATTGTATGACCATGATCTCGTGGAGACACCAGAAACCCATTGAAAACCATTAAAATAATCAATGTTGCTGGGAATGCAATTACGGAGAGTGCTTCCGTTGAGCACTGAGCAGAGTAGAGAGCAGTGAGAAGGCAAGAGAGGAAAGGCTTTGTTTGGCTCAATGTATGCGTTTGTACCTTTGTAACGATATCAGGAGGAGGGAAATGTGTTTACACGGTCGCTCGTGGCCGTTTAGTTCCCTTACATGGATACAATACAGTTCCATGTAATGTAATTATAAAATATAAGGTTAGGGGTGGTTTCAAGACCTGGGTCAGGGATGTTGAGTTTGGAACGAGTCTTGAGGAAATGAATGTAACTCAAAGGCACGTAAACATATTGTGTTTATATCCAGTATTACCTTTGTGCATATGTATGCCCACAAAGATATTTTAATTTTGAAGCAAATTAGAAGTTGGAGTAATAATAAATGAACGGCTTGTGGCAGCCCAGGCATATGTTATTATTATTTTATACATTCTGTTATGCTTTAACATCAAACACTGTAAACAAAAAAAAAAAATTTGAATGAATGTACATTTTGTTTATTTAAAACTAAGACCCCTATAAAGCGTAAGGTAGATGTAAAGCCATATGGCTGCAGCACAAAGTATTATATAAATTCATGGTGTTATTAATGCAAATAATGAAGCTTGTTATGTAAGGCCTTTTTGTCAAATAAACTATGGCTTAAAAACATGGTGTGCCTTTTTATGGCCAATTAATGCAATTATTTGATGAAGAAAACTACCTTGACTAGGAATGGCCAGGCCTGCTGACAGAATTGATGGAGAAACCCTATGCCCAGAATACTTCGATTTACTTTTGTTCATTTCTCTTGTACAGGCTACTTTGATTATTTTCACAATATTAAAAAAAAACAACACGGCATTTATTGCTTTCTCTTTCATGTCGTGACCACAGACAGGTCATGCCAAGGGCTTGGGGAAAATCGCTTTTTAGAAGGAGGGGTCAGTAATTGAACAGCCTTAGCCTTATTAAAGTAGCGATGACGTCAGTACTGCCAGTAATTCAGATGACTTCCAGGCTGGCTGTTCCCTCGAAGCGAACCTCCCCCCGCCGTTCTAAACCGTTAAACCAGGCATTCACCACGAACCAGCCGCGGGAGTAAACGTTAGCGAGAACAGCGCAGTTGCAACAGCAGTAAACACGACGAACACAACCAGGCTAACTGTTAAGCCCCGCCTTTTTGGCTCGCATAATGTCTCCTGATTGGCTGACACCGCAGTCTTTGATTCCTATTGGCTGTTGGAGATGTCACTAAAGCAATCTATGTGGCTTGTGTGGCGTGAAAGGCTGCAATGTAGGAGAAAGGTTTGGTGAAAAAGTGGGTGCACCGTGCTGAGAAGTATTTTCCCTACTAACAAGTAAAACAGACAAGGTCAAATAACTATTTAGATGACCTTTTTCTCGGTTTTAAATGTTAATTTTATTGATATTTTTTTCCTCTCGTTGAGTTGTTAAAGTCGGTAGTCCTCTATTTAATCACAAAACTTTCCAAAGACTAACAACGAATCAGGTAAGACACCACTTTTGCTTTAAGATTTTTAATTAATACTTTACATATACTTGCTAAAGTATGTCGTCTTTGTCTTTCTTTGCTCTTTAACGTAAATATGACCATTACTCCACTTTGACTGGTTTTGTCAAGTTGAATTTCTGCACCGCCAAGGCTATAAGTAATTTATGTCGAAGTAACCATTTTGAACCCACGTTGTTACATAAGTTATCAAAATAATGCGGTATTAAACTGCAGCAGCTTGCATTTTCCATATGATAGATGCACACATCGATTGTTATAACGTTACAACTCATTATCCAGCGGCTAGCTTTACACTTTCTCACATGTAGACTAATATAGCAATAGAAACACATCCCATTATCACAAACTAGAGCAGGATTCATGTAAGACAAGTGAGCTCTCCAGGTTATTGGAATGGATTTTTGCGTCCCATTGTCACGCCCATCTTCATTCCTGCTGCAGAACAACATGTCTGACACCTGGCACAGGGATAAGGTGGCCACAGCTGTACGAAGTTTACGCGCAAACTACTGTGATAATTGGATAGACCTGGCACGCTCAAGGCAAATAAATCAGTGTTTTTATTTTGCCTGAGCTCAGCATGAAACCAAAAATTAGCATATTAAGCAGAAGTAACTATGGACTAATATGATCACGACTTCTTTATCTTTCTCCTTACAATTATATTACATTTAGAGTGGTGTTATTGGTAAGATAATGGGAGTAGTCTTTGCAGAAACACACACACTGTTTTACCACTCTTAGAGCACTTTATATGTCTTAAATGATCCCTTAGAGTAAATATTTTGGGGCCTTCTTTCTAAACACAGGCTAATGCAGTGCTTGTAGCTAGTAGTAGTAGTAGTAGGCTTACAAGTCATGTGCATAAATAGGCCCAAGGATGAACAAATGTGTTGGAGATTACGTACCTGATTATTTTATGATATTGTATGGTAATATGGGAAACTACAGGCTACTTTTGGGGACTTAATGTGAAACAAATGATTCTTGACTGTCACGTTGTCAAACATAGTTCTGTAGTAAGGCAAATTATTTAAATTAAAATCTATCTATGGTCTAATGCAAAGGTAAATTCATTATGTAAACCATTATGTATCACTTTGGGGAATATGCTATCATTGACTTTGTATTGCATAATGGCAGTGTTATCATCTGTCAGTGGCATTGTTTCTTTTGCTATGAGAAGGAAGTCCTTCCCAGAATATTCTCTGTTACGTGGCATAAACAATTACCTGGTGTTTTACTGTAAGTAGTCTTGTGACTGTCTCCAGACGTAAACGCAATACATACCAGACATGGCTGGCTGGATTAAGGGCCTCAAGGAACTTTTATTTCATTCAAATTTTCACATTAACAACGAAGAACAGTTAAGAGCAAACTTAATCTTATAAGCTTGTAACACTGAATATGTGCAAGGTATTAGTGACAATAAGTATCTAATGTCAAGTCTATTGTGGGCCTATCTAGAGATGCGTATAATGACTTTATTGGTAGTTTTAAGATTTCTTAAGGCAACTCTAATAGCTATAACAGCTGGAGGCCTTGTAAATAATTTTCCTCTTCTTCTCCCGGGAAGTCTGGTTTCCTGTGTACTTTTTATTGAAGTAATTCAACTGTGAGGTGATTTGAAAACAAATTGGTGCCTCCATATCGTTGTAATGATTCAGCAGCTTTGATGTTCTTTTGGTTTTCACATGCCCAGAAATTGACATCATGCACATTAGCACCCTTTTCAGCGAAAGAGGAACTCAAGCATCTTTCTGGGTCATGTGAAAGCTGTTACATCTGTTAACTAGTCACATAATGTACTTTTCAGTATCAGCCATATCAACCGTCAACGGGAAGAATGCGACTAAAGCACTGTAATAGCAATGTAATGCAAATTTATACTGAGAAACATGTGACACCTTTTAAAGTTTTTCTGGAAAATTACTGCTTTGTCATGATGGTGCAGACTACATGGACCATAACAGCATAGAAAAGAGGCCATGTTGTTTAAAATGGCATTCATTCTGCAACACACCCCTTCATTTTCTGATTCTTTATATTTTTCTAATGTGGGGCCTGTCCCTGATTTAAGTTTCAGTACCACTTATCCCAGTTTTTAAAGGTACTCACAAGAGACTAATGTAAAAAAAATGAGCAACAAGCTAATAACAGTATAATATTACATCATTTACACATTAAGATATCTAAAAGAAGAAAATAGAGCTTGTTGTCCAGAAGCTTTTCATTTTCACACCATCTTTTTTGGGCCGCATTGATAGTCATCATGTGTAAACAACAATAACATCTGAAGTTATGTCTTATATATGATTATAATTATAAAACAGGTTTTGAATAAATTTATAGATGCCATAGCCTTCTCTACACTCTGAAACTCCCTCCCCCTACAGATCCAAACTTCTCATTAGAAAGAAACAGCTTAATACTCACCTCTTTTAAAAAAAAAAAATGGTTTGTACATTGTTTTGTTATTTGTCTTAAAGTGTCTTTGCGTTCTCTGAGAAGCGCTACATAGTTTTTATTGTTATGCATCAAAGGGATTACCCAGGTCTACGAGATACTTAGCAATAAGCAACTTTCCTCCTACAGTAGGTTCATTTAATTTTTTTTTTTATTACGGGGAAATTCATTGTTGGCAGCCCAGCATGTTTAGATGTTGGTGGGGGAAACTGGAATACCCATAGAAAACCCACCCTGTGCCATTTTCCCATTAGCACTGACACTGGCTTTGTGTTATTTATGGCTGTTTACTTCTGTAATCAAATAATAAAATATCTCATGGAACCACATTCATAAAACACTGAATTGTTTCTTTAAGGTGCAATAGCTAACTTTGCAAAATTACCTAAATGTGTAATAAGTATTTAAAAAACACAGTAAAGGGCGAAAACAGGGAAGATAAGATAAGTTATTCTGCAAAGGCACAGGTTTAACCAATTTACTGTGACGTTTTGAACTTCTGTCTGATTCACATTTTAAAAGCCACCAGTTCCTTATCTGTGCTCAGTTTTCACAGTCGTTACTCGATTCTTGGAAACTGAAAGCAGCGTCTAGTTTCTAGTCTCATACATATTTGACTCATCTCTTGTCCAACATGTGCTGCGCTTGTCACAATATCTAAATCCATTATAATGTTGTGGTGTTATGGAAAACTGTCTCTTGCAGCTTTCTTTGATGAATGTAACACTATCCCAAGGTTATGCAAGTGTTTTACCAAAAGCACTAGCTGGTATAAGTTTACTTTGGTTATTATTCAATACAAAAATGCTGTTGGAAACTCCCTGTCTTATTGTTATTGTAGAGACCCTCAGGGAACAGTGTACAGTGGCCTGTAGTCTCTGACGTTTATCTAATGATGAGAAATTAAATGTGATCTACAATTAATCCATTGGAAATCATTGAACACAAAATCATTCATGTTCATTGTTCATTAACTGTGACGATATTGTTCTTCTTATCAACCAATATTTCTTTGCAGAGGCGTTTTATTTTTTTTTCTCTCTGAACAGGAAGTAGCTGTAATAACTAGTGCTTGTCATGGTTTTTTGTTGGCGTTTGAGTTCTTTAGAGAAGACCACTGCACATGTGTCCCTAGGCTGACAGTTATTTTGTAATCACTATAAAACAGGAAGTTATTGCATTGCAGCTAAAGAGGAGCTAACAGTGTAGCATTTGATTGTAGCAAGTTAGGTTCATTGTGGTCCATTCACTTTATTTATTGAAGTTGTAGCTCAACAGTGTTTTGAGATGTTTGATGCTTAGCCAAAGCAAATTGTGATGATAGTAACAGTCTATCGTTTGACATTAATGAAACTGAAAAGTAACTATATTATTTATATATGGGAGTGCAGTGGCTATTATAGTTATTGAGAATGTATGATTGCATATATGATGTTATTATTCTAATATGTTTTATTATAACTGTAAATTCTACTCAAATTGAAAACATTGGTGAATAGAATGTTCTGTAAAGCATAATTGCTAAAAACAATTTTTTTCTATATAATAAAAATAGACACTTAAACCTGAATTAACACCAGGAGGAGGAGCTATTAGTTCCTACAAACTGAGCACAGACGAAATTACAGATGGAGAAGGACATTTACTATCTTTCCCAGAAGCTCTGGACGATTATGAACTGATATTGTTTTAATTTTTTACATTAAACTGATCATCAGACCTTTCTCCACTGGGTTTGTTGTCCCTATAGTGCTACCATAGATGCTCACAGGCTGTAGAGTGCACTTTAAATCAATTGTTCACTACTCTTTGTGTGCAGGTTTAAGAGTCGGTGAAGATGGCGCAGTGGAACCAGCTACAGCAGCTAGAGACCAGGTATCTGGAGCAGCTCTACCATTTGTACAGCGACAGCTTCCCCATGGAGCTGCGGCAGTTCCTCGCTCCATGGATCGAAAGCCAGGACTGGTGGGTGTTCAATGAAGTCATTACTTTTATAAGCCAGGTATAAAAGCACATTTGTTCTGTTTTTTAGTTAAGTGATACAGTGTGGTAAAGATGGCGCTATGGGATAAGAAAACAAAACTTTCCAAAATAGCTTCTGCTTTTAAGCTTTAAAATAACAATGGCTTTTATTTGGTGGAACATATACCAGATACACAGAGAGGCCCAGGTTTGTGTCCCAGCTCTGGCCTATTTAATTATCATCATGTCATCCATTTTTTTTTTCAAATTTTTGTATAGCTACTGCATGAAAAGCAAACAACAATAAGCATTTTAGTAATCTGATAACATTACCTGGCCATCATTTAAAATATGTTTTAGGTATCAGACCATAGGTAACATTTTTTGTGATAACCTTTTAGGGCATATGCTGCTAACAAAGAGTCCCACGCCACACTGGTTTTCCACAACCTTCTGGGAGAAATCGACCAGCAGTACAGCCGGTTCCTTCAGGAGAACAACGTCCTCTACCAACATAACCTTCGCCGGATCAAACAGCACCTGCAGAGCAAGTATCTGGAGAAGCCTATGGAAATCGCCCGCATCGTGGCCCGCTGCCTGTGGGAGGAGCAACGGCTGCTGCAGACCGCCACCACTGCCACTCAGGTAAAAAGACAATACTGATACAGTAAAGCTATGTCAGCTATGTCAAGAGTAACATAATTTAATTTATTACAGAAAACTACTAATTAAATGATCTCTCTCCAGTTTACATTACATTACATCAATAGAAGATTTTAAGTACTGTATATGCCTTATCAATTGGATTTAACTGGTTGTCATATTGTTCTCTTCTGACAACAAATGTATTGCAGCCAAAGTGTTTTAATATTAGACTGCATTATTTTGGACAAAGCCTATGTTTAACCGAGTACTGCTACGTCTACGTTTAAATTGCTATTGCTATTGTCTTGCAGGATGGTCAGGCCGCACACCCCACAGGCACAGTGGTGACAGAGAAGCAGCAGATTCTGGAGCATAACCTTCAAGATATCAGGAAGCGTGTGCAGGTTCGTTTAATGCGAAATCTAGCAATATTAAAAATGTATAAGCATTTCTGACATTAATCTGTTGTCATTATTATCTCAGGACATGGAGCAAAAGATGAAAATGCTCGAAAACCTACAAGACGACTTTGATTTTAACTACAAGACACTCAAAAGCCAAGGAGGTAAAACCTAAACAGTTTAACTTCACAGTTCACTTAGGGCTGGAACATTTTTAAAGAAATTTTTACTTTACAAAAATGAATCTTACTTATTTTATAATGTCAACATTTTCAATTTCTATGCTATTTGTTTCTTGCAAGTATTGAGTCCTTATTTGAAGTTCCTATGTTGCAAAAACATTATATATTCTAACAAAGCCTCTGTTTTTTTAGCCTTTGCTGTCAGGATACTGCACAAACAGGCATCGTTATCATGTATGTCCTAGGTATATACTAAATAATGTCATGTTTTATTTTTTTCAGAGTTGAATCAGGACCTTAATGGCAACAGCCAGGCAGCTGCTACTCGACAGAAGATGGCTCAGCTTGAACAGATGCTCAGTGCTTTAGACCAGCTCAGGCGAGTGAGTGTCTGATAAATGTTGCTTTTTCATTTACTGTTAGGCCATAGTAGTATTTTATAATATTTCTAATAAAAATTTAAGCAAATTGAAGGGAGAAGGGAGCAAGAAATTAAAAGGGTAGCGCAAAAAGAATTAGTGATTTTTCAAGAATATGAATGATAACACAAAAACCTTTCTTTCACTCATAGTTAGTGGTTGGATGAAGCAATTTATTGTCAGACAACTATGTTTACTCTTTTTAAAATCATAATGACTAAGAAACTACCCAAATGACCCTGATCAAAGTTCTTAATACTGTTATTGCCACCTTTAACATCAATAACAGCTTGAAGTCTTTTGTGGTAGTTGTGGATGAGGCTCATTATTTACTCAGATAGTAAAGCTGTCAATTCTTTTTGGCATAAAGCCTCCAGTTCCTGTAAATTCTTGGGCTATCTTGCATGAACTGCACATTTGAGATCTGCCTAGTGTGGTTCAGTGATACTGAGGTCAGGATACTGAGGCCAGTCCAGAACCTTCACTTTAAGCTGCTGTAGCCAACGACAGGTCGACTTGGCCTTGTGCTTTGGATTGTTGTCATAGTGGAACGTCCAAGTACGTTCCATGGGCAGCTTCTGGGCTGAAGAGTGCAAAACCACAAAACATCACAACATCAAAGACTCCTGTAATTCATCTGAAGTTATTTGTCGGTTTTTCTTTGCATTCTGATCAATTTTCCTGGCAAAGAAATGTATTGGTCTACCTGAATTAGCCCTCTTCCCGCAGATTATTTGACAAGTATTTTGCTTTTCCCATAACTCAGAATACAGAAACGTCTGTACAGAACTGGATGAAAGATGCAAGGGTCTGTCAGGAGCCCAGAAACTCACAGATCACAGGTGAGGGTGGTTACCTTTAGTAGCCATTCAAACCTGTTTGTGTCACTTGTGTTCATGTTATGAGGTCAAAATCACCAGGGTATGTAAACTTTTGATTAGGGTCATTTGGGTAGTTTCTGTTGTAATTATGACAAACAGTAAACACTGTTTAACAATAAATGACTTTACCCAACCACTATGAGTGAAAAAAGTTTTTGCCAGAAAATCACAAATACTGCCAGTGTATGTGAACTTATGAGCACAACTGTATAGCACAAGACTGTCTAGAATGACAAGGTCTATGTGAAACTGAAACTTAACTGCACATGGCTAATTTGACAAAATGGAACACACTGCTATCTTTGTTGTGTTTGTTATGCTGACACATGTTACTTCAGTTAATTTTACTATTGCTGGAGTGACCTTTTCATTGATGAGCTGTTCTGTCTCTCTAAAGCCTTTGCTGCCTTTGCTTTTAAAGGTTTTGGCAGAAGTTTATTTTATATAAAAAGACTAAAAGGCATGTTTTACTGGAGTGGTAAGAGTTAGGTTTTTAAATTTGTTTGTATTGTCAAAATAGGTACAAAAAATCCCATCCCCTCGTCCGAGTGTTTATGCAGCAGATGCAGTTCTCCTGTACAGAGCACAGCGCATGTTAAATACATGTGCTTGTTTTCTTGTAGCAAATAGTGACAGAGATGGGAGGCCTGCTCACTGCCATGGATTACGTACAGAAGAACCTGACAGATGAAGAACTGGCCGACTGGAAGCGGAGGCAGCAAATAGCCTGCATCGGAGGTCCACCGAACATCTGCTTGGACCGCCTCGAAACATGGTAACCACAAAGAACCCTGGGACAAACTTTAATTTATCTGTAAGGCTATAACTGAGCTGGATGCACTCTGCTTAATAACCAGGATCACATCGCTGGCCGAGTCGCAGCTTCAGATTCGTCAACAGATCAAGAAGCTGGAGGAGCTTCAGCAGAAAGTGTCCTACAAAGGCGACCCAATCATTCAGCACCGACCGGCACTGGAGGAGAAGATTGTGGACCTTTTCAGAAGTCTCATGAAGAGGTACAGTCTGTGTGGATTTTAATACTTGCCTTGATTATAATGAGCCTAAATTACTTTGAATAATGATTAAAGGTTGTGAAATGGTCAAAATTCCTCATTTGTTGTAAGTTGTATTGCATTTTTTGGAAAGCTTTTATAATTTATACTCTTTCTGCTTTAGTGCTTTTGTGGTTGAGAGACAGCCGTGTATGCCCATGCACCCAGACAGGCCTTTGGTCATCAAAACAGGAGTGCAGTTCACAAATAAAGTCAGGTAAGGTAGCACTGATTGCTGCTCATTTGTACAAAAGCACTGGCTGTACAGGTTGTATTGCTTATAAACAGTAAACAGGGTTCACTCGCTTCCTGGAAAACCAGAGAGAGTCGTTTGGCTGTTCTATTTTTATACCTTTTTATACTAATTTGCTACACTATTAAATGTGAACAGCTAAGAAAGAATTTCATTATATTTTGTTTCATTATTGTGCATATGAACTTAAACACTCTGTAGAGAGGAGTTTAAAGTGAAACATAAACACTAGATACGTAAAAATAGAGGAATAAAATTTGGTCTGCGGTAAATTATATAATTGGAAAATGTTGTAGTATGACTAAGCTGATGTCTGTATTTTATTTTACTTGTAGATTATTGGTGAAGTTTCCAGAGCTAAACTACCAGCTGAAAATTAAAGTTTGTATTGACAAGTGAGTATTTTCATTGTTTTTTATTAACTGACTATATTACAAAATTGCTAATACATGTAATTTACTTGTAACTGTTTTATTGTTTAAGGGAATCTGGTGATGTTGCTGCGATTCGAGGGTGAGTCGCACTTTCTCTATTATTATTATTTTAGAATGTTTCATTGCTAACACATTTAAAAGACGCCTCACTCTTTGCTGTGTCTATTTCTTCTCAGATCACGAAAGTTTAATATCCTTGGCACCAACACAAAAGTCATGAATATGGAGGAATCTAACAATGGCAGCCTGTCAGCAGAGTTCAAACACTTGGTGAGTTACATAAGCATTTTGCTAACACTTTTTTTCCTCTTTATGAACCTGTCCTACAACAACGATTACTTGTTGATTACAGACACTGAGAGAACAGAGGTGTGGTAACGGAGGCCGGACCAACAGTGATGTAAGTCCTTATTTAAGGCCTCAATAATGTAGTTTAAATCTCAGTTTTTGTAATATTTTGAACTGTTTGGTCTTGGACAATTAGGGAGCTCATATAGATCATTTATATCTAGTTTGATCTTTTTAGGCCTCTCTGATCGTCACAGAGGAACTTCATCTCATCACTTTCGAAACAGAAGTCTATCACCAAGGTCTGAAGATTGATCTAGAGGTAAGCAAGACAAGGCAAGACCAGCAATGTGTGAATACTGTAAAAATCTATTGCTTTTAAAAAAGATATTATAGCAATAAATGCAGAAAGTATGTGAATAATGTATTTTCTTTGTCTACCTATTGCTTATTTTTCGAACACTTTCTAGCTTGAATGCCAGATATTATAATTATTATGTGAATGACAAAAGGAGATAAAACTGATAATAATGTCAGCATACAGAGTCACTGACAAACATTACAAATGTAGAAGGTTATGATTGTAACCTTAAAATAAAAAATGTAACAGGTAAAGTGCTGAATGAATCTTTCTCATGTTTCTGCAGACACATTCGCTGCCAGTGGTAGTCATTTCAAACATCTGCCAGATGCCCAATGCTTGGGCCTCCATCTTGTGGTACAACATGCTTACCAACCACCCAAAGGTGAGACAGCACCCTCTGCTAATGGGGGTCAAACCAATGACTGTATAAACGATGGACGTTTTCCGCCCATTGGTCATCCGTTCATCGATATTGTCGTTATGACAATGGCGGTTACATCCGGGCTTTTCGACTTTTACTACATAGTAAAACAATGGTTTTCAGAAAGCATAAATGGACATATGAATCAAAAATTCACTCCCCTCAGAGTCGTCATGTAGTAAAAACGTAGCTCTAGAGACCGGAGCCATCTTTTGTACCAGGCTGTAAACATGATTTTTACACTTGTAAAGTCGCCATTGTGTTTCTCCTTATATTTCCTCTTTTGGAGCCTGCCCTCTGGTGGACAACGGTATATCGCTGTATATCGCTGTATATTGCTGTATATTGCTGTATTGTGGCGCCCTTACTCAAGGACCTTTTAAGGGGCTCCATGAGAGAGGCTTGGGTCAAACTCTGCTGTTCTCTAGTCACTCTAGTTACCAGTTTTCCAGGCCAGGAGAGGTCATTGGAAATTGGAGAAAAAGTAAAATACTTCACCAAACCAATTTGAAAGGGTTAAGTAAGGGTTACGTGTTTTTTGTGTTGCGTAATTTATTTCTTATCATTTTAAACCTTTTAAAAGGTTAAATATATTTTTATATATTTTGTTGCTGTATTTTTCCCTATGTTTGGAGTTTTTGTTTCGTACTGGTACCATTCCCTCATAATTTGTCACAAGGTGGTGATCACTTTTAAATGTGCATCAGGGCAAAATTACATTTCTACAAGTCTAGCTCAAGAAGTAAGTAGAGTGGAAAGCCTAAAGCTTTTTTCAACATTAAAACCATAAACCTCTTTCATACATTGTGACCTTATCCAGAGGGGCTGCATGTATGAAAGCCATCAAGTCATTTTTGTCATTCTGCACATGGAGACTTAGAGTGATATAGAGTCAGTATCAGTCATGAAAGAACAACATCCACAGATTCTTTGGAGAAGCCAACAATTATGTGATTATGCTGACATTTTCAGTGAGTAATTTCTAAAAGTGGCTATTTAGAAATGTTATAAAAGCAACTGTGTGTGCCTCTCCAGAATGTGAACTTCTTCACCAAACCTCCGGTTGGGACGTGGGACCAAGTGGCTGAGGTCCTAAGCTGGCAGTTCTCCTCCACAACAAAAAGAGGCCTAACTATTGAACAGCTCACAACACTCGCTGAGAAGTTGCTGGGTAAGACAACTCACCATGTAAAAGCCAAACAGAACTTTTATTTTGAAACTTACATAATGTGTGTTGTTAATGTTTTATCTTTAGGACCTTCTGTGAACTACTCTGGATGTCAAATCACCTGGGCCAAGTTTTGTAAAGTAAGAACACTTTTAATTCACATTTACTGACCTTTACTTGCTATTGTGTAGCTTGTATCAGTTCCACTTCTTCTTTGTAGGAGAACATGGCTGGAAAAGGTTTCTCTTTCTGGGTCTGGTTGGACAACATCATTGACCTGGTTAAGAAGTATATCCTGGCGTTATGGAATGAAGGGTGACACCTGGCTCTTTGTTATCTTTCATTTATGTCTTTGGGAGATTCGCAAAAGTGAGGCTAACTGTTCTTTTCTCTTTTCAGGTACATCATGGGCTTTATCAGTAAGGAACGGGAACGGGCCATTCTCAGTCCAAAACCTCCTGGCACCTTTCTGCTGCGCTTCAGTGAGAGCAGCAAAGAGGGCGGCATTACTTTCACATGGGTAGAGAAAGACATTAGTGGTGAGTGATTATGGACTAGCACCTCATTGTTACCTTTGTCACAGTTTCTATCATTGCCTCCTCAGCCCGGGACGGTACGATGTAACTCAGTTCAGTGTATCATTCCTTTGTGTTTTTGATTTGAAAAAGTGTGTGCACTGTACCCTCACACTTTCTGCAGCTTGTTCATTGGTTGGCTAAGAATTAACACAATAACATATACCAAAACTAAGCTATACTAACTAAGCTATATACCAGGGGAAAATAAACTAAATCCAACATGCTTTTTTAAAATTAACACAGCACAAGAGAGGGGTAGGTGCAGTGAATAGTGGAAAAATATCTCATAAGGTTTCAATTCAAATGTCTGTGATTGAACACAATGTAGGCCATGAAGGAAATTATTATTATTATTATTAATTCACAAAGTGAGAGTTTTATTAGTAAACAGAAAGAACAGCTGCTAGAACAGCTCAGATTTCTTTAAAAACAAAAAAAAGTCCTAGATTTAGCTTTTTTTTTTGTTCTTCAAGAACAATACAAGCTTCATTTGAGAAATCATTGCTATTTTATTTAATTTTTTTCTTTCCATTCACATTTTACTCCTTTTTTGAGTAAGGATCCTTTTATCAATTAACAGACTGCAGTGTTTAGCTCCACTTTTTAGCACCACACTGTTCAAATCAAAGCCGAGGGGTTACCACAGGACGCTTACTTGGGGAGATTCATACACTTGTTAAAATTGAAACTGCCCCGCAGCGGCTGACACAAAACACTGACACGGCTCTGCTGTGCCCGTTAATGAAAACCATCCTAATGCGTGTTTTTAGGTAAGACTCAGATCCAGTCGGTGGAGCCCTACACCAAGCAGCAGCTCAGCAACATGTCCTTCGCCGACATCATCATGGGCTACAAGATCATGGACGCCACCAACATCCTGGTGTCGCCACTCGTCTACCTTTACCCTGAGATCCCCAAAGAGGAAGCTTTTGGGAAATACTGCAGGCCAGAGTCAACTCCTGAACCCGACATGGGAGGAGATTCCACCAGCAGTAAGCCAGCGCCTCACAAACATGGAGACAGTGTTTGTATCATAGATCTAAATGTATTTTTTCTCTTGACAGTTATTCAGCCATATTTGAAGACCAAGTTCATCTGCGTTACCCCGTAAGTTTTTTTAATTCTTCATTTATGACATTTGGTGCAAAACACATTCCAATTACCCAATACGTATTCTTCTGTGTTTCTAAAGTGTCTCTAAAACCCTGACGACTCAGCAGTGCTACTTCTCTTTTACATGTCAAAACTATTGCCTAATGTTTGATTAAAATAAGAAAGTTTTGCTTTTTCTTTGAGTCAGGGCTGTTTTTAAAGGAACTTTGGCCAGAAAACTGTTAGCAAGCAACTGTTTCCTGTTTCATTGCCTCAAGCCTCTATTTGATAAACTTAAATATGCACAAAATGGTATAAAGAATTGGAAACATTGGTCTCAATGCATTTAATAAGAAGTAATTCATAATTAATCACAATTACTACAGTACTACCTATTAGTTACCACTCTATTACCATGTTATTACTGTGGTAGACCCTGAAGTGCTACCAAAACAACCATATATGGGGCGGCAGTAGCTCAGTGTAGAGTGGTCGTCCTTCAACTGGAAGGTAGGCGGCTCAAGTCCCACTCTCCCCACAGTTCATACTGTCGTTGTGTCCTTGGGCAAGACACTTGTAAATGTAACTTGTAGCTGTAACACTGGTAATTTCTGTAGAACAATGCAAGTCGCTTTGGATACAAGCGTCAGATAAATGTAAACGTAAATATGAATATAAAACTAATAGATGTAAGGCTTGACTTATTAGTTGACAACACCAAAGTGAAAAAGGCTTCATATTCCAAACTATATGCCCTCCCAGTTCTGAGGGCATAGAGGGCCAAGGCCCATAATGTCAGACTCCACCCACCCAGCCCATCACATATTTGTCCCAGATGCCTCAGATTGACTTAGACAAACCTCTAGATTTAGGGCCCATTTTTTTTTCATGGGCCATAAAAACACTCAAACACTCAAACTACTAATTAACTGTTCATGGTTATTTTTATATTTTTGTATTGTCTGTCCTTTTAGCTGTTTATTATGAATGGTTTATTATATCTTGATATGTATTATGTGTTTTATAATTGCACCAAGAAGATTTCCATTGTAATTTTGTTATATTATAATACAACAACAATAAATTTAAATACTAAAAATGCTACTTTTAGAAAGGTCACAAGCAGGAAAACAGCCGTACAATGCAAAATAATTATCAGAAGGACACAAAAAGGGAACAAAACCATGATTAAAAAAGTATATTTAACTGAACTATACTAGTAAGTCCTATAAATAGAATGATATTAAACAAACTAGTTTACATGAATGTGCTAATTGGGATGCTACCCATAGCTGTGGTTGGACACGAGTGACCTCAGGGGCTGGGGCAGGGGCCTTTGTGCGTTTCGCTCAGTGAGATCCTGACCTGTTTCCGTAGGTGTCCGTCGGTGTTCATGGACTTGCCGGACAGTGAGCTGCTTGGGAACGGATTCCCAGGGTAGGCGCTGGGGGGGGGCATGCAGGGCTGTGTGGGGGCGCATCATCTTGTCACCTTGTCTGTGTACTGTGCGTTTGGTCTTGGGGAGATTCAAGGACAGTAGAGCATTACCCTCTCTATCCATCTGTGCAAACCCTGCTGGGCATCTTCCTGTCAATTTTTCATTTCACTCACAGTGTTTTTATCACACTTCCTCCTTCAGATTACTTAAACAGTCCATTAAAGTTACTACACATTATTCTGAGCTCTTTCCCACGTCAAACTCTGTTTTCTAACTAACAACTCCATTTACACACATTTATTTTAGATTCGTTTTTAGCCATAAACAACAAACTACAAACAACTATTGTTTAAATTATAGTATTCAGTGATATTCACATTCATCATTTTTACATTTTACATCTACCCATACAACACGGTAAAGAAATAGAGATTGTTTTTTCTTTCCCATTGTTCTTTAAGAAAATACAATTAACTGATGGTTGTTAACGATTGGATTGTTTAAGAAATCACTGAATAATGGTCTGTAGGTTCCACTCATTTACATGTGCTGCTAACAAATATCTGTTTCTGTGTCGACTGTAGTGTAATGTATTAACTATGATCACATGTTAAATGCTGTAGTCGTTTGTTTAATGTTGTCCTGTGTAGGGAACAGTTGAAAGCCTAGTGTGTAGTAGTAGTTATCTGTCTTTACTTTCACACGTTTATACTTCATGCTGGTGTCTGAATAATCCATTTATCTGACAACTTAATAGAATAATAGAATAAATGATAACATATCTTTCCTAATTATTTATCACTAAAATGCATACTAAACTGTGTAATTATAGGTGTTTAGTTGTATTAGTTTGACTGAACAGATAAAAGTATGTCAGCTTGAATATTTTAGAAAACAGCAGTAGGTGTATATTGTAGTTACTTTTCAGCTTGTAAACAGTGCCCTCTTTTTGTCCACCTCTGTGTTTTGTTGCAGCACAAATTCCGGAAACACCAGTGACCTGTTCCCCATGTCTCCTCGCACGCTCGACTCTCTCATGCATAATGAAGCAGAAGCCAATCCAGGGCATTTGGGTGAGTCATATATTTAATTGTTAGTCATATTCTGGGACTTTTGAAGGATGGCTGCATGGGGTTGTATTTAATAGATCTTTTGCATCAGGGGAAAAAAACATTCCTGAGCAAATCCATGGTCAGGAAAAAAAAACAGGAAAAAGCCTGGAAATGTCATTTTAAATTTCCGGGTTTTGTAAAAGCCATGTATTTGTATTTATTATTGAAACTTTTTTATATTTACTGTATAATTACCTTATGAACATAAATCAATACCTAAAAAGAAAACAGAAAGTAAGTGAGAGAGGTAAAAAAAATAAGTTATATAAATCAGATTTATGCACGATCCACAAAAAGAAAATTGGTGTGTACCAGTGCATTATGGATGTACCCCAAAGAAGTGTCTCCCTGCAGATTAAAGTATTTTCAAAAGGCATTTATGCATGTTCATTTATTTAGGAAAAACTTTTTTTATTTTATTCAACCTTTTATTTAACCAAGAAAACCCCATTGAGATTAAAAATATTTTTCAAGGGTTGTCCTGGCCAAGACAGGCAAATACAGTTCATACTGTCATTGTGTCATTGACCAAGACACTTAACCCACCTTGTCTCCAGTGGTGGTCCACACTGGTGTATGACTGTGTGAGAATGTTTACCATCACCAGTGTTCATTTCCAGTCTTTCTGCATTTACTGCTTTTACCCAGTTCAGGACAGACAAATGGAACAGAAAGCAACAAATGAGCTTTTTCCAGACACTAAAGACTGTTCATCTAGCTGTACATTTCTCTCTGAACCTCTAGGTTTTTTTTTGCACAGAACACAAACAGAAACTAATACCACATGAACCTACTTTACAAATATGTAATATTAAAACTGCATAGATTTGTTTCTAACTAATCAAATGTCTGTTTTCTCTCACAGAGTCCCTCACTTTGGACATGGACGTAGCATCTCCAATGTAAAGACACTCCACTTTTTTTTCTTTTTCTAAATATAGTTTTACTTTGGGGGGATATATAATGATGATTAATGGTCATTTCCCTTCTTCATGTGTACAGTTTTTTTGTGCTTTGTTTGATTTTACTGTGTAAAATTGTTCAGCTTCACAGTGCTTATGCCACTTTTTAATGGTTCTAGCGGTTTCTTTTGGTGTAAATTTTAACCTGTTATAGTAGCTCATAATACACATGCAGTGCAGAAGATATAGGCCTACAGTAAATAGAAGCTTATTTTTTCAGATCAGATATTTTATTCCTTAATAAAAATATAATATGCTTTCCTTTACACAAGACATGTAAAAAAAACAGTAAGTGTCGTATAAGCTATGCCTCTTTAGACCTGTTTTGAGTGGTTTTGACGCAGTAATGTTTGTATGTTTTGTTCAATTTAAACTTTAAAGCCAAATGTCTTCACTAACTGTGCTGGTGAGTAATGGTTATTCACTTGTTTTTTTTACTATTGACACCAAAATTTAATTGAGGAATTTTGGAAAAATAGAAGCCTTAGAGCTGCATAATATATCAGCTCTTTACTGAAGTAACTTGTTAAAATAGTCAGTTTAGTCATCCCTTAAGTATTTAGCAGAATTGTAATCATGTGACTTGCACTCACTTCTCACCTGTGCTGTTTCCTTTTTTTCCCTGAAAGTGTCTTCTATTGTTCTTTTGATCGTTTATTTTTTTATTAATGGTGAAAAAAAGATATTGTGTCGACCTATAACCTAACGCTGTTTAACCAGCCTTTATCTATAATGTTTTCTTCTTCAGAGAGACCCTTGTGAAATACTGTATCTGTTTGTTGACAGAGCGCAATAAAAAAGGTAGCACTAGATGAACATTTGAGTGGATTTATTGACTCAGGGCTAAACTCTGCAAACATTTCAATGACTGCTGTTGATAACCAGAGCGTCATCAAACATAATCACAATACATAATGTGAATTAGGATTTGAAAATACACAATGTATGAGCGATAGATGACTTTGTTTAAGGGTTAGGTGTCGTCGAACAGGAAGATCTCCAGAGTAAAATGAACCCCTTTTAGTGTTGTTTAAACAGCCTTGAACAAAGATGGATCTGAGACTGAGTGACATTCACATAGACCAGACAGAGACATAATCTATATTTCAGTCATTTTTATTTGAGTTTATTCCTGAGGCACTGTTATGACCTGTAGGGGTTCCACAGTTTGTTATCGAAGCAGGAAAATTAATCAGAAAGTGTTGAGCAATTAACTGTGAGAAAATATTTATTATAGTTGAAACTTTAAATCATTTTGTTTCTTGTATGACAGGCAACCTCTTGATCTTTACTCGGTTTTATTTTACCTCGTGTTCAGTCCAAAGCTGTTGAAGCTGCAATTGCTCAGAATGCTCCAAAAAACACTTCTAGATAGTAAAAGAATCGCACAAAAAGGAGACTCAAAACACAGTGCCTAAAAGGACTTGATAAGGAATAATTGCTATCTACTGTACAGATTAGATTAAAACTACTGGTTCACAAACTGGTGGAACTCGGGCTTTTTCAATTGGTACCACAAATCTTTGAAAGAGTCTCATGCTACACCGCAGAGAAGAATTTATATGCAAAGAGTTTTTTAGTATTTTTAAACTAAATTTATTTTTATGTACTTGTAAAAGTGAATAGTGTACTTGTAAAACTCCAAACTGGGGTTCATCTGCTTTACACTATTCACTTTTGTCAAATGCTGAACTAAGAACCTGAAAATATGAATCAAATTTCTGAACACTGACCGACCAGACCTCGCAGTGACCTTATAGTAAATTTTAATCCAGAAATTTGTGCTATAATGGCTGCAGAGCACATTACAAACAAAGATGGCAGCTTATACAGTTGCACATTTCTAAATAACTAATAGACTCTAGGGAGAAAAATACTATATTAAATAAACATTTTGTTTTTCAAAAGCCTGTCCATCAACTAAGAGATGTTTTGCTGATTAGACTTGGACAAGAGGTAAAAGATTTTTTTATTAAGGCTCACAAAAAAAGGTTTAGATTAAATATGCTATTTTATGGATGAATAAATGATTGACCATGAGTCACGATGGATGCATTCAGTAGCATACTGTACTTTTAGTCCAAGGCTATAATGGTGAGTGCGTCTATTTCTGTAGAACATGATGTGGACCGAAAATGAAATTCATTCATTTTCTTTTGTGTATTTGGAATGTTCTGTTTTTTTATTGTATAAACCGTGCTGGATAAGGGCAGTGCATTTGCTGTTTGTATAAACAGCAAATGTGAGGAGTTCAGGGACAGATAAATGTAGTAAATTGCAGTAAATTACCTTTATATTCCACACAGCTATGGATGTGTGTATGAGGGGAATTGACTGGATATAAAAACAGAACAACTGAGTAAAAAAAGCCATCATGAGGAGATGGCTCAAAGCAGAACCACCAACAAACAAGGACTGCATTAACACAGTGCACAGTTAAGAGATCTATATTTATACACTTAGGTTCAATAGAATCTGGTCCAAATGGTCAGAATATGTTAAGTCAGATCTGACTCTACATGAATATAATAATAATGCTGCACAGATGTCTACACTCCTGTTAGTACCTCTTGGTACGACCGCTCTACCCACTGAGCTACCGCCTCAGTTATACTGTTCTTTGTTGTTTAAAAGTTTAAATTGGAAAACTGTAAACTGTGATGTGATATTTTTCCAATAAATATATATAAAAACTTTGTCCTTCACCCTCCGCGGGTGGTCTCATCCTTCGAGTACGGGTCCTCTACCAGAGGCCTGGGAGCTTGAGGGTTCTGCGCAGTATCTTTGCTGTTCCTAGTACTGCACTTTTCTGGACCGAGATGTCTGGTGTTCTTCCAGGGATCTGCTGTAGCAACTCTTCCAGTTTGGGGGTCACTGCCCCGAGTTCTCCGATGACCACGGGCACCACTGTCGCCTTCACCTTCCAAGTCTTTTCTAGCTCTTCTCTGAGCCCTTGGTATTTCTCTAGTTTGTCATGTTCCTTTTTCCTGTTGTTGCAATCACTTGGTATTGCCACATCAACCACAACGGCTTTCCTCTGCTGTTTGTCCACCACCACGATGTCTGGTTGGTTCGCCATTACCATTCTGTCAGTCTGAATCTGGAAGTCCCACAGGATCTTGGCTCGGTCATTCTCAACCACCTTTGGAGGTGTTTCCCACTTTGACCTCGGGGTTTCCAGTCCGTACTCCGTGCAGATGTTCCTGTACACTATGCCAGCCACTTGGTTATGGCGTTCCATGTATGCTTTCCCTGCCAGCATCTTACACCCTGCAGTTAAGTGTTGGATTGTCTCAGGGGCCTGTTTGCACAGCCTACACCTTGGGTCTTGTCTGGTGTGGTAGATCTGGGCCTCTATTGCTCTGGTGCTCAGGGCTTGTTCCTGTGCAGCCATGATGAGTGCCTCTGTGCTGTCCTTCAGTCCGGCCCGTTCTAGACATTGGTAGGATTTATTGATATCAGCCACTTCAGTTATGTTCCGGTGGTACATCCCATGTAGGGGTTTGTCCTCCCATGACGGTCCCTCCTCCAGCTCCTCTTCCTCTGTTCCCCATTGCTGGATTTGGGATGGAACCCTCCATGCATGGTGAGGAGCTTTCGTGTCTTAACGTCTGTGGTCTGTATCTCTTCCTTTGGCCACCTTATTATTCCTGCAGGGTGTCTGATCACTGGCAGGGCGTAGCTGTTTATTGCCCGAGCCTTGTTCTTGCCATTGAGCTGACTTCTTAGGACTTGCCTTACTCGTTGGAGGTATTTGGCAGATGCTGTTTTCCTTGTTACCTCTTCAAGGTTGCCATTTGCCTGTGGTATTCCAAGGTACTTGTAACCATCCTCAATGTCTGCTATTGTTCCTTCTGGTAGTGAGACCCCTTCTGTGTGGACTACCTTCCCTCTCTTTATCACCATTCGACTACACTTCTCAAGCCCGAATGATATCCCAATGTCAGAGCTGTAGATCCTGGTGGTGTGGATCAGTGAGTCAATGTCCCGCTCGCTCTTAGCATATAGCTTGATGTCATCCATGTAGAGGAGGTGACTGATGGTGGCCCCATTCCTGAGTCGGTATCCATAGCCAGTCTTGTTGATTATTTGGCTGAGGGGGGTTCAGACCTATTCAGACATATAAATATAGATATATATATAAATGAGCCTTCTGTAAGTAACAATGGTAAAGATGTGTATTTGTCCAAAATGGTCTAAGTACAACATGTGGATCAAACATGACCTCATTCAGATATTGTTTCTAAACCTAATTTAAGAAGCCTTATAAAAACTGGACGGCCTGTCCTGAGAGATCAGAGAACACATTTTTTGCCTTACTCAAACTATAATCTGAGTTTGAAAATGCAATCAAAATGGTGGTGTCTACCAGAGGCACACAATCGTAGAATACACTGGCAGCTCATGTTAAGAACTAATTAAACTTAAAAAAAAAATCTTATGTTAATTACCCTCTTATCTGCTACCTGTTCACTTCCATGTGTCCACAGTTTATTGTGAGTGGTTTTGTGTAGTATGTCTATGTGTGTAACATTTTGTCTGTAAGTAATGTCTGACTTTTTATGGTACCTGCCCTAGGACAACGGCACATTTACATTGATGCTCACTGCTGACATGTAGATTAATGTGCACTGTCCTAATTAAACAAAGAAAGAAATAAAATAAAAATAGCTGTGGCTTGGGCTGTGAATTGATTAAAATAATTTTACTAATTAATCGCAGGTCCAGCTGTAAATAATCGTGATTAATCACACTACTTGACAACTTTTTATAAACACAGACTCAGAAGGTAATTAACTTTCTTTTTAATCATTTAATTTTGCCACACTTAAATGGTAAATGGTGTGCATTTATATAGCACTTTTTTGTACCTGGCTGTACCAAAGCACTTTACATAAGCGGTCCCCAACCTTTTATGCGCCACGGACCGGTTCAATGTCAGACAATATTTTCACGGAGCGGCCTTTAAGGTGTGGCGGATAAATACACAAAATAAAATGATACAAGCAAACAGCTCTTTTAAGGGAGCCGGTTTTTGTAGATCAGTTCCTTTCAAAGAGTTAAAAATCCCATCTCTATCTGTGACTGTCTATACATCTAGAAAGTAAGCTGCGCGGTGCAGGGAACAACTCTGATGTTGGAGGCTCATGGAGGCATGTGATCAGACAGTGGTTTACGGAAAAAAAAAAAATATATATATATATAAAAATAAAACAGTGATACAGAGCCGTCATTATTCCTTTTAATGACGCATTTTAAATATCGCTCCATCAAGCGAATTTGATCGTGGGAAGACAAAATCGTGATTAAAATTTATTTAATTGCGCAGCCCTATTAAAGCCCTATAAAAGCATCTGTCACCTGCAGCAAAATTGGTTAAAACCTTATAGAGCCCAAACTATTTGTGGCGTTCTGGATGAAAGGGGGGCGGGATACCAAAGCATGTAGCCTATTCCCTGTTTAATGTAAAAAGGAGGGCCTCTAGCAGTAATGTCTGATCAAACATATGGCTATATAACACATATTTTGTCAAAACATATATCACTTACAGATTATTTCAAACTAATACAGTTTCAGAATTTTCTTATTGCTTGAGGAGATTCTGCACTTTCACCACCAGATGTCATTGAAAGGCCAACTGTTTTGTTCTAAATGACTTGAGTGTTTAGTGAACACTGTTGCAAACATCAGGGACAATTGATCTTGGTCTTTAGACTATTTGTGTAATGTTTGTGACAGGAATGCCAAAGAACTTTCCACTGTTCTTGATACTTTTGGTCTTTGTCAGCATGTTAATGAGCAGACTCATAACAGAGGTCACACTCTGGACCTGGTCATTACAAAGGCTGTTCATTTTTCAGATGTCACTGTGATTGATGTTGCTCTGTCGGATCATTCTTCTTCCATCTGTCCATAATTCCAAAACCTGCCGCTGGACCTACAGCTGTTCAGAAGAGACACATTAATGATAACACCAGGACACAGTTTATGGAGGCAGTCATTTTTGAAAATGCCTCATCAGGTCAAGTTGATGATTTGTTGAATTGTGATACTTCAGGTGTTTTAAATGTTATGGACGCCATTGCTCCTGTTAAGGTTAAAGTGATGAGGAAGAGGCTGAAGGCTTCGTGGAGCAATGCTCCTTCTGTCAGGGCACAGAAAAGGGAATGCCAAAAAGCCGAAAGAAAATGGCTTAAATTGAAACTTTTAATTCCTTATGAGCTATACAAAGAAAATTTGAATGTTTTAAATCAAACTTTGCAAAAAGCAAGAAATACTATTCTCAGAGCTCATCAACAACAGCAGTAACAACTCTCGTGTCCTGTTTGCTACAGTGAACAGATTAACAAACCCTCCAGCTCCATTTCCTCCAGAATTAGTTTCCAACACTAAATGCAATGAGTTTGCATTGTTTTTTAACGACAAGGTTCAAGGCATTAAACATGCGATACAGTCCAAAGGGCAAACAACAACACTGCAGCCACATAGGAGACCTTTGGTTGAGTTTACACATTTTACACCCATTAATGACAGAACAATTGAAAAAACTGTCTCCAGCCTGAGCTCATCCACCTGCTGCCTCGATGTTTTACCCACTAGATTTCTAAAATCAGTACTAAGCAGTTTGTTACCACAACTCACTGATATAGTCAATAATTCCTTACAGTCTGGAACATTTCCAAGGGCCTTAAAAACTGCTGTCATTAAGCCTCTCCTAAAGAAGAGCAGTCTTGATGCTACAGTGCTCAACAAATATCGGCCCATATCAAACCTGCCATTTTTAGGGAAAGTCAATGAAAACGTTGTATATCAGCAACTTAATGACTTTCTATTGCTTAACAACTGCATTGATCCTTTTCAGTCAGGATTCAGGTCAGACTGAGACTGCACTTATCAAAGTCACAAATGACATCCGTCTGAACACTGACGCGGGCAAAGTCTCTGTCTTAGTTCTGTTGGACTTGAGTGCTGCGTTTGATACAGTGGACCATGAAATCCTGTCACAAAGATGAGAGGAATGGATAGGCATCTCTGGAACTGCTCTTAAATGGTTTCAGTCCTATCTTGAAGAAAGGAAGTACTTTGTTTCTGTTGGAAACTGTGTATCAGACCAAATGGCCCTGACAAGTGGGGTTCCACAGAGGTCTATCTTGGGACCTCTATTATTCAATCTTTACATGCTTCCTTTAGGCCAGTTAATACACAGCTGTGACATATCCTACCATAATTATGCAGATGACACTCAGATTTGCATTTCACTCACAGCAGGTGAAAATGGACCGATCCATTCATTGTGTCACTGCATCGAACAGATTGATGTGTGGATGCAAAATAATTTTCTCCAACTGAACAGAAACAAGACTGAACTAATCATCTTTGGACCACAGAGAGAAAGAGAAAGTGTCAGCAGTCACCTCGAGTGTCTTTCTCTAAAATCTAAAAAACAGGTTAAAAATCTAGGTGTCATCTAGCCTGGTTCTACCAGACTCTCGTACATTTCATTTGTACAGAGAGTCTGGCCTCGCTCCATTGACAAGCGTTTACTTCCTTGTATGCGGGAACTCTGTTGAAGTTTAAAACTATTGGATCTGCCCAGAGTCACAGGATCTGCCATAGCCAATCGCTAACGTGTGGTCGTGACGTATGTCATGCGCCGAAACCGACCGGAAACAACAAGTCACTCCCTCTGTTCGCTGATTGGTCCTACAAAAAATTGATTTCTGGAAACCTAAGAATATACTGCGATCCCAGACTAAGTACTAAAGCGAAATGAAATTGAGCGGAAGTACGTAGGAGGGCGGAGCCAGGCTAGGTGTCATCATGATCAAAGTCACATTAAGTCAACTACATTATCTGCATTTTATCAGCTTAAAAACATTTCCAGAGTCAAAGGTATAATGTCTCAAACAGACTTAGAAAAACTTATTCATGCTTTTATCTCCAGCAGGTTAGATTACTGTAACGGCCTGCTCACTGGTCTCTCAAAACGAGGGTTAAGACAGCTGCAGCTTATTCAGAACGCTGCTGCTCGGGTTCTAACTAACACCAGGAAGTACGACCACATCAGTCCGGTTTTAACTTCTCTGCACTGGCTTCCTGTGGCTCCGAGAATAGACTTTAAAACAGCACTACTGGTTTACAAGTCTCTAAATGATTTAGCACCAGAATATATGTCTGACATGCTAGTTCCTTATGAGCCTCCTTGGACTTTGAGAACATCTGGGACAGGCCTTCTGCTCGTGCCCAGAGTTAGAACTAAACAGGGAGAAGCAGCATTTAAGTTTCATGCAGCAAAAACCTGGAACAGCCTCCCAGATGAAGTAAAACAAGCCTCAGCTTTAACAGTGTTCAAGGAGAGGTTAAAAACCTTCCTCTTTAGCTCCGCCTACATTCAATAAAGACAACTTAAAGTGTTTTTTTCTGCACTCTTTGTCTATTCATTTTTAATTTTTTTCTTGTGGTTCTTATTCTAAATCTTGTGTATTTTAATTTTTTATTTTCTTTATGTGAAGCACTAACCCAGTGTAATACTTGTGCTATATAAATAAATGGCCTTGCCTGTTTTTGTAAAGGTCTTGGTCATGGTCTTAAACTCCTTTTTACTTTCTCTTTCTCAGACTTAGTGGCATATTTGTCTGTTTTTGAGATTGAATGAAAACCTCAGTCATTTAATACTCAATTAAAGATCTGCCTCCCTCACTAAACACGAACCTCCAAGAGTCTAGACTCTGGAGTCTGGTCTAAGAATGGACTTGGACTGTTAGAATTTTTTTTTTTAACTGTTCCATTGTATCATTACAGTTTATAGGGGACTGGTCTTGATTTGGCCTTGACATGGTGTTGGTTTTGACTTGGTCTTGATACTCTCTGGTCTTGACTTGGTCCTAGTCAATATGGTCTTGACTACAGCACTAGTGCTTCTCCTCCAGCTGTGCTCAGTTTGTACTCTGTGGGGAGTTATAGAAACAGGAAGTAATGAAACGTCCACTGGATTTTTAGGAGCTTTAAATGTATTTTTACCAAAACAGACAGATTGTTGACACTGCACCACAGGCTGTTTGTTTATCCAGCCACTGCTCCACTGTCTTTAACAGTGGATAAACAGGATAAACTGTGGGAGCTGTGGGGGCAGTGCAGGGCGAGGTCCGGAGATATATTGTTATTGCCTCCAGCAGCTGCTGACTCAGTTGTCAGAGGGAGCAACTGTCACCCGTCACTTCGGGCGTTAAGCCAGTGAATTTGGAAAATCAATGAAGCTTCAGCAGGAGGCAGTGGACAGAGCCAGTCGCCCAATGCTCTGTTCGTGTTATGTGTAAATCTGTTTGTGCATTAACACACTCTACTGGAAACTTCCTCTAGAGCACAAAATACAGAGCCTTATTTTAAAAGGTGAAGCTGGCAGTATTTCAAAACCATGATTCTTCTCCCGCAAATAAATACGGTATAGAGCCCACATTAATCAGTTGGAAAGTCTGGCCAGCAATACCAATTCACTTTACACCACATCTGTGAAAATGAGTCTAAAATCCCTTTACAGCAATTTCCTCTTCCCACTGGACCAATGTAAAAGCATTTATCTAAAACAGGCTGGCTTTAAGTGATGTATTGCTTTTTGGAAATCCAACTGAAATCAACAGAGACACAGAAACAAAAAGCAACCTAAAACTAAATATAATCAGTCGCAGTATAATGCCCCTGTCCAAACCAGCAATTGCTCTTTTTTAAATTCTGAATGTCCTCTTAGTCCTTCCTCTCGAGATAAGCTTTACCGTCCAAAGACATGAATCAAGATCCAAATAGTAAACAAAAGTGTGAGTGAAGGGTTGTCTGTTCCTTTAGCTCTACGCTCATACCTCACGCTCAAAGCAGCTGGACAGGCTCCAGCTTCCAAGACTGGTTATACACAAGTGCTTGACAATGAATGAAGGGCTTGAATAAAGTGTTAAAGCAAGCACTCTCCTCCTCACATATGTATAACCAAACTTTTTAACCATACTTTAGCTTTAAGGTCTCTCAGGTCACTTTGATAGAGGCCCTGTCACCAAAAGTCTCTGGTGTATCACTCCAGATTCTCTAATTATGGCATTCCTTATATTACATTGATAGTGTTACCGCAGAGCACCACATTAAATCCACTTGAGAGATACTTCATCATAGACTAATACTAAACTGATTTATTCTATCCAGCAGCTTTACAAAGACCGTCACAACAGCCACAGGCAACATTGTGTGAGGCACTATATATAGAGCACTTTTCTTTCTAATAAGGAGACATATTGTCTTACTTTAGAGACATAATAATGTATTGTCCGAAGAGGCAACGTAGGTGTACTTCTTTTATTGTCGGAGCCAGCAGGATAGTTTCTTCTCCTTTGAGACCAGTGTTTGAGGTTATGACAAAGGTGTCTGAAGTCTTCCGGAAATGAATGATAACGATGGAAACACGGCACAGAGAGGCAGAGAGATTCTGGTGTCATTAATAATCAGTTATTTACAGTGAGGGAACCGCTGCAGTGTGACAGATGACTCTGTGGCAATTGATAGTTATCTGCATCTTCTATAACACAAGATATTTGTTCAGGTGGGAGGAAGGCATGTAAACATAGTTTTTACAGTCGTCTGTCATTAAGAAACTATATCCAAATGCCTTCTTCATAACCTTTTTGTATTGTGTGATTACCAGAATGACTCGGCACTCCCACAAACAACTTGCAACACAACACAAGGTGGGGTAAGTGCGGTTGATATTCATCCGCATTATTTACAATCTACTTTTCACACACCATCCACACACACACAAACAAATGAGATCACAGACTGTTAACACACTGGTAATACACTTCCCTTTTGAATTAATTACATATGGCCTTGGAATTGTCGTTTTGCTTCAGGCTGTGCCTACTCCACTTTCTCAGATTTATGTGGTGGCAGCAGTACACCTTTAAACCAGCAGGAGTCAGTATTGGACAGTTTAAGAAAGGATTTGCATTAAGTTAGATTTTTTTGTAGATTTATTTAATGTTATCAGTTATTGTGGAATCAGAAAATAGATAGAGACACAATAAGAACAGTAAAAATAGGTTTTAACAATTATTAAGAAAAAGGTGAATGTAATATAAAGTGTTTCTCTGAATGATGGTGTTTTGCTAAATTTTGCCTCCCTGAGAAAAAAATAAAGACTTTTTGATGTTAATTTTTTTTTACCAGTTGTAACTTTTGTGTCATATTTTAGGAATTATTTAATTTAAACTGCCCATTGTATATATTTCATGTAATTTAACTTTATGCTGAGATATGTGGATGTAAAAAATGTACAAATATTTATTTCTGTTGCTGTTGCAAATATGATTTTTTATTTTTTTTATTTCAGAACATAAACATATTTACATTAACAACTTGAGTGTTAACACATGGCCATTTTTTGCCAGTAACAGTTCATTTTAGAAATCTTAAAAAGGCATTGATTGGGCAGTCAATGTTTTTAATTCATCACACATTTTTTATACAAAGTAAAAGTCAAAACTTTGCAATATAAAGCTTATCTATATCTTAAATATGTTTATAATCTCAAGGTGTTTTTTTGTAAAAGTTAAATGTTACATTCTGCAATTTACAATAAAAAGTTAAACTAAACACTGTAAGAATTCATGCAACATTTCTCTCAAAATCAATCAAAATATTTTGGTAAATAGTAATTATACAACAGAAAAACAGTACTTCATTAGAGTTAAGGCTGCACAATGTATTGCTAATTTATCACAGGAATTGTAAAGACCTGTTTGTATCTCAAAAACATTATAAATTATTGCCGGTTCAGTTTTCACATTCAAACTCAGTCATTTAAAATATATATATATATATATATATTCTGATCTGATGTATTTACTGTAAATATATCTGCTTTTCTCAATTGGTAATGGTCACAATTTCCACAATGAAAGTAATAATTAAAAGGACACTAAAAAGGGAGTTTAGTATGATAAAAAAAATGGCTTCAAACTCAATTAAATGCCTGTAGAAATTAAGAAAAATATTAAGAATCATTTGGCCTTCTAAAATATTGGTCCATTGAAAAAAGTTTGGAAAACATTGCTCTAAACCATATAAACTTATTCTCATATTGTGCATAGTTGAAAAAAGTATTTCTAAGGCAGATGAATAGCTCTCTTTTGTGTTAAACTGGTAAAATAGGCAGGAACTGTCCAAAAGTGGAACGTCAGAATTTTCCACATATTTGTTTGGACATGGGGCAATAACTCAAAGTGCAATGTGCTGTTTTTTTTTTTTTTTTTTTTTTTTTTTTTTGGTTTAGCCGTTTTTAAGCCAAGAGGGTCCGGTCCGTTTCTCGTCTGGGAGGCGGATTTTGGCACAACACCGGAAATGGGCGGGTTGTCAGCGCGAGCTGCAGAGAGAGGAGAGAAGTGAGCGACAAAACTCTACTGAACTGACCGACCGTGGCAGGACGCAGACACTGGGAGAGTAGCCTACGGCCGTGGCTTGTTGTCCGTCGCTGAACCGTCCGCCGTGACTTTTATGAGCTAGGACAACGGCCTGAGTCGCTCCACAGAGGTAAGTCAGCTCCGGTATTTACATGTGTTTTTGTGAAAATGTGTTTGAACGCGTCGTCCCGCCGCTTCTGCCGCTGCTGCTGGATCAGAGACAGAGCGTCGTTGCGAAAGATTATTGTGACAGCGCTTTGTAAACAAACTACAACACTGCTCTTGACGCCACTTGGATGATTTCTGTTCAGTTTTCTGGTTCTGTTGGGTTCTTCTATCCTCTTTAGTTGGTGTATTCCGCGTGTATTCGTGCCTTCCAGCCACGCTCTTTACAGTACAGGCTACTTCTCAATTAAGCGTGCTGTCATGAGTTTGCTACGTGTTGCTGCCATAGATTGTAAATGCTGCTCGGGTTAAGATTGGAGTATGACTCTTTGAGTGAGGTTAAAACAACTCCGGCGATGACGTGTTTTTATTTTTTAGGTTTTTGGCGTCCATAGGCTATTATTAAAACACACTTGACCCAGCTACTACTGGAATAACGTGAGGCAGGTTTAACAAGCGTGAGAGGTGTAGGCACTTTTAACCCTTAAACGTAATGAACATCCGAGATAGTTGAAGGGTTTGGCTGCAGTAGATGACTGTTTTTCAGCATTTAATAAATATTGCACAGTGTTTTTGGTTTGGGAATGTAACAGAGAAGTTGATGAATTAGTAAAGCTGACTCAATGGAAGTTTTATGTTGAGGCAATGAGCATTGACTCTACATGACCAGCTGCATGTATACATTGTAATTTCTTCTTAGTGTACAGAGTGTAAGGCTTGGGCTGATGAGAAAAAGACATATCCAGAAAAATACATGCATGTAATGATATTTGTTACACTGAACCTGATCTAACGTTAGAACTTTTATTATTAACAAGGGAGAGCAAGTCCTATTGTCTTATTGTCATTCAGCAACAACATTACAAACGATGCACCATTAATATTGTTTAGCTCCTTTTGTCTTTTGGGTTTGCTTTTCTATCCAAGTCAATATCTACCTATAACAAGAGATGCTTCAAGTACAAATGCATTGACTCATCGTAATGATATTTCCATCAACACAGTGAGACTCAAAGCAGACATTATTTACACAGTGTTATTATATTAAAAGTATTCCCAGGACAATTTTTATTATAGCTTTTGGTGTGTACAGTAGCTTAAAGGACTGCTTTGTACATGTCTTTACATGTGTTTTATTGGAGGCTGTGAAGTAGACCTGTGGCTGTTGTTTCTCCTACAAAGCCATGTTTGTTAGAGTGGCTTTAACAGACACACATCCTGGTTATATGTAATGTCATCTGTGCTTGATAAAGTTGTTGAAATGCAGAGAGATATGTAAGCAGAATATGTTTTTGGTTCTGTATTTGTCTATCCTAGAACCCCACATGTAAAGAGTAATCAATGTCATTGCTGTTTGTTTCTTGGAAAAAAGAAAACGCTGACATTTGTACTAAATGCATTGGCTTTGAAATGTCAGAGAAAGCCGTCCGTCGTGTATCATCGACAGACGGGTGACAAGCGGCTTCTGAAATGTCATTGATGCTTTGATGTCACTGTGTCGTTTCACAAGACGTCAGCTCCAGTACAAGCACTTTTGGTGAATACATTTCCCTGAGAGTGAATGCAAGTGAAGGTAGGCGTGACATTTGCATTTCCCCTCCATCTGAGCTCGACAGTGATTTTGTTTTCATGCCGACAATTAAAACCTCTGCGTATTGCACTCAGGCTTTTATTAATATTATTGTGTGGAATTAAGTGGATGGTTGTAATGCTGGCTTAAGGCTAGCCCTTAATTGGAGCAGAGATTTCTCAAGACATATTTGGGCTGTAGGGATGCAATATTAATAATGGTTGCTGCAGACCTATCAACTCTCTTCTAACCCCTTTGACTTGATTTTAAATATATAAAGAACGAATTGGCACAGTTCACACTTGGGCCAATCGCTTTTACTGGATTTGTATTTTGGGATTGGTAACTTATTCCCTACAGTAGGCAGAGACTAAATCATAAAATGCAGTAAATGGAGCCAATGAAAATGGATTCCAAACACTTCAAACAATGAACTACTTCATTGTAATTTGAAATTTGGGGTCATATAATCCACGCATAACAAAAAACGCTTAATGGTCCTTTCTGCTTCTCTGAACTGGGAGTGTACTGACAATTACCTACTGTAACTACCTGATATGATGTTTTCCAGGAATAAGAATAGAAACTTCTAAATCTCAGGGGACAATCTCAGACATGTCCTCCTTTTGTCCTTTTTAAGTCACTAATTGCGAAATGTATAGTCCTAGCAGATTGTATACCATGGTAATCATAATATTAATGCGTTTCAAGCTGTCTTTGTGATATGGATATTGTACATATTGGTTTTGCGCTAACAATACATTTCCAGTCTATTGTGCAGCTTTGGTTGTCACTGGAGCATAAACGGAGCAATAATTCAAAAAAGATAAAATCTACTATTGTCAACAAGGCTAAGTCTTTTGTCCAGTGTGTAAACACATTTGTCTCAATTGTCAAGTCACCACAGAGCTCAGTGGGATTTTATACGTTTGATTCTCATCTCCAAACGCAAACGTACTTATGTTACTGCCAGCTTTTAACCCAACAACTTCAAGATCTTTGTTGATTCAAACCATTTTCCTGGATAAAAAAGAGAACTGTATTACTTGTTCTTTTCAAGTGTACATTAAAATTGACCTCTGTTCAGTAAATAAACCCATGTGCTTTAGTGTTTAACCTCACTGGCAGGCACCTTGTTACACTCCTTGCCTCTGCTGTAGAGCGCATGGTGCGTGAGGACTGGGGGCTTGTTTGGAGCTGGCATCGGGACATAGCATGCTGATCGGGCATGAGCTGGCGGGCACACTGTGTCCTGACAGGAAGACAGTAATGTAGCATAAGGGACACAGGGAAACGCGCTCCTTGGCCTGCAGTAGTGCCTACATTGTAGCGCTGCATGGCAAAGGTTAATGCTGTTGGGAAAGCTTTATGGGAACATGTCAGCAGTGTTGGGAACAGGAGCATAAACGGATCACTAGTATTATTAGAGCAGAGACTATAATCTTACCGAGCAGCACAAAATTTACATTTACTGTGTTGTATTTGCATAAAGGTGAGGTAGGCAATTTGAAAACAGTCTTAAATCATTCACTCTCATTCATGTTTTTTGAGGAAAGCTGTTTAATCACTTACTAAAATATTGTAATGAGAAAAAAACCCAAACTATAAGGCTGACTGTTTAGAGAAAATCCTGCAGTTAAAACGTCTGTTCCAGCTTACTCGGAGAAATGGAGCAAAAAAAAAGCAAATCATAAATCAAGAAAAGGGCAAGCAAAGTGAAGGGATATTGAAGATTTCAGCTGCGTCGTACATCGTTTGTATGAGGAACAGTCTTTCGTGACTGTGGTTAGCGATGGTAGCCACAGCTCATCAGCAGGACGTTAGACAAGTTAAACAATCATGTCCAGATGCAAAAAGTCCTGGATACAGGTTAGCTACTATTGTGGCACGATCTAACCCCCCCATAAAAAAAAAAAAAAACAAAACATAAAAAATAAAAAATAAAACTGGACATGCGCACTAAGATACAGCAAATTATTATAAAAACTATATTTGTAATATAGACAAAGATGTTGTGAACTGTGTGGCTTTGAATTATTTGGGATTAGGGAACGCCTCTGTGAGTGAACAACCAATCACAACGCTCAATGGGCTCATGACGACAAACAATATGATCGCTTTACGGTTTAGGCGGCACGGCTGCCTTGGCAAAACCTGCTCCCTAACATACCTAGTGAAGATCCACATGATTAAACTAATATCTAGCAGCTCAGCGACATCTTGGGCTTCAAATGCCCTTCTTAAGCCTGATGCATTATGGGGCGCCGCAGTGAAAGTGAAACCAACTCGCGCTGTAATGTCCCGCTGTAAACACTGGCTTTTGAAGCTATGCAATGACTAAATAATAATTATTTATTTATATATAATATAGATCGAATATAATAATATACTGTAAATAATCATTAGACCCCCTACTGCCGGAGATGTGTTACCAGTTTTACAGCTGGAACACCACTGGAGGAAAGGTGGGTTAGGTGGCTTGCAAAAGGACACAACTGCAGCATGAACTGTGGGGAGAGTGGGAATTGAACCATCTACCTTCCGGTTGAAGGACAATCGCTCTACCACTGAGCCACTGCGCCCAACGATGCAGAGAATTTTCAAGCTTATGGTTTTTTAACAGAAGAATCTCAGGACACAGGAATAATTGAATATTTTTTCTAGGCTATTTTAAAGTACTACTGCACAGGGCATTTAAATGTTTACAGGCATCAAAGTAATTCCAAACTTTGCTGCGTTTAGAGGACGACGTCATGACGTTCATGTATAAACTGAATCTATTGAGCGGCTCTTTAAGATGAACGATGTAAATGGAGTCGCAGTTAGGCTTGACAAATAATGGCAGTCAGACAAATAATGGTTACTTTTACTCAGTTACATTTATTTCTACATTTCTGTTTTATGCTTTGAGAGATTTCAAATTAAGCAAATTAAGGCAGTCAGTTTTCGCTCTTTTCCTATATCTTTGGGTTAGCACTTTTTTCTTTCACTTTTAGTTTTTCTGCTGTATGTATTTGTGTAGTTAATCAAAGAGAATGCAATACTTAAATCATTTTTATTGTAATGTTGTTTGGAGCCGTTCTCCAGACCTCCTCCGAGTCCTGCAAATGTGTTGAAATGAGATTTTATTTCTCTAAATCAAAAAGACATTTTCATCCGATCCAAATTGAACTGGATGTCAGTGAGTGAAAGAGAAAGTGTGCAAAGGGAAGTGTTCAGGAAGCATGCAGTGACACGAACTCTAACCTCCTCCCTTTTTCCGTTGGGCTAATCCTCTGATCACATGACTCTGAGCTTTTTAGTCTGTCTAGGTCACATCGCGCTGATCCATCAGTCTCACAGCGTCGGCTGGTTGTTGCTG
This sequence comes from Neodontobutis hainanensis, assembly GCA_024349245.1. Classification (NCBI taxonomy): domain Eukaryota; kingdom Metazoa; phylum Chordata; class Actinopteri; order Gobiiformes; family Odontobutidae; genus Neodontobutis; species Neodontobutis hainanensis. Next base: position 3,532,518 of record JALDNG010000086.1, on the reverse strand, counting down.
GTGTCGTCTGCGTGAAGTGTGCTCCTCTTCTCTTTGATCTGTGTCAAGTGCTCATTCCTGCTGCTCTGTGCACAGAAAGACTTAAGTTGAACATCCCCTGAATGATAGTCTTGCCTTATTATCTCAATGCCACCACGACAAACTGCCAGAAATGACAGCATACTTTGACTGAATGATTTGCAAGTCAATCCTTGCCTAGGGCCAAAAGCTGCGTTGAAGAGATTACCTTTAGTCTAAGCAAAGTATCTAGTGACTTAAAAAAACAAGCTAGCTTTAAGGTCAAACCAAACCAAATCTAAAAATTTAAAGCTACAAATAAAATGAAAATGCTGTGCTTCCTACTTTTTAGAAAGTACTGAAAACTCAATATGAGCCATTTGAGTGGTGGGAATATATATATTTATATTAAATAAATCTCATGCATGAAATGTGTGAACAGATCACTATCTTTTGGCCTTGAAGATAGTTTTGACATTGTGACATTGTGAGAAAAAAAAGACTTTCTTAGTTTGTGAGGTCTAGTGTCAGATACAGTGGCAGTAGATGATTTCAGATGTAGGGGCGCAGTGGCTCAGTGGTAGACCGGTCGTCCTTCAACCGGAAGGTTGGTGGTTCGAGTCCCTGGTCTCCCCACAGTTCATACTGTCGTTGTGTCCTTGGGCAAGACACTTAACCCACCTTGCCTCCAGTGGTGGTCCAGCTGTAACACTGGTAGGTGAATGGAAGATTAATGTAAAAGCGCTTTGAGTGCCTTCTAGGTGGAAAAGCACTATATAAAACCAATGCCAGTTGCCATTTTCAGTGTGGATTATGGAGAAGATTTAATTGAGGTCGATTGTAAATATATATATATATATATATATAAATATATATATATATATAAATATAAATATATATATATATATATATATATATATATATATATATATATATATATATATATATATATATATATATATATATATATATATATATATATATATATATATATATATATATATATATATATATATATATAAATAAATAAACATCTTGAGACATTTTGTAATAAAACATAATTTTTCCCGTCATATTTTGTTACAGATGTACAATTGTGAAATCAGAGGCTCAGTTTGGCTGATGTTCAGGATGAATGTTATTTGCCATGATGTAACATTTTGAATTGATTTGAGAGTCATTTCAAGTTATTTTATTTTAGGCACATCTAATCGAGAAGTAGACGAACTATGGTGCTTTTTCCCACTGTTGTATGATGTTCTGTAAGTGATTAGCACAGACCCAAAAACAGGAATTGTAGAGCAGCTGAATAGTTTCTGTTCTCACGTCAGAAGTAAGGTCAAGAAAGGTTAGCTGTTAACCACCTTGACACGGTGTTGCTTTAGGGGCAAATAATGACTTGGACATGAAGCGTTGGGATGATATCTATACTAGGACTGTGCCCTCATAATAATATAGCATACAGCTAACCAGTGTGTCTGCTTCAACGGATTCAAAAAGAAATGAGTTCCCTCTAAACTGTGTACAGACTCTCAGACTGTGAGAACATCTTGAGTTACTTTACTGTAACACTGTTCCCTGAAAAATCTGGAACGAAATGCTGCGTGGCAATACACTATGGGGAACGCTCTTCGTGGGACTGGTTGTGAAGCACGTGTGTCAAACATGGCAAGAATTGGACTAAATAATCTCTTGGTGCTGTAGCTTGATTACCCGCACCTGGAGGTTATAAAAAGACGTGGCACGGAAGCGTCTTTAAGTCAACTTTGTCTGAAAGGACATCTGGATATGTCCACAGTGCGGCATTGAAGCGCAGCATCTTTTTCCCGCCTTTTCAGGAAACCGGGCTACAGTCAAAAATCCTGAGACATTCCCTCTCAAAAGCTACACTCGATGCTGCGTAGCAATACGCTATGTGGAATGAGAATACCAACGCTGCCGCACTGGAAGTGTTTGACCGCCCCAAGAGTTGTATAGTGTGCACAAAACATCAGAGAGGTCTCAGACATGACTCCTGGATGTGGACCCAAGGACATGAGAGTAGGACATCCAAACTACAGAATTTAATAAAGGTGTGCAGGGAGGACCAGCCTGTTGCATCACACACTTGCTGCAAAGGGACCCCCATTGCCACAGCCGTAAAAGATGCAGGGTTGAATGAGCCCTTAGGCGAAGCTTGACCACATGCCTCAAAAGCCAGGGCAATAGCATCCCTCACCCAATGTGCCCGCAGTCCCCTGGTTGCAGCCCCCATAGCACATGAAAAGCTGCTCAGACTTACACCCATAACTATGGGGACGTAAACCTGAAGAACACGCACCAGACATAGTAGATGAAGTTTCTCCTGCTCCGGTGTTGTAAATGGCAGAAGGCTGAACGCTTAAAGAATGAGTGGATTTGAAGGCGAGAATGGAACCATCAGAAGACAATTGGGGTGAGAGTGCAAAATAAGTTTCACCAGCCCAGGAGCAAAATCTAGGCAGAATGGTGAGACTGGCCGAACCTGCAAATCCCTGATTCTATTTAGAGAAGTAATAGCTGTCAGGAACCTAAAAGGCTCTGACTCCAGTGGCTCAAAAAGGGTGTTCACCAAACCCTCAAAGGCCTCAAACCGCTTGGCTCCACGAATAAAGTGGGCAACTTGAGGGTGTCTCCCCACCAAGAGCCTATCAATCAGATCTGAGAGTCATTACTCAAGGATCTTTTTTTCTTCTTTTTTTCTGAAGGTTAACAAGACATTTAGTTATTGTTGTGAGCACAGGACAGCCAAGGCCTATCATTAAGACTGATATAACCTCAATGAAGTATAATTCTGCAGCAGTCTAATATCTATAACGGTATGGTAACTGCTCACACAACATTTCATAAAGTAGAATAGAATCATCATTGTAAGCACAGCACACAATGAAATTAGAGTGCTGCTCTACTCTGTGTGTGAAAAAGAAAATCACTTCATTTACAACCATTCAAGATCATTTCACCATACAGGCAATACCGTTGTATTTTACTATTCATTCATTCATTCATTCATTTTCTACCGCTTAGTCCCATTAGGGGTTGTGGATTAACCAGCAGCTTGGGGCTTAGGCTGTTGCAGGGCAAACATTTAGAGACAGACAGTGACGGACAACAATTCATTAACTAGGGACACTTTTTAGAGTTGTAAATCAACCTAAACATGCATGTCTTTGGACGTTGGGAGGAAGCCGGAGTACCTGGAGAGAACCCACGGTAACACGCGGAGGACATGCAGACTCCTCACAGAAAGACCGGAGTCGGATGAGATTTGAACTCACGACCTTCTTGCTGTGAGGCAGTAGTGCTAACCACCAATTCAATGAGATGTGGTCTCAAAAAGAGAGAGGATTGCTGGTCCATTGCTGGTTGTGCAAACAGAAACGGGAAGTAATGGTTTCTTTTCTGGTTTCTGTCTAAATGTCTTTTTTTTTTTTTTTCTTCTCAGATGTACAAAATAAATTGTGTTATTTTAAAGTTTTAAAAAAAATAGCATTGACTGGATTCTTCCTCATTTAACTGTACACTAAAGAAATGTACAAAACACAACTTTAAAGGCAAGATGTCAGCACTTTGACTTCACTGTGAGGACAAATTGTTTAAAACTATAGCGTAAAGTAGTCGCGGCCAAGGACCATTACCCAAGGACATGATGCCATTCAAAGTAATTGCGATGTTCTGTTTATCAATGCAGTGCTTTGTCCTTATTTTCGCGATTGCTGTAACTATGATTATAAAGTGGGATGTGCACATATTTATTTAAATGCTCTTTGTTGTGTTTTACTGTGAAGCCCCTTTCTTCCCACACTCACTCGCGTTTTACGCTAAGGGTTGTGACCTTTTATAAAGCCTGACCCCATGGCCTACTTTTTTAGGTTTGTGCAGTTTATCAGGTACTAGGCAACCAGAGAGCTGCATTACTGTAAGCTCACAACCATCTGACAGTGCACTTCCCACTCCCTCTTCAAACAAGCAAGCGAGAGAAAACAAAAGTTAACTTTAATTAATTTGATTTAACCATATGGCCCACAATACAGCGGCAATTATTTTTCTTGTTGCAGCAGATGTGTTTGTGAGGCTTTTGTGTCAAATATGTGATATTTATCTGGATGTCTCTACATTCACATTTAAAGACACAATGCATCGTAATTAAATATGTGTTATTTGGTGATATAAAACTTTGTAGCATTATGACTGAGGACTCATTGCAAGAGATTATGCTTTAGTGACACACAGAGGGAGCAGAAAAAGGCCAATACATGACCCTAGCAGAGTTGTATTTGTACAAAATACGCTAAAATTTCCCAATAACTGTTGAAGAAGACTTTATTTTTTTCTTCCAAACTTGCTGCTGATAGTCTCCACTTGTAAACAAAGGAAGTCCATGAGTCTGTAGAGGGATATGCGCCCTCTACTGGCTAAAAGTTATGCAGTGGCGCTTTAGCTGTCAGGGGAAAAGCACACCTGTAAGTCCATTTTAAAGAAATATGTATATGTTTAAAAAGTAAACTACATGAGGTAGTAAATGATTTTTATTGATAAACAGCCATTATTTTGGGTTTTAAAACATTTTGTTTGTTGTTAAGAAATTAAATACACTGCTTCTCCGATCCTGGCCAGTTCTTTAGTAAATATTTACTATATTGTAAGAGTTCTCACATTAAAATATATTTCATTTTCAAGTAAGATTTTTTTACTTGAAGGTCCTGCAATCAAAATATCACTTTGTATATCCTTTGTGGATACATTTTCATTTCTTTTTCATAAAATAACATTTATGGGGAAAAAAAAAAAAAAGTTTCAGATTCAAGTCCCAGCTAAGGTCTGTTTTCCTCCAGGTCATTACCCCTCTCTTTCTGGTCTCTGTCTCTGTCCAATAAATCTCAGAAAGCATAACAATATATGTTGACAAGTTGTTAATTGAAAGAAGAATTTTGTAATTTTGCAAATGTATCTAACTAAATTTAAAGTAAGATCTTTAAATTTGTGTGATTTATGATTTTTTTAGATGCACCAAACAGCTTATACTTGTCAAAGAGAGAGGAGGATAAAATTACTTTCCTTTGTTTGGGTCATTAAAAAGTTAGATATTTACAGCAGAGCAACAACAATAGCACTCTAGTCTGTCTGTCTTTTGTCACACCTTGGTCTTGTCTCTTACTAAATCATTTGATACAGTCTCAGTGTAACCCAAGTCTGATGTAACCTCATCTACCACACCCGGTGTAAAATAATCCCTAAGAAGAAAAAAAAAACGCGTTAATCAATTATAAGACCATGATGTGAGGTGTTTTAAAAAAAGCCAGTAGCAATTTCTGTCTGAATGTGTGTCAAAAAAACATGCCGGGTGCCCCTGATGGTGGCGGACAACAAAGAATTTCCCCACGGGGATAATAAAATAACAAAACAAAAAAAACAGATGGGGGAGAGGTTCCCAGATGCACAGTAAAAACCAAGCTTGGAAATCTATTCCTCATTAGTTTGGTGTCTGTGTTCACACCTCAGCTCACTGCCTGGCTCTTTAATGAGGCGTCTGCGCTGATAACCCAAGGCTAAGGTATCAGTGACTTTATCACGCATCATGTAATTATACATCAAGCTTTTTATAGTAAGCAGATCAATGAATGACACAGTGCAGTCTTCAAACACAGGGTTTCACACGAGGAATGTACACAATGTAAAATCACATGTTGCAACATGACGTGAACATCTAAAGGGCAGGTTTTTACCACCCACAGAGGTATTTAGATAGAGCTCAGGCAAGTGAGAGTGAGACAAAAGCTACTTTCCCCAGTGATGTTGTGACGCTATAAATAAAATATGGAAGTAGAGCTGGTTGAATTTGATTAATTCAAGTTTTTAATTCAGGATGAAAAAATAGACATGACTAAATTGAATTTAAGGAAAAGGGGGGAAAAAAAGTTACTTGTGCTGCACACTTTGTTGTGGTTAATGCTGCCGCTAGCTCCAGAGCAGCTCAAACAATATTTATAAAGAGTCAGAGACTGCAGACAGTAAAGGCGGTAATAATCCCAAGAGATAAGAGTGAATGACTCCTTGGTTAAGCGACTGCACACACAGTGTGTAGAATATTATTAATTATGCAAATTAACCATGTGGTCAGAGCATTTTAGCTCTTCCAACAAGGCTTTGTGTTCTGTGGAGACAGAGGTGTCCCACTAAAAACAATCTGACTAAACTGCTTTATTTTACCACTTGATTGAAATGTTCACTACTGCTTTGTTGCAAAGAAAAAGTACATTTGAATTACCTTTTTTAAGTCGGTAGCAGTACAAAAATAGATTTTATTTTTTCAACCATATCGCCTAGCCCTATAATAAAGTAAAACATTGAGAGTTTTTGTTTCGAGAGACGATCAAGAAGTTCTCCAGTATATCTGTTGAATTAAACTGTAAATATTTAGGACGCTTTTATACCTGCACTGTTCTGTCCGGACTTTCAGACTTTTCCATTCTCGCCTTTAGACCGTGGTTTGCACCAAAAAGGTGCTCTTTCGTCTTGGTCTGGACAAAACTGAATCAAGGTCTGGTTTGTTTGTGAAAGCACGTTGTATAATAATACTGCAATACAAATATTGAGTTCTCAGTGCAGACTTTCAGGTGTGTCCTTAAACTAATTATTTTACTTTATCAAAATAACACTTTGAATTTGTCAGTCAACATGTCTACTCCCAGTGCCATTGTGTGCCGTGTTTGGCCTTGTAGTAACTATGTGGATATTTGTGGTGAATGTTTATTGAAGTGCTTGCATTCCATCACTAATTTGGAAGTCATTATAATGATGCTCACTGCTGTGTAGAGATGATTCTGAAGGAAAATAGCTTGTGGATGAACATATTAGGGTCTATATTGAGGAAAAGACTAAATGGAAAGGACGATGTGCAATTTTTTTCTCAGCTGCTCGTGCTGCCATTGTTAATGACCTTTTTTATGGAATATTTTAGATAAATATCTAATGTATTTGTTTTGTACAAGAGGATTTAGGTCATGCATGCTCTCTCGCAGAAAAACGTTAACATTTGTGATAGATTTCTGTAAGATAAAACATTATTACATACAGCAGCGACTCAATCCATTGTACAAGCAATTTTAAAATAAGCATCAAAAGTAATTAAGGTCTTTAGGCTTTGAAATTAAAATGTCATTGTAGCCTTTGTTGTGCTTTTTTTCAACCCAGTCTGAGAGCAGCATTTCTGGCAATGTGCTAAAGGTAAATATTTTGTATAATATAATATTTACATTATATTGTAAGACCTGGTCAATTATAGGCTGAAAAATAGATTTAGAAAGTAAAAGCATAACTGAGACCTGAGTATATTGAGACCAAGGCAAGATTTTTAGGGATCGAGTCTAGTCTTTGACAGAGTCTAAACTCATACAGGGGCTAGTGTGAAGGTAGCAGAGTTAGAGAGAGCTTTAGAATATTTTTGGCGGCACAGTGAAGTGGTTAGAACTGTCGCCTCACAGCCAGAAGGTCATGAGTTCGACTCCCGGGCTGACGTAACGTGTTCTCCCTGTGCTCAACTGGGTTTTCTCCAGGTACTCTGGTTGCACTGTAGTCTTAAGTTAGTTACATAAACAAATACTGACTCAGATCTGGAGAGGGTCCCCTGGCGTTTCCTGAATGGCTGCCCGCTGCTCCCACAGTCACATTTGAAGTTAAACAGGCACTGGTCTGGACCATGGGTTACTATAGACTCCAGAGATCAGCTGCTGGCCTTCAGGGGTTCTCCTGATGTTTCCAAAAGAGCCAAAGTGGAAATGTTATAGAGGCTGAGCTTGTGGGGAAACTCCTTTCAGGTCTGAGGGGCCTAGCTAATGTAGCTAAGGACTTTGTGATTTAGTGATGATGTAGCATAAGGTTACTAGATCTGTCTGTAAGAAACATCACATGTATTTTCCTCTTTTATTATTTGTTTAAATGTTTACTGGAACTCTTACTTTGATACAATCAATTTGGAAGCTATGGTTGTTATTTTACAGCATAGTATTTCCCCTCTCTTCAAACCCTAATGCCGAGTCAGTGTTTGGATTTGTGGAGCTGTGATCCTGTATTGATCCGCTGAGATTATTTGTGAGCAGGAACGCTGTTGCCTGACAAGCCTCTGGGATGAGCTCAGCACGACATCCCCGCAGTCTCTCAGAAAAACAAATTAATTTCCCTTTGCTCTCAACCTCGCCTTTAATAAACTCTGTCCCACAGCTTGTATTTATTGTATACACTATAAATATTGGTTATTTTTTTGCCAGGGTTGAACTATGTCTCAGCTGAGTCATGCTTCTTTTTACAGAAACATATTTTGTTATGTTTTTTGGGGGTTTGAGTGATGGCTTTCATTTTCAATTGCGCTGTTTTGTCTTTTCTTTTCTAGTTGAATCATTTGCTAGTGTCTTGCTAATGGTAGTCTTTGAGCGCTCTTTTCTGCCATTATCCATTTTACTCAGCGGTTGGTCTTGAAAAGATTGGGACGGTCTTTTAATAGCGATAAGATGGGTAGCCTACTTGTGTTTTGTTTGGCACATCTGGCATTTAGTGAACAGGCATGTACTGATTTTTTAATATTCAAATATAGTAATTATCCAAATTGGAGTAATTCATTTCTACAATATTGTCTGGTGTTTTCACAAATGTATAGCATATTTGCAAAATTAACAAATATGACTGGAAGTCTCCCCATTTCAAAAAAGCAAGGTATAAACACCACTAATACTGCGAGCTATTGTTCAGTTCTTCATACAGAGACTAAGTGGATACTGTGGATCTGAAGAAAAATGTTTTGTGGCCAAATTAATAGTAACATGTTTGAAATGGGAAACCAGTTCAAAAGTTAATTCAAAACCAGGGGTGTGTGTGATAGGACAATGAAGGAGTGCTTGATTGTTCTCTCCTATCAATTGAAATGTCACTCAAATGCTTTGCCGTTGCTCTGTTTTGGTCATTGTTGCATTGCATGTGTATATCTGGAACTACTCTACAAATACACACACTGTCAATGTTTCTTTGACCCGCTTTTCTCTACTGTTACAGTGCATATAGTATGTTCATTGTACTCTGAACTATAAAAGAAAAAAGACTTAGATAATGCTACCTGCCATGTGATTCTTGACCTTGAGCTGGCTGATAAAGGCTAGATGTCTCTGGGATACTCACTTGATTATAGAAAGATTTTTTTTTTCCATCAAACCCTCTGCATACTCCATGAGGTTCATGTATTTGTGACACCAAAAGTGGAATGCCAATAGAGTTTCTGTTTAGCAAGTATTTCCTCATTGCATGCCTGCAGTCAGTATAGTGTGAGCTACAAACTCTGTTTACAAGGCTTTATGCTGAGAACCATGGGCCGTGCATGAGAAAGGTATGAGGAGAGGAATTTGAGCGGCACAGCTGGGAAGGAGCCAATGTAAAACATTTTAGTGAGTATTGACATGTTAGGATTCTAATGCTGTTCTTAATGTCAGGAACTCAGGGCAGAGGTGGTCTTCAGTGACAAATTCACAGACAAAATGTAGAAACCAGACCCATATTAAGATTTGTTAACAATAATCTTGCATTATTGAACACATTTTTTACTTTTTTTTGCTTTTTTGTGATCTTATAAAACGCATAGAGTGGTAACAGTTTTTTTTTTTTTTTTTTTGCCCGAGCAGGGACAGACACAGGACAGGGAGTTCACACGTGAGTAAAGCAGAGCAGAATTAATACATTTAAATAAGGTAGGAAAGGTTTTAGCGGGCATGTTAACCTGTTTAGCCACAGTAGAAGTGTATTGGGGTGTCGAAAGTAGCATGTTTTTGCAGCGAGCTAAAGCTAATAACGTGTCACTGTCTGAGTTTATGGAAGTTTTTTAGCCTCTCCCTCTTTTAGTAAGTAAATGATCTTTACTCAAGATCATTTACTTAAATGAAGTTTGATAAAGATCTAGAAGGCTTCTTTTGTAAAAGCATTGCTACATGCATTTAGCTACTCATTTAAAAAATATATATAATAGTACATTTATTGAAATAGTATTTTTATATTGTCACTAATATCATTATTGTTTTTTTTATATCCTATCAGATGATATAATTTTTAGAACATATTGCCCAGGCCTAATGCTAACCCCTAACAGTGCAATACCTCTGTTACACAGTTTCTCTTTTACAATGCAGTGTCCTGGTTTACACCACGTTCACAAACACAATCGGTCCCCCTCTCTCGCTGTACTCCACCAGCTCGTCCGTCTTGTTTGGTAGCAGTCTCACATTTCCCCAAGTATTCCCCTGTCGCAGCGTACCCGGCAAGTCTTCGGTAGCAACATCAGCTAGCTTCAAGCATGACAGCAAAATTCATTAAGTCATACTTTTGTCATGTTGCCCTAAAATGACGTGTTTGCTAAAATCTCTATCCATCCTGCTGCATGAGGCTGTTAACTACATTAAACCAACTAGATCAATGAAAGTGTTGTAGACAGTTTTACTGGGCCTATTGTCCTTGTTAAACTTCAATATTTCTGTTTGTAGATGAAGTTGTTGCAAAAAAGGACGTTCTTGAAAGGTTAAATGGCATGTGGTGTTTTGGTTGGGTCTAATATTCGTATTAAAGTAAAAGAACGGTGCAGATGCAGACTGGCAAAGACCTCTGCAGAAAAAGTTGGAGCTGATCTGAAGGCACTGAGGCTGAAGGGGGAACATTGTAATGAGAGAAACTGCTCTGGGGGGATGGGTGCACTGCTCTGGTGACTGGGCTTGGATAGTTTGTGTGAGAAACTACAGCTATCTGACCTTTGACACATGACAGGCAAGGTGAGATCAGACGGCAGAGCTGCCGGAGCTGGTTTTTAGCAGTGCCACTGAACATTTAAAGTAAAAGCTTAAACCACTGGAAACAACTAGATACTATGATGGAACTTTAAAACACAACTTTCATGATTTCAACAGTGCAGTCCCAGGTCAAATTCAACACAATTATATACAATAACGTTTTGAAATATTGCAATAGTGGTATTACCTGCAATAATTGAATATTATTTTGTGTTGAGCAAAACTAACTAACAGAGACAATTTTTGAGCTTGAATTAAACCCTACATGGCTCTGTTGTTTACGAGGATTAACAGTAGAGGATCTTTTCCTCAGTTGTATCTCCTCAGCCGTTGTAGCCATGTTAGCCATAATAGTAACTACAGTAGCCCTTTGTAAACATAATTAGTGTTGGTGAAAGCTAACTACCCTGATCCCTGGGGTCTACTGTAAGCCCATTCTCCTGAGTGAATAAGCAAGAACCACAAAAAATTTGTCAAATCTTTTGGTTTAATTCAGCATTATTAGGGCCATTTGGTTGGCTTATGATATTGAAGTGGCCCATCAGTCGTATAACAGACGACTTTTTATATTGTGGCCTATTAATAAAATCTGTACATTCATTTGGGTGACGCTTTTATCCAAAGTGACTTGCATTGTTCTAATCACCAGTGTTATAGCTAATGGAGGCAAGGTGGGTTAAGTGTGTTGCCCAAGGACACAACAACAGTATAAGCTGTGAAGAGAGTGGGAATCGATCCGCCTACCTTCCGGTTGAAGGACAACAATTCTGATCTCACGCTTTGATTTTGTCACGATTTTATAATTTCTTTTATGAAATGAGTTGAGATAATTTTGAAGTTAGCAAGTGCCCTTTAATTATTTCACAAACCAGGGCTCCAGACTAACTTCATCACCGTTCCAACAGTCCATAAGTTAATGTCAACTGTCCCCAAATTTATTTAAATATAGGCTAATGTTTGTCCATTTGTAAGTTTATAAATTAAGAACTAAAATCCAATTCTTCATGCGTAGGTACTTTTGAATAAGTGGATATTAACAATGTTTACTTAAAATTGCTTATAAATGGAATATATGGAATTAGACCTTGTTCAATAATTAATTCTTATTAACTTTAGCTGAGACCTAAAACCTCTTTAGATCAAACACAATAATTTAAACCGTGTCATATGAGTTTTCAAAAAATTGTAGAACTTTATCAAAACAACTCTCATTTGTTTAACTTGAACCTTTTATGCATTTCACCTGTTATTTATTAATACTAACAAGAATGTATTAACAGTAATAATTAATGTGAGGACCAGAAGTACTTTAGAAAGGACCGGATTTAAGTTGGACACCCTTGGTCTTAGTGGCTGCAGCAGAGACTCACAGAAGGAAGCACATGATCCAGAACATTATTACATCTCTCTGACAAGGGCCTCAAACAGATGAACACTTCGCCTAAGATGGGTCTGACTGTGTTATGAATTAATAACTAATGGCTCAGTGATGGTTCAGACTCGGGACAGAAGCCTCCGTTTAAAGTTGATCCTCTTTGCCAACGCATTTTACTGCTCACATTCTCTTTGTTCTCCACCAGTGGCAGGAAAGAACAAAGAGAATGACTTTTTGTGCGTTTTGGAGAGCGTAAAACTCAGAGCCAACTCGACCCGGTACTGGTCTGTACAGCAGCAGTGGGCAGACAGTGAGCGTGTGAATGCCTTTCGCTTATGTGGATTTGTTTATGCTGCCACACCTCTGATTTGAATGAAGATGAGACTTCCTCAATATCAACATCCGCACTCGTTGCCACCATGCTAGAAACGATTTGCAACAACTTGTTGAAAGCGAGTTTGCGTAAAAACGGAGCGGCCCATGTAGTTACCGTGAATCGTTACATTCCTAGTAAGAATAAATAAAATTTCATAAGATCATCATGAAAATTTGTCCTGAAAAGATTTGCAGGTATGAGTATGTCGCCTATTTAAACACAAAACCATGTAAAGGAACTTCTTACCTTCAGCACATCTGACGGACAGCAGATGTTAAAACTATTTATAACCCTTAATTTTCTCTGCCTATCTCTTGCTCAAACGAGCACAAATAGACTGTATATCTTCCACACATCCACTCCCTGGTCTGCCAGTACGTTGAGCCTCTCGGTGCATGCATAGGATTCATCTAAGAATAAAATGTGCATGACAGAAAGAGAAAACAAGGCCTTCACGTAAGAGTTCATGAAGTAAGGACATTTTAATTTTAGTGAATAAATTATTAATTATTATATAAAATTCTTGGGTGAACATTGTTACAGAAATGGTCTAAATAATGAAATAAGTTGATGCCACTCAGCACTGCCATCACAATATATCTTGTCAACTCGGATCAGCAGCATACAGTCGGCGGTGTCCACAGGCATCTGGACGTGGGTTGTAAATAGCTGGCAGTTGAGGGTTTAACAAGTTTAACAAAAATGGTTTCCTTTTCTACTCTCCCAGAGACAAACGGAAACAAGAAATAATGGAACTTCCTCTAGGTTTGAATAAGATTTTAGTCTGTTTTTCCGCACACAACCAAGCTTTAGGGTATTAGAAAATACTGGAGTCGCAAACCAAAACTTGCTGAGTGTTTATATTAGCTCCATTTGAGGCATGGGAAAAGCCACTGACTCTTTCTGAAGCTGCAGTCTGTTGAGGCCTGTTCCTTTTGAAGCCTGTGGTGCTAGAATGAAGGGAAGTCCCTACCTGCAGTCATTGTGCTGTGATAAAGGCAAAGGGTGCAAAAAAAACCAACAAAAATAAGTTACAGTGTGGGTTGAACATAGGCTTTATGTTAAAAAAGGCAATTGAAGTAGAATAAGAAAATGTATTTCTAGAATGAGTCAATGTGGTTTAGAGAAATGACACAAAAGTTTGTCACTGATATAAATAGATATAAGAAATTCTTCTGTAAGTTTAATTTTAGCTGAGGATTAACATTAACTGTGACATTGGTACATGGCAAATAGTACAAAGAGACAATACAGAAAGAAATGTAAAAAAAAAAAAGCACTGGCTATTGTTGAGTTAGAAGTCATGTCTCCTGAAACTGAAAAGAGTTTGAAGTGTAATATTCAAGAAGAAGAAGAAAAATGTTATAAAATGTTCCGTGATAATTGATGAGAAGCAGAGGACACTTTTCATGTTCGCTTTAAACCAGTAATGGAGACCAGTCGTTCATTCACCTCAAACAAGGGCATCCAATAAAGTCAGACGGTAAGTTCAATTACACTAGTGTTTGTCTCTTTCACATCATTTTAACTTTTCTGTTTCCGGTCTACAGTCTGGTACAAGTCTGGCTTTGAAGTGTAGGAAATTCATGCAGAAGCAGCATTACAATAAACTGTATTATTCAGGTGTGTTAGCTTGACCAAGAGAAATGGAAAAGTTGCTACAATTATAGTTAAACCATAACTTTTGTTTAAAATGTCAGATTTTAGTCAGCGTCATGCATTACTGTCTTCAGTGTCAGTAAGAAGCTAAAATTCTATATTAACATACAGTGTGACGATTTTTATTCATTCATTTTTGACCGCTTAATTTCGTTAGGGGTCGCGGGTGACTGGAGCCTATCCCAGCAGCTTTGGGCCTCCTCACAGAAAGACCGGAGTCAACCCGAGGATGTTTGAGTTGACAGGGTTTTGAACTCACAACCTTCTTGCTGTGAGGCAGTAGTGATAACCACTCTATGAGATTAGGGCTAAATTAGGTTTTAGATGGCTGTGCAATTAATCTCATTTTCAATTTCAATTTAGTTTCCCAACAATCCCAAAACTTATGTAATTGATAAAATAAACAATTATTTAGTCACATTCTGTTTTTTGCATGTGGAATAAATGTCTCTACAGAAAGAGGGGGTAGCAGAAGTAGCAAAAAGAAAACCTACCCAAACAAGCTTACAGTTAAGTTGGGAAAAATAGATATTAATTGCTGTTCACTTGGACAAAATTTTTAGCATGTAAAATAATTTATTATCATCGAATGGCTAACAAGTTCTAATGTTATCTTTCTTTTTTATTAAAAGCTGGATCCTGATAAATAATAAAACAGTGTCTGACTGTTTAGAATTAACATACTAACTAACTCACACTTATGTAGATGCCAACTAATGGTAATCCAATATTATAAAAGTTGGACCCAAGTCTGGTATCAGAGTTTATTTCTGACTTGAGCAGCCGTTGGCATTTTCCAAGGACCACCACATAATTTTGAAAGTTGGAACTGGAACCATTTGTCCCCATATATTTAATTTAGTTCTATAATGCTGATATCTAATGTGTGTTGTGCAACAGCAATGGTATTCAGCTACACACCACTACACACACGCATAAAGCAGTACTATCATTAGTTTGCACAATAATTGTGAGATTTCTCAAGACAATTATTTTAATCCTTTCTGCTTTGTAGCTGACATTTATGTTTCTAAGAAAGTATTTCCCAATGTTTGTGTGTAAACTGTGGGCGGCAGTAGCTCAGTGGGTTGAGAAGTCGTCTTTCAACCCGAAGGTAGTTGGTTCGATTCCCGCTCTCCCCACAGTTCATACTGTCGTTGTGTCCTTGGGCAAGACACTTAACCCAACTTGCCTCCAGTGGCTGTAACACTGGTAATTACTGTAGAACAATGTAAGTCGCTTTGGATAAAAGCGTCAGAAAATGAATAAATGTAAATGTAAATGTATTTAAACACATATACCCAGATCAGATGTAACAGTCCCTCCCATGAAGGATCATAACTGCTTTATTTTCAGACAGAAGCTTGTAAAATATCACTTTTTAAGCTTTTGATGGGTTCAGGGCCTCCTCATTTGCTGTACCACAGGAAGAATACTCTACATGCCCTCTCTGTACCTATCTAGTGCGTCCTTATTCCCTATTGGCCCCAGTTTAAAGTAGGGGTGCACCGATCCGACTTTTTCAGTCCCGATACCGATGCCTGGGCTTTGTGTATCTGTCGATACCAGATACCGATCCGATACTATTGTTGAATTAATAATAAACAGTATACCTTCCACCTTATACCTTCCTTGAAGAGACTAAAGGCATCAGATTTTACTAACTTAATCTTAATTAATTAATCTGTAGTAAAGCTCAAAGCTTTTATATCTTTAATCTCTTTCGAGACGTGTTCGCAAACTTTTTTGTACTGTTCTGGCAGTGCGGTCTCGAAAAAATACTTGCGAGATGGAAGAGAGTACCTCTGCTCTAAGTGTTCCAGTAGGCGACGGAAGCCCTCGTCTTCAACAACTGACATTGGTTGAGCATCTAAAACAATGAATTCTACAACTTTCTGTGTAATTGCCGATGCTTTTATGCTTTCCATCGGAAACTTTTCGCGTCGTTGAAATGCATCCTGCAAAGTTAGTTGCTGGGCTGTATTGTCCGCTCCTTTTGCTTTGCTGAGCTGCAGGAATTCAGCGTGCTCCTTAGCATGGTGTTTCTGGATGTGCTTGATTAAATTGGTAGTATTGTACTTGGCAGTAATACCACCTCCCCTCGAAACATTTACTTTGCAGACATTGCAAACAGCCGACGAACTAGTTGGCGTGGCAAGTGTGAAATATCTCCACACCGCCGACTCTCTGGGATGCTCCATGTTGCTTCTAGCATGCGACACACGTGAAGCTGACGAATGACGTAGGTCCTGCAGCGGCGAAGAAAAAAAAACCTGGATCGGCCCGTGGATTTGTTCATTTTTCCGATCCCCGATCCAGCTATTTTGTCAGTATCGCGGCCGATATCCGATCCTAATATCAGATCGGTGCACCCCTAGTTTAAAGTGGAGGTGTTGAGTGGAAGGATATAAACCTAGTCATAAGTAAAGACATTCATAAGCACTTCTGAAAAAGAGTGATGTTGCTCTCAAAGGAGTATGACTAGTTACTGCTTGAGGCTGCGTCACAATGAAAGAAAATGACCATGCTCTCAGTCAAAAGCCTGACTTGTGCTACATCAGTGACAACTAAATAACTGTGTCCTGCTAGGTGTGGGGGGCACTGGCTCGCACAGTCCTCGAGGGCAGAGGACAGTGCGAGCCATGGAAGAGGAAAGACGAGTCCAAATCACCTCCTTCGCCCCTAAACCCTTAATCAATATATAGTGCTGCACTATGTAGGTTTTGGACACTACACATCTGTTTTCTGTAGAAACCAAAAAGCATATGGCTAATCTGCATAAACAACACAGCTTAATTCAAGCTTTTATTTTGGTTTTGTGCGTTAAATGCTTTGCCTTTGTTACTACCTGAAGTTGTGGGATGAAGCCTTCATGTCAACACTGTCCCTTTTTTAGGACGAGGAAAAAAATCGTTCATTATTGGCGTTCTCTGTCAGGAGCAAGGAGGCCCAGGTAAGAGATGTAGAACAATAATGTAGTTATGCCTCTTATGCCTCTCTCTGCTCCATTTGTTTTGTAAAATTACTGTGGGAAATGTGTAGTTAAAAGGATCTTCAAGTACGTTCTTGTTGTTATTTTGTTGTTTTGTCTGATGAGTCATTCAAGAGGCACACCTTGTATAAAGACAGTATATAGTTGCTGCATAATGCAGAATTAGTTTTGTCACACACAAATTTAATAATATTTCAGAGATCCACTTACATTAATAGATCATACTCTTGGCTTTAATCAACATGACAAACCCTGATCATTATACACCAGGTTTGTGTGTTTGGTTTAGAAAAGAAAAGGCCAAGACGTTTTGTGCTTCACCCTACATGTCCTCAGCATAAATAGAGGACAAAGGTCTGGGTTTTTGTAGGTTAAGTCTCTTGTTGGGTAATAATTATTAAATGTATTTTCAGTCCTGTCAGCCTTTTACAGCCTGCTTGTTCATAAAGCTTAAATTTGATTCAATGTAGGCAAAATATGTATTGAATCTCATTACATTTTGCTCTAAACACATTATGCAGCCTGGCCAGCCATGTACCCATTCAACTGCTCTCTTCTCTTCACATCCACTTCCACTCTGTAGAAAACCAATCGTAAACCTTTAATCTCAAAGGAGGTAGGCTTTATGTAATGCTGTGTTTCTTTAATTCCAGTTGAATGTAGAGGCAGTTTATTATGCGTCCATTTGTACTGCCTCCTACAAAATCCAACTAAAATCCACCATGATCATGACCATTGTTTGTGCGTAAAGCAACTTCCTGTAAAAGCTTCGGTGCTCATCCAAATGGTAAACTCTCATTGTGCAGCAAGATTTGTTGCTGCTAGTTTAATATGTCTTTGAATATGTCTGGTGGTGTGCCCTCAGTGGTGTCGGCTGTCCCCACTCAGGGCTTTTCTGGTCAGCTGTCCTGCCCCCGGGTTAAACATTTGCCCCTGCTCCAACAGGCTTGCATTCCTGCCGCGGGCTTCAAAGTTGAGCCTCGGGCCACGTCCAAATTTAACCCTCCCCCAGGGCCTTGCATTATATAATGTCATGCATCGGACGGGTGCACAGGTTTGTGGAGTCGGGCGTAAACAAATGCTACCGCAAAGATACTACCGCTGCAGTTATCGATGAGTGACGATACAGAAGTAAACATTTTATAAACATTTTAAATGAAGAGTGTGGCAGTGTGCAGGAGTTTTTAGATTTTTCTAGGGTCTGTAAAATATATTACTGCAGCTCATAGTGATTCAACTATACTCTAATATATTCACGTGGTCTCTGGATGGTCTGTATTAGGAAGTTGATTTTCCAGTTTCATTGTGTTCATATCTGCTCCCTTCAGGTGGTATTGTTGTCGAGAGATTTAGGTTTCAACACACTGTTGTAAAAAGCTGACAGGTGGTATTTGAGGCCTCCTTCTCTGGTCACTGTTGCCATTTGAACAAAAATGTCTTCTTTTACTCCTCTCAAATCACCTGGCCTCTCTGGGCAGGATTTGGGCATTGCTGTCCTAATTGCTGTTATAACCTTTTTTTTTATTTTGACTTTGAACCTCCACAGACATCTTTACTCAAACTTTAACTAGACTTTTTTATTGACTATTTTTATTCTTTTCCTTAATGTTGCATGCAACTTGGAAAAGTCTGAAAGTCGGGCATCAGTTTAAAATAAGTAGTTTTCTTTCACTTGTGGAGGCTTTTATGTGTAAGTTTCTGAAGACCAATTGAATCCAGTCTATTACACAACTTTTATTCACTCAAAAACAATAAGCAACTACTGTTTGCCAAGGTTTATTTCTTGGGACCCATATTTCAAAATGCCAAATCAAATGAAATGTCTGTATCGGGAAAGTTATATCTCAATTTCTTAAGTATGTACTTGTTTACTTCCTTGTCTTGTATTGTTCCACTTTACTAGTAATGTTTTATTTTACCATTCCTACTATGTTTTATTTTATATGACCATTTTAAGACATTACCAAAAGCAGCAGGGTTTTTTTTTTTGTCATAAACCTGGAGTTATGCAAATGGAAATGTTTGTGTATTCTACAGTTTGGGAAAAACTTTATACAATAAAATGTGAGTTGTCATCTTTCACATTACAAACAATTCTATCAGGCTTAATTTGTTTAGGCTTGATTTGCACTAAAGAGTCCCCCTTTTTAATTTTTTTTAAACAGTACTGAAGAAAAAAACAATCCCACATCAACGGTACATAATGAGCCAGAGCAGGTTGGGCAAGATGTGTCCTTGTCTAAGATGTGTCCTACAGTGCAACTAGCAATGACTAGACAGAAATAAATAGAGCCATGTCATCATTTTTTGTCTGTCCACACTATATCACAACCCCTTAAAAAAAGCTCACTTTGTAAAAGAAATCTGCTGCAGTTTTCTTTAAAGAGCAGATACAACAGTGAGACATGGTTTTGAAGGAAAAAAAAGCTTTAGTTGAATATTATATTTTAAATCAAATATATATGAAAATCTGTTGTTCAACACTAAATGCACTCGTACTTGAACTCATGTGCTCTCTGCAGAGTTTTCTTTTCACATACACTGTCGACTGCCACATTTCTCACCTCAAATGCCCCGGCTCACTGCTATGCATGAGTCCAGATGGTTTAGAGAGCGACTGCCGGGAAAACAAAGCAGCTGATTGGCCAGTCTGCAAGTGAGCCCTTGTTGGAAGAGGGCTTAGGGCAAGGGGTTCAGAAGCCAGGAGGGCCAGCCAAGTACAACGAGGTCAAGCCGAGTTCAGCACAGCACTCGGCAGTAGACTTTTATTGGCGCCCTGTAGCGGCCCGTACAGAGCAACCTACTTAAACATGGTAATGAGAGTGGAAGAAGTACCTGCTGCAAACAGACGGCCCGACTCGGAGGCGTGCATTAATAAACAGAACAGCTGTGGCGTTATACCAGGCCAGATGTGTGTACTGCACGCTAATTTGCAAGAACATACTGGGACTTACTGTCACTGCTGACTTGATACAGATGCTTGACGCAAAGAATAAAACCGGCCTTTCTTTAAATAGTTTGCAGAAAGGGTAACCAAGGACACAAGAGGAGTTGACAAACATTAATTGGACGGGGCAGGATTACTTCACTGTACTTCATTTAAAAGAATGTGGGACCTCTTATCATTAAAAGTACAATGAGTCCTGGTTTTATTATAGACACTAAAAGTGCAAGAAATACTTTTGAAGTCGATAAATGTGTGTTTTTTTTTCCTTTTGAATTACTGCAATTTAAGTTGATGAAATGCCTGTGTTTGGCAAACTTTTAAAGTGTAAAAGCATAATTATGACTGTATTGATGAGTGTTGTTCTGTACTTAATCAGACTCTGTACACTGGCTAACAGCTAATTTTGTGACCTATGCAGATCTTATACGTTCTAGCTCCATTATTGTGTTGGGAAAATGCTAAATAGGTGTGTTTTCATAACCGGTGAAGGATAAAAATTATGCAATGTTAGAGACTAAATAGTCATTAGCAGTGTTGTTCTTTACACAACTTCATCGGAATGAGACAAAAGCCCTGGTTTTAACCCTTCTGCGGTCTTCACTTTCTGTTTACGCCCCGTGACTCGCCTCCACAAGATCTCTAAAATACAAAGCTTTATGGAGTTTTTTATTCAAAATCTATTCAAAACAACTTAGTTCTTTAGTTATTAGAGTTAAAGTCTGGATCCATTTTTCAACGTACACTACTTGTTTTCTTCGCCTGTTTTGGGGATTTCTCGACTAAAGCAATGTTTTCTAAATGAGAATATGATTTTTCTGTTGTTTACATAAATTACCTTTTAGCACAAATCTGTCATGTTAAGTGCTTTTTGGATGTTTTTTGAGTTAATTAGGTCAGCTTTTATTCTTTTATACAAGTTTTTAATGGGTCTTTTTTGTAATCTTTTTTTTTTTTTTTTTTTTTTTGTAATTCCTTCAAAGACCAGAACTAGATCAGAACTAAATCAAGACTAAACCAGGACCATTAGAACAATTTGGCCAGAACTTAGACTAATGCTAAACCAAGACTAAACAGCCAAGACTAACTCGAGACTAAACCAGGACTTGTGCAGAACTAATCCAGAGACTTAACTATTTAATATTAATGTCACGTTTTGTGGGATTTCTGTTGTGGTGTAACCTGTTGCTAAAAACACAATGTCTCTCTTGTTAGTTAGTTAGTTAGTTGTATATATTTCTGTCTTAAACTGGTCAGCCGTGTCAAGGGTTAACTTTCAGGCAGTGCGGCTCACATTTCGATGGCACAGCTGTATTGTAGAGAAATGCATTCATTCTCGACCTCCATTACAAATATTTGTATCTGAAACCAATACAGTTTTTTTTCACAATTACTGAGACATGTTTCCTGAAACTTAAAAACACTTTCTCTACATCTAACCCAGGTTCTGAAATTGAAACTAAATAATGAAATCCACAGAATTTTCTGCCAAAAACTAACACATAGTACAATCACTACAAGAGATGCAAACCAGTCGAGTTTACAATATTCTTTACAGTAAATCCTCAGCATCATGTTTTTTTGGTGAGACCAAATCAAAAAGTCTCACACTTCTCGGTTTCTTTACGTTACTATAGCATGCAACTTATTTTACAGATACATTACACTAGCTGTGGAACTTTTCTTTCATGACTTAAAATAAATCGCTTTACAAATGCCCAACTTCAGTTTTCAGCTCTGAGTTGTTGCTTCCTGTCATTATCTTTTTGACTCATAGGTGTCAAAGAATGTCACTTGTGTTTCATTGAGCGAGAATGTGTTTTGTCAAAGAGTTTTGATGAAGTTTTGACACTTTTTCAAAGTGTTTAAAAAGACTTGTGAACAAAATAGTGACATGTTTAAGCAGCTGACTGTCTTCAGCGAATTGCATTTTAGTGTTTCATCAATTGACAGCACAAGTCTGACAATTATCAACAAAAAAAAGTGATTAAAAAAAAGTTCTGCGGCTTCTGAGAGCCCAGGTTTTATTACTTGAGTCATATCCTGGGCCCGCTGTGCTTTTTATCTCCCATGGTTCACTGCAACAGGAGCAGGCAGTCAGTTTATTGAATGAATCACTAATTGATTCCATTTAAACTCAACAGACTTTACAGAAACACTGAAAAGGGAAACTTGAGAAATGGAAGGTTTTTGAAAGAGCAATAGATTTTTTTTAAAAGATTTTAATTCAAATGTTAAATTTTCTATGGTTCACTGCAAACAAAATGTATCCGTTAACTAACTCTATTTATTTATGGCAGTGTGTGGCTGTGTTTTGGCTTGTTTTCTCCTCGTTATACAGCATCACTATCCTTGTTTATTAAGCTCCAGTCTATCCAAGTCAATATGTGATGTATATGCTCAAGTTGTAAGACTCTGAATAGCCAGTTTCACTTTCAGAGTCAGAAGAAATTCCCAGAAATGTTTTCTTGTGAAACTGCAGCAACCAGTTTCTAGTTTTCCATTGCTTATGTGAATGTTTAACTTCAGTAACCCTGCTATAAGGCTAAAGTGTAGTTATAGTTTTACACCAGTGGCCATTAACAGTATAACTACTGCTTAGATCTGTCTGACACAGCTTTCACCTTTACTTTCTCCTGGTGCTTATTAGCATTGCTTTTACATAAATCTGAGTTGGCTCCAGCCAATTACACGTGAGGCTCAAAGGACGGGACAGATCAGGGATTTGACTTTGAGAGACGGGACTCAGTTAAGTTCGACCTGGTATGTTTTTTTTAGTTCTTTTTCTTCAAAGACTTGAAATGACAGGCTGGTGTTGACCAATAGAGCGCTCTTTTGTCAAAGTCGCTCGGATGGGGGACAAAATGTTTTCACCTTCAAACCTACGTCCAGATGCCTTTTGTTGAAACCTTTTCTTGAATAAGTCCTGGATATGAGAACCTCCGCCGACATCTACCAGTAAAGAATACATTGTTTGCCTCAGTTCATTGACAAGACTTGTTCTTTTATGCGTGTTGCTAGTCGGCCTACACTGAGCCTAAGATCATGGAAAGGTCAATCAAAAATAATCATGCAGACAAATAAACCCCTGCTGTCTTAGCAGATCTTGCGTTGAAATCTTAAGACTTTTATAAGACTAAAGAGTAAAAATAAGTTAACGTGTGAGACAAGGCCAACACCTTTAATGTGTGAACTTGAGGACTACGACGTTAGTTGATAGTACCCACTCAACCCAAGCACAAAAAATAGATTGTAAAGAATTGACACTATATGTCAGACACTTGTTGTCACAGTCGGCAGAGGAAGATGATCTCGACTCCTTTTGCCGTGGCGCTATAGGAGGGCGACTTCCCGGGGGCATGTCTAAGCAGTTCTCAACACAATTACATTTGTCCTGTTAGACTCAGGTGCTTGAGCTGCTGAGAGCACAATAAAACACTCTCAGCAGAGGCACGGGTGTCATTAGTACTGTCCTGCAGTGGTCTGTATTTTTAGACATTGGAAGCTTTTGTATGGAATACCGTTTACATCAATCTATAGAAAATAAATCATTTTCTATGTCCTCAAAACAAAATGCCTTTTTTTTGTTGTCTTACTCCCACAAGCAGCATATTCGTCTTTACTGTTTTTTTTATTAAGAAAAAAGTTAAACCCGAACAATTTTTCTTCACAAAATACTAATACATTACATTAAACCAGAGTTTAGAGCTTACATTGAACTTTTGACTTTGAGTTTACCTTTAGACTGTAGCGATCCGCCTCGTTAAACATTGTGTCGAAGCATTGCCAATATTTATCCATGTTTTTCTCTCCTTTTTTGAGCTGTTTGTATGGGCTGATATTTGTGCCAATAGAAACTCAATATATTTGAATTTGAAGTGCTCAGACTGAATCTGAATTTCTCAGGTTGAATGAATGCTTTTTAAAAACAGAATTAAAAAAGAGTAATTTGAAACCAAATGCATTAGTTTGTAAATAAAGTGCAGTAAATTAAAATTTTATTTATAATTTGAAACAGATTTTTGAGCTTTTTTTTTTTTTACATTTAAAACAATTAAAATAGACATTTATATGAAATAATATAAATAATTATGTCCTAAAGGAATTCATTTGCTTTGGAACTGCTTTTCCTGAGTTGAAAATTCAGTTCTACAATACCTTCAGTTTCAGTTCTACAATTCAGTTTCAATTCTAAAATTCAGTTTTTTGGAGCCAGACTCCCGGGTCTTGGCGAGAGCCTTAGAAATTGAGCCCGGAGTTAGAGGACTGTGATCCTCCTGTGATGTGTAGCTAACGTTTGCCTACATTCAGTGGATAATAGTGTTGCAGGTGAACATGCGCCACCCGTTGTCACTGGAGCTGACTGGAGCAATGGGCAGGTGCGAAGGAGACTCAGACATGAAGCCAAAGATTTTAGACCCTCCCACGTCACTAAGGTCTTATGGGATATTTTTGGCTTCCAACAGTTGTGGGGCAACATTATACTGAAGGAAACCAAATTGTGACTATGTGTATCTTTACACCCCTAACATGTATGGCTGCCTTTATGATCATCATTTATACAACCTGAGAAAGTTGTTTATTGTGTAAGTATCCTTTTATGAACCACATTTTTTAATGGATCTTGACGTTGTTCAGTGCTTCCCACTTTTATAATTTTATAGCAACACATTATCTTGTTTTTGACATTGCTCTTGTCTGATTCTCCAAAGCTGTGAGTGTGCAGACAGATGTCTATTTTAGGGATTAAATTAGTCGTGAAAAAGAGGCGGTTAACGTAGGATGCCTTTTTATAATCTGGAGCTGGAGTTCAATAGTGCCATATGTCATACTGACACATTCCAAATAATATCTTTTAATATAAACATTTTTTTGTAGTAGGCATCAAGACCAGTCAACACTATTCCACTCCACAAACAGCCTGTTTATTTCATTCTAATGTGAGGTCCTATTCAGTTTCTTTGCCTAATGTTGTGTGATGGATGAATACAAGAATAATATTTATATTGTGACTCAAGCAGCTTCAAATCAATGTTTCTATTTAACAAGAAGACTGTGTAGCGTAACAAATGCTTTTATAGCTAAAGGCACAAGTGTATTTTTCAATTATATTCACACTTTTGCCAGTCTCTACTTTCTCTGCTTGGTTATTTATTACTTTAGCAGTTTGTTGTTTATTTTATTTATTTTTTGCCGTTTAACTTGTCCTTCCATCTCTGAGTTCTGTGCTCAAGTCGTATCACATGATGGTCATGAAGTTTCTACTTAATGTGGATAAAATCAAGAGCAACACTTAACGACATTAGCTGACTAACTGTGGCTAATGTGGCCACATGCTGTCCCACACAGACACTGCTATCTTTATGTCTTCAGACCATTGCATGAGAACTTCACAATAATTTGCTTTGATTATTGCACTTTTTGTTCACCCACAAGGATTTACATCTAAATGTATGTATTTTTAAATCAACTATGGCTAATTTGCAATAAATATACATATTTTGCTTAATTAAATCACACAACTCTTGTTTTGTTGCATATTCCCACACTTAATACAATTTAAAGTTACTTTATACAATTCTTTGTTGCTTGTTAAAGACAAGACCACTTCACACTCCTCATGAACAGCACTGACGTTTTTTTGGGGTTGAGGCGAGTAAAGTATCCCGCAACGTAAATTGAGGAATAAGAAAACTAAAAGAAAAATGTTTATAAAATTAACCCTATAACAATGACCAACAAGAATTGTGGCTAAAACAAATCAGGGAAAACCGTAAGAATCATTTGGGCTTTTGAAAGATGGGTCCTCTGAAGAAAGGTTAGGAAAACACTGCTTTAGTGGATATACAAAGTGCTAAAAGTTATATACTGTTGCCTTTTGTGTGTAACAATTTTATTGCATCTATATTTATTGTTGTTATTGCTTGCTTTTTCTTTTGATATTGAGCAGCCCTAGCACTAACTTCAGACACTGTTATCATGCTGATTTATGCTAATTAGTTGTTTGGTTTCAGTTTATTGCTTTTATAGTTTGTTTTTGCCTCCATTACACATGTTATGCTGTCCTTTCTGCTGTCTCCCTCAATCAACGCTCAGTGCCTGAGGATCTTTGCCCTCTGTGAGGACAGTCATATTTTGTAGGTCTTGTCTTAAAAAAAAGAAATGACAGAGCAGAGAGCCTAACCTCAGATGCGTTCCTTTTTTTGGATGTGCCCGCTAAGGTCATCAAAAATACAAACGTGAGAAAGAGATGCTGGAAAGTTTGTCACCACCCACACAAACATCACAGCATTAGGAGCTAATGAGTGATCTCCCTCGTGTTGACAGCGTGATGGGATGTGGGCTGCAGCGTAGCAACAGGACCTCGGGGCAGGTCGGATCAAGCACAAAGATCTTCTTGTAGTCATCCTCTTCATCGTCTTCACCACAGAGCCCGCAGCGCAGTCATGTGCTTTTTTGTGACAACCAGCTTCCAGTATTGAGCCTTTTAATTTATTACGTCCACTCAAAGTGTTATCTTTATTTAGAGCAAAGTGTGCACATGTTTTTATTATCAGGATACATCTGCTGTCATTTTGTCCTGCTAAAGTGATATTTTGAGATTTTGGAAGCAGGGTTGTTTGTTGTTCATGATAAAGTTATGGCTGGGCAATAATCAAATTAATTTCCATTTTTAGTTTCCTAGCCATTACTGGTAATTACTGACAATTTAACAGACTGATTTTTCATTAATACACTCTTATTATAAGCCAGAAATGCTTTTTAAGTTTTTAAGACAAAAGCACCACAATAGTTACAGTTGCAAGAAAAAGTATGTGAACCTTTTGGAATTTCATAGTTTTCTGAATAAATCTGTCTTAAAATGTGATCTTCATCTAAGTCAAGGGTATTGACAAACAATGCGTCTAAAAATAATTACAGGAAACAATTCTGATCTCTCATGTCTTTATTGAGAACAACCAAAAAACCTCATAGTGCTTCTGGGAAAAAGTATGTGAACGCTTAAGTTAATTACCTCAAAAAAGTGGAGTCTCGTTAAGATAATAAGATAATATAATAATAAAACTTTTGGAGTTTGCTCTGCACAAGAAGAACACACTTGTGGGCCATGCCTTGCCAAAAAGAGCTTTCAGAGGAGCTGCGATTTAATAATTGTTGCTTTACATAAAGCTGGAAAAGGTTACAAAGTTATTTTAAAGACTTTAGAAATTGACCAGATTACATTTAGGCAAACAATCTATAAATGGAGACACATTGGGACTGTTGCTACTCTACCAAGAAATGGGCGCACAGTCAAAATGACATAAGCACAACAAAGACTCAATAATGAGGTCAAGAAACAACCTCAAATGACAGCCAAAGATTTGAAAGCATCAATGGAACTTGCTAACATCTCTGTTCATGAGTCTACAATACGTCAAACACTGAACAAGCAGGGTATCCACAGCAGGGCACCACAAAGGACTACCCTTCTCACTAAAAAGAACACGTCTGCACGTCTGAAGTTTGCAAAAGAGCACATTGAAACTCCACAGCAGTATTGGCTAAATGTTTTGTGGACTAATGAAACTAAGATTGAACTATTTGTAAAAAACACACAGTGCTGCATCTGGAGTAGAAAGGGATCGACAAATCATTGAGGGGAAGATGAATTCCCAAGTATATCAGAGAATTCTTCAGGATGATGTGAGGATGTCTGTACGTCAGCTGAAACTGTGTAGAAGGTGATGCAACAGGACAACAACCCAAAACACCGGAGCAAGTCCACAACAGAATGTCTTCAGAAAAACAAAAACAAAATCTGCCTTTTGGAGTGGCCAAGTCAGAGCCCAGACTTCAACCCAATAGAGATGCTGTGGATTGACTTGAAGAGGGCACATGAGACGTCCAAAGAATATGACAGAGCTAAAGACATTCTGTCAGGAAGAATGGGTTAAAATGTGCCCAGACCTCAACGATGTGCAGGTCTGAGCCACAGCTACAGGAAGCGCCTGGTTGAGGTTATTTACTGACAAGGAGGGGTCAACCAGTTATTAAGTCTAAGGGTTCACTTTTGAATGTACATGAACATTTAGAATTTTAAATGTGTTCAGTAAAGATCAGAATATTTTTGTATAATTATTTATTGTACATTATGTTTATCAATACCCTTGACTTAGATGAAGTTCAGATCACATTTTAAAACAGTTATTCAGAAAACCATGAAATTCCAAGAGGTTCAAATATTTTTGCTTGCCACTGTAATTTGTCACATTAAAGGTGTTTCCAACGACTGTTAGTGAGTTTTTTAAATGAGCGCATGCGTAAGAACAGTCCCCCTCCTTCACAGCTCATTTTGAGGGAATGCCTCCCAAATCATATGCACAAACAACTAACAATTATTATAGTAGTCAACTAATCTGCAATAAATTTTAAAACAAATATTTTGTCATGTGCTTAAAACAAATAATTAAGCTTCACCAAAGAAAAGCTTACATTTACTGTACCTGGTTCATAGAGCAGTGATATTAATAATGCAGATTGGTAATTTGTCTTGTCAAATTTTTTTAGACATTACATTCATACACTTTTGGCTCCTGTCAATACTAGAAAATTAATCTTATCTGATAAAGTTAAAGCTAAATTATTGCCTCTCATTAGTTTATTGAGTGATTGTTAGAGAAGTAGAAATATCAAACATTAAACAGGCTGCTTCTGTCATTCACTGTTTATAGAAGTGATAGACGCTCGTATAGCCTTGTTACCAGACCTTGTTTAGCAACCTTAAGCTAACACAGATGTACATCATAAGCCTGTTTGCTAAAGCTAAAGGGATCCGTGTGAGCGGGTACTAGCACTAACTTAACTCTAAACATGTGAGTCCACAGTAAACAAAGCATCTCTGAGGGATCTGTGTTTTAAAAGTCCGTGTTTGGCTGCAGCAGGGACATGACAGTGCTGCTTCAGTCTGACTCTGCATCGTTGTCAATGGCAGTATATACCATGGACAACTTCCGGCCATTGGTCCCCTGTTCACCGATATTGTTGTTACCACAGGGCAATAAAATGTTCGTTACATCTGGGAAAACAATAGTTTTTAGTTATCATAAACGGTCGTATTAATCTTAACCCCCCCCCTCTGAGTTGTCATGTAGTAAGAACTTAGCTCTAGAGGCCAGCGCTTGTAAAGTCGCCATTGGATTTCTACTTGTATTGACGCTTTTGGAGCCTGCCCCCTGGTGGACGGCGGTATATTTTGCTGTATGGCTATCTCCTTACTGGAGGACCTTTTTAAAGGGGTTCCATGAGAGAGGCTTGGTTGTTGTTGTTTGAGCTCTTCTTCATTAGACTAACTGCACTTCCTAAGACCACACTGCCCCCTGCATTTCCTGTAGCGCATTGCAATTATAAAGAAATATTAAACCTGGTAAATACCTTTTGTTCTTTGGTAAATACATGAACATATGCAGACAAAATTTGTGTTGACAGTTTTGTATAACTGATGTTGTTGATTATGTAAACTAATTATTTGCAGCCCTACTTTGTTTTTTGATTAAAGTCTGCAGATTGTATCCACACAGACAAACAAGTCCCACATAAACCCAAGTCTTAAAAGCAATGGTTGCTGAAAAAGTTGATGACTAAACAGAACTGTAGACTTTGATCAGACCCTCTGCCCTCTGTGTTCACTGTCCTCGTCGGGGATGATATAATTTACTTTTAGTCTGGGTCATGTGCTGTAGAAATATGGCAGCTGTTGGACTGTTTGGAGGGGAGTCATTAAAAAAGGTTTGAATTAAAGGTTAGATTTAAAGCAACGCTATGTAACTTCTAACCACTAGGGGGCAGAGCCCTCTACAGATTGAGACCGTGTTTGTTTCCAAGAGAAAACTATCCCAAACTGGCACGTTTAGAAGAAAAAAACGTTTCCTGAAACGGTGGGGTAATTTTAGTGCATTCTGTACAAATACATCTCAGATAGTGTCCAGTGTATGTTTTGGAGTATTGGAATAAAAATCTCAAGTTTGTTCAAGGATTTCATGTTTTTCTTGTCTCTGAATGTCTTTTATGCATTAAAAGAAATTACTTTTTTGTTGATCATGATGAAATGATCTTTATATAACTGATATTATAAATGCTTTATTCATCTTTGTAAAAAATCAAAGAAACATGCGCTCTCGCTAGCTCCAAATTTCAGGCTTTTTTAGCCCATAACATTTTGGTTTTCTTGCCTTTTTTTTTTTTTTTTTTTTTTTTTTTTTTTTGTGAGGGAATTATCCAAAACCTGCAAGTTTGGAAGAAAAAAAACGTCTTCTGAAACTTGCAACTCTGCTAGGGTCCAGTGTATCAGCCTAATTCTGCTCCCTGTGTTTGAGCTGCTAAAAATGCCGACTCAGGAGAGGTCTGCACGTCCTGGTGGCATGGAGTTATATATGATTTATATCAGAGTTTTCTGTCCATGTGAGGGGAGAGAGATATATATGATTCTACCAATCGTGTGTCTAAAAATCCTTCAATCAATAAGAATTTATATTAATGTAATTTAAAATGATGAG
Source organism: Neodontobutis hainanensis (assembly GCA_024349245.1). Lineage (NCBI taxonomy): Eukaryota > Metazoa > Chordata > Actinopteri > Gobiiformes > Odontobutidae > Neodontobutis > Neodontobutis hainanensis. The sequence goes on along the minus strand of JALDNG010000086.1, from coordinate 3,501,805 downwards.
ATGCAGCTAGCTAAAAGTTACTCAGTGTTACATTAAATAATAAAGCTACAAAACTACTTTAAAAAAACAAAACAAAAAACTGCTACATTTGATGGAATCTTAAATCTTTGTCAGTCCAACAGAGACAACCGTTGCAGACTGGCAAACATTTAAAGTAACTTTTTTTTTTTTTTGCTCCATTAGTTAATTTTCATGGTTTAATAAGCCTAATATAAAACAGTTTAGACTCTGTAAGTTGCATCTTTGAGTGGGGGGCAAACTGTGTAATCAAAGAGAATTAGAGAGGCTTTTAACTGGACTTAATATTAAAACAATTAATATGATTTTATTTTTTACCCAATTTTTCCGGTTAGTTGTCTGAAGCTCAATGTATTGTTGTAATCAAGTTTGCTCTGAAGACCAAGACTTCTAGCTATCAAGACCAAGTCAAAACCAAGACCATGACAGGTCAAAACTTTTAGATACCAAGAATCCAAACAGACCAAGTCAAATCTCAAAGAATTAGTGTTTCAGGATGGAAGCAGAACTAGATCAAGATTTTTATTTAGTAATAGACATTTTTATTCAACCCCAAGAAAACAACTTATGGTCTTGGTTGGTCTTGATGTCCGACACTAGGTTGTGCAAAAAACAGTTTGAGACCAAGTCAATGCCAAGTAAAAAATCAAGACCATGACAAGACCAAGACCTTTACAAAACGGTCCTCAAAGCATTACATATGGAAATGGAAGTTGTTGATACTGCAATAATATTGTGCCTTAGTTTTTACTCATTAGCTCTTTTTGTGGGTTTTTTTTTTTTTTTTTTTTTAGGAACTTATCTCGTCACGGGCAGCCTTGTATGTCATTTACACTCAGGACTCAAGGCATAGCAAATTGGCGAGACACTCTCCTTTATACCATGTCCTGAAGAGCCGGAAAAAAAAAAAACTTTAAAATTACATATAATATACAAAATAAGGCAAAAGTACAAGCACAATGTGATTCCAGAAAGCACATGGCTATTATTCTGTGAAAAACAAATGACAAGCAATGCTAGTCATTTTTCCTCCAGTGCCGGAAAACACAAAATACACAGGTGTACATTGTTAATTGAAATACGTTTAATGTATTGCTTGAATTGTACAAATCTGCAGGATAAGTTGTTGTTTAGCCATTATACAAACAAATAGATTTTTTTTTTTTTAACAAAAAGGTATGTGGTGGGTCTCTTTTGTTACAAAGAGTGGCCGGATGCTGATGTAGGTTAATTTTATCCTCAGACAAAAACACAAGATGGCACGTTTTTATCTTCATTTTGGCTTTGTTCATCTCAGACTTAATACCCTCACACCAACCCCGGGGGAAATTAAACCCCTCTCAGTTGGATTGAAACACAGTAGTTGCATCTAAATGAAGATAACGAGGAAGGTAATTACAGTTGGAGATTTTGTGGTGTTGTTTAATAAAGATGTCATGGATAATTCACAGCAGGAGTAACTTGTCAGCACTAGATGAAGCCTGCCACGAACCGCAGCATTTATTTCCTGAAAGACACCCAGAACATTTGTTAAAGGATAATATATATTTTTTATTTAGTTAGCATTAAGTTAAAAGCACAGAAGCTGATGTGCTTAGAAATGATTAATAATACATTTTTTGGTGAGTTATACCTGTATTTTTTACGTCTGTGCCTCGTCCTAAAAGGTGCCGTTGGTGCTAGTTTGGGGCGTATGTAGTTGTCCCATATTTCTCCAGCTATGGGAGGGAGTAAACCCCAAATTACACTGCATGCAGCTCCGCTCCACTGCAGAACGGCCATCGCCCACTGGATGCATTTCAGCTCTGCAGCGCTGTGCAGCTCGGAAGAGCCTGAAAGTACGAGATGGTGTGATAAAAGCCATTGATAAAGACGTGTGCAGAACCAAAACAAGTGTTTATTCAGAAGAGGAAGGACCAGTAAATAGATTTTAGTTTGAGATTGCTTTGTTGTTGTTATAAATATCACTTTACAGGTTTTTTCTTGTTACATTTGGGCACAAAATAGCTTTGTTTTTTGCAGATGTAATTGCATTTGAATTTAATGCTTAATTGTGTAAATAGACACTTGAGAATGAGAAACATTTGTCGCTATATTTTTGTATTACTTTAAAATCTGGATGTTGTGCAAGTATAGTTTCCACTTTGGTACGATCAGAGCTGTAATTGGCTACTGATGTGGTTTGGCTCCGGCGTCCAGCTTAAATAGAGCTGCTGCATATCATTGCAGACCGGAGCTGAGCGGACGCTGTGGTAATCGTCTCATTGAAAATAACGTTACGTATTTCCTGCGGACTGTGTGGCAGAGCGAAGCCGCGTGCAGTTTAAATTAGGGGTTACAGAGAGGCATTAATGGGAGAGCTCAGTGTATTGCAAAATGATTCCTTGTATTCAAGAATTAAAAAACCTATGTGGACTTCAAAGTAATGACTTAATACTGAAATAGTTTTCTTTATTACTTAATACTAACTATGCAGTTTGTTAATGTTGATAGTAATTTTTCAAAACGGTGAAACATTGTCTCACAATTGTGGCATCGATCCTCAAGAAGTCTATTATGAGAAACAAAATCACAATAAAGTCATTTATTATAATTTTTTCTTTTGGACAGGAGACAATTACATAAAACTCTGGTGGTAATATGTTCTGTGTGTCCTGTGTTTTTGGCAGGTTAAAATATAAATATTGGTCCATACATATACTGTATATTAAACTAAACTGTAGATAAAATTGTGTGAGAACAGGTGTGCCTAAAAATAATCAAGAATGACTAAATATAAATGAATGACGTAACTCAAAATGATGGCAAAATTTCTCAAAATACCGACTTGGCAATTTATAATGAAGTTTAAACTTGAAGACTAAAAATGGAAACTTCCACAAAGTTGGATCTGATAGTTGGAGGAAATCAAAAATCATTACAATTTGGGGTAGTTCACATGGTAGAGACATACCCCTTAAGACTTCTGGGTTTGATTCCTATTTCCTGTCTCTATCAATAAAGGTCAAAAGCAAAAAAAAAAAATCTTTAGGTAAAAAAAAAATATATATTTTAAACTCATAGCAAAAAACACAAAATAAGACTTTGGTTACCTTTTTTACATTTTGAGCCAATATGCAGGTCTCAAAATATTACTAACTAGAGTAATGACATAATTTCTTAAAATGGTGCTATACAGTAGTTCACCAAAGTAATTGCTCAGTTGTGCTATATATTATTTTATTTAACTTTATATCTCTTATCTTTTGATTTGAACGTCTGTTTATGGTTGACTTGAATGAAATCCGCTTTAGAAACTAAACTACCATCAGGTTTACCGGTTGCAAATTCAGTATTTAGAGAAATTAGGTGATTAACATTTTTAGTTGTTTTTTTTTTTGATTATTTAATAGAAAAGCAATATTAAAGCTCAATACAAGTTTTCCCAAAATAATTTTAAACAATTGTATGTAGCTTTGGGGCTCATTTAATTCCTTTTCTTTTAAGTGTATATTTCCTTATTGAAAATAGTGTGCATGCTTTTAGGAATCATAAAAAAACTGAACAAAATTATACTGCATATTATATACTGCAATGATTTTTAAATGTGTGAATAGTGCAGCATCTACAGGTAACCACTCATTTTTATAAAACATGTCAAGGTTTTTGGTTTTAAAGATTAAAAAAAAACCTCATCAACTCTTTCTTACCTGCTGGGTTTTACTACCTCCTGCCTGTCCATTGACCCCCACATATGCTCTTCATTATTTAAATCATAAAAACCCAGCCTTCCTTAGTTTGTGTGCCACCTCATCCACCTCTACCGACGTTTTAATCCTCTGCCAGCACTTTCACTCTGAACCCTGGTCTGCATCGTTTGAATTTTTAGCTTTCGTTTTTTCTGTCTCCACTCCTCATCGATCAGCGCTCCTGCTGCCCACCTGCTTCAGCTTGTCTGATCCAACTTGATGTGTTCAGGGTTCCCTATAGGTGCTTAAAATAGGTGACATATTTAACGTCAAACTTTTTTTTTTCTCGCCTGATTCAATGTAAAATCTATACAAGCTTAGTTTTAATTTCCTATGTACAGAAACCACCAGCTCTTTCTGGACAAAACTGTTTATCTCCCAAACATGAGACAAAGAAGTCAAACGTGACACTATATCATACGGCAATAAATGGGTTCTGCCATCTTATGTTACCTCGCTGAAATTGTTGTCCTTGCTTACATTGCCACAATACATTCTACACAACTCCAGTGAAGCTGTAATTATTATTGCTCACACCACTGCAGTATTCATTTTTAACCTTGACTCTTAGATTTTAATGTAAGTGCATTTATATTTTCACATATTTCTTTTAACTCTACAAAACAAAGCGTAGATAAACCAACTGACCTCTGCCTGATCTTTAATTTATTGGCTGTTTTTAAATTAATTTCTAAAAACGGAAACAAATAAGCATTCAAATCCTGAATATTATTCCTATTAAGAGTTATGTTTTGCAAAGGCATGCTTTCTGTCGATTGATTGTGAACAGTTCTTTCAACAAGAACGTTACTGCATATATTACCTGAACGACTTTTTTCATTTGTTATTCTCTTTAGGCCGGTGCATTGAGAGTAGTGCTGTAACTAACAATTATTTTGATAATGTTACTGGCAGTGTTGGCCGTAACGGCGTTAGAGTATAACGGCGTTACTAACGGCGTTCATTTTTCAGTAGCGGAGTAATCTAATTAATTACTTTTCCCATCGTTGTAACGCTGTTATCGTTACTGAGAATGTAAAGTGTTTGCATTACTATAATTTGGTTGAATAAAGCGCAAGGTGGGTGTCAGGCTTTGGCTACACATCAGCTGCTGCTGGAGAGAGCAGGGGTGGGGATGATGACACCGCTGCAAATGCGATGATGATTGGCTGACGTTGTTTCACTGCACGCGCTGACTTCCACTAAACACAAGACGGCGTGGTGAGGAGCCGGGAAAACTCAAAGGTAGCGTTGTTGAACTGAAAGTACCGGCACGACAAGCGTTTCTGTTTCTGTAACATGCTATACCCTGGAAAAATACTTTATCCACATCTGCCTCAAGCATCTCAAACCTCTTTAAGCTTCTCACATCAACACATGCTAACACGATACTTGTTGAGCTGCTAACCCAACCCCAAAGGCAGCTGCAGCAAAGGAGACAGAGCCTCTTTTAAAACAAGCAACGCTCGCTAAAACACAAATTCGAGGAGGAGAAAGTGGGGTTGCCCCATGCCGAAACACTTAAATTCATTGACAGTGAATATGAAAAAATGAATATTGAGCTCAAAACGTCATTTGAGGAATTAGAGTACATTACAACCACTGGTTTAGTTGTTAGATGAAGAGTATTTTAGAATAGATTAATATTTTTCTTCATTTTTTACAACGGAATGAACATGAGAGAGTTGGATTGTGTTCTGTTTATTGTGCAATAATTTACAGTTACAGAAATTTGCACTACTTATTGGCCAGATCTTCCTTTGTTTCTTTTTACCCAAGTTTACATTTGTGACTTAATTTTGCCCTTGACTTTTATTTTCAATATTTATTTTTTATATGTTTTTAAGTCTATGTTTATCATATGGCAGGCTGCAATCTACTAAGTTCAAATAAATACCAAATGTTCTGAAATGTGAGCATGTTTGAGAGCATGAGTAATAACGAGCTGCAGTGTATGTCCAGTGCCAAACCTCTGAAGTGTTTGGCCCAACCACGTAGCAATGTTTTGGGCTGTGCGCCTATCTTCAAGGGGCATTGTTGAGACAAATTGAGTTTGTTGTCCAGTCATTGCCAATGTAGTGAGAGGTTATGCCCAAATAAGCCTCGGTGGCCACACTGGTCCAGATTTCAGCAGTCAATGCAATCTCGTTGTTTATTGCATTAAAGTATGTTATAATCTATTTATTTATTTTTTGCTTGCTGCCTCCAAACTTTCGGCTGTCGCCTTCGCCATCCTGTTGAATCATTGTGAGTGAGTGAGGGAAGGGGGGAGGGGGGTGAAATGAAGGCCAACGATTGGCTGGTCGATACTTCTCCTCCTCTACTGGTACATCACACCATCGTAGTGAGCACTTTGATAAGTCCTGTAAAATACCAAATAAGTTTTTTCTCCACCACAAGCCACTTTTTTGTGTCCATTTTCAACTGCGCTTAAGTAGAATAGTAGTTCATCTATATGACTGTGTGTGCCCTGATGTTACCGAATAGACTCAAACTAAAAAAGAAAAAAAGAGGAGTAGAAGAAGGATAAACACAATCTGTTGGAAAGGCCTTTTGCTGTAAATTCAATTTGGGCAAAGAGGAACAAGTATGACAGCAGCTTTTTGAGAGAAGCCAAGAAACGTCTCTTCATCTTCTAAGAACCAAACCGTAAAAAAGATAAAAGAGAAGGGATGCGCTTTGAAGGGTTTTCCAAGTTGAAGGTCCTGCTTATGCTCTTGCAGACAATGTGTAATAATCATATATTATAGTGTTAAAATAAATAAAATAAATAACATAACCACGTGAGTTGGAGGTTTTCTACATGGCTGTTTTTTCTTTGCATTAAATTAATGCAAAGAAATCATTTTACATTTTTTAATGGATTAACCTAGATTATTTGTTTTTTAATGGGGAATATCTGCATTAATCTTACACCAGAAAGTTCTCGGAGTTGCTGACATTGCTAAAAGACCTGCTTGAGCAAAATCCAATTCAGAAGCATTTTGTCATTGGAATTTACCAAAAGAACATGATCATTACCATTTTCCTATATTTCTGTTTTAGTCTTTTTTCCAAAGTAAGTAGAAAGAAAAATGCATTTAAGAAATATATTTAAAAAAAGGATGATTCAAAACTTGTAGCAAACAAAACAAGGGTATCACAAGTATTTTGCTTCAAATTCTTTATTAGTTTAGGATTTAGAGTTTATGAGCAAATGTCAAAGCTTCAATCAACCATTGGATTAACTCCAAGATGGTGGAGTAGGACAGTCACAACTCCAGCTCCCCTGATACATCTTAAGATAACAGATCTGATTGGGATTATATACAACAAAGATTCTCATGCCACAAAAAAGAACAAATGAAGTTATAGAATAAATGGTCAAAAAGTCAACAAGACACTACATCCAGCCCAGTGGTGTCTGTGGCCCACCTTGAGACAACACTCAGAAAGTTTTTCACTGAGGCATAGACTAAATCCCCAAAAACTTTTGAGCAACTTGAAAACCAGCCAACTACCATACAAGATACTCTATCAATACATTCGGAGGAAATCAAAACCCAACACTCCACTATTTCTTCGAATACAGATTTGTGTGTCACAAACAACAAAGATGCAACAACTAATCTTCGCGACATGCTGACTGTAATGGAACACAGGCTCGTGTCATTTGAGGAATGAAACGGTTCCCTGCACTTAATGGTAATCCACCAGAGTTCATGCAGGCTCATCGTCTTGGACCCCCACGTCAGTCATCATCTCCAAGGGTAACTATAGTGAAGTTTTTGCACTTCACAGACAGATATTTTATCCTGAAGGAGGCCAGGAAAGCTCCAGTGGAAGTGGCTGGTCAGCTCATTTGCTTAGCTCCTGATTATAGCGATACAACGGCCCTGTTATCTTGTGGTCTTGTATCTTGGATTTTCAGTGTTTTTACATTACCCAGCAGTTATTAAACATATTAATATACTTATGACATTTACCTCAAACCAATGTACTGTTCAACTCTATTTGCAGATATATTCTTAAATCTCCGGACAGAACTCATCATTGCACTCTTTTTGAAAAACTGAAATGGTTACAACATCATAATAGACATCATTATCATTGAATTAAATTTATTATTTATTAAGTGCATTTATTTTTATGTCCCCCAGTATCTAAAATAATATTTAGTTCCAGCAGCATCGTCATATTTGCCTCAGATCTACACAATACATCACATTTGACCTTCCACGAATCCACAAAGAAGTTTGGCGTAGATCTTTTCAGTATAAAGCTCCTTCAGACTGGAATAAATTACTACCAACTATAAGAGCTTTATCATGTCTCAGACCATTCAGGTCGTTCTTATTCATGTATTTTAAAACTCCTTATTATATTTTAATTCTATTATTGTTTTTGATGTGTCTTATTTTTAGGCCCACTCTCCCTTGTCTGATAGCTTGTAAATCTAGACTGGACTTGACAGAGTGAGGCCAGTGAGCAAATGTGAACTGTGATGTAGCGTTATGTGGTTTGGAGCCCCTCAAAAATGCTGCATCTCAAGGGTTATGCCACAAATAAATTCTAAAATTGAAACCAAAGCATTTTAAATATAAAATGCAGAACTTTTTTTTTTTTTAAACACAACTGATGTGGCAAACTCCATCTTTAAATTTTAAAGCTGTGTGTGTGTGTGTGTGTGTGTGTGTGTGTGTGTGTGTGTGTGTGTGTGTGTGTGTGTGTGTGTGTGTGTGTGTGTGTGTGTGTGTGTGTGTGTGTGTGTGTGTGTGTGTGTGTGTGTGTGTGTGTGTGTGTGTGTGCGCGGTGTGTGTGTGTGTGTGTGTGTGTGTGCGCGGTGTGTGTGTGTGTGTAAAAAAGGGGGCAGACTCTAGTGTTGCCGGGTAGGTTCTTTGACAATACCGTAACCTGGACAACCAGTTCATTCCAAATGATTGACCACGTAAAGCCTCTTTCCACTGTGTTTCGTGGGGTTTCATTCATTACTTGTTTATTAATAGAATTGCACATTGTGGCTTTAAATTGGTGACGGAATCAAAGATGAGAGGATTGTAGTAAAATCCTAGAGAATATCAACAGACCTTTTAATTAGATCTGTTGTATAATGAGAGAAGAGTGTGTGAACAAAAGTTCTGACCGTGTGACCTACTTATATCTCAAACTGTTTGCACTGGGCCATGTGGTCACTCTTTTTAGTTTACCCTAAACTGCCCAGACTCTGTTCCATTTCCTGTTTTCTCTTCCTTATCAACCAACCACTCAAGGTGACAGTGGTGTTGTTGACTCATTCATTATGTTCTGTGAGCTACAATCCACAGCGTAATGCACAGCAGACTGTGGTGAAAGTGGCACAGTGTAATGTCCTGTATTGACTGCAAAAAATGCTGTGTGACAAGGGTTCTATTATTGTTACTAGATTGTACCGCCAAATGTGGATTACCGTTGTAGTTGTCTATAGATTGGCTGACGCAATTTTGCAAAAAACATCTATAAAGATCCTATGTTCAGATACTTAAGCTAAAACAGCTTGTGCTTGTGTTTTCAGCTTGTTTAAAAACAAAGGTAGTGTTGGTAACTTTGCAAACTAATTGCAGACATTCCCATTTATCACATTAACACTTCAATATCATAAAAGAAAAAAAAAAGAAAAGAAAAAAAATCATATTTTAATGGTATCTCATTGATCCTTAATCAAACTGTGATATCAAATAAGTATTGGTCTCAGGGCCAAGTGGTTCATGGAGTGATTTGTGTTAATTTTAGTTTAAATATCTGTTTAGTGAGTCATAAACTGGTTGTGCGGGTTTGGTTTTAGGTGAGCTCATACGATGCAGGTTAATGCGTCAACTAAACACAAAGGTACAACCATTCTATAAATACAGTAGGTATTTCAGTTGTCTACTGCCCTTTATAAAGGAATATTTTTAAAGTACCTGGGTATTTCCATTGACAACCTTGATTTAAAAAAAAAAAAAAAAAAAAAAAAACTATCCCAGGTTCAGTTTTTCTATTATTAAATCCACCTCTCTGGCTTCTTCCCAGCGTCCAAAGACATGCATGTATTAATGAATCTAAATTGCCCCGAATGAATAAAAATCAGCCTGAATATTAGTCTTTTAGTGTGGCAAGACAAGGCAAGGCAATTTTATTTAAATAGCACAATTCATACACTGGGTAACTCCAAGTGCTTTTGTAATTGTAATTAACTGGTAATTATCCAGGCTGATGAAACTCAAGGAATGAATGAATGAAAAATTAATATTGTATTGCATTGCTTTAGTATATTTAGCAAATTCTCTAGGCTCTTAGAGGAAGATATTTGTGAAATCTTTATTTATTTATTTTGTAAATGCTACAAATATGAACATATGTTATTGAGTATTGGATTAAAAATCAAGTTTGTTCAAGGATTTTTATGTTTATCTTGCCTCTGAATGTCTTTTATGCACTAAGAAACATTGAACATAATAAACTGATCTTTATATAATTACTATTATGTATGCTTTATTTTATTCATCTTTTGTAAAAATCAAATAAACATGCACCCTCGGTAGCTCCAAACCTAAGGTACTTTGTTAGACCGTAAAACAATTTTTTTTTTATTTATTTTTTTTTATGAGCATTTCTTCCAATGATAATGCACCTTACTTAACATGAACTAAAGCAACACTATGTCGTCCCCACTAGGGGCGCAGATTCCTCTACAAACTGATCGTGTTTTGTTTTTGAGCGAGAACTATCCAAAACCGACAAGTTTTGGAAGAAAAACGTGTTCTGAAACATTTTAGGGCATTCTGTAGAAGTTATCAATTTTGCTAGGGTCCAGTGTATCAGCTTTGTTCTGCTTCCTGTGTTTGAGCTGCTAAACATGCCGACTCAGGAGAGGTCTGCATGTCCTGGTGGCATGGAGATATATATCATTTATCAGAATTTTGTGTCCATCTGAGGGTACTGTGTCAGCAAAATAGGCATGATTCTCCTAATTGCATGTCTAAGAATCCTTAATACGAGAATGTATATTTTTGGAATTTAAAATTATGCAATTCTACTAATGAATTACAATATCACAATGCAAATAAATAAAAAAGGTGTGTTAGTGTTAACAGTGTCATTTTACAAATTCACAATTCTACATTTGTTTTAATATTGAACCCTGCATGTTTATACTAGGCTATTCCGCTGACCTGCTCCACTTTGCAGATCCCTGTTGCATAGATAGACCCCTAAATTACAAACAAGCCCAGAGAAAGGAAGTAAAAAAATAAAATGGTCACATATTTGTCAGGATGCCTCTTGTGCATGTGGCTTCCTGATGTTCTGGACAATTTTGTCTCCTTAACTACAAGTGAGGTATGAGAACTTTCAATCACACTAAACAGCCTTAGAGTCTCGCCAACTTCTTAAGCTCGAGATGACAAGCCAGGTCTGCTGTCAGGCACAAGTTCAAAGCTAACATAACCACCATGACAGATTGCAGTCCATTTATGGAGCCACCACTCTGTCCCGCACAAACAAGAGACATCAGTTGAGCAATGAAATGATGTACTCGTGTTTAGAAGATGCTAGTTTGTTTGCTGCTGCGTATGGACTCCAGCTGCAAAAGAGCAACTCTGAGGACAAGACATATGCCTTACTGTGGGGTAATAGAGCTGTTCTGAGACTTTACAGGCTGAGACTTTATTAAATCAGATACTTCTGTCTGTCCTTAATAAACACAGTCAGAAAAATATAGCAGACTTTATTACCCATGGTTTTTGCAAACATTTACTAGATACAAATCAATTTATTGGATCATTTTCTTCAACTGTGGGTTCAAGACAGGTCACTTTGGTAAAGAGAAAAAAAATTACAAGCATTTAAACACAGACTTTGCAAGTGCATGTGAGGACAGTCTAGAGGCAGCATTAACGAAGATGTCCTTCTGTTGTTTTCTGTTCTTTTATTTAAGTGTACAGATTAAAGATGCAAGTATAATTTAAGTATACATTTAGAGTAGGCAAAAAACCTATCTCATGTCTTTAACATTATTTAACCAAGGAACTTCAGTCGGCTGTTGTGTTGTAATGAAACCTTCACAGATTTTAGCTCTCTAGACGTATATGTGGGCTACTTTACCCAATATGCATCTGTAGAGACCTTAGTATAGACTGCACACATTTAGGTGCTATAAGCTCAGCTGAGCACAATGGATTTAGACAAAGTTGCATTTTCCAAAACCATCTTTTTTATGCACAATTTGTGATTTTAGGTGGCTGATTAAATCTTATAGACTTTGTGTTTAAAGTCAGTTATTTAGCTGTTCTTTCTAAATAAGAGCACTTGGAGCTACATAAGCTAAAGGCTACATGCTAAAAGTCACTGAAAGTATACAGTTTGTTTATGCTGAACAAACACAGAAGCATGGCATACCACAATAGTTTGTCAATGTATTCAACAAACAAAATGGAACCAACAACCAGAGCTGTGTGCTGTTAGTGAGTAGGTAGAAGAAATGGAAAAGTGGCTCAGTAAGTTATTCAGTGTCCTTTTTATTTATATAAGAAAAATCTACATCTGACAATCTAACTGTACTGGTGTGTTGGGGTAACTATTTAAGTCATTAGCTTAAGTTGTAGCTAAATCATATTTTTTTTGTTAATGTAGTTTTTATTATTATTTTTTGTTCTTACCAGAGTAAACCTCTACTGACTCAGATGGAAACTGAAACAGAGGATAAAATAATGCAATAGATGAGTACATTGACTGAGAAAAAGCCATCCTCTTCATTGAACATTCCCTGTCACTCTCCGCTTGATCTACTTCCACTGACTAGATCAGTGACTCACTTCCTCTTTTTATTCTGTCTGTCAGGTTTGTGGCGCTCCTCGTTCAAGTTTCCTGCTGCTGCATGGTAAAACTGAGCTGAAGGCAACAGGTTAGTCTCTTTTTTTCCCCTCTTTCTTTCTTGTTGAAGGACAGCTTTGGTTGCTAGCTGTGGGTTTATGCCTCTGGACATGGCCTGGTGTCTGTTTTTCCTGGAGGATGTGACCAAGAATGTGTTAATTATGAGCTCACACCGCCTTAAGTTGTATATTCATATCTACACTCACACACAATGCCTCTACAACAAACGTTTTTTAAGCACAGCACAGACAGGGACAGAAATAAACCCCACAGCCTTAATTTTAGAGTTACAACTCTATTTGAGCTCCTTCCTGTCTTGCTCCTCCTCCAGTCAGCTGATCGCTTTGGCACAGATGCTCACTGCTGATGCCCTCACTGATAAATCATGCAGGTTATCAAGTTCAGAAGCATTTCATTGTCTTGTTAAAACAGACTGAATGTACTTCCTCAACTCCCCACTGTATTTATGGGGCTACAACCACAATATAATATGTATAGTGTTATATGACATGCCTAAACAATAAAGAGCTCTGCAAGACAAGTGCCCTTTAAGTATTTACGATGGAGGTGGTTGTATTTTGTCACATTACGAGACAAATTCTGCGAAACGCTTTATAATCACAGTTTATTACAACGGTGAAAAAGTCTTAAATGTCTGTGTAACTTCATCATTTGTATTTTATTTTAGATGTAGAGCCTCCTTTACTGCAGCATGAGAGTTTAAAATGGCTAAACAATTTATGTTGATAATTAAATAAATAATTTATGTTGATAAATAAATATATATTATATAATAATAATAATAATAATTAAAAGTTTGCACCTGAACTAGACAGCTGCTCTGAAAGTAGAGCGTCATGTCAAAGTATATTTCGGTAAAGCACTCGAGTAGGGATTTGATTCAATTGACAATTCTGATCTCACAAATCAATTTTGTTTTATTTATTTAGAATAAAGGCTAATGTCTGTCCATTTGTAAGTTTTATAAATAAAATCAAATTCTACATTTGTTTACAATTGAAGACAGAAAAGTGGATTTGTTTATGCTGCCACACCTCTGATTTATTGAGACTTCTTCAATATCAACAGTCTCGTTGGTGCCATGCTAGAAACTGTTTGCAACTGTTTGCTGTAAGTACTGTGACAGTTAGAAGACATCTATGTGAAGCTAATCTATTTTCAAGAATCCCCTGCAAAGTCCTCTGTTTAAAAAAAAATAAAATAAAATAAAATAAAAAAAGGCATGTGCAGAGGAGGTTACAATTTGCGAAGAACACATCAACTGGCCTAAAGAGCCACAGACAGTTTGTGAGACGACCCCAAACTCTTAATTCAAGCCACAGTACACAGTAAAGACAGTGAAGCAAGCATCATGATATGGGCATGTTTCTCCTACTATGGTGTTGGGCCTATTTATCCCATACCAGGATCATGGATCAGTTTACATTTGTCAAAATACTTTAAGAGGTCATGTTGCCGTATGCTTAAGAGGACATGCCCTTGAAATGTTTGTTTCAACAAGACAATGACCCCAAACACACATTAAACAAGCAAAGTCTTGGTTCCAAACCAACAAAATTAATGTTTTATGAGCAGCCAGCCCAATCCTCTGACCTTAATCCAATCGAGAACGTGTAGGTGATGTCAAAATGCTGTTTCTGAAGCGAAACCAATGTAAATGTTGTTTAAGAATCATGGAGTGGAATAACAGCTGAGACACAGATGTGAAGCAGTTTTTAAAACTGTGGTCATTCAACTAAATATTAGTTTTGTGATTCACAAAACCGTTTGTACAAAATAGGTTTGAGTTTGTACAGTCAACAGCAGACACTGTCAACACACCCCTTTCAACTAATTGCCCAATTGCACAGCCTTAAGAGCGTGCAAATCATGAAGGCTGGGCCTTGTTTGTTTTCTGAGAATATACTGCACCTACTGGTAACTTATTTGCCACGTAGCAATAAAAAATATACAAAAAAACTGGATTATTCTGGTTAGTCACATTGTACTGCTCTTTATTGGTCATATATATATATATATATATATATATATATATATATATATATATAATAATAATATATAATAATTGCTATTGGTCATATATATATATATATATATATATATATATATATATATATATATATATATAATAAAGAACAGTACAATGTGACTAACCAGAATAATCCAGTTTTTTTGTATATTTTTTATTGCTACGTGGCAAATAAGTTACCAGTAGGTGCAGTATATTCTCAGAGCACAAACAAGGCCCAGCCTTCATGATTTGCACGCTCTTAAGGCTGTGCAATTGGGCAATTAGTTGAAAGGGGTGTGTTGACAGTGTCTGCTGTTGACTGTACAAACTCAAACCTATTTTGTACAAACGGTTTTGTGAATCACAAAACTAATATTTAGTTGAATGACCACAGTTTTTTTAAAAACTGCTTCACATCTGTGTCTCAGCTGTTATTCCACTCCATGATTCTTAAACAACATTTACATTGGTTTCGCTTCAGAAACAGCATTTTTGACATCACCCTACACGTTCTCGATTGGATTAAGGTCAGAGGATTGGGCTGGCTGCTCATAAAACATTAATTTTGTTGGTTTGGAACCAAGACTTTGCTTGTTTAATGTGTGTTTGGGGTCATTGTCTTGTTGAAACAAACATTTCAAGGGCATGTCCTCTTAAGCATACGGCAACATGACCTCTTAAAGTATTTTGACAAATGTAAACTGATCCATGATCCTGGTATGGGATAAATAGGCCCAACACCATAGTAGGAGAAACATGCCCATATCATGATGCTTGCTTCACTGTCTTTACTGTGTACTGTGGCTTGAATTAAGAGTTTGGGGTCGTCTCACAAACTGTCTGTGGCTCTTTAGGCCAGTTGATGTGTTCTTCGGCAAATTGTAACCTCCTCTGCACATGCCTTTTTTTTTTATTTTATTTTATTTTATTTTTTTTTTTAAACAGAGGGACTTTGCAGGGGATTCTTGAAAATAGATTAGCTTCACATAGATGTCTTCTAACTGTCACAGTACTTACAGCAAACAGTTGCAAACAGTTTCTAGCATGGCACCAACGAGACTGTTGATATTGAAGAAGTCTCAATAAATCAGAGGTGTGGCAGCATAAACAAATCCACTTTTCTGTCTTCAATTGTAAACAAATGTAGAATTTGATTTTATTTATAAAACTTACAAATGGACAGACATTAGCCTTTATTCTAAATAAATAAAACAAAATTGATTTATTATATATATATATATATATATATATATATATATATATATATATATATATATATATATATATATAACAATACAACTGTAATTAAACTGTGTCTGTACTCATTCAATGCCTTAAAGAAAACGTAAATAATATCACATTTTTTCCATTGTTATTGACTAAATAGCTAATAAATTGCCAAGCAACAGATACAACCTCTTAACCACCTTTAACCCTTTGCCCTATGTGTGTGAGTCCTCGGTGAGTGTCGGAGATCAAGGGTCAGAGGTCAAAGGTGACCTCCAAAAAGTTCCCCTTTGGAGCCTGGTAGGGTCAGGACTGGATGTGAGTGCCCTAAGGAGCAGTATTATCTTTGCGAGCGCTTGTCTTCCACAGCTGAGCAGTGATTAAACATAGGACACAAACCAGTGTTTGTGACGTCAACACATGGCCGTTATTTAATGAGACAAATAGATTATATCAGGTTTTCTATTGAATTCTTTTTATTATCTTGCTTCTTCTTTTGTATCAGTAGACATTTGTACAAGTCATGAGATCCTCAGCAGTTTAACATTTAATTTTATCACATGCTTGCAATTTATTCTAAATGTTATTGTCAGTAGTTTCCTGTTGTTCAAGAGCTACCTCTTTAACTCCGGCCTTTTGTCAATTGCAAATATATTTAACAAGCTGTGCTCTCTGTCTTTCATGTGCAAATGGTGGCAAAATTGCAGACTGTAATTCCACAGCTCACACCTCTTTTTTCTGCACCTACGGGAGCCCTGCAGGGACATGCCATTGTCCATGAATAAACTCAGTGGAGACAGGTCTGATAATGAGTTTATTTTAACAAATTAAGAAACAGAATGCATTTAGTTCATCTATGTCCTACTCCCTCAGCCGGACTTTGGTTCACCAAAGAAAGTGGAATGTGCTTCCTCTCAACAGTGCTTAGTTTGTCCGCGCTTATGGATCTTCCACTGGGTTCTTCAAGCTTTTTTTAAATTTTATTTTTTAATGAATTATACACTTTACATAATATAGTTTTTACACTTTATTTTAACTGCATACTCCACAACACTTTCCATTTTTCTACAATTACTTCCCACTAAAGGACTCTTTCTGCAACTGCTGTGTTGTTGCAAACACATCGTGATGTTCCAATATTAATCTTAGATCTCACATTTGTGGAGAAGTGTGATGTTTTTTTTAACCATGATATTTTTTTCAATATTTATATTTTCCCTGTTTAAAGACACAGGTATTAAGCAATAACATTTAAATGAAATCTAAAAATGTCTTCCTCACTCTGCTCCAGTGGAGAACAGACAGGATGTGGACTCAAGCTTCAAATAAAGTGAGCGGTCACCTTAAACCTGTGTCTCGCTGATCACTGATCGCTGATTTATCGAATAAAAATGTCAAAAGCTATAGCAAGTTCAACTTTTATTGCAGTATAACATTCGGCAGTGGACACAAATCTCAACGTATCATCTTCTCTTTGACCATTATTGTTTTCGACAGGGAAGGGTAAAGTTTCTATACAGAAGACCTTGATGATGTAGGAGGTTCTGACCTTATTCTGAGCACATATAGTTTATGACGAAGAAAAAAAGAATAATGCTGAGTAGCTCCTTGCTTGTAGTCTATCATATTTTAATTTATGTACTGGCTTTTGATTCGTGCAACAGATTTATTTCAAATATTTTCTTGTGATTTTTCCTCTCAAAAAGTAAAAGGTGCACATGCAATAGAATAAAAAAAATAATGTATACAATCTCAGCAGCATGATGAATTTACTATAGGTTTTAAATTATTTAGTTATGTAGTATATTTATTCATTCTGTAGCTTTAATGTTGATTTAAGAGCAAGGTTACAGCAGCAGTTTGTGAAACTCTGATTAGATTTATAGAATATTAAACGGATATACGGGAGTTTGTGTCACAGTGGAAATGGGGAAAAAAGGTTGTTTTGAAACTGCCAAGATAACAGCTAAATAAACAGCGCTTCATCATCATCTCCTACCTTAGCTTGAGCTGCCTGTCAGCTCTCCATGTTCACCTTTACCCCACCTTTACTCCAGGGGTATTTCAGCTGTAACACTGGTCAATGAAAGTGTAATGTAAGTCGCTTTGGATAAAAGCGTCAGCTAAATGACTAAATGTAAATGATTGAACATGATTTTAAGGCCTGTGGAAATAACCGGCGGTAGTAAAAATGTGGAGACATGATTCTTTAATGTTTATTGGATGTTGTAGAGAAACTATAGTAATACATATTTATAACAATATACAAGGCTATCATCCGTAATTATAATTCATTATTAGCGTATGCTTAACCCGTCACAGTGCATTATACATACAGTGAATAGAAAATGCTTGATGCAAATGATCTAATAACGATACTGTCATTAGTTTGTTGTTGTTTGTTGTTGTCAAAGATTGAGCTTTTTACACGTCACTGATGCCAAACCACTGTCACCACAGGCTGCTGCTTACAAGAGCTCGCAATTAAACCACAAACTTCCCTTGTACTCATATCTCTCTGGCTTTTACTGACAGTGACTGTGCCACTTTTGAGAAGAGCAAGTAAGTGGGTGTGTTGACTGGAAACGACTAACAGTGACCCAACGATAACTAAATTATAACCACAGCACCAACAAACAGCAGTCGTGAATGGAAAAGAGAAATGAGCTTCAGTAGTAAATGAAAGTGAAAGCTACTTAATGATGTCATGCACTTATAATTTCTCCTAAATGCTTTGTGACCTTTTGTCAAATGCCAATTCCTGTCACTAACCTTATGTTTCTGTCGCAGGGAGTTGAAGATGGCAGTGTGGATACAAGCCCAGCAGCTGCAGGGAGATGCTCTGCACCAAATGCAGTCCCTCTACGGACAGCATTTTCCCATCGAGGTGCGTCATTACCTGTCCCAGTGGATCGAGGGCCAACTCTGGTGAGTGATTGTCATTTCTTGATACTATGCAACACAAGGCAATTTTCTTTTCTTTGACATGGCTAAACCAAAACTTAGTTGTTTTCAGTTTCAGAGGAGTGCATGTAATATAAACCAAACCAGATTGGTTGGGCGAGGAACCAAAACCCAAAACGAGAAAGAAAAATTGTATTTAAAGCAACAATCTAATGTAACTGTTGAATGAGATTCAAAAGAAATCACACTGAATAGTTCCTTAATATCTATTTTCACCATTTACACCCTGGACAATGTTATATGATATATTATATTATATGATATATATATCATATTCCAAATATGCTCAAAATCTTACTTATCTTTCTTACCAATCTATATTTATTTGTTTACTCAGCTCTGATTGCCATTACAAAGGCACGAGTAACTCTTCATAATAACTACACACTATCTTGCATTAGTTAAGTATTTGTAACTATTTAATTTACCATTCCCAAAATTCTATATTCTTTTTCTAAACGCTGTCATTGTAAAGTTTTAGTCCCATATAAAAAGCTTATGTACAAATATATATCAATGATATTTCAAATCTTCAGTTATTGTGTCATTTTATATTTTAAAGTTTGGTGACACTTAAGTTTACACTATACTGCATTGTATCTCATTAAATACAATGTAACACACTGTAACAAACTGTAATAACATGTAACTACGCAGTAATACAAACCCTAATCCTAACCCTACCGACGCATCATTCCATTATGTAGTTACATGTTATTGCAGTATGAATCACCAAAAATCAGTTGCTTTTCATTTAAAGAAATTTGTTAAGAAAGCTTTACTTTTGGTTTTGTGACCAAACAAAAAAACAAAAAAAAAAAAGACAAAACGCACTAAATGGTGCTGTTTGCCCAAACGCAAATTTTGTTTTAATGCTAATTTGTAGTATTCTTACTGTTTGGGTTTGTTTAGACGTTTGTGGTTACGCTTGGGGTTCACATTTTAATCAAACCATACCAGAGTTCAGTAGGAAGTTATGAGAGAACGCTTCAAAGCAGGGGTTGTTTCCTACTGAACTCTGGTACTGTGTTTAGTGCACTCTAAAGCTTTCAGCAGCAGCATTCAGTCTTATCCAAGTGAACCACAAAGAAACCCCAGTTTCCTCACCCTAAATGGCAAGTCCTAATCAGTGGCTACGCTTAAACATATTAACCTTGGAGCTTTAAAAAAACATCATTAACCTTGGAGCTTTAAAAAAAACATTATTGGACAAGAAGAGCAAGAATTTGGACAGTATGGATTTTGTGTGTGTGTGTGCGAATACGTGTGTTATTTCTGGTGTTACTTACCTTTTTTCTGTTTTTATGTTCAGTGGTTGAGACAACTTTTCACCTTTTTTGAGATTTTGTTACACATTGATCTCGCTTGATTTCTCTGTTAGATTTTGTGTTTAAGCTTGTTGTGTTGTGGTAGGGATGCTGTCGACCTGGAGAACCCACAGGAGGAGTTTAAGGCCAAGCGTTTGTTGGACTGTTTAATTCAAGAACTGCAGAACAAGGCCGAGCACCAAGTGGGAGAGGACGGCTTTTTGCTCAAAATCAAGCTGGGACACTACGCCAACCAACTCAAGGTAAAGCTGCACTAAAGAAAAAAGTATGTAATGCACGAAGGCTCAGTGAAGGCATTGAAAGATTAATACATTAAGGAAGCCTGTCATCCTTTGCATACTTTTCAACAGCACACATTTTCTTTTGTATATTTAAGCTAAAGAAATGCTCAAATACCAAAGATAAGTTTGTGAAAAGAGAACATAAACCAGGATTCCTTCTCCTTCACAAACTTTAACATATTTGAGTCTAACCCAAAGTAACAGTCAACATTGTGATGAGATGATAAGCAACTGGTTGGAAAGAACAAGTCGGACAACCTCGCCGCGATTCTTAGAAAGAGCAGGTTGAAGCCACTAAACACAACGAGAAAAGCTTAAGCACGGGCCTTGGTATCTAGCCAGCACCACTATTTACAATCCCCGCTTCCACACCCTGCAGAGTTTACAAAACAAAAGGTTAGCCATAAAATCCTGAGTCTAGAAGTAGAGACCACTTTTTAAATGATCATTCAACTGTTGTTTCCAGATGGTGTTGTTAGCCAGTCTTCCTTATTTTAAAGGCATTACGTCAATGAATTCCAGGCAAGATGTGATAAATTTCCCGTCTTTAGTCACTGAGTTACAGTCGGATTCAGGTTTAATCTGTTTTTTTGAGTAAACTCTATCATAGCCCCATTGTTTTCCTCTCCTCTGTGAGCTGTAGGCTACACACTTAGATTCACCTGCCCTCCATGTCAACAGAGGAGTAAAACGGTTAAAAACAGGTAGGACGCAGTTTGTTTACAGATGCATCTACCCTCACTTCCTTTAACAATTCAACTAGGCAAGTTCGCAAGTGATATCTGGGGATTTTTGAAGTAAGGTTGCATGTTATACCTGTTTAATGTCAGTATATAATACCACAAAAGGTCAATTTATAAAGGCAAGTGTACCATATACCTTTTTAAACAGACATTAACGTGTTCAGACGTAAGTACATTTCCTGACAATAAAGGCAACTTTTGTACAGCTGCACTTCTTCTGCCTGGACAATTCCTTACTACAGGTAAAATTTTAACTATATACATCACATAGGCTACAACACTACTATGTCTTTCTCTGTTCTTGTTATGGCCTACATTTGATTAATTGGATTAAAAGTGAAATAAATAAATACAAATAAATTAGATGGAATAAACAAACATTCATAGGCTTCTACCTATACAAAATGCAGCAGTCACCCAGAACATCCAACAAACATAGGTACTTTTAATTAAAACAGGAAACAATAGAAATTTATTAAAACTTACTTATAACAAATGCAATAGAGTCAGATTTTTTTTTCCTCTCACAAATCTACTTAAAAATAAAAAGGAAAGCTAAAATCAACTGCTTTCTCTGCCGCTAATTAGTAACTAATCTGAAATTAAAACAACACTTATGTCCATGCGTGGGTAAATATTTCTGTAACACCAAATCACCCAACTCTGCTGTGTGCTCTGTAATTATAGTCTTTTGTCTGAATATGAAGAGCGGCGCACTTCTGAGATGTGCCTCATTAGGCCTCAGCGTCTCTCCCGCATCTCTTCCAGGACTTAGCGCAGCTCCTTGATGCGACTAAATTGGCGAGCCCTGCGGTCGGGGGTCGCTCTCCTCTTCAGGGGCTAACAGCCTTTAACACGGCACATGGGCTTCTTCTCTTTCAGAGCACGTATGACCGCTGTCCACTCGAACTGGTCCGGTGCATCAAACACATCCTCTACACGGAGCAGAGACTGGTCCGAGAGGCCACCAACGTGAGTAGAGCGCTGTCCAACACACATTTGCACACTTATTTGTGTAGACGTATTGAAATGTGCCCACACCTGTGACTTGGTCATGGATTATTCATTTGAAAACCCACACCCTGTAAACAGCAGCCTGACTACATAATGGCAGCAGATTCACAGTCTACGTAATTGTAAAAACAACAAAATGATTCCTCAATTTTACTCCCTTGAAATGCAACACTCTTTCTATTGCACTTCCCAAATATTCCCGCACCATGGGCTCGTGATTGCAAACCTTTCCCTGCTGTTGGAAATTTCAAATGGAAGCTGAATATTTCCTTGTTTTTATATATATACATATATAAATGCTGCAGCCAGTTATAAAAACATAAATCCAACAGGGCATAAATCTGACTCTGCTACTGTCCCCTGCGGTGAATTGATTTCCAGTCACAACATGCGTTTTCTATTACTGGATTGCATATTTGGACTGATTGAATTCCCCCCTGTTCGGTTTGAACCTAAAGGCACCACAACGCTGCTCAGGGCTTTAACTGACCGTGCAGTCTGCTTCGGCCTGATAAGCAAATTCATTTCCTCCTTCGCGATGCGCTCCGTTTCCATCAAGCCTGTGGTCAGGGGGGATTTTAAAAGCAAAAGCTTGTGTCAAAAAGTGTTGTGGACTTTGACCTTTAGAGATGGATTGTCCTGTGCCTTGAATTACTACACAGGTAGCGTTCAGTTTTTAAGTTACAGCTCCCATACGAACATACAGAACACTTTTATTGCCACTGATTGTAACCAACATTCATCTTTTTTTATCGACTGCTTTATGCATTAATTACATTGTGGTTGTTATTGATATTTATTATTGAGTTCTTGCCAGTATCCAAGCCTGTTTTGATCATATTTAGACTCGTTTGACCACCTGTTTAATTTCCATATGAATATTTAGCTTTGTGCTGATTGAGTATTGCCTCCTCTTTTTAATATTTAGCAGTCTGCTCAGCTTTAATGCCTGTATCTACATCTTTGCCTAATTGCCAATTGTGAGTATCTGTACAATAAAAGTGGCAAATGTTGCTGTATAATACAACCTGGTGGTGAAAGGAAACCTTACAGTCTCACAGTAGTGCCATAGCTCTTACTATCGTCTGCAATAATAAATCCTTTCAGGGGCCAAAAATTGTGACACTTTTATTAAATTCTAAATATGTGGTTTCACACAACAAAAGTTATCTTGAACATTAATTTCCTCCTTGGTGGAGATGGATTTTAGCAGGTATTAGATTGATTTGAACAGGTTTTTGTTGGATTTGATTAGGTTTTAAACAGGTTTTATATATCTTTTAAGCCCAATCTGGCTTAACCTTTAAGGTTTTATGGACAAATAAAATCCATTTAAAACTGAGTGCCAAAAATATCCCCTAATAAATGTATTGGAGGGCCACATAAAACGTAGCAAAGGGCCGTATTTTGCCCCTGGGCCTTGAGTTTTCCATGTGTGGTTTACACTATTAAATACAACAACAAGAAAAAAGTTTCTTCTGAGTGCCATTACAATATTATCCACATCAGCCACCCACTTCATATAAAACTGCTTTAAGGCACACAATGCAGCATTTCCACGACCCACCCACTCATTAAGTACTCATAGAACACAGCCTACAAATAAACTTTCAGGTAAAAGGCAGAACAATGTTTGAAAAGCCTTTATTAGATCATGGCAGAGGGCAGTGTATTTAAAGAAATCTTCAGCTCCACGTTGTTTTGAAGTGCCACAGGTGTGAAACAAAATAGATTATCCCTGTGTTCGTTTAATTCTTAATGAAAATCTAGCATAGAGTGTCTTTAAAGTCTTAAATTGCAGTTGCACTCACCTTATCTGTTACCATTAGTGTCACCCTGCCAAGCTATCCAATTTCGTTTATTCTGTACCATGATTCTGTGGATTCGAGTTGGATTTCCAGGGGGCAGGACCAACACATGGAGAACCAATCAGGGACATAAAAAAACCTGCCCCATTTTATTTGAACAGTTACAATTGGTCCAAGAAGAAATAGTTAAAAAGGAAGTGATCCAACATACTTTTTACTCTGCTAAGTAAATGGGAATGGCTGTCCAGACTACAGTAGTCTGTTTTACCTTTTAAAATGAGAGCAGCTGACAAAGCCTTCTCTGCTTCCGTCTCTCAACCTTGTCTTGTATTTGACAGTCAGCTTCTCCGGTGGGCGGCACGATGGACAGCATGTCGCAGAAATATCAACAAATCAATCAGGTTTTTGAGGAACTTCGTCTCCTCACCCAAGACACCGAGAACGACCTGCGCAAACTCCAACACAACCAAGAGTACTTCATTATCCAGTATCAGGAGAGTCTACGCATCCAGGGTGAGACATTTGACTTAACTTCAGCCTCATACTGCATAATGGAGTGGACGTATTACTTGGAATTTATCTTCCTACATGTCTCATATTTTATCTTTGCAGCACAAATGTTATGCACAGATAAAATCTGTTGTTTTTTAGTTGTCAAAAGATGATGCATGTAGTAATTTTTCACCAAAACCAAAATTTTGGCACCTAGAGTATGCTCCAAATTATGTTGTTATCAAAATTGCCTAGTTACATTCTTGGCTTTGGTCAGAAAAAGTTTTATGTTTTGGTTTAAAAAAAATAAAATAAAATAATTTAGAAAAGCTGTTTTTTTTTAATTGTCAGCTTTTCCTTCCATAAACTATCCAACCATTTTCCCACTTCCACCGTAACCAGATCATTAATGGCCACAAATTGCTTCAACTGAAATGTAAATATAGTTTATAATTATTATTTTGAGATGGATAAGATGAACACTGACACTGACTTTGAACATATTAGTTATGATTATTTGCACATCAACAGTGAGTCAATGTTTAAACTGTGATAACTAATAACTACAATAAGTCTATGGGACAACAAGTCTATGGGACTCTTGATGCCCAACATAAACAATATCAACATTTTATTTTGAAAGGTGGATTGGAATATTTATATCAAATAAAAAAATGATTTAATAAGTCAGGTAATGCACAAAGCTAATCAGCATTGCCTCTAACGTGTTTTCTGTTTGTCTTTCACTGACACCTTCTCATTTTGGATGGCACGAACCCTTCTTCTAACCCCAGCCCAACTGTCTAGTCTGGCCACGCTGCCCCCTGCTGACCGCCAGCTGCGAGAGCCCGCCCTCCTCAGTAAACGTGCCACAGTGGAGGCATGGCTGACGAGAGAGGCCAACACACTACAGAAGTACAGACTGGTACGAATGTGTTTTTATCAATACACACATCACGCAGGATAACCATACTTGTCCATTCAAAACTTTGGGACTTTCCTGTAGGGCCATTTACTTGCATTTACTTTTAATATGTCTGTAAGGGTAAGTTTTAGGAACAATGAAGTTGTGGAGTTCATGGTTTGGCTCTGATTTCCACATCATCACCTCTATTTGTGATTACACAAAGAGACAGAAAGATTTGACGAAACAGTCTGTGGTTTGTTTTCCAAATGTTTATGACAACAAGCCTGAGTGTGTACCTTGAAGAAAATGAGGGTCACTCCATTGGATTAAGATTTTTGTTCTGTTGTGTTCTCTAATTGATAAAAAAAAATCAATGAATGTTTTATTTTTGAAAGCATTCTTGCTTTTCATGAGTAGTAGAAATCTCTTTAAATGAAATGAAACAATATGAATATAACAACATTAAAACACGTATTTATTTACTTCAGCTTTCCAACGTTAAACTTTCCTACTTTACTACTACTGTACTGTTCTAATACCATATTATATTATACTATGTGACTTTTTAGTTATGTATGTGTTGAAAACATGTTATAGTGTATTTTATATAAATCATCTGTGATTAAAAACAAGGCCTTAAGACATCATGTCAAATATCCAAATCCAAATGGTCTATTATTATTACTATTAAAGATTAAACATAGTAATTTTTATTACCATAAAAAGGCAGCTATTTTCTGAAGTGATACTTGGAATGACAAAATTGGGACATACTCTGTGTCTATGGGACGATTAAGCTAAAAGGGTAATATACTGAGGTGTTTTCTTGTGTCAGGACCTGGCAGAGAAGCACCAGAAAACACTGCAGCTGTTGAAGAAGCAGCAGACCGTTATTCTGGACGATGAGTTGATCCAGTGGAAGAGACGGCAGCAGCTGGCAGGCAACGGGGGCCCGCCAGAGGGAGGCCTGGACATCCTGCAGTCCTGGTGAGTCCCGCCTCTCTTTCATCAGACTGCACTGCACTCCCCACGACCTCCTCAGAGGTCACCGCTTTACAAGCACACAACTGGCTACCACTGGGTTTAGTATATCCAAAGTTTATTGGCTCATAATGGGAGCCGTAGAAGTGTTGACATTTACGATCACAATAGGACTGTTATAAAGGTCTCGGACATGTCTTTAAATTCAGCATGTCTACTCTTGTTTAATCAAGGATATGGGGATTTAGATAACACTTACTATAAAACACTCCCATTTCATGTCATTTTAAAAGTATTATATTATTATATTATAGGTTTATTAGGAAAAATAATTCACCTACACCAGTAAACAACACTGAAGGCCAGTGCTTTTGGCAACAGAAATTGGGTCACTATTGATTTGGCAATTTGTAAAATAAGTCCCACAATAAATGTTTTGGAAACACTAATTTGAAGTATGAAGCTTAGAAAAAAAGTAAATGACAGTTCATTCAACATCCACCACAAAGCGAGGTTTGACTTTTACTCACTGATGGGCACTGAATGAGAGCACTAAATGATAGGGAATGCTTAATGTAACAAAAAGGTTGGGAAAATTATAATCATTCATACATTAAACCATAAAAAGGCCGTTTTTACTCCAGTCAGAAAACACTGAAATTATGTGGTTACCGAGTTAGCAACACTCAGCTGCTCACTGGGGCTCAAGACACAGGTTTTTAGAAAACAATTGCACACTATTAGAAAAAACAATGCAAAAGGCAATGTCGATAATGCTAATGATATTTACCTATAGCTACTAATGGTAATTTAAAAACACAGTACTGTGCAAAAGTCCTCGGCCACTTTTAATGACCATCCAGTGTTCTCAAATAAATGGAAATATGTTCAGAGATAACACACTGTTTTCAAAAGAAAGTCATGTTTTTGGACACCACTAGCAGAAAGGGAACCCCAAACCTTGTAAAAGTTTTATTCCAGTCTGGCTTTGGCATGTTCTGATTATTATTATTATGTTCTCTAGAAGTGTGTCCAGTCTACTCTGTGATTTCATTTTGGCTGCTGTTACAATAGAAAACCACGCTACAAAAAGATAAGATGTTGGAAATATCAGGGTTTTTGGTGCTTTTGTTGCAGAAATTCCTCCTTGACTTTAATCCAATGTACTTTTAAAGCCACCACCATTTGCAATCTCAAGCAGCTGATCTTCCTCAGGCATGATCGTGGTCCATAATCCCAATTGTCTACAAATGTCGAGGGTCAACTTGGGAAAGAAAGCTCAATCTCTAATAAAAGCTTAGACAGGTGATCATGCACCAGCTGGGTCCTGCTCACATTGACAGTCTATCTTCTGTTTTCTCATCACTCCGTTTCTTCACCCTTTTCAAAGAAGCTCTTTAGTAGCAAATGGAAGAACTGTGAGTGAGTCAAGTGCAGGAAATAAAACACCTGGAACAACACATTAGTCTATGAATTAGAAATAAAATATTCTTACATGCTTAGTTTTCTGTGTACTGGTTTGCGGCTGGGTTTTTCGGGACCCCTGCTTACTGTATATTTGACAGGTCACACTACATAGTTTTTAAATCCTTTATTGATCCATGTGTTACCACCATTGGAACTCTTGTATTTCTCTTGTGTCATTTTTTTTGTGTGGTTGATTATCAGGTGTGAGAAGCTGGCCGAGACCATTTGGCAGAACAGGCAACAGATCCGAAGAGCGGAGCATCTCAGACAACAGCTCCCCATCCCCGGTCCCATTGAAGAGCTGCTGAACGAGCTCAACAGTACCATTACAGACATCATCTCAGCGTTAGTCACCAGGTCTGTGCACGTCATCCTGTTACTGCAAAGTTCAGCGTTCATAAAAGTGGATCTGTACAGCCCCTTATTAGAGCACTATGTTGTGATATAGTGGACTCAGATGTAGTGCATTTCAAGAACTTCCCCCACTGTATCATGGAAAAACAAAACATCGGTCACTGCACAAGAACAAATGGACAGTAATGCTTTTTGTGTTTTGTTGGGAACAGTGCAACTTCATAAACTCGGGGAAAAAAAGAGAGATACAATAATATAATCACGCAAAAGCATCTGGAAAACCATTTACTATCACCTCTGTGAGGTGTGCATCTATAGAGTGATTGAGGGGTTACGAACTAGCGATCAATTTCAAGTCTATCAAATGTGCATCCCTTTAAGACTGCATTGTACTAGAAAAGACATACAAGAGGTGATCTCTATGTAGAATATTACAATATGGCCAACGCTATTTATTCTCATTCATATTTATAAGGAAATACTCTGGACTTACTTCCTCTGGTCAAAACTGGGGTTCAAACAAAGAACTACACAAAGAACAATACAGGATTAAATTATAATAGATAAACAGTTTGATTTAAAGCTTTGTCTTGGTTTTTTGAGGAAGGCCTGAACAAAAATCAGTTGTAAATGAGCACCTATTTGGAATAAACTGGAAAAAGGTTTAAACACAAGTAGAAGTGTCTTTGAGGAATGACAATGGCAAGGTAATAGAAAGGTCTAAATAGTAAACTTACAAACGTGTGTTTTCTAAGTATCTTAAGAAACCTATAGCGCCCACTGACTTGAAAACCCCTCTTCCAAAAAAAACAGTCTCCTTTCACTTTCTAATAAGAGATCACACAATACATCAAAGAAAATGCCACTGTCAGAGCCTTTTGTGATTGGTCAAAGGCGAGCTCGTGCCCTGACAGTAATGTTATCACACACACGGTTTGTTTCTGTAACAACAGTAACCAGTGTTGTGTACTCATCTCCACTTAGCTACAGCCAGCGTTGGGGTTAGAGGGTACATAAGAACAGTACATTTTTAACCGTCGACCTTCCTTTAGAGCCTGAAGGCGGGCTTACTCATTATTGGCTTTAGCGGCTGTCGGGCCTTCTGTGTTGTTAATGTGGAACAACATAAGAGAGAAGCACACGAACATTGGAAAGAAGGGAAACGGAGAGTAATTGTTACCTGTGTTGGTTGAATGAGCAATAATTGTTCTCATGATCTTTGATTACTCTGTGTGGTTACGGCTAAGGTTATCTACAAAGGCTAATCTTCTTGGTCTGTCTGTTTTTATTGTAAACAATTATTTTTAATGTCACATATTCAACCAACTCGCAATGCGCCTGTACAAAGAGCTTTTATATAAGCCTATTCTGAGAGTGTTTAAAATCTTTGTTAAAGAGCAAGATGATGATTAGCAAACTTTTTGGTCAAGTTGAAATGCTTATTGACTAAGCTTCAAACCACAAGAAGTGCATCTTCTGTGTCTCAATGAATCTCTTCTTGTTTGTGTTCTTTTTCTGCAGCACATTTATAATTGAGAAGCAGCCTCCACAGGTGCTCAAAACTCAAACCAAGTTCGCCGCCACGGTGCGCCTCCTCGTGGGGGGGAAGCTGAACGTGCACATGAACCCCCCACAGGTGAAAGCCACCATAATAAGTGAGCAACAGGCCAAGGCTTTGCTAAAGAATGAGAACACGAGAAAGTAAGTTATACAAATAATGTAAATAATTTTCTGCTTGTTGCTGCATGTTGTATGTGACAGTTCAGAAATGCAGCGTTGATAATGAGATGACCTTATTAATCACTTTTATTGCTGCGGATTGATTTAAAAGACAGTTTATTAGGACTGTCTAAAGAGCTGGCCACAGACAAAGCATCCATCTGCAGTGTATGTGCTGAAATGGTGTCAATAAAAAATAATTTAAGACAAGAGATTACAGGAACAAATAATAACACAGCAGGTGAATTAACTTCAGTTCAAGTCAGTTTACCTTTATTCATTTGTTAGGATTCAAATGGACTTCAAATGGTAAATTAATCGTTGTTTCAGTCGGAAAGAAGGGGTTCTTTTGTTGTCCTGCAGCTCACTGATGTCAGACGTCCACCTGCTGCTCTCTTCTGTTCAAAAACCAAATGCATTCATGCATTCTGAGTTTCTTATACTTTCTGATATATTACTGTTTAAAAATGATGTAACGCACAGGAAAACATCCATATACAAATGGTTAAATGAATTACTTTTGTGGTAATGTCATACATACCGTTATTGTAAAAGTCTTCGTAGGTTGTGGGAATTTGTGCATATAGCTCTTTCATGTTGAACGGTGCAATTGAATAATAATAGTTACCACATACAACTATAACTGGTAAACTTTCCCCTTAAACTAGCCAAGAAGCAAATGTAACACTCTTATTTTTTCAATACAGTTTTACTTAACCGCACATGCTTTGGGAAGGACAGTGCAATGAGCTCCCGTGGCGCCATTTCGATAAGAATTTGTCGTTTTTCTGGCTGACAGGATGAACTCTGGCCTCGCGTAGTTCCAGATCTCACCACAGAGACATGGCTGGAACTCAAACAATGCCTCAGAGGAATCCAAGGCATGATAGAGAGTCCACATTTAGCCTTTTGTTCAGCATCGTCGTGCATTGCTTATGACTAATATGAACCTTGTCGTAGGCGGTAGGTCAGCCAGATAGCCAGCCATTTACATTTTGCTTTACTTGCACGTTTCTCATCTTAACTCTTCACTATGGCAGTCAATCTACAGACTTAACATCTGCTTAAGGTTTTCTCTTGACGCAGCAAAACATGGAAGCAATCATGGTTAGCAGTCGTATATCATATAACTGTGAGCATCATTTCTTTGTATTCTTTGAATTTTTACAACCCAGATGAGCTTCTGATGAGTTCACTTTGTTCTCAGAGAAATGACACACAAAGTACTAAAGCTAATGGACTGAAATCTTCATTTTCTTTTGTTCCTCAGTGAAAGCAGTGGGGAGATTCTGAACAATAACTGTGTGATGGAGTACCACCAGACAACGGGCACACTCAGTGCACACTTTAGGAACATGGTGAGTTGAACAAATGTTCCAATGATTTAACTAATGGAAGCAGCAGGTGATGAGATAACAAATAAATTATCCTTGCAATAGTTTAAGCAAACATTAACACAACTGTAAAACAATAAATATTAATGTGAAACAGTTTTAACTGGTGGGCCGTGAACCACAGAGGGTTGCAGTGTGGTCAACAACTAGGAGTGCTTGTGGAAAAATAAATATACATGATACTGGGAAAACATTCGGAGACACGGAGAGTAAACTGAAGTACATAGCTGTCATCTAATCAAAAGATGTCAGCTTGATCCGAGAGAGATTTGTGAAATATTTAAGTGGTTTCTATTTTAAAGTGCACCATCCTTTTAGCACTAAAGGCTAAACATCTGTAGGCTCTGGTCTGGGCTCGTGTTTATTTTGTGAAAAAGATCTCAACAACAATATAAGGGGTTTAGATTAGATTAGGTTTTGCATTAGCCCCGCCATTTTAGTGTGAAAAGCAAATCCACAAGACACTTCTTTAGGCATGTTTTGGTGTCGAGCAAGAGATGCTCAATTCCAATAACAAAAGGATGTGCTTGTGATTTTCTATTTTATACATATATATACATATTGCAGTTGGGTTTGCAGGCCTAAGGAGTGAAAGATTACATGTAGGATTAGGTCATCAGGATACACACATAAAGTAACATCCCATAACTGAAAGAAACACTTGAATACTATAATCAGATTAAATGATATCAATTATATTTTGTGAAAACAGGGATTACAGTGTAATTAGGGGAATTTTTTTAGGCCTTTTTTTTTTTGTTCTAAATAATGTGACACCTGCACATAAACATGATGCTCTAACCAAAACATACAACATAATTAACATGATTCAGTTTGGGCAGAGAATGGGTTTTGATTCATCTGATACACTTCCCTCAAATGTCACCTGTGTCTGAAATGTAAATCAGTGCTGCACTGTTGCCATTTTACTGTGAGGTAATATGATGTAAAATGGCCCCATGTGTCGATTGTTGTTCACAGACATAGTAACGTGTGTGTGATCACTGTTATGGAAATTTACCTCAGTGACGGCGCAGCAAAGGTATAACACTATTTATTGGACAAAAAAACCCACAGAGAAAAACCCTCAGTGGGAGCCTCTTCAGCAACGCCTTGTCTCTCTCGAATGTTGTTAACAACACTCCCCAAAGCCCTCCATGGATTATTTACATGTGATCTCACTGGGTGAATTATGCATGTACAGACTCTAAGTATGAGCACTTCTCTTACACATGCACTTCTCCCACACAGTCTTTGAAGAGGATTAAACGCTCAGACAGAAGAGGGGCAGAGTCTGTGACAGAGGAGAAATTCACCATTTTGTTTGAGTCACAGTTTAGCGTCGGAGGCAATGAGCTTGTCTTTCAAGTAAAGGTAACAGTTCACATAAAGCACGAGTGTTGTCACGTATTTTGTAAATTCATGTATTAAGTAAGTAAGTGGCATTCATCCTTCTTTCCTTAAAGCTAACCTTCTCTTTATTTCTCTCCTGTCATGTCCTGGACAGACGTTATCCTTGCCTGTAGTGGTTATAGTTCACGGTAGCCAAGACAACAATGCCACTGCGACTGTGCTGTGGGATAATGCTTTTGCAGAGCCGGTAAGATTTTGTGTGTGTCTGTGTGTGTGTGCTTTAAAAAAAAATGTTTTTACCATTACAGTGGCAAGAAAAAGTATGTGAACCTTTTGGAATTTCATGGTTTTCTAAATAAATTTGTCTTAATGTGATCTGATCTTCATCGACGTCAAGGGTTTTGGCAAAAATAATGTGTCAAAAAATATTTACACAAAATAATGTCTTAATTGAGAACATCCTAAAAACCTCAATGCTTGTGGGAAAAAGTATGTAAACCCTTGAGTTAATGACCTTAAAAAAGCTAATTGTAGTCATCTTTAAGCAGTTACATTAAGATAATACATTTGGAGGTACAGCTACTTGGACTGATAAAAACCCCTCAAACTTTTGGAGTTTGCTTTGCACAAGAAGAACACACTTATTTGGGCCATGCCTTGCCAAAAAGAGCTTTCAGAGGAGCTACAACTTAAGAACTGTTGCTTTACATAAAGCTAGAAAGGCTTACAAAGTTATTTTAAAGACTTTATAAATTTACCAGTCTACAGTTAGTCAAACACTCTATAAATGAAGACACTTTGGGACTGTTGCTACTCTACCAAGAAGTGTATGACCAGTCAAAATGACATAAGCACAACAAAGACTCATCAATGAGTTCAAGATACAACCACGAATGACAGAGATTTAAAGGCATCAATGGAACTTACTAACATCTCTGTTCATGAGTCTACAATATGTCAAACACTGAACAAGCAGGGTATCCACAGCAGGGCACCACAAAGGACTACCATTCTCACTAAAAAGAACATGTCTGCACGTCTGAAGTTTGCAAAAGAGCACATTGAAACTCCACAGCAGTATTGGCTAAATGTTTTCTGGACTGATAATACTAAGATTGAACTATTTGAAAAAAAAAACACACAGCACTGCATCTGGAGTAGAAAGGGCACAGGCTATCATCATAAAAACATCATCCCAGCTGTAATGTATGGTGGAGGAAACATCCGGATTTGGGCCTGCTTTGCTTCATCAGGGCCTGGGCAGCTTGCAATCATTGATCATTCCCAAGTATATCAGAGAATTCTTCAGGATGATGTGAGGATGTCTGTACGTCAGCTGAAACTGTGTAGAAGGTGATGCAACAGGACAACAACCCAAAACACCGGAGCAAGTCCACAACAGAATGTCTTCAGAAAAACAAAATCTGCCTTTTGGAGTGGCCAAGTCAGAGCCCAGACTTCAACCCAATAGAGGTGCTATGGATTGACTTGAAGAGGGCCAAACACACGAGACGTCCAAAGAATATGACAGGTCTAAAAACATTCAGTCAGGAAGAATGAGCTAAAATGTGCCCAGACCTCAACGATGTGCAGGTCTGAGCCACAGCTACAGGAAGCGCCTGGTTGAGGTTATTTACTGACGAGTAAAGGTCAACCAGTTATTAAGTCTAAGGGTTCACTTTCTTTTTTCACTGCCATTTTGAATGTGTTCAGTAAAGACATGAAAGATCAGAATTAATTATTTTGTGTAATTATTTATTGTACATTTTGTTTATCAAGACCCTTGACTTAGATGAAGTTCAGATCACATTTTAAGACAAATTTATCAGACAACCATTCCAAGTCCATTTACCACCGTATCTCAAATAACGTTTACATTCAGACAGAGATATGTATACAGTACATCAGGTTGTGCTCTTGTCCTCATATAACTTGAAATTACGCATTTTCAGCGGTTAGAACGTCCACAAGGTGCAACCCACATTAGAGTTAATTCATCTGCTTGTACTATAGTCATTTGCCAACAAGGAAAAATAAAAAATAAAAAAAGGTCATACAAAATTACAAACATATGTACAGTACAAGCATACACATTTTTGTGGAAAAATGCAAAAGTTGTTAGTTTTGTTTGCATGGACATGCACAAATACATAGACATGTATACTGTATGTACGTACATGTAGGTATGAGAAGATAAGAATTGTTATAGTGAATACAAACCCATTTTAGGACTCAAAAGACTATTTTATTAGGTTTTTTGTATGTAAAAGGATTTCTCCTTAACCACTCCCTTTTCCCCAGTGCTCTACTGTACATCATGTGCTCATATTATTTTCTCCTCCAGATACATCAGCAGTTCTCAGAAAAACATTGTCTTACATTAGTTTTTTTTTTTTTTAAAGGTTGAACAGTTGATTTTATTTTGACCATTTACATATACAGTATTTAGACATTGCCATCCATCCATGTCAAAAGCAGTTATTGTTTTTGCTGATAATGCAGAGATTCAAGAAATATATAGCTGAATCTTTTTCCCATAATTTCTTGCTCAAACCTTTGATATTTAGGGCATCAGCAATCACTCAAAGTATGTGTGTGTTGTCTGTGTTGTTTAAGGCACACTCAGCCAATTAAAAAATAGTATTCAGACAGACCGTTAAACCATAAATAAAATCAGGGAAGTAAAAACAGCCCAAATTTAACAGGTCGGGTCACACCATTAATTAACAAAGGAATGATTGTCTATATATATATATATATATTTTCCCTCATAGACTGTAAATTAGCTTTTGAATGATGCTCCAGGCAGTCACATTCATTATTAATCCAAAATGAATATTATTATACATACTATTACGTAAGTATTACCAAACTCTGCCTTTGCCTTTTATCTGTGTTGACATTTGCTGCTCCATATCGTCGTGACATCCATGTGCTCTGCTGTGCTCTGCTGTGTCCACAGGGAAGGGTGCCTTTCCTCGTGCCTGACAAGGTCCTGTGGCCTCAGCTCTGTGACGCCATCAACATCAAGTACAAAGCCGAAGTGCAGAGTAACCGGGGCCTGTCGGAGGAGAACCTGGTGTTCCTTGCCCAAAAGGCTTTCAGCAGCTCGAGCAACAACCAGGACGACTACCGCAACATGACTATGACCTGGTCACAGTTTAACAGGGTCAGCATAAATATCACTGTATCACACGGTTTTCTGTGTGGAGAGAAAATATTCTCACTCTTTTAATAATTTGTTTAATATCAGATTTACATGTGAATAAACTTTCTGTAAACTGTAGCTTCATAAACAGATATGGTGTTGGAAATGAATTAAGGAAACAGTAAAAATTGCAAACAATATCAGATTTTTACAGAACCATTTGTTGTTTATAAAGGTTTTTGTAACACTCATTTGTACAGTATACGACAATATTTGACAGAAAACAATGACATAATGAACATGCAGTGAAAAATGGGTTTGCCTGCATTAAACGGGGAATATGCAATTTTTGTATGCATGTGGAAAAAAAAACGATTTAATCACCTAATGGCGTACTGTAATAGGAATCATCTGTGAAAACCAGAAGATGTAATCTAGGCTTTATTAGAAAGATTTTAATGGATGAGAATTTTTAATTTCAAATGCTGCCAGACAAAGGAGCGCTCCCATTGGTCAACACTGATTTCAATAAGGAAGTAACTGCAACCAATCAAACAGAGAAAGTGTATATTCAGCGCTGAATAGGTATTTTTTACAGCAAACCAGCTACAAAAACAAAATAAATGACATAAATAAAATAAAACGGAGAAAAAACGAAATAGAAAATAGAAAACGGAGGCAACGTGAAACGTGAGGTGGAGATAATTGCTTTGGTGTAATGTATTACTTTTTTGTGGATTTCTTTAATAAAAGAAAAGCAGGAAAGGTTCCTAGGCTTTTGGGGATCAGTGGAGTCTGAGACCAGGAGCGCAAAAGTAAAATGAGCTAGTACAACTTTATAACAAATGCATATTGTCACAAACAACACTAAATTTTTTCACACAAGTTGAAGCAAATTCTAATTAAAACCTTGAATTTTTGGCATCACACAAATTTGGTTTGCTTCTCAAAAGTTAATGGAAACAAACATAACACGCATTTTTCTGTTTGCAACATTTCATAATTTCTTTTGAAACCTGGCGTTTTACTTTAATGGAGGCACAACACAGTCCACATATCCCTGTTTGCATTCACACGCTCACATTTACATCATTTACAAATGGCAATTCTTACATTGGCTGTTAATAAAATAATTTTTCCTGTTGAGCTTTTAAGTTTGTGTTTATTAAAAGCCCTGTGCATTTCAGATTATCTATCCACACTTATCCCAATTATCTAGCAATTTGAGGTGATTTGAAGTCTTCTGAGGCTTTCCATTTTAAACTCTGAATCTGCATTTATACCATTTGCTAAGGTGCAATTGTGAAACTATTTTATAACTTTCAAGCCGATTGCTCAAAGTGTGAGCGCAGATTAAAACAGGCTCTTAGTTGAATACCAAACTTTGGATGTTTTTTTCTCATGGTTAAGGTTTAAAAAAAATCATTTCCATATTTCATTTCTATATTTCAGCTTAAAATCCCTTCAGCCTTGATCCATCAAACCACATTTGTGCTAAATTATCTCCATTATTGATTAGTGTCACTGTAGCAAAAGGAAGTTTGAAATCCTTCATTTGACCTCTTTACAGGAAAGCCTACCGGGGAGAAACTTCACTTTTTGGCAGTGGTTTGATGGTGTGATGGAGCTTACTAAAAAACATCTGAAACCACACTGGAATGATGGGTAAGCATTGAAGAAATCATTAACATTTTTGGTATTATTCTGCTCATGCCATGTTTTATTATAAGTGTCTCTTCCTTCTTAGAGCGATTTTGGGTTTTGTGAACAAGCAGCAGGCGCAGGACATGCTGATGTCTAAACCCAATGGTACCTTTCTTTTGCGCTTCAGTGACTCTGAAATTGGAGGAATTACAATCGCCTGGGTGGCAGAAAATCCCAACAAAGCAGGTATACATGTGAACACATTTATCAAGTTTTCTGTAATACTTCAGCACGTTTTACAAGCAACTGACCATATACTGACAATCACTAATATTTGGCTATTGGTGTGCTTCAAATCATGTGGTGTGCGTCCAATCTTCAGTATAAAAGCATATACTTTTAACAACTAATATGCCAAATTCAACAGAGAAGAACTGCTACAAAAATTATATATATAAAAAAAAAACAATGACTAAAAAAATATAACTAGAAACCAAGTTGGGTGTTACCTGTCTCTTCATAATGTGAGAGACAACTGTGTTAGTGTCAAACATTTGTGTTTACTCTTTTGATATCATAATGACAACAGAAACTACCTAATTGACCCTGAAGTTTACCTACCCTGGTGATTTTGGCCTGATAACATGCACTCGTGGTTGTAAGGAAGAGTCTTCTACAGGACACATCTTCACAGGACAGGACCAACCTCACCCGGACCTTATTTCCAGTTCAGAGGTAACTTCTACAGATAAAAACACGGCTCCCCGATTGTGGCTAACCTGTACCTGGAGGAAGTGGAGAACAGAGCGCTGGTCTCTTTCTCAGGTGCAGTGCCCAGTCACTGGTTCAGATATGTTGATGACACGTGGGTCAAGAGCAGAACCCAGGAAGTAGAAGCCTTCACCGAACACATCAACGCAGTGGACAAGAACATCAAGTTCACCTGTGAAGATGTCATAGACAATCACCTGGCATTCTTAGACTGTGCAGTGGTTATTTGTGCGGACAGGACCCTCCAAGTTTATACACAGAGCACAAGAGGTGCCCACTACCTCAGAATGTAAACGGACAGTCGTAAAACCCTTAGAGACTGTGAAAATCATAGATGGACATTCAACAAAACCAAGAGGACACAGAAACCAGACGGATAGGAATTAGGGACAAAAGGGAAGGGTGTGGATTGTTTATCTGAAAAACTTAAAAGGATTTTCTACAAACACAACATTCCAGTCCACTTTAAACCTGGGAACATGCTGCGTCAAAAACTGGTCCATCCTAAAGACAAGATCCCCACAAACAGAGTAATGTAGTTTATGCAGTTCAGTGAAGAGTGCAGTGACAGTTATGTTGTGAAACTAAACAGCTTCACAAGAGGATGTAACAGTAGAAGAGCAGAAGAGCCAATCCTGGAGGACCTGAGTCTGCAGTCCACCTCCACCTCAAAGAGAAAGGACATTCCTTTGAGGACAGCAATCTTCCAATTTTGGTCAGAGAGGCCAGATGGTTTAAGAGAGGGGTGAAGGAAGCCATTTGTGTTCAAATGGAAAAGCCCTCGTTGAACAAAGCAGGTGGCCTCAGATTCATGTTGCCTAGTATTTACAGTATAGCAGTGTTCTGAAACCCAAATCAAAAGAGTTTGACTCTAGAACAACAACAACACTTGAATGGAACAGTGTCACTAACAACTCAAGTGAGCCTTTAACAACTCTCACATCAGGAGTCACACTGTCCTTTCATAACCAACGACTATGAGACCAGAACAGCTTGGTCCAATCAGAATTAGTTTCAGGTCAAACTCCTCCCTCTACAGATAGAGGCTCAGCTCTCTTTCAGTTGAGCTCAGAATTAATAAAGTTATTTTGAGTGATGAGACCAAAATGTAACTTTTTGGCCACAACCATAAACTTTACATTTGGAGAAGAGTCAACAAGGCCTATGATGAAAATGAGACCATTCCTCCTGTGAAACATGGAGGTGGAGCTGATGTTTTGGGGATGTGTGAGCTACAAAGGCACGGGGAAAGACTAATGCAGCATGTTATCAGAAAATACTGGAGAAATTTCTGCACTCATCAGCCCAAAAGTTTTGGGTCATTTGGGTATTTTCTGTTGTCATTATGATTTAAAACGAGTAAACACAATTGTTTGACAATAAATGGCTTCTCCCAACTACTATGAGTGGGGGGAAAAAAAATTGTGTTATTATTTATATTCTCTGAAAAATGTCCCAAGAAATCACTATTTCCGCCAAGGATATGCAAACTTTTGAGAACAACTGTATATATGAGCGGTTTTAACCAATCAAAAGCTAATGTAGTTTTGTATACAACGCAAAAACGTGACGGTAGGTCTAAGACTCAGGAGGACACATAAATAGTCAGTGTAGCCATGTGTTTAGAGAGATTCATCAAAATGCAATGTGTCTTATATTTGTTTATTGTTTTAAGCACATTATATTTATTGTTTGCCGTGTTATGTTGAGCTCCTTGCAAAAACGTTCTGTGTTGAAGTGGCAAGTAGTCTAAACTGAAATCACTGTTTTTGCAGGCGAGAGAATGGTGTGGAACCTCATGCCCTACACGACCAAAGACTTCTCTATTCGCTCTCTGGCCGACCGCATCAGCGATCTTAATCATCTCCTTTTCCTTTACCCTGACCGAGCCAAGGACGAGGTTTTCTCCAAGTACTACACCCCGCCGCTCTGTAAGCACACCTTCTCCTTACAATCACAGCCTTCAAATAATTGCCTTGAATAATAACTAATTTTCCTTTTTTGTGCGTGTTTTTTTTAAAAGCCAAAGCAGTGGACGGCTATGTGAAACCGCAAATCAAGCAAGTTGTGCCAGAGTAAGTGGCTTGGTTCTAGCCTCACTCATTATTCCCAACCCTTGCTGTGTATTCATTTTTCTGTGCTTTTCACCTATTAGCTTTTTCTTGTTTAAATTCTTAGTACTACATCCTGAATTTAGATCAGCCATTACATCTGGAGTCAGCCAATTAGTGATTCTTCAGTGTTCCTGAGTGAGCTTGTCTTGCACTCATCACTGGAGTTAGTCTTGTTACTTGGCTGGCACTGCTCCCTGCCTGGCTCAGCAGTCGCCTCACCCGCACCGACAGACGCTGATTAGATTTTAACTAG
The DNA here is from genome assembly GCA_024349245.1 of Neodontobutis hainanensis. NCBI lineage: Eukaryota > Metazoa > Chordata > Actinopteri > Gobiiformes > Odontobutidae > Neodontobutis > Neodontobutis hainanensis. Next base: position 3,461,197 of record JALDNG010000086.1, on the reverse strand, counting down.
GCTTTTGTGTGTGTGGTCTTTCACAGGTTCACCACGGCCAATCCAGACCCGACGTGCGCACAAAACCAAACCTACATGGATCACAGCGCATCCCCAGCACCTGTCAGCCATCCACACACCTATGGCATATACCCCCCAATGTGAGTCATTCAAGATAAATCTACATGTTTCGCACACCAAATTCAGGAAAACTTGGAAGGTATAGTATGCGTGGGAGGAATACTTTGCCCTAGAGGTGCCAAGGTGTCATTTTCCCTTCTTGCATTTTGAATTTCATATAACTTTTGCTGCATTCATGTTCCTGTCATATTCCTCACATGCTCCGATTTTTAAAGTCTTTTTAAGTAATAGCTGTCAATATTTAAATATAACTTTGTTTACATACAGTAGTAACGACTACATCACATTAATGTAATCACATATTATAAACTATTACATATAAAAGCAACTACTTTGCATAATGTTGTTCAGAGTTTTCAAGTGTTTCAGAGTTTTTTTGGTTTTTTTTAACTTCAGCAGGCATTCATGTACATTTGTTCAGGTTTTGCAAAGACCACATAAAAGCAGCATTTATTTATTCACAACTTTTGAGGTTCCGGTTGCCTTGCGACGAAGATGTTATATTTGCAAATGTTAGCCATAGAATTGAAAGACCACCATGACAAGAGTTTACATTGCGACTATGAATGTTTTATCAATATATCTATCTATGCTGTTTCTTTTATTTAATGGAAAAACTTGTACTTGAGCCAAAGACACTATGTTCCCAGATGCTGATGGTGTTGTGACTGAGGGAAAAAAGTGACCTCCTGTGGCTGTAGTGTTAAATTTTCTGGAAAAGATTCATGTCATAAAAATGAATTTCAACAACATGATTGCTGCCAGGTCAGTAAAAATAATTTTGACCTGATATGTTTCCAGTAAAAACATGACGATGATCTTTTCATTATCATTGTAACATGATATGGATCAAATGTATTTCCACTTATCTGGCAGCAATACGCATCCGTATTTCGTTCTTTGTGTTGCTCTGTGCTATGTCGTTGGTTAGTATTTAGGTCTCTTGTCCACATACAAGAGGCTATTTTAACACACAAAACTGATATATTTACTAAACATCTTGGAAAGCTGATAATTTAAAAACTTCAATAACAGCATCCATCCTACAAATCGAAGAGGCTCATTGATGTTTTGTGTAATAAACCTTTGTATTACTATAGTAATGACTTAAACATGACTTTAATCTATCCTTTTGAGTGGAGTCTACTATTTTCAAACTGTTTTTGGAAAGTCTTTCCTTTGTGTGGTCATGCTCTGAGTGCAGGAGACCCACCACATGCAGCCACTTATTTTCAAGAGCTTCATGTGAGGTGTGAGTCTCTAAATTACATTTTTCTGACGTCGGCCATCCTGTTCCATCCTTTCCCGTCTTGTGCAGGACCGACTCTGTGCTAGACCCTGATGGAGACTTCGACTTGGACGACACCATGGACGTGGCGCGGCACGTGGAGGAGCTTCTGCGGCGGCCAGTGGAGAGCCAATGGGGCGGGCAGCAATCGTGACCTTTGACATTGTAACTCGTGATGACACCAAATGAACCCAAATTTTGTCCCCTGTTGTTATTAGTCATTGTTTAATTGCAATTTGTCAATTTGTCTTTTTATTTCTGATAGCTAAAATGTGAAATATTAATAATGGTTGTGAATTATTATTATTTTTATTTTATTTTTGGGGGGGATATGACGACATGAACATGCATCAGTTTAATTTTAAACAGTGATGTTGATCAAACAGACATGGATATAATGCAGGACAACATTGTTACAGTATAGTTCCACACATATGCATGGATTTTGAGTTGATTTTAACAGAATCTAAAAATATGCTACTGTATGAAGTCATTTACACCGTTGAACATTTTATTTTGTTATATTTCCTCCATTGTAAATTGTTTTTTTAGTAGTTTGACAATGAACTTGCCCTTTGACAAAAAATACTGCCTTTGCTTTTGAGAAATCTGATGAAGTGCTGTCCTGATCTCCACATACACTAACAAAGAAGTATATATACAGTACACATCAGGACACTGTATAAGGGCCACACAAAGACACACTTACTGTAATTCAAATTCAAAATGACTTTATTAATCCTCAAGGGGAAATTCAGTTGTTGGGTCTCTTCATATTAGTTGATTCAGTTGAGTCAAAAGTCTTCATCTGCCATGGACTGATTGATAGTTGAGATGGCAGCCAGGAAGAAGGAGTTTTTGTGGCGTTAGTAGTTTTTTTTACTGAAAAAGTAAAAAAAAAAAAAAGTGTGGCTTCAATATAATTCAATAATTTGTAATGATGGGAGCAGCACTGTTGATAGGTTTGTTGATAGATGCATATTTAAGTAATGAGTCAGACTCAGTAACATGGGCTGTTTTCTCTAAGAATGTGTAAAAGCAATCACATGAGTTCAAAATTTACATCACATAATACATATAATAAGCAGCTGCCTACTGCAATTGACCTTTTCGACCAAATAATGTAGCACCACGGAACCTTTACCAAAAAATGCATTGCTTTGAAATCAGTCAAATATGTACCTACAAAGTCATTTTGATGGTTTCGGAAGCACATTATACATGATATACACCAGATGCTCCACTATGTAACTCTGAGTGTGACATTTCTCACCAGATCAGCTGATAGGATACATACTGAGACATAACAGCCTCATGTGGGTTTGCTGCCAATCCTGAAGAGTTATGTAGTCTTACTCTAAGCTAACCTTAAAGAATTACTTTCTTCTCAAAATATTTCCACTTTAATCCTGTAATATGTGGACTTTGGTTATTGTGGCCCTTTACTGTGGTACTCTGCACATGTTCAATGTTTTTATTCACCAGCTGAAACCAGACGGCAAAGCGCTGCCTCACTTTCATAGGGCTATTTGTCTTCTGTTTGTAACACAAATGCTTTTCCAGCGCTGCCTGCTTATTCTCTCAGGTTCCTTTTGTCCACCTTCATCAATGCTACCTCGCATCAGTCTACTGTCATTGTAGCCTGGTTTCATTGTTGTTTATGCTCCACACACTCGCACGCACACACACACCAGAGAAGGTACGGTCATTGGGTTTGGTTCTTGTATTTTTGTGTAGTCTATTATATATGAAGAATCTCGCTTGCTGCCTGAGGGATATCCTCTACTGGCTGTTTTTATGCTTGAAGAAATTAAAAAAGAGTAACCTTTCTGGCTGGGACAGCGTGACATTTCAGCTTTTCCGTCCACTAGATGTATGTGTGAGCAACAAAATCCTAAATAAATGCAAGCTTTGGGTGCTCGTAAAAGCTCACCTGCCACAAGTAGATTTTAATATACGTCTCTATCTTCACCAGCTTCAAAAACTGTTGCACAAGCACAAATAAGCAAGTGAATACAGAATTTTCTTACACGTCGACTGCCGCCTTGCACCTCAGGAATGACTGGCTTTGCTTAGCTGCTGTATGCATAAGCCAAATAGAAAAAAGAACTATGTATACAGATGGATTTATTTTCGCAATCATAATTGTATTTTAATAAGGTATCACTGGCACTAACGTTTTCGGTGTAACCTCTGCATGACTTGCCTGTTCAGATTTGGCACCTGCAAATCACCTTTACCTGTCCTTTTGTGTTTGTCCACCAGATATGTTTAAGACTCCTCCCCGTCATCGTCTGCATCCTCTAAAGTGTCTCTCAACGGCAGTCTCTTGATGTTACCTTCATCAGTTGGATATATTCGTCTCACTGTAGGCTGTGTATTTTTATTCAATGACTGTAGATGGTGCTGTGTGCTGTTCATTGTATGTACTAATGTTTGTTGATTGGGATTGGATGGTTTTCCAAGAGAGAAGGTTTGTTAAGAGAGTTGGAGAGACAAGAAATAAAGTTTTATAAATAACTGTACTAAGTGTGCATTTACAGCAATTGACTGATGTATCCAAGTCATACAGAGCAGCTCATATAGAGCTTTAAACTTTTGATAAACGCCTATAAGAAGCAACCTAAAAGCCAGTTCCACTCCGCACCTAAACCTTATTTACATGTTTGACACACCTGGACAATATTTCAGAGCTACACAGCAGTTCTTTTCATATTTCAGCTGATTACAGTCACTACTACAGATAATAGTAATCCGCATTATAATAAGCTCATTTATTTGCTAAAGCTACTTACAGCAATGGTTTTGTTGCAGTGATTTAATTTCAGTGGAAGTCTGGCTGGAACACATCACAGTCAAAGTTATTCTAATAAAATTTGTTTGTAAATGGCTGTAAATGTCGCTTACACTGCTTTCCGTTTATTTGTCTGAGAGGTCTGTGTGAATTTAAGATTCCTGCTGCTCCAACACTGGACTCAGTACCTTCTGTGTCTAAAATGCCATCTGCTGGTCAAACAACGTACTCCTTAAACCATCTCATCACATTCTTCTGTGCTCTGTTGGTCGCAGAAGTTATAGAGCCAAATATTTAAAACATAAGTGTATATATAGAGAGAGGTCTATGAGATCCTTAGCAGTAGGTAACTTATCTTTGAATGTAGGTAATAGTCAGTATTCAGCAGAGCCCCAGTTTGGAGAAGCAGACAGGAGCAATGGCACAGGCTTTGTTTGTGACTGCTAATGGGGGCCAGTGAAAACACACTTTTACAAGACGTTTCAAAACTAGCTTCTGTGCAAATGTTACATTGAAGACGTGCAAAAAAAACTGGACACATGACTCCTTTTAACTCTGTTCCTCGTTTACACAAAACCAGATCCAAAACCCAGTACAAGCACCTCCCCTGCCTTCATCTGAAAGTGATTATAGACAGCCGTACACATATCCTTCACACATTTAAATTAAGATTAATGTTTAGTAAAGTGTTAAAATCATAATTTCACATTTTCACTGGTTCTGTTTAAAGCAATTCATGGTTTTCTTGGTTAAGTTAGCCATTTTAACATATCTTATAGAACTCTATTTACTGTAACGCCTATAAGCAGTAACTAAACTCAAAGTGCACTGGCCTCTTCTGCAAAAGAGAATGAACTGAACCCTATACTAGGTTGATTATCATAAATGAAGTGTATGTGGTGTACTATAGAGGCCTCTGAGTCAGAGGTTGTAGGAGCTGTGGTTGTGATGCAGAGGAAAGGCCACTCCAGGTTAACACTGTTGCTTAGTTACTAAATAAAGCTTTGCAGTGATCTACTTTCTAATCACAGGGGCGTGTTTCTGAAGGATACCGGACTGTAAAGGGTTCTCCTGCAGCACAAAGGCATGCTTTCATACAAGATTTCTCAGCTTAATCTATAAACGTGAGTTAACCATGTAGTATATTTTCAAATGCAATGCTGCTCAGATGCATTCATGGTCACAAAAAAAAAAAAAAAAAAAAAGGTGACATGGCTGGTCCCAAAAGGGAATTACCTAGAAATACTATTTTTTTACTGTTATGGCTTTAGTTTCATTTGAGACAATGTGTTATGGCTGAAGAGTAATAATCAGTTTTAGAGCAAATATAGGGCCAGGTGTAAGAAAAAGCTAAGTAATTTAAATGAATCCTCACACAAACAAACTGTCTTTATTCCAAAACTATGACGCTCCGTTTTACTCATTTGTTAATAAGGCTCTCAGCCAATCACAGAAAAGAAAGGAAATTACAAAAAAAAATGTATTATATTGTCTTGAGTTAAATCAAAAACAGAATAAAGAGCTTTTAATTCACTGTTGACCATTGAATGAAAGGGTGGAGCACAGGGCCAGATTTAATTACAGATAGTTTCCTTGAAATTTTACATACATAATAAATTAAAATCTTGCTTTTTTTATTATTATTATTTAACATAATAGTTTATAATATTACCTAAATGTCAAAAAAAAATCGCTGATGGTTTTATTACTGTGGTGGGTTTGACTTAAAATCAAATGGCCAAACCGCAAAAACAATAGTTTCAGTGGAGTTTATTTTTCCAAACAGTGAGCAATATACCAACAACCTGTGTACACAGCGGGAAAATAAAAAATCTGTATTGACAAAGAACGATTTCCACAAACATGTTGGTTGTTGCTCTCAGTGCAACCAAACACAGACTGACCCCTGGGCCAAAATGGGACCTCCCATTGGGCTTTGCACAAATACAAGAAATACACCTTTTTACAGACAGACATTTCTTACAGTACATGATTACTATGTTAGCCAAACACACACAAAGTATTTTATTCATGTGTCAAAAAGCTTTAAACATAGAATTCTGTCGATTGTTTGTTTGAAAAGTTTGAAACATATTGCATTTTTTCATTTAATTGACTGAAATTGACTTTTTTTACTCTGCATCTTTGCAGATGAAAAAAAAAAACTGTACTTTTGCAGAGTTAAGAAAACTGCTATAAGCAACCTGAAATGTAAATATTGTCAATAATGTTATGGGCTTTGATTATGTGCTTTATGAAAATATTATTATGAGAAAGTATTGATGGCCCTCGTGGCCAATAGGTCTTTACACATAATAAAAAGCAAGAAAGGTGTTTGAATAGATTGAAAGATTGTAAAACATTGAGTTTATAGCAGTTGATTTTGATAAAGTAGAAAGTATTACAACTTATTATTTAACAACTTACTACAACTTATTATTTAACTGAGGAAACTTAATCACCGAATATCATGATGTAATAAGAAAACATTTCCAGATGTATTGAATATTGCCCACCAGCAGATGTCAGTAAAGCTCAACATATCAAACCTGAGTGAGCTGAAGAGCAATAAAATCTCAAATTATAACACATTATTTGAGTCATGTATTTCTGTAGCTTATGAAGGATATCAATATCTTTCAGCTTTTTTTTGAACGCAGTGATAATGTAACACTTGTATTTCTCTAGGTTTTGTGGTATGTATTGTTGATTGAATGCATGTTGTTCAAATGCTCACAACATTATATAATTATCTCACGTTTGAAGCCTGTTTGTCCTTATGTCCTGTATGTTTGTTTTAAACTGACAGTAATTTGTTTCTATAACGAGTTTTTTAAAGACTTGCCAAGCTGTCATATGAACATATATTATGATATGTACCATTGAGCTGCTAAGAAAACCTCTTACAGACAGTAACCAACGTCATCATTTTAGACTAGAGGTGTTTCCCGTCTTGCCCCCATGACTCATACTGGAGCTTTTCGGGGGGGGTGGCTTTTGTGGTGGGAGTGACACTTTGCTTAGATCTCAGTGGGACCTCCAGATAGCAACTATTAAACTCTCAACTGTAGGAACCACACTTTGAGGAAAGGGCCATGATTTCTTTGGTTCCAGATAATCACATGGGCTGACACACAGGAAGTGCGGTGAGGGCTCACAGTGACCCACCCTGTGCTCCCCAGGAAACTTCCTCCTAACCTATCATCGCCTCACTGAACAGAAACCGTCAGAGATGAGTAATCATCCGTTACAGTTATTCTAATGCTTTATCAGCCCTACTTCAGAGCAAATGTGCAGTGTCAGAGCAGAAGTGAGCCATGCAAAAAGTAACAACAGGTTAATCAAAAGGGGTCATGACAGTATAAAGAAATTAAAGGTAAACAGAGTAAAACTTCGTAGTTCACTGTTAAACCAAGTCAAACTGTACTTTTAATTGTTTTTTATTGTGTAAATAAATGTTGTTTTCAAATTAAGAGCGTTTCTACGGCTGTAATTATGATCAAAGCATGACAGTTTCTTATCAAGGCCTTATAAAGTGTGAGGGTGAAGTTTTTGTTTTTTTGGTGAAATTAAAAACTGTCCAAAGAGGGTCAGAAGATGCAAGACACAAACTATGTAAAAAAAAAAAGTAAGAAAACACTACAGAATATGCAAAGAGACACACAGAAAAGCCCCAGACTTAAACTAGAAGCGTCTGGAAATAGTGTTGTGGGATTAGTGTCTCGTCACGCCCCCACTAATAGATGATTTAAAGGGGTTTATGGGACATTTATAAACTATATTTTGTTCCCAAATGCCTGAAGCTGCTACTACATCTTTATATAGTTGAGTATTAGTCGTTTAAGTTACACTTTATTGTTCCCATGTAACCTATCCATCTTCTGTAGGCACATTTGTATTTTATTGTGGCTGTTTTCTTCCATTTACTTTCTCTATACTAAACATGAGAAATCTTTTTTCTAAATGCTTTGTTCAAAATAATGTCCTGGAAAACTTTAAACTTTAAAAAGTTGTTTTCTAGTTAATGACATGGTCTGTTAATTCAATGGCCTGGAAATAATGTGTATTGTCCTGGAAAACTTTCATTGTTTTTAGTTCACACTGTTTTCAAGATGGTGTCTGTCCCCATGTTTCTTCAAAACGTAAGAAAAGATGGATTAAAATGTGAATGAACGTGTGAATGAACAATCTGGTTCACATTCATGTTCATTAACATGCACTGTTCCAATTAAATCCATTCATTTGTTAATAAATAGCCTTAATAAACAAATTTTTTTAATAAACAAAATTTTTTGGAATAAAATGATCTCTATCTCAGGATAGGATTTAGAATATACAGTAGTTAAGTATAAGCCTGGAAAAGCCTTGTAAGTGCTTCTAAAGTAGAGATATTTGACTCAGAGTGTGAGAAAAACCCGAGAAAAGGCCTTAACGTTTTATATTGTGTAATTTAATTTTGTTTTTGGCCTATCACACTTTTGCGGTTGGTTGTTTCTAATGCGCTGTGTAGGAGACTGAGATCTTTACATTGATATCAGGCATGACATGTTTCTGTGAATGAAGATGACATGGGAGCTGTGTTTTTGGTGATTTAAGGTAGAAATGTAATGAAATAACCACCTTTTACTTGAGTACTTTTTCTACCCACTCCTGATGAGCACTGAGACTGGAGAGCGTGATCTTTTCTCTGGAAGTGTGCTGGGATTAGGAGATCAATAGGCGTTTGTCATGAATGAGGCCGACTGGCTGGCGTTGATTAAGGAGGGGGATTTTTGAAGGCCTGGGGGTGCACAGCAGTTTGAGTGTGACGGCTCCGGCTGCTGGAGGTACCACACATCCTGCGACATCCTGCCACAGGAAGCCATAGCAAACCACACTGGAAAACAATAAAACTGTTATTTCACTGCAAAATAACAGCTTCTGATTCACTCTTTTAAATGAGCTCAAACTTAAAGAGTCTGTCCTTTAGTTCCTGACATTTATTAGCTCGGATGTAACTCTGTGATGTTATCTTTTTACTGAAAAGACAACGCAGGCAATGATAAATGTTTTTCTAGAACAAGGGATTAAAACTGCTTTGCATTACATCCATTAACAAGCCTCATAAAGTCTTGTTATGGACAATGTCGACACAGATGCTATTAGATGGTCATCTCAGATTTATGGATTTTCCTAATTAGTTTGTAACACGATGTTGAACAATAAAGTCCATTCTCCGATCTGATCCAGATTATTGTAGTGATCATTTAAAACTGTACTTTGGTTGGGGTCACGTCACACATCCATATGTCACCATTGACATAAGGATGTGTGGCACTCGGACTATACCAATGGTTTGGGTTAAACGCTCCAATAGAGAGATTTGAGATGTGGTAAATTCAGATTGATCTTCAGGGTTGAGTTGTAGTTTGGTCAGACATGACTATTGACAAATGTGTGACTCTACAGCTTTAGCTTTAACACTGTTACAAAGTCATGATGTTGGCCTTTTGTCTCTTTCTGATTCAGAACACATTTTATTTAAGCTATTTAAAATATGCATTCATTTTCTACTTCAGCTGCTATATGTCATCAACAAAACAACACCATAAAACACCCAAATACAACAAACTGCACAAAAACAAAACCGCTGACCTCGCTGACCCATTGTCAGAGGGAAACCCATACTTAATAACCTTCATGAAATAATGACAGTCCTCATTCTAAAACACTCAACAGTTTTGCTTCAACAATGCTGTTTTAATTTGTTTTTGTGGATTATACAATATGCACTTGGTTCGATAAATTTTCTTATTTCATTCACTTGAAAACCATTCTTAACCCAATATTTGAGACATTACATGAAACAAACTACATTATCTATTGTACTCAGGAATATAGGACACAGTTACACATGTCCCCTCCCGTCCTCTGTGTCAATCCACTGAGAGCTGGCGTTTAAGTCGTCAGAGCCCTTTATACGTCATAGTGTGCCGAGGTGGGGAGGCTTTTAAAAGCAGTACTTTTGCTAAATAATTTCTGAGGATGCATAATACATGATTCTGAGAGATCATGATGATGGAGAGTGTGGGAAGGAGGAAGGAGTGTAAGAGTGTGGCTATTTTTCCTCGTCTTGCTTTTTTTTTTCCCTGGACTATGAATGTTTTTCTGGACATTTATAGTGGTTAGTCAAACCACAAGCATCCTAACTCTGCTTTGGAAGCTCAGTTTCTGAAAACAGAAAGTGAAGATGTGGTGTCTAGATTTTGCAGCATCACATGGTGTAAGTGCAGATAGCAGCCTCAAACCCTAGAGCATGTGAGCACTACGGTGGCCCCGCGGGAACACACTGTTGAGTTTGAACAAACCAATGCTGGGTTTACTGGGTTTACTAAAAAATCTAAAACCCAAATCGGACATAAATATCTCAACAAACTGCCTTAAAATTCAGAAGTTTGTCTCATAAGGACTGTAGTTGAAACACAGAAGTAGTGTCTTTAGTCTATTTAAATAAATGCTATGAATGTGTCATAAAGACATATGTGTAACAAAATCTATTATTTCACCATTTTTATATTTACAGCGAAATAGTAAACCAATGCACACCACTTTCCAGACAAACACCACCTGGTTAAAATACATTTTAAGTTCAATTCAAAGTGTTTTTCATTTTTTTCCCCTGGTCACAGGTTTTTTTTTTAAAGATGAATATATATTGTTGTGGAAAACTGCTGACCACCTCTTCGGAGCCAATTGTATTTGAGACAAGAAAGACTGAAAGACAACACAGCCTGTAAGAGTTTTATTCACCAACAATTAGATAAAAAACTGTTACTGTCAAAATAAAACATAGCCAGGTTCACTTCTCATTTGTAGAATGATCATGAGATGTAAAGAGAGGCTTCGGCCCTGATTGGACTGAAGTAGTGGACCATTATAAACACAGTGAGCTCATGCTTTTCCTGCACGTGCCTCCTTCAATACAAACACAGTTATAAATGGCCTTGTATTCTCCCAGTTTATTGCACATGTTTGTCAAGAGTGTTTCATCCTTCATTGTAACTTATGGCATGTAAAACACACTCATGGTTTCATCTTGTATTTAAAACGTTTATATGATATTCCAAATTGTTTTCCTCTTCATTTTCTTTCAGTACTCAGTCAATACTCACTGACAGTGCATTGTTGCATCTTTGATAAGAGCCACTCTGTCCATCAGTGGAAATATGTTATTATATTATTTATCACATCTTTTTGGGAGTAGCCTACAGAGAATTCAGTGTGACTATATCCACCAGTACACTGTCTGTCAACATTTGTCATCACAGAAAATTTAAATGTGCAGTCAGAATATGCATGTCAAGTAAATGTATCTGAATATGTGCTAAAACCAGGAAATATTATCCACATACATGTTAAGTTTGTTCCGCACTGAATTCTAAATCACAGCATGAGCTGTCATGTCCACCTCTTTTTTTTTTATCCAACAGGAGGACTGTTTCAGCTACTTTGAAAAATCTTAAGTCATTTGTTCAGTTTTAATGACTGAGAATTGGATCCATTCCAGCACATAACACTAAGAATGTACATAAATATAAATAAAAAAGCACCATTACATATTCCATGATTTAAATAAAAAATAAAAAATGCACAACAATATGATGCAACCAAAGATATGGATGTAAACCAGTGTCTGCATCAGATCTGACTTCCAAAATGTAGACTTAAATCTGGTACAGGAGGTGTTGTCATTTCGTTTCAGGATCCATTGCATTGTCTCAAATGGGTCCTCAAAAGCAGCTGGTAAGAAACAGCGAGTAGAAGAACAATGGCAAAATAGCTACATAAACTTGTGTTCTAATAATATAATAATAGTATTAGATGTTTAGATCTACACAGAGTCTATCAGGGCTGCTCCAATCAATCAATCAAAACGTTATTTATGTAGCACCCTACAACAACCAGAGCTTAACCAAAGTGCTCCAGAAAAGGCAAAGTGAAAAAGGATTTTGACGCAGACCTCTGCCATGACTTCAAACGGATAAATGAATGTATGTGTTAGCTCTGTTTACCCCCAGCTTCAAAACCGCTGGGATAGGCTCCAGGCTCCTGTGACTCTGGTACATTGAATGAAATGCAGAATGTATGGATTTGCTGACACCTCAAATAGCATTAACCCAAGCTTTAGGAGAAACCCTTTCTAACTTTAACAGCTTTAACGGAGCAGTAGTGTGTTTGTAGCAGGTGTCCCATCAAAGCCTCATCGATATTTAAGTGCTGCTGTCTGCAAATGCAAAAAACTATGTAAAATATATATTTTTTTTGCATGGCAATGACTCTCCTTGACAAAACAAGGGCACACTGCGTCACTGAAGCAGGGCACCTGAAGCCTGTAGCACCAGTTCAGCATTAACCTGCAGCTTTAAGTGCCTCAGCGTGTCTGACAGGCAGTGAACTCTTTTACACAGCGATTAATGGAGATATGCTGTTAGGCGCTGTTAAACAAGATGGGCTCCTGATGACTTTGGAGTCCAGAAACAGAAAAGAGCCTCATGCAGAGATTATATCAAACTAAATGTGTTGAGGGTAATGCATTTAGATGACAGCGGAAAGTGAAGATAGACCGGAAATGTAGGGCAAATAAGACATATCTGCAAATGGTGCCTTTATGCAGTCTCATTTATGTACCACCCATGGGTTAGCCCCAGGACAATGAGGGTAGTAAATGTTCCCCAGGGGCCAAATGAGACAAATGGGACTGCTGCCAGACTATTAACTGCACTCACTTCTGTTTGACATAATATCGTTTGACAAAAAGCGTGAAATATGAGTAGAATTGTGTGCTTGGGAGCTTATACTCACCAGCACCTCACCATAAAGCCATATAAGGTTAGACTTCAGCATTGTGGATTTGAGTTCTGTGTTCTTTCTGTTCTTTAGTATAACGACAATGTGTGGATCTGTGCGCTGTGTAAAGGCAATGATTCAATTCTGAATAATGTTCTGTTAATTTACTGAGAGCTGGTGAAATGTAATGTTTTTACTTTAAGGCAATGCAGTTCATTGTACTCCAGTGCAATCCATAATACACTGCATGCATTGTGGATTCATTATATTTTTTAACAGGCTTTTTCAACGAGACTCAGCCAACAGGGTTTTTGTGTCCTTAATCAAGAATAAGTTGAAAAGGAAAAGAAAAAGAAGAGAATTTAGAAAAAAAATTCACTTTCTTGAATAGAGCACCATATATACTTTATTGTTTGCTCAAAGAAATATCTAAAATATCTGGGCACAATGAGTTTGTTTGCAGAGACTGAAAATAGCTGCAGTTTAAGTTTGAGCAGGTATAATATGGTGCAGTTTCATTTATGGCCAGTAGACGGCTCACTCTGTTTCCCCTCCAACTATTTAACTCTAAAAGTCTGATCGTTGTTATTTATCTGGTGTTTATTGATATTTATTCCTTTAAAAAAAGCTGCTTGCTTGAGCATTTCCCAAGAGGTGCCAACAGATAAATATACATATGTTATAGTTTATTTTGCGTCATTTTGTATTATTACAGTGAGTTTAAGGTGACACTTAATCCAGGAGTGCTTACTGTTTAAAGTGAAGCTTTAAGCTAAGTTACTTCACACACATCAGACTAAATAGACTTTCTGAAAATGCAGTTCTGTTTGTGTTTAGCTTTTTGTGGCACATTTTGAGTTCCACAAACGAAGAGTCAAACCATGCTTGTGCGCGCGTATTGCTCTATTGGTTTAATTGTGCTACGCGTGCGTGTGCCCGTGTGTGCGTAGGTTTAACGTGACCGCGCTCTCGTCTCAGCCTTGAATTTGTCCCGCGGACGCCTCTCGTTTTCAGAGCAAGCGGGTGAACAGCAAACAAAAAGCTCTGTGTCAAAGTGTCCAGACCAACGCGACTCTTCGGAGCGGCACAAGGACGCGAAGCGGAAAAACGCAAAGCAGGACAAAAAAAAAAAGCCACAAAGAAGCCGAAGCACGAAGCAGTGTTTTCCCCTGTTTGTGACTCCACGCCTCAGAGGAGCTACTGAGGGGGAACCCGGACTCTACGTGGTTCGCTGAGATGGACAGAGAGTGCTTAGACGCCGCACAGCCCACCACGCTTTGACAGAAATGGGTTGCTTATGTGCTGTGTTGTAACACCGGCAGAACATGGCAGGGGTACACCCTTCGGACGCTTTCTCGGGGCATATCTTGGACCATCTTGCCCAAGGGGCGACTAACGTAGCGGGAATGGCCACAGAGACGGCCCCGCCGCCGTTCACTGGAGCCCGTGTTTATCTGGACGCCTCATCCGCTGCGCAGGGCTACGGAGCCGGGCAAGGAGTGTTCACCAACGGCCGCTACAAGGAGGGGGGCAGCCGGGAGAGCTCCGCCGAGAGAGGGACCGCAGCTGGGAACGTACCCTGCGGCATAATGAAGGTTGGTTGATTGAAACAGTTCACCCCTGGTTCTCAAGGTGACATCAGGAAAATGAGACTACATTGTTCTGAATACACTTCGGCTGCGTTCACACTGCGTGCGTTTTAGATCAAATGAATATTGGTACAAGAAGTCCTCCCTTATTTGGGCCCGAATGTGAGAGTTGCAGAGATTAATGCACAGTCCAAACAGGTAAATTCCAGTGATCCTGTCTACACTTGTAACCAGCATCATTTACATTTTAAAAGTATGCTCTAATCTAAGTGTAAACACGTTATGGGTCAATTTAAAGTTCATAATGGGTACTGTATTTGCCCAGTTTGCGCTGCTTCCATTAGTGAAGGTCAATTATCTTTCTATTATTCCAATTACAGTTTTGCATAACATTTAACTTTTACATCCAGGTTCCATTAGGTTAATATGATTTGTACAGTGATTTTTGCAGTATTTGTGTATTACCAATGACTTTTGCATTGTTGTTTTTGTCATGCAATATGATAACCGTTTATTATTATTTATATTGAATTAGATAAAAAAAATGTTATTAATGCCTTATGGTCCAAGATCAGCTCTCAATTAAATGTGAGATGTCTAAATGAAACATTGAAGTCACATCTGAAAAACAAAACAATTTGCATTTGAAACACTTTTACCTTCAGTGTGAACTCCCATTTTTTCTTTGCCTGTTATAAAGTGACTTTCAGCTGGGTTAAGCTATGCCCCTTGTTTCATGCACCAATAATGCACCGAGAGTCTGTCATTGAAACTTTACCATTGACGTACTATTTGCCTTTGTGCAGGTCAGTAAATTTCCCATTATTTCAACATCTTTTCAACTTTTAGAGGTCGGACGTAACACAGTCCTAATTATAGCAGGGCACAACAAGCAACAGCCTCATTTTAAAGACCATATAATATCACCTATAAGAACCTTTAATATAAGTTTTTCTGCCCTTCTGCCAGTAAAAGTGTGATCTTGTGTAGACCTCTTCTGCATAAATGAAGGTTTTCATTCATCCAGGTTACGTTAAAGTAAGGCAGTCTCTGTTATCTGGCAAAGCAAGAGATAAAATCATTTATTACCCGAAAGGCAATGTCAGCTCTGAGACTAACTGTCCAGAGTGAACCCCACCTAACGCCCAAAGTTGCTGGGATAGACTCCAGTCAACCGCGGACGAAAATGATTGAAAGAACCAGAAAGGCTTTCATGAGGTGAAACTGCAGAGGAGTGTGTCTTATTCCTATATCAGTGCATGCAATAGTGTACTTTAATGCTCATAATGCTCCGTTACCTTTGCCCAATTAGCGCTCCTGCCATAAGTGAAGGAAAATGGACAACATGGCACGTTTCCTCTGATGCTGGTATATAACGTTACACAGTGTAATGCAGTTGACTTGTTCCTACATTGCTGTGCTCAGTCTGTTGTATGACAGACTGTAGCATAAGGGTCCTCCGGTGCAAACACAAGTATTGCGTAGGTGGGACACACTGGAGAGTCGCGTTCTGTCATATCAGACTCTCTTCGATTAGCAACTGACACAAAACGCTGCTAATTCTCTGTTACCCTCTTAATTGGATTCCCGGTTGATACAGACAAATGCAGAGGCACCTACTATTTACAGGCAGTGTTTGCATGATGTCCAGAAGGGTTGTCAGCTGGAATCCAAAGATACTCGCCTCTCACTGCGCATGATGTGAATTTCTTCTGGTCTTCTCAAAAGAAACGGTCGTCTCACTGAAATTCATACATATATATTACATCTTTTGAAAAGCTCTAAATCCCTGGTGTGCCTCCCACAGTCGGTTCTCTGCGTGCTGCGACAGTGAAGCCTGAGGTGTTTGGGATGATACATCACTGATTGCAAATCTTCAAAGACTTATTCTGTCATATGAAAACAGAGAAGAGGACAGGTTTGGCTTGTATTGTGATTGAATATTGCAGAAGAACTGGTCTGCAATGTCTGCGATATAAACAGAATAGCATCACTTAACCTTGCTCCATCCAATGACATAACAGTATTAGATAGGAGCACATGCTGTTGATATGAATCACAAGACAGATCAAATGAATTCAAGACAGAGCGTGGACACCTATAATACGTTATAGAAAAAAGTTGCTGTAAAAGGAAGTGATTCACATTCAGAACTTTGTACAGTGAATAGGTGTGCCTGGCCAGACCTAAGTCTCAGTCTAGCCTTAAAAAAACTATTAACTAATAAATGAGTGGCTTTAAAACAACAAATGAGGCACAAATAAAGAGTCGCTTTCCTAAAACACATACATTTTTTTACACAACTTCACTCACTATATTTGCTGAATGTAGTGCTTTTATAACTTATAGAGTGATGGAAAGCACTTTGTAAATTATTTTAAGCACAGCTCATTTACGGTCTATTATTAATACCAGCTGTGAACCCAGACTGTATTTCTACACTTGTGTGCAGTGACCTGTCTGATAATACATTGACTCTGAGATCTCCCTGAGTTTCTTCTGTTGACCGTTGACCTGCATCAGTCTGCGGACACTTAATGAAATGTAATTGAGTTATTTCTGTGAAAGAGAGAACTGCCCGGCTACGCGAGAAAACTGATGAGCGAGTAGAGAACATATTATTTTCCACTGATTTGCGGATTCTATTTTGAATTATACATTCTTAATCTTGTCGATTTTTTAATAGGTGTTCTAAAACAATGTCATATATTACAACCTGTGAGGAATGTACTTTGTAAATGCCTCTATCAAAGTATAGCCATATAGTTTAGTCTTTCAGCAGGATTTGAGATACATACAAAATATATCACAAATCTACTATAATTGTGATAAAAATACACATCAGCATTGTCTCTATATGTCTCATTGTCTCTAAATGCAAGGGATTTTGACTTTTCTTGTCGAAATATTAGTCTAATCAACCTTAAATCTTGTGTTGCAACCAAATGAAAATGTTAGCTGCACCAGTGTGACCAGTGGAAGTGTGCATTAATAATAGTGCTGTCTTTCTGAATTTAAAGCACTACCTTAAAAAGATTTCTGTACCAACCCCAGCCCTCACCCCCCAACAATAACACTGTAAACTTTCCCGCTTTTATTTAATTAAAAAAAAAAAAAAACTGGACCAAATGGGCTCCGCAAAATACTATTTCATCCTGTAGTCAGGCATTGGAAAAGACTCTCTCTCCATAACCAATAGGAGCATCATTTATTTAAGAGCAAGCATGTGATTGACTTCTGGTAATGCTGAAACATGTTCATCTATTAAAATAGATTAAAGCCTAGATGACATCTTTAGGTCATAGTATTTATATTATCCTATACTTTTAGATGATTAACTTATATTTGTACTTGTTTTGTGTGTGGACAATTGTAATACATAACTTTCAATGTCTACACTTTTTAATATATGCACTTTGAGCTCAACCATAGAGATCACTTCATTGTTTATTACCAAATACTACATTATGAGCCATTATGCCCATTTAGAGACCTATTATTGGTTATTCACGGGACAGTAAAAGTCTCCCTGCTGAACAGGTTTGAGTGTTTTCATTTATTGTAAACACAGAGAGTTTTTCTGTTAGTGCATGAGACATGAACCTGTAATCCTCTTGTCACATGCAGCAGGTGTGACTATAAGGAACCCCATATTTGTGGAGGCACTGTGTACAAGTATCATTAGGGTACACTGTGTTGCTGGGAAAGTGGGTCAACGTTATGTAGACTCTGTTCGTGTGCGGCTCAGACACTTCCACCCACGCTCGAGTGCCACTCCACGTGTGCCTTCGAGGAGATAGGTGAATGAGTCCATGGGAATAAAGACGCAAACGAGCAATTTCAGTGCCACATTACCTCATTAGCAAGGCCCTTCAATGAGCAAATCCGCCTCTCCTTGAAGAAAGACTTAGTGTCTGTCTTTTTGAATGGTCGTCCAACTTTGTCGTCTGCTCGGTGGGGTGACGGAGTCAGGCTGGAGAGGCTGCAGAGTGGCCGGAGGGGGTTTGCGGTGGAGCCCTGTTATGTAACTGGACTGTGGACAGCTGCGAGGTCGGCCCTACTGCCTGATCGAGCGGCTCTGACAACCAGCCTGACTAATGCTGGCTGGATATTACAAGATTTCTTTGCCCCGTTTTGGCATTGATTTTGGGCATGGGGGGTGTGTGGGTGAACTTGAGGGTTGTCATAAGTGATTATTTGTTGAAATAATCCTCAGTGTGTGGTTGGGCTGAAGAGTATATAAAAATAAAATTTCATTCCATGTCAACATGAACAAAACTGATATTACAAATTTAGAGTTAACTGAATATGCCAATATATTTAGGGTATAAACAAAAAATGTCTGAATATCATGAAAATCCTACATGGAGTCCTAATGTCCTTGAGAATTTGAATTGTCTTTTAAATCCTTGTGAGCCTTGTTAACTTTGGCTCACATTTTGTTTGAGACTGAACTCACAGTTGATATAGATAAATTATGCAACATCACAGCCTGCAAACCTAATAAGAATTTTAAGTTTGACTTTTTGCCCCTCTGTGGCTGCTGTAGTTTGTGGAATTTAAACTAAATTAGACAGAAATAGTCAGAATACTTATGAAGCTTTGGTATTTTAGAAAAGGCTAATAAAGGTGGGTCTGTTGTGATTTAGGAAAACATTCAAGAAAAGTGATAAAGATTGATAAAGTTATGTCCTAAAAAGAGTGAGAACCTTGATTTGGAGCTGTTGAATATAGTAATATTGTATCCAGTAAAAGTGTCATAAACTCTATATGGACTGTATGTGACGACGAGCCTCACTCTTTTGTCTCTGAGCAGTGCTACTTCTGTGAACAGGACCACAATTCTGCTGAAGTCAGTCTCCTCTGGTGCCTCAATCCAATTATTCTCCGCTGTAATAAAAATAAAGTCAAAAGATATATAAAGAAGCTCATCATCGTAATATCATTAGATCATACAAGTTTCTGTGAGATGATGAGTTGGCAGTTCTTTCTCACAAATTGGAAAGCTAGTCTGGCCCCCTCTTCTAGTGTAGTGACTACAAATTGTCTGTTCCATATTTAAAATGGTTTTGAGTTCAAAATCCTTAAATGAGGCTAAAACCTGTGATAAAAATACCGAATGTACCGTGAATTTAGGGTCAATACTGTTAAACCCTGTTGGGAGTAAAAATCAATGGGGATCACATGGTCATCTATGTCTTGTGTAGGTCCTCTGTCCCGTACAGCTCTGCTCTGGGAGGACATCAATACATGCTTTCATTCATGACCTGGTAAAATGGATTTGAGCTAAAATGACCCGGTGCACCCCTCATCGGCTCAAGAGTGCACTGGGATGCTTAATAAGGTTATAAAATGTATTACAGCAGCATGCCAGGGTCAATCCAGTTGAGCACTTTGCTTCTATGAGAACTTAAAATCCAGATAATCCCAGACAAAGATGAAGTAAGGTGCAAGCGATCAAAGATTCAGAACAGGATGTTAGTTTGAGGCAGAGGTTAACGTTTTGAAGGATTCCTCGAAGGCAGAAGCAGTGACGACTTGTAGGTTTTCACATGTCAAATGTTCTTCTTAAGAACAAGACATTTCTTGAGATAATGGGGTAACGTGTTCAATTTGGCCAGTACGGAGCCCCTCTGGTCACACTATGTCAAAAAAAAAATATATAACTAACTTGTGGCCTCAAGATAAGTTAACTCGTGGCCTCAAGATACTAACTCGTGGCCTCAAGATAAGCTAACTCGCGGCCTCAAGATAAGCTAACTCGCGGCCTCAAGATAAGCTAACTCGCGGCCTCAAGATAAGCTAACTCGCGGCCTCAAGATAAGCTAACTCGCGGCCTCAAGATAAGCTAACTCGCGGCCTCAAGATAAGCTAACTCGCGGCCTCAAGATAAGCTAACTCGCGGCCTCAAGATAAGCTAACTCGCGGCCTCAAGATAAGCTAACTCGTGGCCTCAAGATAAGCCCAAGGACACAACAACAGTATGAACTGTGGAGAGAGTGGGAATCGATCCACCTACCTTCCGGTTGAAGGACAACTGCTTTTACCACTGAGCCACTGCACCCTTGGAAAAAAATTGTATTGTCTGCTTATTCATTTGATTAGTTGCATAAATAAATAGTCAAACCTACTGTTCAATTTAAAACCCAGTCCCTTTGTTCACAGACAACCATAGACATTTTGTTGTGTTGACCCTGTGACCCTTGTAAAAGCTTGTGCAGTTACAGCAGACCCCTGCTGACCCCGTCATTAGGCAGACCACGTGCACATCACGGCTTTTCAAAGCTCAAACATCAGCTCAAGGATGACGCCTGGTTAGTCCTTTTGATGCTGCCGCTGGCTCTGTATTTCTTTTCCAACTACCTCCACACAGCAGGCCTTTCGTTTGTAAATAATGAAAAGGCTGGTTCTATTCCTACCGAGTGGATTAGGTCTTTCGATGCACACTACACAAGAATCGTAAAGGAGAATTGGAAAAACTGTAAAGATCATCAAAGCTGTGCAATGATTGTAAAATGTGGAAAACTATAATTGGTTCATAAATCAAGTAGTGTTTGCTCAGGTTAAAATTCTAATGTGGAGGAAGAACAGTTTATGAACCACATCTTTCTGTTTATCAAGTTGTCAAGTAGTGTTTGACATTATTACTAACATGACATTTGAAAATTTTACCTTTCCTTGTTTGACGGCTGAATAAAGTAGTGTTATTAGACAGCGCAGAAACAATGGTGTCACCCTGACGGATAATGCGTTCGTGTGTTCCTCGGCCATTGTTTCCCTAATGTGAGCTTCGGCTGATCCCCCGAGGACTGAAGACACCTCGCTACAAGGCTGAACTAATAACACTGATTACACCAGGGATCATCTGAGCTGATGATGACTATTGGAGCCTTTCCTCGCCTCACTGCTCATATCATAGGCTTTACGTGGAATATGGCCTGCCCTCCAACTCGCGCCAAAATCTAATTTAAAATAATGGAATGTGGGCCGAGGCTGAGGACGATGTGTCTCTTTAAAGGGTTTTAACAGCACAAGTAATTCCCACGGCTCTGGCAGCAGCAGACCACACTGGATATGGGATATTTTTGGAAAACAAGAGATCTGCAGTGCGTTAAAGAGGAGGCGATGTGGTGATTAGACATCTAGTGCTGCTGAATCATCTCCCGCTCTTTCGGCTGGCTCTCGCAAAACAGCAATCGGTGCTAATATAAACATCTTGAAATGTTCTTGTTGCTGAGAGAAAGCAAAACAATGGCAAGTAGAAAAGGTCACTTCTACAAAATCAACCAAGTGGAGTTGAAATGGGTGTAGGGCAGGTCAAGTGATAAATAATAGAAACTGACATTCAAAACCGTTCGCTGACACAGCAGTGCCCTTGGCGATTGCAATTGCTTTGGCATTACAATATGTACTTGTTCATCAGCAGTAAATTTACTCAAACTACATAGAAAAACTCAATTAGAGCTATTCTTCCAGTCAAGGAACAATGACTTATTGATTGTGGCAGTAATATGATGCTTTGTTTGCTTTGTCAAATCAATCAAATTAATCAATCAATAATTTATTTATAAAGTGCCTTACTACAGCCACAGATTGACCAAGGTGCTGTACAACATTAACAATAAATGAACATAATTACAAATAGGTTTAAAACACATTTACACAGTAAAAACAGAGCAGTGTCACAGAGCCACTCAGTACCTAAAGTCATTCTGAATAAGTGGGTCTTAAGTTTGGCTTAAAACAGAGGCTGGTCAGTGAAGGAACGTAACTCAATGGGCAAAGAGTTCCAGGGTTTAGAACCGACCACTGCAAAAAAAAAAAACAACACTAAAAGTGCTTTCCAATAAAATTAAATATAAGATTTACAGTAAAAACTACAAATGTAATAATTAACCGGTTGAAAATTGATTAAAATATGTGACGTGTCAAGTTGGTTGAGATGTTAATTGAATCACGATTCATGTTTAGAACAACAGGGGCCGCTCCGTTTACTACAAACGTGCTTTCAAACAATTTCTAGAGCCCGGATTTACAAAATAATAAAAGGGCAGTTGCTTTCTTCTAATTCGTCTCAACTCATTTCATAAAAGGAAATTGTGACAAAATTGACTTGTGAGTTGAGTGAATCATTACATCCCTAGTAAAAACATAATAAAATAATATACAGTCATAAAACCAAACCATGAAGTGTCACAGCTCTACTGAGTGTTAAAAGCCAGTCTGAATAAATACGTTTTGGTGATGGTTGTGACTGTCACGGGCAGTTTGTACAATATCTTCTTAAGAAGTAAAGTGTGGAGGTTGTCAGCGATTTAAACTTCAGCCCACACTGAATCTGGGAGGATTAAATGGGTGAAAGTTATAGTGTGTTTATCCGTGTACTGACAGGAAAGGTCAGTGCCTAAGCTGCCAAAGCCTAGGGTTAAACACATCCTGACACCTGTGAAATTCTCCACACACACACACACACACAAAACAAGCCTAACACTGAATGAACTGAGAAAATAGTTTAGCTCAATCAGACGGATGAAACTGTCAATGCCTTAGGTTTGTGGATGCAGTCATACTTTCTTGACTTCACATCATTAACCAATTATTAAATTATGCCAAAGGAGCAATTCAAGTGTCAAAAGGTCTATTGTCTTTGCATGTTTGTATTTTTATATATTTTTTTTCATTTGTATGCTGCATGTTCTCTCTACCAGTCCTTTTACTGCTAATCTTGTGAAATGATCTCTGGCTCATTGATGTGGTGGAATTATCTCATTGTGCACATTACTCGTAAAAGTGCATCTGGTGACTTGTAGCTTCATACACGGAATAAATACTGCTAAATCTTTCCACTCACTGACAGCACACGTATGTAGTTTCTAATGCCATGTTGTCCATTTAAAATGTACTGCAGGCAAAATGTGCATACGACTCATGTGTGTCACCATGTCTACCTTTAACTCATGTCTGTGAAGGTTCCCAGTTATCCAGGACAACTTGAAGAAAAGGTTCAAGTTAGGGCATCTGGACTATGTTTTCAATGTGAAGACATTTTGTTTCTTATTCCATGAAACTTTTTCAATTCTGAGATCAACTGATACAAGAGCTGAGCTTTATCTCTAATAGGAAGGGTTTGGCCTGAATCCGACTCCGATTGGACTGTTCTGGTCTCATAGTCGTTACCTTGAAAGGGCAGTGTGACTCCTGATGTAGAGTCGTTTAGGCTCAGGAGAGTCATTAGTATCATTGTTTCATTCAGGTGTTTGTTATCCTCCTTGAGGGAAACAGTTTAGATTTAGGTTTCAGATTGAAACCTAAATCAAACAGTTTTCTGATCAGCAAACATTGGACTAACTAAACTGCTTTTACAGCTTTTTAGCTTTCTAGATGTTGACGTTTTTCTTTTTTAAATGTTCTTTTTAAAAAGAAAAACGAGTCTCAGCTGATGTTGCGTCCTTGTTTTAACTGGGTGTCGTTGTCCAAAGTCTTTTAATCCAACCTCCTTCTTGATTTCCTTAAAGGATAATTACTTGAGCCTCACTTGCCCACGTGTTAAATTAGGCCTCAGATAAAAAGAGGATTCCTAACAAGGACAGTTGATGTGATTGGACACCACCTTGACGTGTTTGGCTGGATGCCTTATCTTGACCATCCCTGTGCAGCAGTGCTCACACACCAGCTGTTTCAGGGAGGCTGTATCTGCGGACAACGAGAGGGAAGTATAGCACAGGCAGGAAATTGGTTTGATCAGAGACGATACTGCAAAATATTCAAAGGCATCCAAAATGGTCTCCCAAGACAGCCACTGTTATCAAGTAAGCAGCGTTAATCTGTGCATTCATCAAGTTAGATGTCTCAAAGGCCCTCAAGGATTAGAAACAAAATGACTCGTCTAATCCTAACCAAAACTGGATGAAAGGGATGTGTATTCTTTACTACAATGTTATTTCCTGTCGCTTTGCTGAATATAGTTGTTCATCTTCAGGGTCATCACCCAAAGCACCAAGCTACTCATTTGAAAACAGAAACCCTGTTTTTTACCCAGCTCGATTTACAAGAATAGTATATATTGGTTAAAATAAGATCAGTAGAGGATGTTTGGACATTTGGGAATGACACAAGTTAAAGTTTTCTGGCTCTGCCCTAAATCCTCAACCAGAAATCCTAACACTCGCTTTGCTCTGACATGTTTTACTGCTCTTTAAACTTACACAAACCCCTTTTTATTGACTTTTTCTGCATCTCAGTTCTAAGTAAGGGTATAGTTGTAATGGCAGCGGGTGACTAAAGATGATGACACAGTTCAGCAATCAGCAAAACAGCAGTAGTGGATTAAAAAAGTAAATTTGAAAGTGAGCCACTAATCATTGTTTAAATGAATCCTATAATTTTTTTTTATTACAAAGGCTTTTCGGAAGTTAAATTTAGGTTTAATTTGACCTTTAACTATTAAACTCAACTGGATAAATGTAGAAAATTATAATACTTCTCCATTTAAAACAGTATAAAGTGATGGCAGTAGATGAAATGCTGCCAAGTCTTTTAATGGCCCTGGATTATGCACTAAGACGTCAATCTGTTTCGCTGGAGGCTGAACAAGTCTTCACGACCGCACCGTTTTATTTCCCTGTTCTTCTTTGTCCTGCTGCAGAGTGTGGTCTGCTGGAGTGGCCTTTGTGCTGCAGATGAGAGAAACAGAAACAGTGATTATCAAAAGGGAATGGCTGTGATGGATGGGGGCCCGTGTGTGGCCTCTTTCAGTCGTGGTCCCTCTGATAAGAAGTGACATTAGTGAGTAATGAAGTAAAATACAGGAGAATGTACATGTGTAAATACTCTGGTTTATTGTAAGGACGTAAAATGTCATAATTGTTTTTTTCAGAAATGGTTAAATAGCTTTATATTGGAACATTAATGAGTGCAGAGTCAGAAGCATGGCTGTGTCTCAGCTTGGCAACAAATAGAGTACGTTTTGTGGAATACCTCGTCACCTTTTTATCCAATTAGAAGAGAGCTCTTAGCGAGTAGAGGGTAAAAACTAAAAAGAGGGTAAAAAGTAGCAACATGTGAGCTTTATTTGACTTTGAATCAAACTGGACTATTTTTTTTAGGTTTGTAGTGCTCCATTATTGCTTTTTGTGTGACCATGTGAACACCTACGGTAGCCCTGCATGGACAAACGCAAAGAGTGTTTTTTTAAAGCTGTACACTAACAACATTAGAGTTTTTACCAATGTGTTAATGTTTGTAAACCCCAATCATTTTACACAATGCACCTCTGAGACTTATATACCTTTCTATCATTCACAGCATCAAAATTCATCAACATTTTTGTTTGGTATTTGATTTAACTTTTTCTTAATGCTGTTTTGTGATTCCTTTAAAGCGGCACTGTGTACCTTTTAGCCACTAGATGTCACAGATCCTTCTTCAGACTGTCTGTGTTGTTTGTTAACCAAGAGAAAATGATCCAAAACCAGCAAGTTTATAAGAAAAAAATGTGTCTTCTGAAAAAGTAGGATCGTTTTCGTGCATTTTGTACAAATACAGCTCTGCTAGTGTCCAGTGTATCGACCTATTACTGCTTCCTCTGTTTGAGCTGCTTACCCTGTGACTCAGGATATAACATTTATATTAGAGTTTTCTGTCCATCTGAGGGTATACTGCTATTTAAAGCATTCACTTAAAACGTTGATCCTCTGCCACAATTCTGAGTAATAGGAAAACCAATTGGAAAAGATTTTACCAAAGGTTACCACCAACCACCAACCTTGAGTTCTGCAGCAGGTTTTGTGTTTTCTATTGTTGTATTTGAGTTGTTGCTCTTGCTATGATTCCTCTTTTCTTGCCTGAAACTTTTTGGCTCCTAAAACCTCAGATGAGACTTGTTTTATGAAATACACAAACTGTGACCAAACGGAAGGATGCATCTTTTGTGTAGCGTTGTGTTAATGCATCTGACCACTGAGCTACAAGCTTCTTTTAACCAGCACAATTAACAATAAGCACTTAAAGCTCATGCCAGCATTTTTCAACCTGTCCCTGTGCAGATGGCATACGATGGTGTGATGTTGAGTGTTAACGATGTGGCATTTACTGTGGTACTATATGAGTAATGGTAAACTTGCGGTAAAATTAGGTTGTGTTTTTGTTGGGCTGTGCTAATAGTAATACAGTGGGGATAGTATATGTTGGCTTATTTTGTTTTTGGTAATAATTCTGCCGTAAATATAGACTTACAGAGTGTAGTGATGAAAAACGTGTAAGAATAGGAGAGAGTTCAGGGGGTTGATTGATTTTTTTAGTGTCGTTGTGGAGATATGTGCGCTCTTTGTCGTTGTGGAGATATGTGCGCTCTTTGCTGCCCTTCGGTGGTTTCGACCCTTGTGTTTTCATGCACTGTCAGCCCCAGATGTTGCACAGATGTTACAGTCGGCGGTGTTTGTTTTGGTCGTCTTTACCGCTGAGCTGTCGTGCAAGCTGCCCGACCTCATGTGCGCCGCCTCAGGGTTCCTCTCTGCAGGTTACAGCACAAGCTCGGACATGTCACTCACACATACCTCTGACGGTGTCAAAACCCAGACAAGTGCTCATCATCTGTGATGTAATGTCATTACACTGGTGTGAAATCCTGTGTAGCAGAGGTGTCAAACTCAATCTAGCATTTCTACATACATATTTTATTTGTATGTAGAAATTTCTACACATGTTTTTTATCAGTGGGCGACTCCAATACTAAGATTTGCCATTAGTGATTCCAGACCTTTTTAACTATTGACCAATGACAGTAAACGTCAGCTTTAACCACTCCCTCAGAAGGGATATAAACTCAGTTCAGTGACCGTTTAGATTAACATTCACTTTGATGGGGAACAAAAGGCCTCTCTTCAAATATATTTACAGCTGCCTTTTCATTTTTTACAATATGATGATCTTGAATACTGAGAATCTCCACAGGTGTACGCAATTTGCCAAAAGGTATGTTTCCATTTTCAGAGTGAAATTTCTAGAATACTAATTTGGAGACGGGGGTGTAATAGCAATATTGATGGTAAAGCAGTGACATGCACCAATTTTTCAGCAAAATATGGGTCACGTCACTGTGGTATGACCTTATTAAAGGCACAGGTTACAATTAACAGCAGTCCTACAAGTTGGCCACAAAAAAGCTACCCTGATGCTCTCCACAGTTCATGGAAATGGACCTATTTCACTTTTTATGGAAACACGTCTTTTGTTTAAGGCCCACACAAGTAAAAAAGAAAATTGGACTGTGTTAGCTTTATGGAAGTAGCACACTGTGTCATACATATTCTATTTTTAATGCATTATAAACTTTAGTACACACACCATATGTCACAAAACATCAATAATCTTTCATTTATTTACGTTTTACCGTTGTTTGAGTCCTGTTTTTAAGTAGATTGTCGTGTTTTTATTTGACTCGGATGCTTTGCTTTGTACATTTAGCCTTATTTAATGCAACTAAATTAGTCATTTGTTCTGTTATTAATATACTTTTGTTCCTAAGTGGGTTGTTTTGTTCCATACTCTCCATTCTGTTTCTTCATTTTACAATGTTTTTTTTTTTTATTATTTTATTTTAGGGGCCTTGAAGTCAATGCCTCTACTGTTAGAATAATATATATATATACATATATATAGACTGAGTGACGGTTGTACCTCAGCCTTTGGCCTCTGCTGCACCAGATCTCATAATTCACTGAGCGTATACAGTTTGTGTGCGGAAAGAAGAGGGTAACACTCTAGACTTCTGTCGTGACACTGCTGGGACGGATCTGTTGCATGTTATTTGCATTGCATGTGAAGGGCACTTGAGAGAGACCAGGATCTGGACTTACTTCACTGTGTGTGAAAGATGATACAGCGCCGGGAAACAGAGCCTGAAGCTGGAAGTTAAGCGTTCACTGCTGTGGTTTGTGTTTTGAAACGGCACCTCTAGTTTAGGCGTCTAGCTTCTGTTCATGCATCTGCTTAGCATATATTGTTTTAGATACATGGTATTCTCTGATTGATCATTTGAATATATATCAGTCAATACTGTATTAGTCTCACATTAATGTCTCGCACACTTCTCAAAGCAACAAGTGTGTCAGATTGATCCCTGCAGCTGAAGGGCAATGGCTCTTTTTTGTGGAGTCTGAATGTCCTTCTTGTGCTGCTGTGAGTGTGTCAGCCCCAGAGCCCCGGCTGCTCCTCTGGACTTGATCGATTTCTAAATTGTATCAAATTTTTTTTCAATGATTTTAAAAACAGCCCATGCTGTTTTTAAAAATGCTGTTTTTAAAATTGTCCTTATTGTTATTTTTGTATTTATCATCTGTGTATGACTGTGTTTTATGTTGTGCTGCAGTACTGCCTTTTTGTCCA
Source organism: Neodontobutis hainanensis (assembly GCA_024349245.1). NCBI lineage: Eukaryota > Metazoa > Chordata > Actinopteri > Gobiiformes > Odontobutidae > Neodontobutis > Neodontobutis hainanensis. The sequence continues at coordinate 3,432,195 of JALDNG010000086.1, read as the reverse complement.
AGACAAATTTCTCCTATAGGAGACAAAGAACTTTGAACTTAGATTTTCTGTTTGTCTGTGTGTTTGCACCCCACATCATGCTCTATGCATCAGGGCTAGCCTCCATCTTTGTGACGCATTACAGGATAAATGAATGAATCTCTAACATATTCTTCAAACATCATTAGCCTCTCTTTTTAAATCCTATGACTTCAACAAACATTTCTCTTTCGGCGAGGGAAAATATAGGCCAATAAGAGCAGCACACAAGTTGCAAAAAAGCCCACGGTGCTGTTTACTTTCCAAAGAAGTATTACCAGCAGAATTCAAATTAAAAGGGAGTCAGGTGGAATACTAATGACTGCAAGAGATTCCTCTAAATGAGTAATAATACACTGAAATTGTAATTAAATGATTAAAAGGCATTGTGAATTACAAGTGGGCCGTTAAACAAGGTTCCGGTGGCAAGGTGTGGGCATCGTATTAATGCGGTTGCATAATGTTAGTTTTCCACTTACCCCTCACAGAGCATTTCAATCCGACTAAGTGGGTGCACGTTGTGAGCACCGGACGACCCGACAACAAGGAGTTTGAGGAGAAAGGTTTTTGATAGACTGAATCGGGAGAGAGGGCTCTATGTTGAGCTTAATTTTATTTGTGCACGTCTCTATGTTGGCAGATAATGCCATTAACAGTTGCATGTAACTCAAGATTGCATAATTGTAGGATTGTGTGAAAAGGTCAGACACTTGTGCAGCAGGGAAGTCGTTTTGATAATCGGACACAGTGAAGGTCAATGAGTGGCTGTGATTGTCATCGGGCAGGACGAGGATGAGGTCTGTGTGTGTGACACCATATATATATAAATAAACCTAGAATCTCAATTAAAACAACATTGTGTAGGATTTAGTAGCACTTAGCAATGAAGCTTTATTAGACCGCTGCCAGCTGGATGACCTTCACTTGACACTGTGATTGTAGCGACAAGCGTCAGCTAAAATGTTCCACATGAACCTCAGTGCTCGGGAATCAAAGATGGCAGCCAGAATTCGCTCATTGGACTAAAAATGTTGATGTCTACGACTGAGCATGCTCACTCGAACCGTTGAGTCACTGATGGTTACATTATCTTTAAACATTCCTTAGACTGTCTACAAATCATTACAGCTTCCATTAACATTGAACGTAAAGCATAGACACCTTGGTGAATTACACTGCTGCCTCACGATTGAATAATACTTTATAGCCAACCTTCAAGCCTACTTGCCATCTCTCTATTGGTCTTGGCCTGGGTCTCAAATGTCCCATGCAGACGCAGCAGTGAGGAAAAGAACACACAGATTAATGGGCCTGTTGCTCTGCTGAATGCTGCTCACCACAGGAGAGGAAACCAAGAGGGAAAAAAAAAAAATCAAGAACCAGAGCTGGGTAGTCTTATGAAACGGATAGAGCTTGAGAAATAAAAGCAGTGATAGATGTAGGCCTGTTGTACAGCTACTGGCCATTAGCACCTTTACTTGGCAGAGATCCTGAGTAGAAAAGACTGCAGACTTCTCCCAGCAGCACAGTCACGAAGCAGCACGACGCAGAGAGACAGGAAGTGAGACAGAGATGCACCGGCGGAGAGAAGATGTGAAACCATACATTTTGCATGCTCATGCCTCAGTGAAGCTATGACGGTGTTCATCTTTTTGCCTCTTCCTGTCCTTGTTTAACCCAGAGTTAAACCGATTTCCTTGAAAAGAAGATGTGGGCTCTCACCGGTTTGGGTTGGTTTAGTGACTGAAACGTGACTAATATTCTGACAAATGCGATGATAGAAGGAGACGAACACCATTCATTTTATGATACTATATGTGTGGTATATAGACATTTTGGTTTACTTGAAGATACTTTTTTTAATCTGTCAAATTTTGGTTACTTAAAGAGGCATTCTCATTTCTTGTTCACACATTGATTTTCTACGTCACCAGCTTTTTTTCTATTAATTTTTTAAAATAAAACAACATCACAAAAACACTAAATAATTGTATTTAGTGAGAAAGTCATGTTTTAATTTTTAATTTTTCTATTTTTTTTGGGTTCGTATTGTAATTTTTTCTTAGAACATGAAATAGTAATACCTTCATAAATTTTCCAGGTAAAGGTAAAGCTTTAATATTCAGGACTTATCTTAGCAAAAAAAATCTAAATTCCGACAATAGACACCCCTCTTAAATCCAGTGCATGTGTTCTCCTCAATTACAAACTCCATCATTAACAACAGTTATGCATTATTACAACATTATAGTTTTTTCCAACATGTTACTGTCAGTCTGTTTACGTCATGATTATTTAAAACCCACTGTTAAACATTTGATGACAAAGCCCCAGCTACAGTGTTTTTTTTCCCGTGAGTTTCTTGTTTTCACCCTTTTTAATTTTTAAATGACTCCCAGTAGACGTTGGTTGTCGGCGAACGCCCGCTGACACTTCGGTGCTAGGTTTCACGTCGTCCTTTTTCCTTTTACTAAGTCCGTATTCACAGTTAAATGCTTCATTCTCTCTGTTGACCAACACGCTGAGTGAACATTTACAACCAATTAGTAAGTTAATCGGTAAGTCTAGTCGACCAGTGACAATGATGGCCGTCTCAATTACACGTGAATATTATGTGTTAAACTCAGATGATGAGATGAGATGCAGCTATGCGGTTAACAAGAGCTATATTAAATATCATAATAAATTATAAAATGGGAACTTCTCTATTTCATTTGCACATTATCTCATAGCTAAAAGGTTACAGGTTTGAGTCTCCTTGCATTCTAAGTGAATTTTGCACGATTTCCTCTCACTGTACAGTAATACGATTTTAGGAAAGGTCAAATTAGTGATACTACGTGGCTTAGAGGTATGATGGTATGCAATAATGAGCGATTGTTTACAATTGCTTACACGCAGGACAAAGCTGCATGTCTGCTCTCTGGATAAAGGCGTCTCTTGACTGGTTTCCTTTTGGGGATCCAGTTTAAAATGGTTGCTTTTAAATCATTAAACAGGCTAATCTTATCTGCTCTGTTGGGATCAAGTGCCAGAACAATGAGGCCAGTCAACCAGCTGCTTTTTCACTAGTCAGGAAACTCCCAGTTTTAGATGGATTTTGTAGTCGCAAGACAAAAATAAATGAAGCATTATTGTGGCATCTTCTATCTTCTAAAGCTGATGACCACTGTATTGTTTAAAGCAGGCAGCAAGGTTCAAATGTGACTAATATCATGAGTTAGAGACTGAAAACCAACTTTGTTAGAGCTTTGCCTGTAGCTGCATATTATCTATAAAGCAGTTAGTGCCATCATATCAGACGCATATTAAGTTTTTTAATTAGACTCATCTCTTCCACAGTCCAAAGTGTTGTTGTGATTCTTTACCAAGTGCTGTTTTGGTTCATGGAGTTGTGTGTACAGTTTTCTAGCAACCTAGTAATGAGATAAAGACATGGCTGTAACATCTAATACGTGTCAGTCATCTGCATCACCTCAGGTAATTAGTATTCACACTGTATTCACTGCCACCTCACGCTGCGACGGATAACACTCCCTCCAGCCTCCGAGGCGAGCAGGTGCATCTCGCCGTGTTTGCGTGGCTCGTGAGTGCGAGCGGTGGATAATAATGTGCTTCGGTGTGTGGACGTGTTGTTGTTTATGCCGTGGTGTGTCTCGGGGACAATGTCAGCCTCTGTGGTGATACCTGTTTTCTACCTGCCACACTGTAGACTCCCGAGACCTGGAAACCCTCTAATGAGTGTTCGCTTCAAAGCAGTGGCAGCAAACACAATGGCGTCGCAATGGAGATGTCGGCTATCAAATTTCGAGCCAAGGCAGGCCAGTGGAATATAGGCATTAGAAAAATATTGAAGGGTAAACTAGAAAAGTAACATTGTTGTTATGTTGGTAAATGGTTCATTCTAAATAGCTTATCCACTCTTTAACAAGCAATTTCATGGAGAACTGCAGGGGATTTCCCCTTTATTTACGAGTGTGCACAAAATTACACCAAATGAGACATTTTAAAGGTGGGAAAAAAACTTGTGTAAGCCTCAGTGCTACTCAGTGTTGTTGGTTACTTTATTTTCAGATGGAGCATAAATGCTAAAAGCTCTAGTTTTAATGTATGTGTGCAAAGCTCAAAGAGGAATATGTGTGTGTTACTTGACCTGTTATACTACATTTGTCTAATGCTGTGGTTATAGCAATGTGTATGTTAGAGCTGTGCAATTCATCAAATTTTTTATTTCAATTTTGACAATCACAAAATGTATTTGAGATTTTTTTTTATTTAATCATATTCTGTTTTGCAGGTTATTTTTTAAAATTTACTGTTTTATTCAAATAAATCAAACATATTTTAATGAGTCATTTAGTAAATAATCGTAATTACAGTAATGACTAAAATAATTGTGATTATGATTTTTTTTCCATAACTGAGTAGCCCTAGTTTATGTTAATCTCATCAGGGAGATTAAAAAGATAAGGATGCCCAATTTCCAAATTCCTTTATATCTCTTGGTGGTCTTGTTTGTCGTTTTTTCTTCCCACTCACTGACAGCACACACACGATCAGTCGGTTGTTATTTTGCTAAAGTAATCTTGTTTAAGCAGTATATTATTTTTGTTAAATAGACTTTTAGTGGCAAATTGCCTATTGACTAGGTATTGTGGTCCATTTAACACGTTTAAAAGACTTTATTGGTTTCTTCTCGGTTGTATTTCCTTTTTCTTATCAGATTTGTGTTTCCCGTCCTTTTGGTTCTTTCCAGTCCAGTACTCTTGGGTGCTATGATGTTGATGTTGACTAGCACAGTTGAAGATGTTGAGGATCTCTTTGGGAGTAGCATGGAAGGATAGGATCAGGAATGAGTCCATCAGAGGGACAGCTCAGGTCCAGGATGTTGAGGAGATAAAAGTAGAGATAGTTTAGACGATGTTCAGAAGAGGAAGAGTGACTATATTCAGTTGGTAAAAGGATGCTGAGATTAGAGCAGGAGGCCAAGAGGAACACCAAAGAAGAGATTTATGGATGTGGTGAAGCATGACAGGAATGTAGCGAAAGATAAGGATGCAAAAGATAGTTAGTTTGAGGCCGAAGATAGAGACCCCTGAAGGAAACATCCTAAAAGAGAAGAATCTGTTTAGCTGCAAATCCTGAAAAGTTTCATAGTCTCGCTTTAAGTCCATCCTGCTAAGTCTTAAGTCTGCTCTGACTGGTTCTCTTAGTAGTCAACCGCTGGCGCAGAAGAAGCTAAATTGGGAAGTGATGCTTGAATGTCAGCAATGGATTTCAACAAATGTAATTTTATGTCTATTAAATAAACAAGAAAGAAACACTAGCACACTGACCCCAGTCTGGAGGGGTCAAGGTGAAATGGAGAAAGAACAAAGGATGTTTGAGTGGAGGAGGGAAGGTTTCCACAACTGTCAGTATTTATAAGGCTGGACAGATGACATTAGCAGATAACTACACAGCAATCGGATTACAGAGGCCAGTTTAACAAAGAGTGACGCCTGAAAGACTGGAAACCTCACACAGCCAATATAGAAGCACATGCAAACATATTCACATGGTTTGTTTGTCCTCATGGGGGTTTGTCCTTGTTCAGAAGGATCCTCGTCTCCCGCTCCAGCTCTTCCCTCTGAAATCCCCGCTCTTTGCCTCACAGGAGAAAGACAGACTCAGAAAGGATCACATTACTCTGAGTCAACGCTGCATAGCCGATATGAGAACCAGACAGCCGGGATCACTCATAAGCATCGTCTAACTCAAATCCAAAGCCAGGCGTAGCCACAAGCCCCTTCTCCACTCCATATATCGATTTTACTGTGACACCAGCTTTGATTGCCGCTGCACATGTGGATGCTACATTTGGCAGGCCTTCACTCTGTCACTGTATTTCTATACTGTATGTTATGGCTGTCATGTTCGCAGGGTTATTAGCGAGTGTGTAGCGTTAGGTCAATTTCTTCAGCCCTTATTGATGGAGGTCCTGACTGGAAATAAATTGAAGTCGAGGTATGGATTGTGGAAATGGGTTATTGACTTGGGTCAGCCCGTAAAGTATATCAAACACACAAGTAGATGGGCAATGCAAAAGCCTCACAGATAAGCCTGCATATCTGTTTACCCTACAAATAACTCCTTTAAAAAAAAATATTGCATCTTACAGCAAAGTCAAATTGTATAGTCAGCAGGCTGGAGACATACTGAATATCGACAAGCAATATTTCTTTCTGTCATCGAATTTTAAAGAGGGATTTACTGTGAGATTGTCTGACACAAAAGCATTCTTTGGCCAGTGTGGGATGGTGGCATGGGGACCCCTGAAGAGGCTTGGGTTATACAGTATATTGTTTGTCAATATGAGACTAGAATTGGATTTAAAGCAAACATTAATTCAAATAAAGAGTAAAAGTAAATCTTCCTTGGTAGTGGTGGGAAAGGCTGGGGGTTGATGAGAGACGATTATTCCCAGTTTATAGCCTGCTTTTTGAACTTATACCAGCTCTAAAACCTGCCAAAACAGCTATTGCTAGTAAATATTAGCTTTGTTTAAAAGTTACATGCATTATTCTTTGTTCTTGGAATATACTTTTAATCACAAGAACAAGACCAGCTTTTTTTACGAAAACATTCCAGTTTTTGGAAAAACCGACCTGCACTGACACGACGTGTAACTATACTACTCCTGTGGAAATGAAACTCCCTTCAGCATCTCTTGGGTCTGAGCCACGACAGCGTTTGAATGCCTCTCTGGGGAGGAGTTCGAGGCATATCCAGGGGGCATCCGAGACACATGCCCGGAAGGCCCTGCCACTCTGCGAAGAACACTCTTCTCAGCTGCTTGTATCTTGATCTTTGAGTCATGAGTTTGAGTTACTTTGCAGGTTTGTGTGGGAGGACAAGGAGACAAAACTTTGCTTTGGCCCAATATGGAACAGAAGTGTAACATCAATATTTGATAGAAAAACAATGACTTTATATTTTATTATAACTATGAGTCCTGCTGCTGTGGTTTAGAGCATTTGTCAATATATATTGCTGGATAGCATTTAAAGAGTATAAATGTAAAAACGCCTTAAAAGCTATATAGTTTTTTTTTTTTTTTCTAAAACCATGACACCCGATCTATCAACATACCCTATTTTACATTTTCCTTGCACAACATTAAAAAACTAAAGTTAGATTTGCTTCATATTTTGAAGCAAAGCTCGTCCATGTAAGTTGTCTTCTTGTTCCCAGTCTTTATGCCACACGTCAGTGTAGTGACATACTTCTCCAACTCTTCTGAGCTACTACAATGTCCTACAGGAATAGACTAGAGACACTGACAAAAAGTGGAGATCCCCAACATCAGGTTCACAGCATGAATTAGCATAAGCCCCTCGGGTGTTTCATCAAGGCACTCGTCCAAATTCTTTCTCTGGGTTTTGTATTCTTTGCAGTTTTGTCTTGTGGGTCTAGCAAGGAGCTCACTTTCTCAATCCTCATTGATGTTTGAAAGAAGTTACAAATAATATTCAGCAACAACAAATGGCAGAAATTGAGAAAGCAGTTGCTATAGTCATGTCTAGTCGTATGTTGTTTGACACATTGCAGACAGAGAGCAGTCTTCTTCTAGTTTTTAGTCTGTTGTAACAGGTCTGTACTTGTATTGTAGTAAATATTTGTCTTTTTGGAGAAAGATGGATTCGATTTCCATCCTTTTTAAATAATAGACAAAGAAACTAAAGAGAAATACTAATGCAGAAATGGGCTTGTAAAGAAAACTGCCACAATGTCCGTCAATGAACCAAGATTCTTAGATAACTGCTAGCTTCAAATGCACTTATTGTTTTTCTGAAAGCACCTGCCAGAGTCTGTGAGTTTTGCTGAAGAACAATGTGACAAGATCAAAGACAACAGATCTCTCAAACAAAGATTGCTTGTGACAAATATCTGACAGCATCAGAAATTTACGACAGTCATAAAAAATGCTGCTCCAGCCTGTATTAAATAACTCTTGTATAATATCCTTTGATAGCGGTTAGTCAGATAGCAATGAAAGAAAAGAAATGCTAATGACTTTCTGTTCTCTCTTTGCAACAATGGAACTCAATTCTCTTTTTTTTTCAAAACCACAAACCTGTCCAGACTCAATTCCTTTTTAGTTTTTTCTCTGCACATGAACGTTCCTTGAGTTGATGCTTGTTGACATTGCTTGTTTTTCACTTCTCTATGACATGCATCGACCTGTCGTGCCCAATTTGAGTTGCACAGTGTCACATAATCCTACAGAATTGCAAAAAAGTGCAGTGTGACAATGACATATGGCTAGCATTGTTAATATTAAAGACTGCCTCTGCTGTGGTTCATCTTTCTCAAGCTAGACCCTTGAGTGTGTTCTTCTAACTTCGCCTCACATGGTTTTGTGAAGTTGAAAATACTTTGTCAGCTCTTTTCTTGAGACCGTTGTTCAGTTTCAAGCTTTTAAAATGTGACCAAATGTGAAAGAGGATGTTCAGCTGAAATTGTACCCTTTTTCATCTTTAAAAATCAGGAAGCCCGAAGCTGAACAATGACCCAAAAAGTGAGAGGGTTTGTGTGAAGTGTGAAACCTAGACATAAAAAGAGACACAGACATCTGGAGCTCTTTCATCTGGCTTTGTGTTGTTGAAGTAACCTATTCAGGGGGTGTTTTTTTTTTTTTTTGACAGACTGATGTTGTGCAGGCCTTAGCGACTGTTGCTCTAGACCTTGTGTGCTTTCCTCACGCTGACTCAGCACCAGCAGGAGAGAAAACCAAGACACGCAGAGATATTGAAAATGCAAAGGTTTTATTTGAACTCATAAACAGAGCCCTGCATCACTCCTTCTCACCGCTCTCGCTTGTGTAAAACGATACCATAGACCTGGATTGCAGCGACTAAATGTAATCCTCACACATTTTCGAGAACTTTTTGCGGCTGTGAAACAATATTTGTAACACAGATCTCCCACTGGCAGCTGTCTGTATCCTTTATGGCTTTTCAGATTTTGCCACAAAGCTGGAAAACATCCCAAACACCCACATTACACCTACCTTCTCTCACTCATTTCAACCTGTGTATCGATTCTTCCTCCATTTAAGCGGAGTTAAAATGGGATGACTCATTTCTTTGCTGAGTCCAAAGCTTTTCATGCAGTCCTGTTGTTCAGTAGGACTGGTGGCTTTCAGACCACCTCTGCACAGGGAAAGAACTCCATGTTCTAGTCTCTGGTGAGAGTGGTGCATTGTTGCTCGCAGATGTATCGACGATCACCAGCAATGCATCGGCTTTTTCTTTCTTTTCTGTGAAGAGAAACGAGAATAAATTTGTGATTACTATAACATGCCTCTGTGATTTTAAACATTATTAAAGATAAGTGCGCTTGTGAGTAGAAAATAAACTGTAGGACTTCAACTCTTCAACAGAAAGCTTATTTTTTTAAATGTAAAAAGTTTATAGTACTACCTATTTAAATCACTAGGTCTAGGGGGTATAAACTTTTATCTATGTTCGAATTTTTACTACAGTAGAGTGCATTATTTGCCCAGCACATTCACCCTTAATAAAATATAGTGTAGAGGTTACAGGTGTACAGGCCCAAATAAGTGCAATGTCCATTGTAAAAGGTGTCAGTAATGGGTACTGCAAAGCTGATTTTTTTGTAATATTTTGCTGATGAGGAAGTTGTTGTCAATAGAAAATGTCCACAAAGTTACATAACCAAAAGCACATGGAGTATTTTTTACTCATTTCTCTCTAAAAAAAACCTGAAACACCTTAACACCTTTCAAATGTCGTGTGGCTTCCTCATGAATAAAGTCTCTGTAAATAAAGATCCCAAATTGACGACTAGATTCTCAAAAACAAAAATGAACAGTATGTAGTAACACTTGCTCTTATCCCGGACCGTAGTATGGTTATTAGAGCTAACACTCTTGTAATGGAGTAGTAAATAGAAGCACTCTTAAGTCAGCTTCAACACCAACATCCTTTAACTCCCCGCAGAGTCCGTCAACAGTTCTGTTTCTGGGATCTGTCAAGCTCAGTCCCAACAGATTTAAGATCCTTCTGTTGCACATATTTAGGTGTGAATTATTAAATGAAATGTATTACTCGGTTGCCTAGTAACCAAGCCACTCCATTAACCTCTCGGTACACTTCGACATAAGAGTAATCAAACAGCGGAGCCAATACAGTCAATCTCCCAGCTCTGCCTCAATCTACCTGGACTTCAAGGACAGGTGCAAAAACAGAGGATTCATGTGTTTGAATAAATGTGTATAAACTGGATTATTGAAGCCATACAGAACATAACATTTGCTGTTGTTTTTTTTTTAGCAAAAAATGTAGTCTTTATTTGTTTGAGATCATTAATTGTAAGAGCTTTTGCCTTCAGGAATTGTTGTATATGAAACTAAAAGAATGCTTTGTAATGAATGGCAATGAAGGACAGGTAAGGCTCATACACAAAATATAAACACAATATAAAGAGGTGAATAATGGCAAGGCCCTTTTAGTGATTGATTCAGATTGGTGCAGAATATACACTCGCCAGTTTTACTGTTTGATCCCCAAGAGTTGTAAAAGGAACCATTTTTGTACATAAAACTGTAACTGTTTGTTAAATTAAGTAGGATTAAAAGCCAAGTCTACTTGCTTTTAGACTTAATATTATTGAGCAACACTGAGGTTTCAAGCAGTTTACTTTTCATCACAAGTGTTTAGTTTACTTGATTCTCATTAGCCGTATCCGCGGCAATAACTACTCCTCCTGGGGGTCCATGCAATAAAAACACAACATTTAATACAAAATTATTAAGTATCATTTCACAATACAGATCTGGTAATACACAATATCACTAACCATAAAACACATTTTTATAAATATGGTTTATAGTGATGTAAAGAAAAGAATCATAAGCAATGATAACAAGTGCATTGGCTTAACACTTTTTTTTTTTTTTTTTTAGCGCTCAGTGATCTGTAAAATACCCTGTCAGTATTAATTTCTGTTATATGTGCTTTACCTTTCCCAACCAGCATTAACTAAACATTAAGTTATGTCTTTCTCCTTCAAGCAAAGTCATTCTCCATAATAGTTAATTACATATGTTGAGATAATACAAGAAGAGACATGTCATTTATCATGTGCCCCTGTTATCAGTGAGGACTGTAAGTATAACAATGCATTTTTATCTTTTAAGAAAGGTCAGAGCTAATAAATAATAGTTCACTTGTAGTGGTTTCACTTGCAGCTGGTCAAATAATAAATCTGTATATAGACTGGCTCGGTGAAGGTTTTTCTGAAATCAGTATCTGGGGAACAACATTACATGATGATAACATATTTTGGTATTTATAGGTTACAAATCTCCGATGTCATGACATTAAGCGCCAGGCTGTTTTTTTTTTTTTTTTTTTTATCTAATATTTGATCAGATTAGCTAATGTACGTTTGCATTTTGTTGTGTCTGTCCTTGTCCTTCAGGTGGCCTCCAAGTGTAAATAGTCAAGAGATAAAGAGATTAGACAAATGAGAAGGCTTTACATACTTTCCCCAAACATCCGTCGCAGTCGTGTAGTAAAACTTGAGACAGCGCTGTTATCACCTCACTGCAGTGTTACAATACTGCTGAAGTCTCAGCACGAAGCGGGTGTTGCACCGATGTTAATGAGCAGAGGGAATTTTAGATACTCCTTTTGCAAATATGAAATCCCACAAAGATTTGTTCAAGCACAAGCACAGATTTTTGAAAATAATAAACCAATTGCGAACAAAAGTATCCCGCACAAAAGTAATGCATGACAGAGTTTCTTTTCTCTAAAAGGCATTGTGTGGTAATCATTTGAGCAACTGAAACTCAAAATGTTTCAAAAATGTATGTCCACCTGGAAATGGCACTGTTGACATGGTCCCAGAGCGGAAAAACTGAGAACTGTTTCTTCTTCAACAGAATCTGCAGGAAGCACTGGGTCGACTCTAGCATGTCCCTGTAGGGCTACCATAGATACTCACAGGCTGTAGAAAGGTGATATGTGATACTGCAATATTCAACACCAGAAGATTACAAACACTACACAATGCACTAGTAAACATGACTGAGCGTCTACTAATGCTTTATGGTACAGACCCTTAGCATTGCTAGCTAGGGACAGCTAACTTTTTTTTATTAATGAGCTTAGATTTTTTTGTAAAAATGTAATTACTTCCATACACACATACTTGCCTTTCAGCAGTTTAAACATGAATCTTCATACCACCCGCTCCCCAGACACCTCCCTTAGATCTATTAGAAAAAAAAACACAGATTTTCACAGGCCAGCCAGTAACCATGGCTACATAAACTCTATCATAAACTCTCTGCTTAATTTCTTTCTTATTTCTACAGTTTTACCAGCTTTACAGGTCCCTTGGCAATGTATAGTATACATCCGTTTCTTCAGTCTATAGTTACAAAAGATATTAAAAGCAAACTAAAACCCAGACACAAAACGGTCTTACTTACTTTTGATGAGGGCAGAACATATCTATGTGTTGTCCTGGACAATAATTCCCAATAGAAGGAAGTAAGAAAGTAAGGGAGTTTTCATTATAGAAGGCAACGTCCTCTCTGTAGATGTCTGTATTGGATTTGCGGTGGATGAATGTTGCTGAGTTCACTTTACTAAAGAAGATTTTTCTTTGTAGCTATTGACTGTCATCCCCCTAAACCCCTTCACGCTGTACAAGTATTGATTTTGTACAGGAGTTTTATTCATGGTCTGTGTTCAGCTCAGATATATAGCATTTTTCTTAGTGTTAAAAAATCACAGCTCTAGGCTACAGTTTAGCTGTATTCATCACTGCAAGGGGATACTGTTTATTTCAATTGAGTTTTTCTCTCCCACTGCATTCAACTCCCCCGGAGCCTACAACAACAGCTGCCCTGACCTCAGCCCCCTCTGTGATGCCCCTTTACACCCACACACACTCTCCTGCACAGTGGGATGTTTCTTTTTTTTTTTTTTTTGAAGGACACTCTTCTTTCTACTCTTCATAATTAAACATATTGAGGGCATTTATGTCCATGGAGACGGATTTATAATGTTGTTACTCTGCTTTGACTTTGTAGTGGAGCTCCCAGCTGTATTCTTGACTTTTTTTTGAGTTGAATATCTGAAAAGAAAAATGTTGATGCATAATTGGTCGAATTGGTTAGCGGTTTGAAAAAGGTTGCAGAGGCGGTCTTCGGAGGATATGCAGCTCTCCACAGTGAGAGTGCTTAAGGCTGGAGTTTGGTCTTAAACACGGAAGCTGCAGTCGCTCCGGGCCCGTGCTTACAAGGATTTTGTTGTGCTCTAAAGTGGGCTCAACTACACTGGTGAAATAACCTAATGAGAATCTTCTTTCTTGTAACAGTCATTTCATTATCACTATAAAAGATTTGAAGACCCTGTAGACTCGTCCTGAAGCAGTTCCCCTTCTGTGGTATTATTGTTTTCAACTTTTCAACCTGTCTCCTTCCAACAGGCAAACCATATTGAACCAAAGGGAATAACAAATCATTTTCTTTTGCCCATAGCTTCCATCGTATCAACAGGAGCATTGCAATAGGGGAACACAAGCTGGATGGGAGGTCCCACAATTGGTAGGATTTTGTATATGGATAATATTTTTACTCTTTTGACTATATTTTATGGCTGTTTCCATCCCCTCTGTCATTCTTGAACGGCATGTATCGATGCCCTAGCCTTTAGCCTGAGCACTCAAAGTATAGCAGCCTGTTTGTTTCTATTAAACTGGGCCAGAACAAACAGGGCTCTAATGTAAGCGTGACTTATTTATGCATCCACATCAGATCCACCTGTCCTCCTGCGGTTCTGCTCGCTCCCAGGGAATCCTGACTTCACTTCCTCTTCACGAACGAGAACGGAGAGGCCTGCCCTAAAAATAGGAGCAGTTGTTTTCTGCCAGTGGCATACTTTCATCTTGATGCAGCAGACCTCAGTGCACCCGTGCGTTTTCTCCTCTTCTGATCCAATTCCTGTCTTGATCCACAGCAGGACAAGATGTACACTACACTCTTGGCAAACGCAAAGGTCACCTTAACCTGGCGCTGGTCTGGTTTAGAGGATCGCAAATGCAAAAAACTCTCTTGACCTATCCTAGACTTAAAAGAAGTATGTGCCAAGCATATCTTTGTGAAGAGAAAGTCTGAAAATATAAATTTAAACTGAATCTGGTAAAAACATCTTCAAACTTCAAACTTTTAATGGGTTTACTGAAGAATATTCTGCTTTTCTTTGGTCCTTTTCAGCACCAACTGTGTGAAAACCTATAGCTTAATCAACTAATCACTGAAATTTGACACGTCAGTAATAGAATAAACTTATTTAAATACTCATACTCATAACACCAGCTTTGTAAAACAATATCACCTTAATAGTTTTCTCTCTATTGACAAATTTGTACGTGCTATTAACTTAAGGCAATAAATACAGTATTGGTTAATAGATCTTGGGGTTAGCACTCCTGTCTCACAACCTCATCATCCCAGATCAATGACTTGTTTTTCTTCTTCTTCTTTTCATTGACATTGGTACAGTCCAGGAGTCTTTCTCTGTGCCAGCGTCTTGACAAGACAGAAGGAGCCGAGCCTAGGATCAGGCTCACAGTGATTATTTATAGAGTTGAGTGGGTTTTGTGGACGCAGGCGTGGAATGTGTCAGGGAGAAAATGCATCATTTATCAAAGCCTGCGTAGAGATCTTAGTTTTATTTTTTGCCAGAGTCGAGAAGAGAACGGGGGCTTGGGAAGAAAACAATAGCTTTTACGAAAGACTCTGTGCTATAGTAAGCCCCCTGCTGCTGCAGCTCCCACACAAAGTCCTCGCTCCTACACAGGTGACCGGACTTCTGTGAACAGTTGCCAATTTTAGCCTTCTCCTCTTTCTACTCCGAGTCAAAATAGCTTCTCCGGCCGCTGTGTCTAAAATACAGGCGTTGTGGGCGTTTAGAGCACAGCTCACAGGCGTGTACTTCCACAAAAATGGGGGTTTAACATTGTATAGCAAGTGAAATCCTCCAGAAATGGAAAAATGTAAGTGCCAATGTAGAAGAGGTTCAACGAATGGCCAATTGAGGCTAGCTGCTGCAAAAGCAAATGGATCTCCAAAAGACATGTATTTTAAAATAGCAGCTTTAGGGTTAGGGGCTCTTACGTCATGTTGGCAAAAATACAACAATAGTGGCTGAGGAAATCGTCACAGATTTTTTTTTAAGCAGCTGTGGTGAGTAATATTTTTTGGGGGAATCTCTGCAAAAATGCTTATTGTGGGAGAAAAGCGTAGCTATTATGGTCTAAATACTGTTAAGTGCAGCATAATTCCAGGTTTTAGCCAATTGAGGCTTGTTTTAGCGAGAGCACAGTGAAAAGGTGTTCACTGTAATTATCATGACTGCCCTACCAACGTCTCCAACAGTCTCTCAGACCACGGCCAAACACCACAATCGCACACATTCATACACCAGGGCACAGACAGAGAAATGTGAAATAGCAATTTTTGTAAAAAATGTAAAATACACAGCAGTTAAATGCGCTTTTATTTCAACCAACAAATATTATCTACATTAGATGCTATTTAAAAAGAAAAGACCTCTTATTCTGGCAGTAACCCACACCAAGCTCCTGAAAAGCTTTATCTGTTTTTCCACAAACAGCGGTAAAGTCTCTGACACTCACTGTTTCTCACTTAAAACTTTCAAACCTTTGCTTTAAATCTGTAGCTTTTTTTGGCTACGAACCCAGTCCACAACGAGTGACCTGTTGTCACATATGTCTTAGTTTGTAAGCTCTGACCTTCTTCTGGAAAAGAGATGGAGACATTAAGGACAGGCTGGGACTGTGTGTGTAGTGTTGACCACATCTGTCGGAGGATGTCCTGCTCTTTATCTGTCCCATTTGGAGAGAGTAAAAAAAACAAATTAAAGACAATGTGAGGTGTGTGTGGGAGAGATGTCCTGTACTGCAGCAGCACAGCGGCAGCTCTCTGGTGGCATTTCTGTCTCTCGCTGCAATGCAGACAACGGTCAAGGTTATGGTCAAATATTGAGGGCAGCAGAACAGCTGTGCGACATTGGGGAAAAACAGCAGCCCCTCGCCTTCTATATGAGTATATTTCTAAAACTTCCATGCTCAGGTTTGCTTCTGATGTCTATAACGACTGTTTACTGCTCTTTATTGTGTAGTAAGTAGTCATTTGACAGGCTGTCATGTCACGCCCGGCGTTGTCTGAGGTGAAGGGTAAATGCTGTGGAGAAATGTGGAACAGGGTGACATTTGTTGTTTAATCAGCCTCTTGCTCATCTTTAGCACTCAGTCTGTCACACTGTAACACCAAGCTGCATATGAAAAATCCATTCGAAATCCTACTGGAGTGGATGCCAGAAAAGAGAGAGCAGGCAGAGGACGGTATAAGTTTTGAACAGAATGATAGGAAAATGGTAGCCTTGAGGAAAAATATCTCAGAAATATAACATTATTATCATGTTATGATGTTTGGAAGACTTTGTGAGGTCTAGTGACAGTCAGCTCATATTAGAAGAAGGTAAGTCACAGTATTGGTGGTTTTCATACTGGGACATTTTGAGGCCGTTGTATACATTGAATGTGCTAATCATCATTTGATAGTTTAACAGCAATATAATTCATGTCTCTTGTTCATAATAAGCTCTTAATGCAAATGTTTCCCACATGTCCCATTATTAGTATAAAGTCATTTGGTTGAGGGTGTGTGGGCTGCCTTTATAAAGTCTATCTCCCAATGACTCCCATTTAAAAAAACAAAACGGCATTTTAAAGCATCATTAGCAACGAGAAACAATATAAGTCATCTTTTTAGTATAGTTTGAAATAGGTATCCTTAATCTGGCTTGCATTTCCTCCGGGGCTCTGTTTGTGTTTATCAAAGCCTGCGTAGAGACCAAACCAAGTGTCACAATAGATGACATTACACATTTATGACGTCTTTCTTCTCGACATGTTTATCACATGAACAAGACATGCTTCGTTCGAGAAAGTATGCAGTGTGTGTTATTGTTGCTGGACCATAACAGGTAACAATTGTGTTGCTGTATAGAGGGATTGCATCCTTTTTGTGCCACGTTTCACAATGGAAACTGAAAAAAGGCATAACCTGAGCTGAACTCTGAAGAAGTCATCAGTGATTTCTGATACAAAAAGAAATAATAATCACTTTAAGCTCAAGTTAATATTAAGGCATAACTGTTACATGTATCTTTGCAAAAATGACTCTCAGTCCACAAAAGTGTAATAAATCTGAAAATTCTAATTTGTGTAGTTTTTTTTTTTTTTTTACTCTTATATGAAATATCCATCTGTAAATAACTCGGATGGTATCTTTTAACATGTGTTTTCAAAGTTTTTTCTCATCTGTGGCTCTGACTTTAACCATTGCAATCCCTTATGAAATAATGTGGATCAATATTATGTAGAAAAGATGCAGTATGGTTATTAAATAGTACTATGGTGATATGTCTACGTTAATCGGATTTGGGTAAAAGCTTTTGAAATTGTATTTAAAGTTATGAATGAATATAGATTTCCTATTGGTCACACTCGTGCCTTTTATTGTATTTGATAAAAAGCTGCAATTTGCAAATTATTTTGACACGCAACGCAAGGATTTCTATTTAGATAAATTTGCAAAACACTGTGCAGCCCAATTCATTTAGTAACCTTCAGACTTTCACAATCCAAAATTGATAATCACTCCATAAACACCTGCCTTTGCTGTGCCCAGTGAATTCCTCTGGCCTGGTTCTGTGCCAGGGCCCGAGGTAGACCCAACAGCTGCCTCTGTCAGATGTCATCCAGGAAGCGATAGATCACGTCCCACAGAGTGGAAACCCTCAGCTCACCGTCGGTCCCACCTTAATTGTTTCTCATATCAATTCCATCCCTTCATTATCGCCATGTGAAGGCATAGCATGAGCGAGACGGGGAAAGAAAGTAATTAAAGCATTGATAGAGTGACAGAGAGATAATGACATGTGAGAGCAAACAACGTCAGAGCGAAAGGGCAAACAGAAGATGGAAATGAAGACACTGATGACAACACGCAGGTTTAAATGCAACAATTATCAGCATTTTATCTGCCGTCACTGTGGGTTTAATAAATACACTTAATGCAAACTGTCTTATTTCACAGCAGGGAACATGCTCTATATAAATATATGTATTTTTACTTCTTTTTCTTCAAGGGTTGTGGTGAGCTTTAGTGGTACGTCAGCTGGACAGTCACCAGGGCTAACACGACAAAGTGTCAATGCCAGCGCACAAAGTATAGATTACAGTGCATGAATCGCTGTGGCTTTTGTCCGCCAGCTTTTGTTGTAAAGATAGTTTTTGTCCTTATTCCAAGACAACCTGGACAATCTCTGGACACAACTGATGTCTCCTCACATTCTCTGGAGGAAATGTATGACAGACGCAGACTATTTCCACTTACATTCATCTACCATGTGGGACAAAGCTGGAGTACCCAGAGAGAACCCTTGACAGCCAGAGAACCACATGCAGACAAGGCCATTGCCAGCTGGCGTGGGGATCGATCCCACAACCATCTTGCTGCGAGGCAGGAGTGCTAACTCTATACCCTACTACTGTACACCCCCAGAGTTAAATTTAAAAATAGCTGACCTGACCTGCCTGTGGCTGTACATTAATAGTGGACACTACAAAACAATGTGTTAATGAAGAGAATAGAGATGAGCCGACAGTATTTAATTAAAGCAAACCAAACCATAGGGGAGCATTAAACATGCGTATATCTGTAAGGAGCGCCTGTAAAAGCAATATGAGCAGCTTGGTGCACTGTTTTTAGTTGGTTCGCTGCTGTCAGATTACGACTCCCTGCTGTGTAGAGTTTCATTAAATTTGAACTGCGGGGCATCGTGGGTCTATGAATGCTGTACAATTATTTAAAATGTCAGTCGTTCAAGCACAGCAACATGTATTGAACAGAATGGAGTTTTGTTCAGTTTGTTATTGTCCCAGATAGAAAACGTGAGTTGAAGCATAGTATAATCCTCCAAAATCTTATTGGCACAATTAACAATACCATAAAGACAGCATAGGTCAAAACACTCCTAACCCTATACCTACACTCCTACCTCCTACTTTTCCATTCGGTAAGAGTGTGTGATGAAATTCAGGGCCTAAAACAGGAAATATAGAGTCAAACTTTCAAACTTAAAGACAAAGACCAGTGCTGGAATTGTTGTGATGCAAAAAGAACTCTTGTGAACCTTATTTTGGAATGTCCTATGACTCAAAGCTATTGATGAAGATCCACGGATGCCTAAGGAACATTACAAGAACTAATCTCAGCTTTAGCCCAAGGCTTTATGTTTTACGTGAGCCTCAGATGACATTGTGTCATAATTGTGCAGACTTTATTCAAACTGGTGTCATGGTTGGAAAAGAGATCTCGATGGGACTAACTTGGATTATGCTGAGATATAATAGAAAATAGAAAATATAATAGCTTGTATTGATACCTGCCGCTGGTAATTTTTGGTTGATGAGTATGTTTTTTTACTTTTGCTCCCCTTCTTTTTTTCTATCCTTTTCATTATTATCTGTAAAAAGTGTATTTTAAGTTGTATTTTATATGGTTCCCTAACATTAATAAAATTAAAAATGTTAATAAATAGTAGCTGCAACTTCATTTTTTGCCAAATGTGCTACTGCTGTTTAGATGAGGTCCATCGAGACAAAAAGTTTAGACCTGACATTGTGTTTAACAATATGTTACCAGCTAAAAATTACACTTGATACAAAAAGAAAGAATTTTTTGTGAAAAGCGACTCAGCGGATTAGCACTGAAGTGCGTTCCTGTGTTTAACAAGCATAAATAGTTTAACACAAACCTCCTTATTTATATTGAACGATCTTTATATGAATATATGAATATGAATATCTTGGTTTGCAGAAATACACCACATTCTAGTGATACAAAGGGTTATGGAAGAAGATCTCCCACATGAGATTTTGTATCTGTTATTTTAATCAACAGGGCAATGTCATGCATTTTTAGATGTGTTGCCCCAGAGAAAGAAAATCTTGTGTGTGTTGAACTAATTAAAACAAACTGTTGTTTACTGCTTCCTCATGTGAAGAGTCTGGCATTACTTCAAGCTAATACATAATTAACAAAGCAGACAGGCCATCATCGAGTGAGAGCTGACTGACAGGGGACACCTTGCCCCTGGATGAAGATGTCAACAGAGCGATAAGACGGAAAGCTGCGTCATGCCTAGCAACATGCATGCTCGTGTGCACTCGTACATGCTCAGAGTGACCTGAACACAGTCTGTGAAATAGGGTGCATAGGAAATAATTGGCCCCTTTGGTGATGTGAGGGGATGGAAAGCATGACGATCCGGGGAGGTGTGATAGAACAGCCACCGGAGAGCCTGACAGTGCAGCTTGGTTATGGGCTTATGAACATTCAAATGTGTGGAGAATGCACACGGCTTTGTAGCTTTATGAGAAAACAAAGATTAGGCATTTAGATTATATTGCTTTGTAGTGGCCCAATAGGACCCTAACAGTGGCTCCTTATTTGTGTGGTTCTACGGCTCGATAACATTGACCTCCACCTTCTCTGTGGGCCAGTAATTAGTGCAATTGTTTGGTGAAGTTGTTTGAGAGTCCTGTGGGGATTTTCACTTGTCTGTGCAAAGCAACCGAGTTAACAGCAAAATCAAGGCTCAACATTCAAAGCCCAGTGAAACACCTGGACTAAAATGTAAGCTGTTCACAAAGTGGGATTGTTAAGATAATTGTGACATCTTACATGACATTGTGTTGTGACATCTCATGTGAGATTGTGTTGTTAAGCTGGGTCATAGCCAGATTGTTTATCATATTATTTCAGAAGTATCCCTTGTTGGCGTCATGCTAATCACTGCCACTACACCTAATCAACCGGGGGCGCAGTGGCTCAGCGACTCGAAGGTTGGTGGTTCGATTCCCGCTCTCCTCATGGTTCTTACTGTCGTTGTGTCTTTGGGCAAGACGCTTAACCCACCTTGTCTAAGTGGTGTTCAAGCTGTAACACTGGTAAATGGAGGCTTAATGTAAGTTGCTTTAGATAAAAGCGTCAGCTAAATGAATAAATGTAAATGTAATCATTTTCCAAGGATGCTGTTTTGCTAAACCGGGGCATCGACATCATATCAAAGCTCTCTTTATGTAATGCTCATTAACCCATTTCATGCTGTACCACCAAATTCTGTATGAAATGCTCCATCTTGCAAGAAAATGAACTGTGACCATCAATTCAAAATTTTAAGTGGTGCTGACTTTGTCATCTCATTTCTTGCCGAACCTACTAACTATGTTAACAGGAATAAACTCCTTTTTGTAATGCAACACGTTCACTCTCAGACTGTACACTTTCTCGCCTGTTCACGCAGTATGGTCACGTCCAAAGATGGTGCTACCTCACATGGGACACAATGTGTGGCTACGACTGCTGCTGTGTGAATTAAACCATCCTCCCCCAGGGTATTTTATGTCGACAATTGCTTTTCTCTTTTGTCTTTCATCAACCTTTCTCCTTGGAAAATCAGAGAATATAAAGGAGTTGATGAAATAACAGAACTTTTTTTTAAATCAATGCATCATGTTCCCCTAACATCTAAAGAGATTCGTTTCTACCGCTTTCTTATTGAATATAGGCTAAGTTAAGCTATGTCTATAGTTTGACTGGGCCATTAAGTTACCCTACTGTCCTTGCCCCAACTATATGAAGGGATTTCTTTTATTGACAAAAGTATAGTCAAAACATGACCTACTGCTCTACTTAACTTTTTAACAAATAGAGCAAACAAGGGCAAAAATGGTATGGTCTCAATCAAGCACTGGTCTCTGTCATGTTTATTACTGGGTTTACTTTTTATATGATGCCATACTATTGGAAAGCCTAGAGTCTGATTAACAGAGGCTGAGAGATATATTCATCCATTCATTCATTTTCCACTGTTGATCCTGACATGGGTTGTGAAGGGACTAGAGACTATCCCAGCTGCTTTGATTGCGAGGGTACATCCTTGGACAATGGCCACTTTGTTCCATTCGTAACACTGATACAACCCTCCACGGTCACATTCATTCACTATGTGCAATTTTAGACTTGCCATCTCGCTTTTCATGAATGTCTTTGGACCTTCTTGCTGTGAGACAGGAGTGCTGACCACTCTCTAGCTATATTTACTTGCACTACACAGTTTAATACTCAAGAATTTGGTGTATTTCAGTCAGTTTTGACTAAACTCTACCTACCTCTGTTGACTAAGTAGTAGTTAGACTAAGACCGATATTAGTCGGACAGTAACTTTTTTTAATCTATTGTCATATACTGTAAGCATACACCAAGTTTTATTTCATGCCTGACTATTTTAGCCTTTCAGAGAAGAGGCCAAGTGAGGTCTGCCTTAAGCTGTGAGTGGCATGATTCAGACGTCAGCTTGTGTAACCACTTTGAAGCGATGTGGGAAGGAGAAGACGTCACAGTGACTTGGGTAGTGCTGGTCCGTACAGATGTCGTGTGTGTGTGTGTGTGTGTGTGTGTGTGTGTGTGTGTGTGTGTGTGTGCGTGTGTGTGTGTGCGCGCGCATGTGCACGTGTTCGTGTGTATTGGTGACCTCTCACCTGCTTCCTCCGAATAAACCGGTGATCAGCGAGCTGTGAAAGCCTTTAAGGAAAAAGGCTTGGTCTGGCGCCTCAACAGGGAACACAGTGGGAGTTTTCTTAAAAAATAAAAAATGTATTATTACATTTTTTATTTACTTTTGAGCAAACACTGCTACAGATATTAAAATGCTAAGGTATATTTGATTGTTGTAAATGCTAGAGACAACAATTTTCAATTCAGTAGTGAACTGTCTGGTACACCCTTCACTGTTCAATGCGCGTTGGTAAATTTCGGTTAATTTGCGATCCCATATCTGCCCAGACTCTCAGAATGTTTAACTTAAACATGTCCTTTTTACCGATGAATAAGAGAGATAACCCTCTTAGCAAAGTGGCTAAAGTTCAAATGTAGCACTGGTCCTTGCTCTAAACCATCTCTGTCTGAGACATTATTTCATAACGAGTCTGACTTAAAACATGAGTTTTAAATCTGGTCCTTTGAGAATTATTTCAGGTCCTCATGTAAATGTTGGTTAATTAATGTTGTGCCTCAGTGTTTTCGAAGCTGTGCAATAACAAAGCAATTATATATATGATATTCTAAATAATCATTCAACCCCCTACTGCAGGAGATGTCAGTGCAACTCCTGCTCACCTTGATGCAGAGAATGAAAATGTACGATAAGCTTAAGTTTTCAAGAACCTCAAAACACAAGAACAGTTGAATATTTTTTTGGCCACTTTAAAGTACTGCACATATGTTTACAGGCATCAATACTTCAAATGATAAATGCACATTTCACACAAGTTTTTTTTTGTGCACATCAGTGATATGTTTTATTTGTAAAACAGCCTTTGTTTGTTTTTTTTTTTATCCACCAACAATGGCTACACCTAGTTTAATTAATAAAACATATATATAATAGCACCCTAAATTCTACTGAACCGAACCAAACCGGACCAAAAACCTTGAGCTAAAAACCGAGGTACGTATTGAACTGTGGACTGGCTGTATTGTTGCCTTGTCAATTTGTTCCTGGTTATTTTTACAGCTATTGGCCAAAATGTCAACAATAACAAATCAACAATCAAGAAAACCCTAGAAGCTGCAGAACTGTCAAAATACATAATCCACAAAATAAAAGCACAACACCCACCAACCATTTAATACTGTACATGCAGAGACCAAAGGTTCATGTCCAACTTAATATGTCTTTTTTCCTCTTTCTGTCTTTCCTGTACATCTAATTTTCACTGACTGAGGAACTGATTAACCTGTCTATCAGTAATAGTATAAATATCAGACTGAAATCCTTAGGGCAGTTGTTTAATTTGTTTATTGAAGACTGCTCTCCCCCCCAAAAAATGTATTTTGAAAATCTTATTGGTTAGGTAATTGCATACACAGACTTGCCTAGAGCATATGGATTGATTGAGTGAGGCCTAGTTTTTTGGTATTCCTAATGTCAGTGTTTTCCTTGATCCCAATGATTCAAACTGAGCACAGCTGCATTATATTATCCTCAGTTGATGTTTGAGTTCCCAGTTTGACTTTCCACTTCGTAGATTCAATGTTTAATGTTGCTCAGCCGGGTGAGTTGTCAGTCATTTTGTTCAGAAAAGACATTGAGCTACTGATTCTCCGGTTACACACACACACACACACACACACACACACACACACACACACACACACACACACACCAGCAACGAGACGTCATCATGTGGCTCTGTTTGCGTCTATCTTCACTGTCCATTACCCACGCTCCCTTGCTGCCTTATTCACTGGTCCACTTTGCACACACACACACACACACACACACACACACACACACACACACACACACACACACACACACACACACACACACACACACACACACACGAGACGGCAGCTCAGTGGGCGAGAGGAACCGAGCCGTGCCTTCCTGCGGGAGTGGAGACTGCTGAGGAGCGAGTGGCAGGTAGTTAGTGCTGGAGTGACAGGCAACTGAGGAGACACCGCGAAAGACGCAATATGTTGAAAGCCCCACAGGAAAAGCTACAGGAGGAAGAGTTATGCTTCACTTACTTCAAAGCAGACGGCGGTTTAGGGGTGATTTTAAGTTGTAACTTTAACATTTGACAGAAAGCACTGTAATTAAACAATTTCATTAAAAAAGCGAAAAGTGCAAAAGCTATGAACCCACTGACCCACACAGAAACTCTGACTAGTGTTACTAATTTAGTTAAGACACCAAAGATAAAGGATGTTTTCACAAGTTCTGCTTATAATAATATTTAAACCCACACCATCAGACTTTTCTTGACACTATGTTGTCATTACAACAATGGTGTGCCTCCTTTAAACTAATGCAGCTAATCTGTTGTGTTGTCTAACCAGATAAATACACTAATCAGACTTAGACTGACTAGATCACATTAAGACATGTCAATATTAATATAGAATTTAAACAAACAGCAGATACTTTAGGTTTAAAAAATGGTTTAAATTGCCAGGAATTTATTGCAAAAAGGTTATACTGTATGTTGGTTGAGTACGTTGGAGGATGAAGATGGTTCTGGCGCTGAAGATGGACAGCTGGGATTGGTGAGACTCAGTGTGGGGGTTGCTAGCCCAGCTGAGTCGGGACCCCCCTTTGGGTTCTAGCATTGATTGTTTGTATAGTGGATATAATCCGCCCATTGGTCCCCTATTTGCTGATATTGTCGTTGCGACTCGGCAATAAAATGGCCGTTACGTCCGGGCTTTCCGGCTTTTACTCCATAGTTAAACAATAGTTTTTACATAGCATAAACGGACGTAATAATCAAAAAATCATCCCCCCTCCCCAGAGTTGTCACGTAGTAAAAACTAAGCTCTAAAGACTGGAGCCATCTATTGTACCATGTTGTAAACAGGTTTTTTACACCCGTAAAGTAGCCATTGCTGTATTGCCGTATGGCTGCAAGAGAATAGGAGAAAATGGAGGGGTAATGGGAGGGTGGGGTCGAGGAAACAGAGACAAACAGTGTAGGATTAAACTGGATAAAAACAGGGCTTCTGGGAAAAAGGTGAGGTCGAGGTGTGGTCGAGGTGTTGCTTAGGAGATGTTGAAGCGTGGCCTTGCTGCTGAACCTAAGTTAACACAATAACTTAATTTAGGAAACAAAAAACACACTTTTATAAAAACATTGCCATACAAAATAGAAAATAACATAATCTTCTGTATTTTGTATGTACGTATTATGTATTTTGAAATCCAATTATATACCACTTTTTCTTAAATTCTTTGCTCTTTTTTGAGTGTTTAATTACCTGTGACCTCCTGCATTTGGCCAAAAGTCCGAACCTATCTCCTATTTTACACAAACAAGCCGGACTATGATTCAGTTTATCCAAGACCACCTCTGTTTGGCTTTGAATTCCGAAACCAAAGAGCACACTTGTAAAAGCCACTTATGTATAACGTATAGTTCCAGGTGTGTCTGTCTCTCCCAGTTGTGACTGAGGTTGAGGATAAAAAAAATGACCAGTCACAGAAGAAGGAAAAAAATCAGGTCCAGTCCTACACCAAGTAAAAAAATCCTGGTGAGTTTCTATTCAGTCATAATAATGATAGACAAATGAACCAGCTGTGGCCTTGGCTGCTCTTGAATTAAACTCCGCTCTCTTCTAGACTTCAATGTCTGAGGCAGAGAAAAAAAAAGGTTCAGGATGAGACTAAGTCTTTTAAAAAGGAGTTTTTATTTATATGTGTTCAATATTTATTCTTTGAAAAGAACTCAAACAAAAAATAAAGACATGACTTGGATGCTTTTATGAAGTGTCTGAAAGCAAACTCACTTGGGAAGTGTAATATAATGGAGTTATAGAAACACTATTAGGGCTGAGCAAAATGGGAAAATACCCAAAGGGAATTTTGAAACCATGCAATTTAAAGTTTTATATTAGCTTAACCTTTCTAAACTATGGCAAGACAAAACTCAATAAAATATCTAGTAATCTAAAAAGTAACATGAAATTGAAATAATGCATGAATTGACACAAATGGAACATTACATATTACATTAATTTCAGAGACTTTTAAAGTAATATTTCTTACTAGTCACGTCCCTCTAATTTGTGTCCAAAGACATGCATGTCTTTGGACGGTGGGAGGAAGCCGGAGTACCCGGAGAGAACCCACGATAACACGTGGAGGACATGCAGACTCCTCACAGAAAGACCAGAGTCGGCCGAGAATGTTTGAGCCGGCCGGGTTTTGAACTCACAACCTTCTTGCTGTAAGGCAGGAGTGCTAACCACTCTGCCACATGCACCCTGGAAGCATTTTATTTTACATAATTACTATTAATCCTTAGACTTCGGGAGCATACAGTAAGTTTAGAAGGGCTTGCAGACTGCACACAGAAGATAAGTGGGGATCAATCCCACAACCTCCTCGTTGTGAGGTTCAAGTGCTCACCACCTCTTCATTGTGCATCTTTGAAAAAGTCTTACTGTTGATATGTTTGTGTTCTGTGGCAAGTATTGTGTGCCCTTTTCAAATCACGATTCACTATAAAGAACATTTTCCAAAGTCACGTTATTAAATGTGCTGTACCATTTCAGAGAGTTATTTTCAGCATGTCCTCTTTAGCATAGGGCACTGCATGTCACCTGCAATCTAGGAGCTAATGTTGCATTAATTGCGTCCCTGGAGTTCAGTTCCTCTGTTATACCTTAACGACAACAGTGATGTAAAAGAGAGTTTGACTTAGCACCAACCTTGAGTTCGTCTGTAGATCCTGAAAGAGTCTGAAAGCATCACCTTTCCAAGTGGGGAGTGTTGATCAGGCCCGCAGCTGACGACAGCGCTACAGGAAATAAATTGGAAGTGGGCATATATTTACCAAAATACCTGCACGTCACCAAGGCAACGGCAGCAACAGGCGGTCAAGTCAGAGGCATTCGAGGACTTGTACAAACACACTCAAAGGGAACTAAATGGACTGTAGAGTTGTAAAACAAACAGGAACAGCTATAGCTCCCAAATTAAATGTATGTAACATAAAAAATAAAAATAAAGGTTTTGAAGATAAGCCAAGACCCAGACACACCAGGATTTATATATTAACTTTGATTCCGACGCAAAGTCAGGTCTGACCTAGAAAACTGTCCACTATTCCAGCTTCTCCTTTAAATTAGAAATGCCCTTTAGGCTTCACTATTACTGCTGTGTATCATGGAATGGGAATGTAAAAATAACAAAAGGAAAACTAATCAAATGATAAATAGATTGCATCCTCTAAAATGATAAATTGACTGTGTTAAATGATGCTTGAGGAAACATGTGTTGTTGCCTCCGATTTGGTTTAGGAGCTCAAGCTGAGGTTAATAGCCTGCTCCCCTAATTGTAACAACCTGTTGATGAGACGCACAATTACCCTCTTGACTTTTGACCCTTCAGCACTTACCCAGAGAAGGGCCTGGATGCAATCAGACATTGTACCCTTTGCACCCAATCAGCCTAGTTTTCTGTCTCCAAAATACTCACACAATCAAGGAAAGTGAACTGTCATTTAAGAGAAACAGGGTAACTTTGAATAATGGAGGCTAAGGTTAGGAACCTTCAGTTCTGTAGCTCATCTGTCTCTTACAAGACCACTTCAATCTCTATTAAGAAGTTGAAATAGAGTTATGCCCCAGCTGAACCAACAGCACCCGTCTTACCCTTGTGGTTTTGGCAGACGCTGCATACGTAACCATGTGTTTGGAGCTCTTGGCAACAGTGCTCATAATAAATGCATGTAAGGATTTCTGGAGAGTAAATCCTTGTGTAAAAACTTAAAAAAAAATGTATACAGTCCTTGCTGCAAATGATGACCAGCCTTTTGTTCCTTAGAGGATGGTCCATCTTGTTTATATAGCATCACCTCACCCAAATCCACTCTGGCCGCCCCTGTTAAGTGCATCTTATGGCCTAGTTTTATGTTTCTGATGCACTTTAAATACCTTAAAGTTGGCAGATCTTCTTTTCTTCTCCACGGATGGCCACAAGAAAGAAATCACATTGTGGTAGACTGATTTAAGTTATTTTTTCTCTCTTATGTCTTAGTGGTACTTTAGACACAGCTTTTGACACCATTTATAGAAATTCTTTAACAGCCTTCTTTATTTCCTTTCTGTACATCTTTGATACACTATAACATGCTTCCAGTACTTAAACCATATCCTTAAGCATAATGTGAGAGCCACAGAGGTAGTTTATTTTATTTTTTGTCACCTTAAAGGAGTTTCACAAGAAAGTTAGGGGCTATTGTTACAAAAGAGTTTCAAAAGAAAGTTAAGGGCTATTGTTACATAGAGCAGACATACAGGTGAGCATGTAATTTTTGCGCTTTTGCATTGAAAGTAGTCCATTAATCGTGACAAGGTGCCGTGCATCATCCGGCTCTGACCGTCAGCTCTAAGATGGATAGCCCTGAGGAGTTTCATGTGTCTAAAGTTGAACCATGCTCTAGAAAGATCCATCAGACCTGTATAGGCAGCCAGTGTCTGGAGAAAGACATACTCCTCTGTCCCCTCAGGGCCATCGCCTTTTGTGTAGCGGGTTATATTTCACCTAAACAGGACATGTAGCAAGGAACACAGGGAGGGAAATAAGTTAAATGGCTTTGATTATGTTTGTGTCACTGTGAGCTACACAACTTTGTATCCTGGCAGTACAAGCTGGTCCAAGTTTCAATAAAAGCTGTGTTAAAGTCTAACTTGTGCATTAATCTATGTTTAAATTTAACATACTGTTCCTTTTGGTATGCATTATTCAACAAGCCCATTTTCTATCTCCTAAATCAGGCCATCTGCATCCAGGGTATCCAAGCTAACCTTTGTTGAAGTAGGACACCGCGGCGCCTGCTCGCTGCCAGCTCTTGCTCACACAAGTTTGAGCACAAAAGTTCAGCCACATTATAGCAGCTGGTGTGTGGAGGATCCCCTAATGTGCTGTATTCTTTTAGCTTTTTATTTTGGTTGTAAAACATGGTCTCTCTAGAGATATACAAAGTGTGTAACACAACAAGCTGGCGTTGTATGCGTGCAGCCCACAATATCAATAGTCCACAACAAAATCTGGCTTAATTATTTAACCAAAGCCAGGGTAAAATTTTATCCCAGAGAGCGGACCCTGTAATTAAAAGAAGAAACAAAAATAAGCATTTACCAGTTTCACAGCCCATGTTTAATGTTTATAAAAAAATGGTCAAACTGGCAGAATTCAAAGATTTAATGTGTCCTTGATAACCCAATAAACCTGGAAAGTTAGAAAGTGGAAATTTATTATACTGTCCTGGAATTTATGGAAAACTTTATTGTATTTTATTCTCTTGTAAAAAATACACTTTGAGAAGGATATTTAGTTTGAAACTTGACTGGCTGCAGATAAGTGTTCTTCATAAATGCAATGATAATTACTTTTTTGACCCTCTGACACTGTTTTATTGTCCAAACTAAAGCAAGAAGGAATAGTTAGAATAATTCCAGGTGAACCTTAAACATTAAATTAAGAATTAAATTGTTGTTTAATTATATTACCATTACTGAGAAAATGCTCTATTATCAGGAAAAAGCCCTAAAAATCAGTATGAAACAATACTGTGACAACATGGACATATTTATAACTATTATCTATTGATTCTTAATGTCATGTAAATAAAGTGAACTAAGACAAAATCTTTTTTCTTGTCTTGTTTATTTCAGGATGGATCCAAACAGAAGCAGGTGAGGAAGAAGACGGTCTCCTTCAGCTCGATGCCAAGCGATCGCAAAATAAACAGCACAGCGGCTTGCATGGCCTTCATGATGGAGGGCTGCGAGATGAAGAAAGTGCGCTCCAACTCACGCATGTACAACCGCTACTTCCTTCTGGACCCTGACATGCGCTGGCTGCGATGGGAGCCGTCCAAAAAAGACTCGGAGAAGGCCAAACTGGAAATTAAGAGCATTAAAGAGGTCCGTTTGGGGAAGAAAACTCCCGTCCTGCGCAGCAATGGTCTGTCCGATCAGTTTCCAGAAGAGTGTGCCTTCTCGATCATCTATGGGGATAACTATGAGTCCTTAGATTTGGTGGCCAGTACGGCAGATGTGGTCAGCACGTGGGTAATGGGACTAAGGTATCTAGTGTCTTATGGACGGCACACTGTAAACATGGTCGAGCCCAGCCAACCCAGCCTACGAACATCCTGGATTGGCTCTGTGTTTGAGTTAGCCGATATGGAGAAGGAAGGCTACATAGACTTGTTCAGGGCCACTCAGATTATAAAAGGACTAAACCCTGGGATGAAAGAGTCACGGATAGAGCTAAAATTCAAGGAACTACAGAAAGCAAAAGACCAATACGGAGAAGCAATTAACATGGACACTTTTGTTGAGGCGTATTGTGAGCTCTGCACACGGCCGGAGATTTTCTTTTTAATGGTACAATTTTCAAGTAACAAAGAGTATCTGGACAGTAAAGACCTAATGCTTTTTGTTGAAGTGGAGCAGGGAGTCGAAGATGTGAGAGAGGAATTGTGCAGAGAAATAGTTCAAAAGTTTGAGCCGTCGTCCGAAGGCAGAGAAAGGGGATACCTCTCAATAGATGGGTTCACACACTACCTCCTCTCCTCCGAATGCCACATCTTTGACCCTCAGCACAAGCGTGTTTGTCAGGATATGACCCAGCCGCTTTCCCACTACTACATCAACTCTTCCCATAATGCATCTCTTCTCGAAGACCACTTCTGGGGTTCTTCAGATATTAGCAGCTACATCCGAGCTCTGAGGATGGGCTGTCGCAGCATTGAGGTGATTGTATGGAACGGCCCTGATAATGAACCAGTGGTATACATAGGAAGCGCTGTAGCCTCACAGTTAGCTTTCTCAAAGGTCCTAGACATCATAAACCAATATGCTTTTGAGAGTTCAGAGTATCCCCTTATACTCTGCTTAGTTACCCACTGCTCTATCCCACAACAAAGGGTCATGGCCCAACACATTAAGAAGATTCTAGGGGACAAGTTATACATTGAACCACCCAACAAAGAAGAAAACTACCTACCGTCCCCTGAAAAACTCAAAGGAAAAATCCTTGTCAAGGGTAAGAGGCTGTCACCTAACTGCACCGACAGTGAGGGCGATGTGACAGATGAAGAGGAGGGTTTAGAAATGTCCCGAAGAGTTGGAGCTGATGAGAAAGACCAGCTAAATGGATTGGGCTGCAAGAGAGTCAGACTTTGTAGAGAGCTTTCGGATCTTGTATCTCTCTGCAAGTCGGTACAGTTCAGGGACTTTGAGACCTGTAAGAGGGAACAAAAATACTGGGAAATTTGCTCCTTCAATGAGGTTGATGCAAACCGGTTTGCCAATGAGTTTCCAGAGGAGTTTGTCTGTTACAATAAACGCTTTCTTTCCAGAGTATATCCCACTCCAATGAGAATCGATGCCAGTAATATGAATCCTCAGGACTTTTGGAAGTGCGGTTGCCAGATTGTGGCCATGAACTACCAGACCCCAGGCTTGATGATGGATCTCAACTTGGGTTGGTTCAGGCAAAATGGCAACTGTGGGTATGTTCTGCGACCAGCCATTATGAGGGAGGAGGTTTCCTACTTTAGTGCCAACGCTAGAGACTCATTGCCAGGAGTTTCTGCCCAGCTTCTCCACATAAAGGTCATTAGTGGACAGAATCTCCCCAAGCCTCGTGGCTCTGCAGCTAAAGGCGATGTGGTGGAGCCCTATATCTATGTTGAGATCCATGGCATCCCAGCCGACTGTGCAGAGCAAAGAACCAAGACCGTTTCCCAAAATGGGGATAATCCCATTTTTGATGAGAGTTTTGAGTTTCAAATCAATTTACCTGAACTGGCCGTGCTTCGCTTTGTGGTCTTAGATGATGACTACATTGGCGACGAGTTTATTGGCCAATACACCATCCCGTTTGAGTGCCTACAGCCAGGCTACAGACATGTCCCCCTTCAGTCGCTGACAGGAGAGTTTCTGCCCAACACTACGCTGTTTGTTCACGTAGCCATCACCAACAGACGAGGCGGGGGCAAGGCACATAAGAGGGGTATATCTGTGAGGAAGGGCAGGAAGGCCCGTGAGTACACCACCACCAAGACCACAGGAATCAAAGTGGTGGACGAGCTGTTCAGAGCCTCCACCCAGCCGCTCAGAGAGGCCACCGACCTCAGAGAAAACGTGCAGGTAAGATACACTCCACTGGATATACAATATCTAATCAATACACCATGGAATAAGAACAAAGTTTATTAATTAATTTACAGGAAAAGCTAAGCAAAGACTATAATTTGATTTTATTTTGTGTAATGATTAAATCATAAATTACAAAATATACTGTAAATACAAATACACAGATAACATTACTTATCCATTGAATTTGGGGGAAAAAGTCATATGTGTCTTCCCTAAAACAATGTTCCTCAGTTTTGCTGCAGGGTAAAAATCGATCATGAACTATTGTTACATCAAAGCAGGCTTTGGTTTAGACAAAGAAGCACTTTTGCTGACAAACTTGACAGGGGCTTTTAATAATGAGAAATTATTACAAGGACGGAAACCACTTAGAGAAGCCATAACTTTTGCATTTGGCTATTTTTAAATCCTGCCTGTTTCATCTCAGATCTGTGATTTTAGCTGGTCGCAATACAGCTCATGGTTTAATTATGAATTAAGCAAATACTTGCTTAATTGTGGCTTTTTGGTTCACAATTAGCAACATACAGAGTGACATGATGGCTGTTTTGCCAGATTGTTTTGTCACTTTCAACTGGCGGGCTCTTTTCACACTGACAGCTTTTACAATAAAACTAAGCTTAATGGAAACTGCAGTAATAAGCAAGGCTTGTCTGTTTTGTGACAGCACTGTTGTAAGGAGCACTAATACAATTTTTAGTGCCTCTAATGCAATGTCATTTTACGATTAGAGAAGTAAACTCAATTTACGTAACAAGCTCCTTCATACTAATCATACTAATCAGGGATATAAATTCCAAGATCTCCCATCTGTCTTTAGTAGAGTAATGGCACAGCAAACAAAGAGCAAACTTTACATGGTTAAATGTGATTACAGATCCTGTGGCATGTTTGAGCATTTTTCAGCCATGGAAAATTACAAGTGCTGCAATTATTTTCAAGTGTAAGACAACAACTCAGTCTCAGAAAAGGACCATGATCACTTTGTTCTGAAATTGTTATTATATTGTCCTCTGTTATTGTGCACATATTTATTGTTTTTGAGAGCATTACATTTACATTTCCATTTAGAGCAGAATTTGGATTGTCAATAAATGGCTGAATAATTTTTCATAGTACAACAGCAAGTCTTTCTAAGAGAAAATGTATCTTGAGAGTATACAAGAGTTTGGAATGGACATGTCAATGTGTAGATCACAAACCAGTTGTACTGCTGTATGAGGAAGATCAAACCAAAAGCAAATGCCTGTTGGATCTTAGAATTGAGCCAGAATTTTTGGCTGTATTTCTGAAGTTTATTTTTAGGTTTCCATTACCCTGTTCCTCCTGGGATTTGTGCATAAAACAAACTTATCAAATATAACAGATTTAATGCATTTGAGGCTTTTGTCCTCCAAGTAATAAGTGATAATTAATAAGGTATATACATGTATATATATATAACATAAGTCATACAGAAAACTATTACTTCAGGTTATTGTTGCTAAAGGTTAATGTACAAGCCATATTTACCTCATACAAACACCTGACTGTATCCCATCGTTTCCACCTTAAAGTTATTTAAATATAGAAATGTTATTGGCAAGATGATGTTGACTGTCTGGAATTGAATATTATTTTCTGATTAATTGCCCAACTCGTGTGACCCAAGGTGACCCTAGAGCTGCAAATCTAACACGACTTAAGTAAATAGAATCTGAGGTGCTTAAAATCCAATCAAATATGCTCTGCTAAGTTTGGAAATAATCACAGGGATGCCATGTGTCAAAACTGACACTTTAATCTGCCCGGCAACTCCAACTCATCTCTCATCACAAATTTAATCTATGAGTTCGCTCTGGAAAATTGCAAAAGGTGAAAAAAAAAAAAAAAAAAAAAATGCAAATCTTTTTTTGAAGCGGATCAAACAGGCTTTTGCAGCACTTTTTCGCAGGATTGAAATGTAAATGTTTCTGTTTGAAATTAAAACATAAAAGTTGATTAAATAAATAGAAAGCCTCGAGTTGAAAGGCCTTTTGGAAATGTTGTCTTTTAAGATGAAGAGAAGGCTCTTGTCGAGGCTGAGGAAGGTGCAGCTGTATGGCGCCTGGTGCCTTGGATCTGACGGACGACTGTGGAGCAGCAGCAGCGTGGCCCGTAGCCAGCGGACCATAAGGCAGCGGCCAAGTGTGATCTGTAGACTCTCACGCTTCTTTCACATCAAGAAGAAAGTCCTTTTGTATCCACACTCTCTCAACTTCCCCGATGTCAAGGCAGAGAACCTTTGAACCTCTAAAAGCATTGCAATCACATGCACAATATGCACTAATCTACTCTAACATTTCTCTTTGGAATGTACCATTTTGCCTCTGTATGATTCTTTTATCCTTAAATTCTCCAATTGGTCTGTTTTCCCTCTCGGTCTTAAACATTGCAAGTGTTAGATACTTTCTTGTGCCGATCAAGGCAGTGTACAGCCCTGGCATTTTTACTGAAGCCCATTCTGTTTTGCTGCAACCTTATAAAGTGTTGATGGGAGTTGAAAAGCACCGCCTGTCTGAATTTCATTTGCTCCCCACTTATCAAGACTTGCCAACATTCACTGCCCTCAGAAGTCTGGACCAGAGGAAAAAAAGGGAAAAAATGGGGACAAAAAGAGATGAGAGAGAGAGCGAGAGAGACAAGCACAAACAAAAGCAATGTTGTAACTGAAAACGGAGGTTTTTGTTTTGTGAATGCTGGAGGGGTGCGAGGCTGAGGGGGGAAGGGACTCATTAAAAACACAAGCCTTTTATTTGGGTTGCTTTAAAACAGTATGGCTTTTATTGCAAAAAATTATCAAAATTATCAAAAATTGCAAATTGTTATCAAAAAACATTCACGCATGAGGTCCCTGCTTGTACATAATGAACGCTAATAGACCGCACTGACACACAGGCAGTTCTCACAGTCTATAAATGACAGGGAACCACTCGTTTTCTACTGTGTGCTTCTTCTGTGAGAAGTGGAGCCAGTTAGTGTTGGTTATTTTAGAAATTGTAATGGGGAGTTAGTTCTCTGAAACCTGGCTTGTCACATTTAACAAGCGATCATTCACTCTTTCACTTAAAAAAAAAAAAAAACTGTTTCTTGACCTAAAGTCATGAGGTCATCAGAAAGAAGAAGTTTTCACAATCCAAGTTCCAGTTACTTTGACACACAACTGCTTGATAAAACCACAAAGTCTCCAAAATAGCTGACTTTTATGTTTAAGAAGCTCTCAAATAGGAAAGCTCAGTGGCTCCACATCAGAAAAATACCATATTTGGAATAAAGAGTTAAATGCAAAACTTAATTTAAAGGTTTAGGAAGTTTCCAAAGCCATTTATATTTCAAATAGAGCTTGGATGTCTACAAATAGAACATTAAAATAGTTTAGCCACAAGAGACAATGCTGCTTAAAGGAGGGCTAAGGAGGTAGGGAGCACATGGGTTTTAATTGTGGGCCTAAATGATCTACAGTTAAAGCTACAAACCCCTGATTACTATAGAGTAAACTACCCAGTATGCACATTAGTATTGTTTTGGTGGGTAATCCGCTAACACAGATTTACTTGTGGAAATTTGAAAGGATATGGCACTGATATTTGAACTGGGGACTTGCTTATCTGCATAGTCTCTAGACATACAGCCCTTTTTCGAAAACTGCAGTGCTCTCACCGTGTAGTGACACTCACAGCTGAATGGACTTACTCTGATCACATTGAAGGGCATTCATTTAAATAATATAGTGCTCAGCTTTTGAACACTCACAAAAACAGTCACAAAAACAGGAAATCTTCACCATGGTTACATACAAAGCACAAGTAGCAACTCTTACCATCATCCACTGGTTCTTAGAAAATCAACCAGAAACAAAGTATCTGCTGTTTCTGTTTCTTCAGACCTGTAAAGTGTATTTTTTGTTTTAAAATGATTTTGTAAATGTGTGTTGAACGTCTAGTTAGAGGAGTTTATGCTGCTGTGATGATGTAATGAGCCAAAGAAGTTGTTGCAAGTGAGTCAGCATCAGTGCAGTCTCGCCATGGAAGGTTTTTTTTAAGCCACTCACCTTTGACACTAATTAGTTTCAGATGGCCGTGTTATTGACTGTTAGTCTTAGAGGCTAACAAAGCAGATTTCTAAACTTCTGTCTGTATAAACGTAATGTGGCTGCAGTCATTCTCAGACGATGAGCTTCCAAATTTTCTTGTTAAACACAGTATATGACATTGCACTTCAGTAGTCAACCTTTTTATTTTTTTTTACTCTGTGTGGTTTCCGCTGCTCTGAGAGGTGTTAACTGCGGCCAGGACTCTGCATAAAGAGGCTGTCTGTGTTCCCCTCGGTCCACAGAAAGGTTGGCCTGCGGTGACAGGACATCCTCTTGAGGCATGGAGGTCTGGCCCAGGGAGACAGCTGGTTCCCACACTGCTGAGATTCGAGTGTGTGCATTGATTCTCAAATACCAGCGCCGCCTTGTTCCCTCTTAATAGTTTTCTCCTATTCTGCCTCGACATCTCTCATGCTCACTCATGCCCTCCCACCAATTCCCATTCATTATCCCTTTCTGTAGCTTTCTAATGGGTTAGAGGCCCAGAGTTTATGTGCTTAGGTTTTGCTGGAAGAAGCGAAAAAGTGTGCTTCCAAATTGATAGGGCCAAGGCACACATCTGAATGCAAACTACTGTGCCTTACGTGCATCCACTACTATATGACTAAGACTCAGTAGCAAAGGAAAAGGTGAAGAGTTAGCATATCCGAGTCTGGAAGTGTACTGTCAGTGAATATTAATATGGTGCCTTCTCAAAGTCAAGCTGCGATTGAACATGATCCGTCTAACCAGTCCTTTGTTCATTACAAATGAAACAAATTCTTCTTAAAGATCTGACAGGAAAGTAGCATCGACCTCAAGGCCTGAGTTTTAGCACTTAACAAACAATATGTAATCATGTCAGCACAGGATTAAAATTAAAAGGCCACACATTTTCTTGTCATTACCTATTTTCCAAAGTGAAGAGAGGGCTTTGGTGAGTCAATAATACCACTTAAAACTGGATTGGGATACCGCAGTGTTAAAAGAAAAAGTAAAGGACCACTAATTAAAGTGTTTGGCTTTCATCTTTTAATACAATAAAATAATATAAAGTCCTTTTCTTGAAGCTTTAGTGGGATCTGCAAATACAGAGGGGGTCACTTACAATCAGGGGGACCCAGGATTGATCAGACTTTATAATCCTTAGCTAAATGCCTTACCTCTGACTGTTATTCTTAAGTGTTATGCACAACAATAATATTAATATCACCTTTGCAAATGACTGGTGTGTAGTTTGTTAGCAGCTCCAATTAAATATTTTGGGGGTTAGGACCATTGAGCTACACTATCAACTACTCAAAGGCATATTAACTTAATCCTAGTGGGCAACAACTTGTCTTTTAGAGGTACTAAATAGCTGCTTCAGGAGGGGGTACCCAACTGAAAACTTGGGACCTCTTGATCTGCAGTCAATCGGTAGTTTTATTTATTTTGCACAATTCATACACTAGGTTAGTAGGAAGTATGGTCTATCCATCGCTATACTACTAAAATACTTTTTTTTGTATGTACAATCATTTTTACATCCCAAAATTGAGTTGGGAACCTATTGATCTGCAGTCAAATGCTCCACCACTGAGCTATATCCCCTTCTCCAACTCAGTTAGTCACTCATGAGAAAGCACGGCCAATACTTTTCAATACTTGTTAACGTCAATGAAAAAAGATGAAAGCCCTGTGTCGGATCTGCACTACTGACCCTTAACCCAAAGTTCTCTTTTTAAGTTGCATTGTATTCCTTGCATTTGAATAACGTCCTCCAGGAATAGCAGGTGAGGGGGACACTCCTGTTTGAACTGGGTACATCTTGATCTGTTGTTAAATGCTCTGCCAACAGACTTATACATACATTACACAGAGAGTTGTATTGTTTGCAGCTGCCGGAGTTGTTAGTACTTGTATTTTTGAAGATGTTTAGTTAACTGTGAGCATATACCCATACCATTATATCTATTGTAGACATCCGACTGAAGAAGCTGTTAGGCTTTATTCAGTGTTAGTCATAATACAAACTTTGCATTATATATGATTGTGTATGTCGTCAAAGTGAGAGCACAAGGACATCCAAGAACAGGACATGATTCTTTAGGGTAATCCATATAAACTAATGTGCCATTGTGGTTGTTTTTTTTTTTTTTTTTCCCAGAATGCTATGGTGTCCTTCAAGGAGCTGTGTGGCCTGACCCCCGCAGCGAACATGAAGCAGTGCATCCTGACTGTGTCCTCTTGGCTCATGAACAGTGAGCGCTCCCTAAAGGTGACTGTGGATTTGAGCGAGACTTATCCCACGATGGAAGCCCAGGGTCCCGTCCCCGAGCTGCTTCGCAAAGTGCTCAACGCTTACGACATGGTAAGGGTCACAAATGTAGTACTTCATAAAAGAACACTCCATATTTAAGAGACATTTTTACACACTGGTTTTCCACTCTTGCACTTGACATTGGCACTGCCCAAAACAAGAACTGTGTTTGTAATTAGTTATCACCCGCTGTTTTCTCTGGAGTGTTAGACTGAGTTGGCGATCTGGGTCATGAGAGAGGAGTAATGGCACTTAGGTCACCCGTGCAACGTCCCCTTAGCATCTGCTTTGACTGGTTCAGTGATTCGCACTAAGACTTACAACTTAGCACTTTCAGTACAACCCTTTCACTTTGAAGTGCTTTAGTCAAGACCACACTGACCGAGACCGAGGCGTGACCCAGACTAGAATGTACCAAGAGATCAAAACCAAGATCAAGTGCATTAAACATGGTATATGATACCAGTTATAATATTTAAACAACTCATCAACAGTTTGCAGCCTCATGTGGAGGAGGACAGATGGGGTTTTGTAGTATTTGAAAGTTGAACTAGAAACACGTATATAATGTTTTTCTGTACATTTGAAAAAAACAAGGGAGAAAACAATCTTGGAGAACTTGAACATTTAGAGAGAACCCATAACCTGGAAAATCAATGAATGAATGAAACTTAATTGGGTTCAGATAAACTATGATAAACATGACATAAACCTACTGTAAATATGAAGTTTGACCCTCTAGGGTTACTGTATTTTGTCAGGATGGGTTTAAACGAAAGCTGAAAGGAATGGCCAGGTTAACAACACACTTAAGGATAATTAAATGACAGAAAATTTTGTCATAAATTGAGAAAAAGGTCTTGGAAACTACCTAGGAGATGGTTTCTTAAAAGGGTTTAGAAATAATAAAAAAAAAGCTGTTCTCAAGTACTACAAGACTACATACATTTAATTGTGTTTTGTTTGGAACCAGTGGATTTTCTTTATACATCTTGATTGTACAAAGTGTCCTGGAGTCCTGAGCTATTAAAAAGCCATTCTAGGTCTAACATACCTTTGAAATCTCCAAATAAGTCCTGGACTATTTTGTGAGAATAGGACGTAACTCAATATGACCTGGATAAAACCATTTCCATTCATCATTGTCTTGAGGCGTAGGCCCAGTCTGCTGAGTTTTTTAGGGTTTGCCTCCCGTATATTGGCCTGTTGGCATGCTCCCCACTCCGAAACACAGCTCCTAGTGTTATCAGGGCGCATGTGTGCAAATCAGTCTGACTTCATGAGAGCCGAGCTGCCAACACCAGGCCATTGTACAAACGGCGTGTCCTCAGTCACCCTCCTGACTGTGGGCAGCAGCCAGAGTTCACCCAAATCTGCAGCCAGTCAGCACATCGAGCAGTTTTATCCGTCAAGTGCACACTCAACTTTGTGTTACATCATTACAGTTAATGTTTGCTGCTCTGTGCTCAAGCTGTTTTGAACTGAAGCGGCGTCGACGAATAAAGACAGCTCCAAGGCATGTTCTAACATTGTTTAAACAGATATGTGGAAAGACTGTCTGGCTGAGAGAGACTGGATAAATGTTGACACTGCAGCGCTGTTTGAACTGTTGAAACTTGTAGTGTAGCGCTCCTTCTTCATGTGCAGCAGTTGTCACACAAAGTTACTGAAAGAGTATCACGTGAAAGAAGAGATAAATTCTTTAAAAAATCATTCTGTTGTTTCTGGAAAATTAGGTTTACATTCTGGGCTCAGCAAAAAGCAATTAGATTTTATATATTTAGCAGAATTGGCTTTATTGTAATCTTTAATTTGTGGGAAAAGTAGCATTTCTAAATCAAATCTAGGAAGTTCATTTTACTGCACAGTAGGTGAACTTGATCATTTGAAAGCAATCCATGCAACAATGGATCTTTGGTTGAAGCTGTATAATCAGAACTCTGCCTCTTGCCAGAATGAAACATGAATATAGGACTGAACTGTCAACGTTGTTTAAAGCCTGGTACAAAAGATTAGTTCTCCTCAAAGATGTGTAAAGTTGCCAAAATGTGTTCTCTAGTAAAAGAACTGTTAAGTAGAAGTAAGACTGTAATTTAATCATTTTTCCAAAACCATTCTTGCCCCTTGAGAAAGAAACATTTTGTATTAATTAATCAATAGTGCACCTGCAGTCATTCTGGTGTCTTTATGGAACCTCTTAGGCCTAATCTATTCTTCGACTTTCAGCCAAGTCAGATCAAAGCTTGACCTTTCTGAGGCTGGGATTGGTCAAAAAGAGTCATGTGACTGAGCCAATTTGGACCAGTCTATGTTTGTAATCTACAAGAGACATACAGTATGTGGGCAGATTTGTATTAAACTAAAATATGTGGGTAAAAATTAGAGTAGTAGTAGATAAGACAACATTTCATCACACAAGTAAAAAGCCAGCCTGGCCAGAATAAAAATTAAATTAAAAACAATTCTAAGACAAGATAATCTAAAAAAAAGACTATACATATGTAGATTAACAAACTATACTAGAACATAATAAACAAGAACATATGTACAGTAGGAATGTGAATAAATATTGTAGATTGCACATGATTGTGAAAAGAGTTCATTACTGTGTTTGAGAAAATGCATTTACCCTTTACATACATTTAGTCAAAATAAAGTGACTGATTACTACCAACCTCTGCTTGTCCTTCTCTGAACAGTGACAGATTCAATATTTTTTTGAATTAGTTCCAACATTCACATTCAAAAGCTTTAGCACTGTTTCATGTGGTGACCTTGATTGACAGACGTCTGCATCCTTTACAATTGGCTACATTGACGTCATTCCTAGATTTGTTTTGTAAAATGTTCAGAACAGAAGTGATGAAAACCCACATTTGTTTCTCCAGTCTTGGTGTAAGACAGTAATAAATTCATATTACGTAACCAGCATCACTTGGCAGGTCCAAAGCACTAATCATGAGAGAAGCCAAACAAGAAAAGACTTGTGACAGCCCTCCATGTATGGTTCAATTTCCTGTCTTACTGCTAACAGGAGTGTGAAACTTCATTAGCCTCCTCCACAGCGATGCAAGGCCACTCCTGCTGCTCCTCTGCAGCAGTGGGAGGATGTGCTGGAAAGGCTTCAGCGCTACCACCGTGTTGCACTCACAGGAATAGCGGTTGGTTCGGACAAGGCTGCAGTTACTCATATGCTCTCGCTGGCCACTAGAGTGATTTGGAGCTTATAGCAATCTGTACAGCATTTATTCAGGAGTCTATGTATGTTTATAACGCATGTTAACAGGAGCATGGTATTGTTTGGGTCAGTATGGCATGCTTTTAGGAGATTTATGGATGTTAAAAGGGATTCGAAAATTCCAAGTGTCCATACCACATTGTTAACGCTGTAGCTGTCAAAAGGAGGAAATAATACTGGATTTTGTTAAATAACAGAGAATCACAGAACAACAATGTTTACTCAGATGAGCCTTGTCTTGTTTCCAGCTTTAGATACAGTTTGTGTTGGTTCTTTGTGAAATA
This sequence comes from Neodontobutis hainanensis, assembly GCA_024349245.1. Taxonomy (NCBI): domain Eukaryota; kingdom Metazoa; phylum Chordata; class Actinopteri; order Gobiiformes; family Odontobutidae; genus Neodontobutis; species Neodontobutis hainanensis. The sequence continues at coordinate 3,389,346 of JALDNG010000086.1, read as the reverse complement.
AACCCACTGCAATCGCAGGAGCAGAAATTGTGACAGTTTTTTCTTAAAATTTAGTGCGGTTGTCTGGATTTCTCTTTTTATAAAGCTGGAGGTCAACCACAGTCTTCTCCGTCTACTGTTTATTGAAACAGTATACGTTTTATGTCTAACTATTTGCATCGATACACACATTTTTATTTTAGTTGATACCAACAAAGCGACTGTACTGTTTTTGTGTAGGATGTTTTTTTTGTTTTTTCTCTCCTATTTTCAATTTCCAAAATGAAACACTGACACAAAAAAGGCCATAATATTGTCTGGCATAAAATCCTGTTTACTGAGAGCTTTGTGGTGACTTTGTCTGTTATCTCTGTCTACAAGGTCGGACAGGTCAGACTAATGTGCTTTTAGCCCACAGAATTTGAACATTGTGCTCCTACTCAGAGAAATGTGTCTAGTTCTTGGAACGTTTTGTACATGAAAAATATTTATTGCTATACGTTTTAATACTGTCAGTCTCCTTTGATGTTAAAGTAATTAATTCAAGACAGTTCTAGTAGATGGGTGGTTTATAGAGTATAGTATTCATGTAACAAACACAGCTTCAACAGTAGCCCTCTGTACTTTCTAAACAATATCCAACAAACTGTTTTAATTCAACACTGTGTAGGCTGACTTTGTTTAAGGTTAACCTCATGTCCTCTTTCTTTTATAGATGATCCAAACCAGCAGAACACTGATTGAGACGGCGGATGTCGTCTATGCCAGGCTCACACAAGCACAACGCGCAGGTATGTCACGACCTACCGCTACAAGGCGTATAAAAAACTGATCATGAATGAACAACATACATTTTGCTGCTGACTGCTTCAGCTGCAGTGAAAGTTTGAATGAGATCAACAGAGAAGGAAAACACCGGCAAAGCTAGAGAGAAATGTACATTTTTAGAAATTATTAATTAGAAGATGGATATAATGTGACAAGGCATGAAACATTTTCACAAAAGAAGTCATAAAGCATCGTCAAGGACTCTTTCTTTCCTGTTGATCACCAACTGCTGAGCTCAGGTAAATGGCACAGATCCATTCAAACATGCAATGATAAATATAAAATATTATCCCAGAGCCATTACTATTCTGAACACTAAACTCAAATGTCTTTACACTTTATTTAGTTTTTTTTAGTTTAGTTTATTTGGTCAAGTAAAAAAGAGAGAAAAAAAGAAAGAAAGAATACAATAATTCCAAAAACAAATTAAAACAATAAACGTTCTATATTAAGTTTTTTTTGTGTATACTTTTTATTATCTTTTCATTTTTTTGTTTTCCTTTAATGTCTCAACTTAATGTCTTACTGCAGCATTATATAGATATTTTTATCCAAAATGTATCATAATATCTTCACTTTTAATGCATACAATGGCATTGAGTGTATTGTTAATGAATAAAGTATGTGTGAATGAAAGTATAGATAACTAGATGTCCATATAAAGTTTAGAATCCTGAGTCTGTACTGACCATGATTTACATTGTAAAATCTTGTACATATAGAGAACAGTGCCATGACAAATTTACAAAAGATTCTAAGAAAAATGACAGCTGACCGCTCTATTTGCAGAAAGACAAGCTTTTATGATGACACTTCTTTCATACACATGTCATAAAAGATTGAGGAACTAAACAGTCCAAAAATGCAAATTTGTCTCAAGCTTTGTAAAAATATATTCACAAATTTGCATATTTGTTTGGCTTTTCCCAGCCACAGTAACATATGTCACTATATTTGGCCAATAAAATAAACTCAAACAGCCAAAATACATTAAATTAAAGATTTTGTTTCACTGTAATTTACAAATTATACTTTCCCCAAGGACAAATTCAAGAATGACGAGTTAATCATTGCAATATTCAACAACATTACGTTATGTGTTCCTATCGTTGTGCAGCTCTAAATGATGATAAATGCACCTTTGTTCAGTTTCTATGAAGCACAATAGGCAACAAATTCTAATGAGCCTGTTTTTTATGGACAATAAAGCCACTCATTTTGCTTCCATCTGTGATTATTGTAAACACTACCTACTTTTCAAAGACCAAAAAGAACAATAATTGAGTCATTGTGTAATTCTTAATGAGTTTCGACTATCAAAATGTTTAATCGTTTCTAAATTGACAACATGCCACGTCCCGCTCCCTAATAGTCTGAGCGACTCAACTGTAAATGCATCCACTGCCACAGAATTTCCATTAATGACAGCGACAGAGGCTTTTGTCAATAGGACACGCAGTCATCCGTGAGTCAGCATCAGCGAGTGGTTATCATGTCAGTGTGCAGGTGACAACACTCACAAACAACAGCCAGAGCAGGAAAAGACGACAGGCAATGCAAATGTCTTCAAGAGGAAAAGAACGCTGTCCAAAGTTGACAGAATGTGTAGCAAAAAGAGGAATGGAAATGAGGCTTAAAAAGCATTTTGTAAGTGTTTTTCAGAATGATTCTCAATTTAAGTGGTTCGGTCGTTGAGGAGAGAGGATTACACTGACCATAATTAGTTCATTAAGAGAGAAATGGGTTTAAATCAAGATGTTCTGTGGCTTGTCTTCTCCGGTCTCAGCACTCAGAATGAATTGTTTCTCATTTGCGTTGCTTGTCTTAGTTGCAGTGGTACTTCAAGTAAACAAATAGTAATCTCAGCATTTAAATTTGCAATAGAAACAAATTGTATGCCTTTTTTGTCATTGTACAAAATTGGAGGTTTGCCTTTATAATGTGCTTTAATAATGCACATTAAACACACACTTACACAAGAAAACACATAATAATAGGAAATATTCTCAAAGTTTTATATAATTTGAAGTGAATCATTGCACATTTGCATTGGCCATAATGTCCTGATTAGTTTGGGACTGCTTTTTGAAAAAAGTTGGATGATGTTTAATGAAGGCTAATAAATGAACACAGACGGTATTATTGTAGAGCGTTTAGAGAACATATCAGACAGCGACAATAGATAAGCATTTCAGTATGAGTTTTATGTGCATTAAAGGAGGAGTGTGTAGTTTTTTTTAAACAGCTGGTGGCAACATTTAAGGTACCAAGGAGCAATTATTTAGCTTTAAAAACTCAGAAAAATTGCTTGAGATCATATATAAGTCCTTAGCCTTCATGCAAGATTGACTGAATGCACAGTTTCTTCTTCAGTGCTCAGTTCATCTGCTCTGGGCAGAAGTAGCAATAGTTACAGGACTTATTTTCCTTAAAGACAAAAGCAAAAAGTTATATTTTGTGGCAAATATTCAGTACTAAAAACGACTGATGTGCTTAACTTTATTCTACTGTTTACTCTACTGTCAATGCTGTTTTGTTTGTTATTTATCTCAAAATCCTGAGCAGAGTACCTTATTGTGGGCTGTCTTTTGAAGGAATATGTACCCAGTTGGCGCCAAACCCTCCTTCTGCCCAAGCTTAGTCTCACCAACTGGTTTCTACTTCTGTTGTCTGTTGTGTAAAAGCATTTTCCACCAACACAGGATTTCAAAACAGTAAGGGTATTTGGCAAAGTGAGACCAAAGAAACAGTTTATGTTGACAAAGTAAATACACATGTAGTTTATTTGTAGCTGTGTTTCTGTGCAGGCTAACTCACTGGCACATGCCAACCCAATATCCCCAGGCCGATAAGCCAATTTAAGCCGTCTACGCTGGGCTTTACTCCCTGGTGTCGAAGCGAGGGAGGCATATGCTCCACTCTCCCGAACCACAACAAACTGAGCAGATAGTCATGCTGTGCAATTACCCCGGGATGTGGGATGAACTCTGGGGCTTCAATCACGCAGCCCTGAGGTTCCCCAGCCCCCGAGTGGGAAGCCGCTTCAAAGGCGATGTCTGCAGAGTTAAGCAGATCTTAAACCCCACACAGACATAGAGCAGTGGGCCATGTGTGCAGGTACAGATACATGTTTAACATCTATCAGAATCTGAAAAGTATTCACTATTTCCCAGCATTCACCAGGACATACAATAAATAACATTTACATTTTCTGAATGATAGATATTGGCTGTATCCAAAACCGCTGCCTATAGCACTGTATAGTATTTATGCCATTTTGTAGTGATGTCCAAAACACTACATGGCTTTCCCACAATGCATCAGTAAAAGCACTAAACAGCAGTAGACACCAAATAATCAAAATAGATCATAATGCATTGTGATTTGTCAAAGGAAACATAACATAGTTCAATGACACAAGGAAGATATAGAAGTTTAACCAATTATGGAAAAAAAGAGTCTGACAAACTGACCACTGCAGGTGGTAATGCACTCTTCTTTTGGAACACGTTGAGCATTCTGGCTGAAGGTTTACGTTTAGTTTATGAACTAAATCAACTTTGTTTCCAAAAGATTCAAGTCAAATCCCCATTAGATCTTTCTACTGGGTTTGTTTATCTGCACTTTAACAGCAGATGTTGCCAACATGTGCAAAAAGTACATACTCTTCCTTGAACCAGGTGTGGTTCTTGCCTGTCATGTCAGTTCTTGTTTAGTTTTTTTTTATTATTGGAAGTAAGGCCATGCAGGATACGCATATGCTTTGTTTTTACACTTGACATTTCCCCCCTCACGAGGTACTTAACTAAAAAGGTACACATATACAAAAAGAAAGAAAACCTATGGACATACCTGGAAAAAAAAGTGGATCAGTACAAAAGAGAAAATGCTACAAACAAGCTATTGACACATGAATTGTGAATATTGCTCTTTACATCAGACAAGTACTTTAACTTGTCATTTCTATCCTCGGTTATTTATCTACACTTGTTCTAAAATGATTTACACATTTAGGGTGATGGTCTATTTTGACAATTTTAGTTTGCAATCCTTTTCATTCCCATTGATCTAAAAAAGAGTTTTTATTTTTTTATTAAAGTTTATTTAACAGGGACCATACTAGCAAACATAGTTACAATACAAAGCCTGTAACTGATGTGCAGCATATAGAGATTATAGCTAGTGCTAATTTTCAACTCCTGTCCCTGGTTGGGCATTTCTAAGAACATTATAAGACAAATACATACATAAAGACAAGAAATACTACAAAACTATATATATATATATATATATATATATATATATATATATATATATATATATATATATATATACATATACATACACATACACACATATACACACATACACATATACATATATATATATATACACATACATACATATATACATAAACATACACATACACACATACATAATCATACACAATTATAATGACAATTAAAAATGTATACACTTTTGATTTGTCTTTAGCCACAGCTTAATCCTGGTAGTGAACTTCTTGAAGTCAGATATGGCCTTAATATCAGATGGTAATGCATTCCATAGCCTACAGCTCTTAACAGAGAAGGCAGTCTGTGCAAAGCTTGTCCTACAGTATGGTATTGTACAGTTATGATTTGTACTAGTTCTAGTAACTCTTTGGTTGTTCTGTATTTTAATAAATTTACTAAGAGGCTCAGGTGCTAACTTATTAATACACTTGAAAATTAATTTTAGGAAACATAAATTTCTAAAGCTTTCAAAGCTTAATATTTTATATTTCTCCAGAATGTAACAATGATGATAGCGGATTGGCTTTTTATCCATAATTTTTATTGCTCGATTGTAAAGTGAAACAATGTGTTTTGTTGCAGACGGAGCTGCTTGCCCCCAAACTGTCATGCAGTATGAAATATGTGAAAACACCATAGCATGCATGTACAGTAAGGCTGCCTGATTTGGTATATATTGTCTGATTAATTTAAAACAGTTGAGATTTCTTTGTATTGTTTTAGAGATTTTCTTCATATGTTTAGTAAAATTAAGTTGAGGATCTATAACCACTCCAAGGTATGTAAATTCTGTTACAGATTGAATTTTTTCATTTTGCAAGTTAATTTTAAGTTGTAGGCCACATAAACACGGCATTATGTAAGAACAATGGACTGAGGCAGAGTGTTGGAGCAACAGCCTTTTGGGGCCTCAGCTGCATGCCAAACATAGCACTTTCCCCACTGTTCACTCCCACCGTTCAGCCACCAGCGCTAACACATATGCCTCGGTTTTGAACGGCTGCCACTCTGTCTGTAAATACTCTTTTCTGTACAGTCATGCTTCTGGGACGTATGTTGTTGCAGTCATTGTGGGGGCAGATATAAATGCTTAAGAAAGTCTTCAATAACAGCTTTTTTCCCTGAAACAAACTGCAGAGTAGCAGCAAGCGACAAGAAAAACACATGCCCCAGCAACGAGTGTTTACAGAGTGTGACACATAGCACAGAGCTGAAAGCATTTGAACCTTAGCCTTGAAATGATGCTGGGTAATAACACATTTAATGAGATTAATAAAATTATATTAGGTTTTAAGCTAAGTCAAAACCTAAAAGACTTTTCACCCCAATGAAATTTTAGTTAGTAAAAGCAGTCCTGCTGATTACTCTCTACTTTAAAGATCATCAGGAGGCTTTAGATGGTCAGAATTTAACACCTGCCATCTAGGGTTAGTATTAATTCAATTATTATTTTCTGGTATTAACTTAGTCACGCTCTTCCGCTCTGTGTACAGTTTCTTCTCTCCATCTACTTCCTGAATATTAGTTTTTGTTCTTTATCTATTCACTAATAAAGGGTGGTAGCATTAAGGAAAGAGCCTTGGTAGCTGTTGAGAGGAAAAAGCTAGAAGTTACTATATGTAATTGAGCACAGGTAGTTGTTGAAGCGACTAATTAAAGGGTAACTATGCGGTTTTATGGTCTTCATTGGAGACATGTGGCACCCAAAGAGCAGACCGTTACTGCCTCCTTTTTAGAGTTCATGTGGCACTCACTGTAACATGCTGTTGTCTTGGAACAAACCCTGTGGAAGTTTGAAGGTGATTTAACAAAATGTATTCAATTTATAAATGGCAAGAGTGTGTGCTTCTCCAACGGTGCTTGGTTTGTCCATATCTATTTTCTAAAAAACACAAATGCAAGGAATGTTATTTATATTATACTATACAGATGACCTAGTATTACTCTGCAACAGTTCCTTAGAGTCTGCTCCGACTATGGTTTAAAACCAAAGAGAGTGTAGTTGTATTGGTGAGGACAAAAGAGGACCGTAAGGCAGTGTTTCTCTCTTTTTTCTGGCTGTACAGGATTTATCTTTGGTAAATAAGGTCAAATATCTCGTTCACATCATCAGAAGTGACGATGATGGCATTCAGAGATGCCAAAATAGCTCTGTTTAATGCCTATAGCACTCCACTGTATCCTGCTTACTTGTGGCGCAGTTACAGTAAAGCTAAATTAAAACAAGTTGCAGGTTGCATACAATAGTGCAATGCGACTCTTACTTAAAGTCCCTCGGTGGACAAGAGCCAGTGAGCTTTTTGTTCAGAATCATGTGCCCAAGTTACATGCTGTTATCAGAAATGTTGTGTATAAATTTAAAAAGCGACTTGAGGTCTTTAAAAATAGAAGGATTGTGGTTTTAGAGAAGGGCAGGTTATTGACTTCTCTGTTGTTTGATGTTGTTGTCCATCTTGTATGTTTTTTTTAACACGGCCCTTTTTTGAGTCTAAAATAAAGAAAGATTGATTGATTTGAACAATAGAGTTTTAATGAAAACATTGTACCTTGTTAGTTTATTAACCACGAAAACTAACTTCAGTCTTTAGTGTTGCTTTAGAACTTTTAGAAGATTTTTAATGTTATCAAAGCTACTATGCCAGTGTAAGGCAACATTAATTTTCCTTATATAGCAGTTAAAAAACCTTGTATTCTTTTCAGAATCTTCAAAAACTGGACAATAAAATACAACATGACCTTTAGAAAAGTGAAGTAAAGCCAATGAAACTATGTGTTATGTTTCAGTGTGCCCTGTACATTTCAGCCCTCAGTTTGTACAGTCACTGTTCCAGAGAGCTCTCATACTTACTGCTCATGTGGAAAACAGCAACAGTACATGTTACGTCATTTTGAAAAGACGCCCTTTGCACAGAGAAGTGTGACTAAGGGCTCTTGAACCTGCTTCAGCTTCCATAGTGCCAAAATTGCACACTTTGTTTTAGGATGAATCCATGTTCAGTCAATGTTGCGTTATTCATCTTCTGGCATTCCTCCCTTTTTGTTTATTATGCATCTTCATTGTCAACATTTCTTTTTATCTTTTGAGGTTCAAAACATTAATTGTGGTTCATTCTCATCAGAAAATGCTGTCTTCTGGAGCCAATAAATCATTTTGATGGAATGACAAGCCAAAAATGGGGCCCTATTGGAAGCCATATGATTAGTTTCAGACTGAGGAGACAATTGCAAAACACGAAGATATGGAAAGTGCAATTGGTATTTGTTGGGCCTTGTCGTGGATTTGCATACAATTGTAGGTTTTCTCCCCAGTGATCGATCTGGCAGATAAAGGTATAATTTTGGTGTAACGGTTCTGTGATAAGCAGAAGAAATGGTGCTATTAGAGGAAACGCTGTCAGCAGTGAGTATTGTATGAGTTAGGAAGTGCGTGCTGGTCTGTGTGTGCGCGCGTTTAATTTCCTTCGATTCGACCTGACACTTTTGCCCTGGCTATTAAATATTTGCTCTGCTCATCAGCTAAACGCTCTAGTGACAAATCCATAATCATAGTGACATTCAGGGCTTCCATGTGAACTGAGGACACTGGACCTCCAAACCTGCTTTTTATTTGAAAGCAGATGAAATCACTCGGGTTAAAGGAATTACTTGTTATACACTATTAAAGGGATTTCTGTTACAACACCTGTGTGCAAAAATACATCCAGAAGATGTGAAGCAGCATCACAGAGGTCAAATTGCTTGTCCTTGTCCCTCTGAGTGGTCATCGTAAAAAAATGCACTACCTATTACATTTGAACTGAGGAGATGCTATCTACTCTATCTAGTGATAATAATGGATTAGATTTATATTGCACTTTTCTTCTAAGGTACCAAGGGACTCAAAGCCCTTACAGGCCATACATTATTAATTCACTCCACAGTCACACACTGGTGGTAGTAAGCTACGTCTGTATTCACAGCTGCCCTGGGGCAGACTGACAGAGACTACGGCCTTTCTGACTACCATCGAACATTCTCACACATTCATACAGCAGTGTTACTGTTATAATAATTTAAAATTTTCCTATGGCTAATAATTCCTGGTTGCTTCAAGTCCTCTTCGGGTCATGTCAGTTCTGATAATGTTATGTCCTTCATGCTTATCCAAACATGAACTAAACATGACTAGACGTAGACATGACTTTTCACGGACTGAATCCTGCACCTGGGAACTTGTCATGGGGGGTGTGTGAACGATACTCCTCCTACAACCTTTACTGCATCATATAAAATCTCATGTATTGTTTGCTTTTGCACACAAAACACTGGAGGCCAGGTGGGTTTAGTGTTTTGCCCAAGGACACAACAACAGTGTGAACTAGGGAGAGCGGGATTTGAACCATCAACCTTCCGGTTATAGGACGACCACTTTTCCACTAATATAACAGCAGGGAGTCTTTTGGTGATAAGTATAAATATTGGTCTTTAACGTTAAAAAATGTTAAAACTTGCCATATTCCCATATACTGTATATCTCTAATGTTTTCTCTAGATTTTAAACTTTTTATGTGGGTTTTTGTTTATTATATGTGTTTATTATCTCTATTGGCTGTGCATAGCTATAACATTACTACATAGACTTGGGAGGAATCCATTCCCTAAAGTCAAAATGACCTGTCCTTTCCAAAGGTACGGCTGTAGCATTGCTAAAGCAGGAGTACACTAGAGCAGGGGTTCCCAAAGGTCAACAGTTTCAGGTGTTAGTAGTATAAGACATGACCTGTTTTTGTCCTGTACCTGCATACTGTGTTCAGTTTTTACATTAGGACTCCTTTTAATGATGTATTTACCAATCTCATATTACTAAAATGATAATATTTTTGTTTGGTTGTCTTCTTTGTGCTTTCTATGCCTGTTTTTATATAGACCTTGTGCCCTGCATTTGTTGGTTTCAACCAAATCAGGGGACAGTGGGGGGTTCGCAGGGCTAGTGCATTGTTATTTTGTGTGTCGCGGTTCAAAAGGTTTGGGAACCCCTGCACTAGACCCTTAGAAACAGAACAACAAGTGTTTTCTATAAAAAAAAAACAAAAAAACAAAACAAAAAAAAAAAAAACATTTTTTTTTAGAATTACAGCTAACAATTGTACCTTAATAAGTTTATTGCACCAAAGTAGTAGATATTTTTGGATCTCAATGCAAACATTGCTGCTGCTCTAATGCTTCCTTACACAGTAGAGAAGAGAGTGCTTTCTGAGGTTTGACTCAGAAATATATATATATATAATATGTAAAAACTATTTGAAAGTCTATCCTACACATTGGCAATAAAGTCCGGGTTTATGTCGGGTTGCTCTGTTTTTACTGCCTCTTCCTCTCTTTCCTTCCCTCTTCCTGTGTTCACTTTAAGCCCACTCATTATTGCCACCAATCAGTTTAATTTGGCCAGTGAGGCTGACGTGTTGATGAGGATGGAGAGGTGTTGAATGATTCCCCCTGGGCACTATATTGATGCTACACCATCACACACAGGCCTAATGGAGGAGCGGACTCACAGCTGGGACGTATTCTCTGGCACGTTCAGTTGCTGCTGCTGTTTTCTGAGTTTGTCTGGATAATATCCACGTTTATGTTGTAGCATTTTCAATGTGTTGTTGTGGATGATATAGTCTGCGTTTCTCTTAATGTTTTGTAACAGGTTTGAGTTATAGATTTTATGTAGATCAGGACACGCACAAAAGGATTATTGATCTGTTTTTAGCCCTTATCTTTCCCTTGAACAGCCTGTGGTTCTTGTAACTAAGGTCCTAATAAGGTCTTTTCTCGAATGTGGTGGGCTATGTTCTCATCCATCCTTCTTATAACAGGGGTCGGGTTATGGAGATGTCTAAGCGGAGATCCCCTGCTCAACAGAGACTTGAGAAGTTTGATCCCAGGACCTTTTGAGAGGCCACTGTGGCGTTTGTCTGCTCCAGTTTCCTCGTAACACTAAAGACATTGAAACAGAGCTTACTTATGTTCATGGGACTTCTTTGCTTAAAAAAAGATCAGCAATTCTTCTCCATGCACCCTCCTTGTCCTCTTTTTTGAAATAATTGATCAGATTTAAACCCTTTACAGAAGAATATCACAGGTTACCCCATCATTATCATGTTTCTTAACTAGTCCATTTACTGTGCCTTAATAATGTCACTAAACAAAACAATGATTGTCTTGTATGCGGCTTATAAACACACTTATATGGTATTTTATTGTGATCTGCTAATGTTTTGAAATACCTAATAGGCTTATAGATGTGTAATTCATCATAAGCTAATACCGTGTGAATAGTTTATTAACAAACCGTTAGTGCTACTGTGTCTGATCCAGTTCACTCGGTTGACATTGTAGCTACAAATCGTGTCTTTGGTGTGTGTCTAGAGTTTCCATTAACAGGTTTAACTATGAGCCTGAGTGAATAAGAATCGTGGGAGTTGTTGTTCACTTTACAAGGCCAGAAACACACTTTACTCACTGATACTTTGTAACTTATAATTTTGAGAAAAAGCCTTGGAAAAACAAGAAATACCTGTGATTGCTCAACACAATAAGCATAATTAATCAAACTATTCTCCTCCATTTATTGATTTTTAGTGAGTTAAGCCTCATATGAGCTTTCCACATTTGACTGTTAACCCCTTCACATGTGTGTCTATTACAGTTTAACATTTAAAAGTTGTTTTGCCTCATTTTCTGTACTCGGAAACATTATAGCCGAGTTTCCTGCAGTGCTTTTCACAACACAATCTAATAAAACAAACATCTGATTGCATTGTCTCCTTCCCACACTGATTTTCAATATTTTGTCTAGTCTGTTCATCAGCCTCTGTTTGGAGATTCAGTTTGATTTGATTATTTACTTCTGTGTCGGCCGTTGCATCATCATTTTGTGTTTGTGTGTTTGAAAGAGCAGCTGCTGTGGATCTTATTAGCAGCACAGACACTCATTTCTGTATTCAATATGCAGCCCTTCACAGAGGTGTGTTTGTCCCATAGTCTACCTTCATTTCACAAACCAGTCTTCAGGAGTATATTACTATTTCACACTTCAGTGACATTGGAAACATGTAAAGGTTATATATTCTGGATGTATGTGTTTTAATGATCCATAAGTGAGGAGCCTCCAGAAGAAAAGTGGAATAATCTTTTCATTGATTGACCAGTTTAATCTGTCATATTGTCCTCCTGACAATAAATAATAATAGTTAGTTTTGTCAATTAGCTGATTATCTCAACAGCTGCACACCTTGATTCCTCAGCTGAGAAATGGGACTCCAGGTTTGTTCGTAGCCTACTTATATTTGATTGAACACTTTTCAGCCAATCATAAAAGGAATTACAGACAAACATGTTACTAAAAGGACATGTCAGACCTGGTGAAATATTTTATTAAAAAAAAATAAAACAGGAGATAGGGGCCAAGTGCATGTCCATTTTAGCCTTTCCTTAGCTTTTAACCAGCTGTCTTTCTTGCTTAAACATGAGAATAAAACTTGATATGTGCTCTTACTACATAATCTGCTCACAAAAAACCATAAAGCTAATTTATTCCACTGTCTACCTGAATATTTTCCTCTGTTTGACTGACAAATGTTCAACAAAACTCGTTCACGGTTCAAGAAAACTGCAGCGAGACGTCGTGTAACTATAGCAACTTCAAATGAACTGAAGCTTTACTGATGGTGAAAGGTGCACTATAAATTACAGACACAACAGCACTATCCTGACTTCACAAGCGAGGATATTCGACATATGCATGCACAGGATGTATTATTATTAACAGGGGACATTGGATTATTAGGCATATGTTTCAGAAAATAACACATATTTGAATAACAATTTTAAGGTTGCATCTCAAAAATACAAGCTACAACACAGGACCCCTGCTGTGTGACTGTGTGGCTGTTTGTAAAATGAAAATGCCTAATAATTGCGAAATGAAATGGTTACCACAGGTTGCCTCTAGCTAATCTTAGCTTTTGTTTAGCTCTGTGTCTGCAATCACAAAGCGCCTGAGCTCAGCTCTACAGCAGATTACAAAGATCGAATCAAGCCTAAACCCTGTTAAAAGAACTTTAAGGCCCAGAGAGGCAGATTCAGCCCTGGCTCTGTCTTATTAATTATATGGACATTAAAGAGCAGCAGGGCCCTGGCTCTCTCCTGTTCAGTCCACTCTGATCTGCACCGATGGTCACAGAGAGGGCTGTAGAGCTATCTGAATTTGCTCATACGCTGCAAAAAACACTGGTTTTACATGTTTTACAAAAAAAAATCCAACCTAGCCCCTGAAAGATGAGACTATACTATTATAAAAAGTATCTTTGGTGATGTACATGCAATTGTATTTTGAGGTTTCTGGTTATGTTAAAGGTAAGCATACTTGGAAATGTATTTTATAATTCAAGTTGGGCATATATATATATATTTACATTTAGATTTAGTCATTTAGCAGACGCTTTTATCCAAAGCGACTTACAAGTGAGGAAAACAATGGAAGCAATTTCAACAACACAAGGTAACAAAAAGCATAAGTGCACAAAAAACTAGTCAGTTAAAAAACCTAGCACAGTAATCAAATCCAAGGATAAGAATTTTATTTTTTTTTTTAAAGAAAAGGAATCGATAGAAAGGAAATTCAGTGTTTGTCAGTCAGGTGTTGACAAAAGAGATATGTTTTCAAGCGTTTTTTAAAGATGGCTACAGAATCTGCTGATCTTGTAGCAGCGGTAGATCATTCCACCAATGTGGAACAGATCCAGAGAAAGTACGTGAGAGTGATTTTTTTCCTTTTTGGGATGGTACCACCAGACGTTGTTCATTAGCAGATCGAAGGGATCTGGTAGAACATAGGTCTGTATCAGTGAGTGAAGATATGAGGGGGCGGAGCCAGTGGTGGTCTTGTAGGCCAAGAGCATTGCTTTGAACTTGATCAACCGGGATATATATATATATATATATATATATATATATATATATATATATATATATATATATATATATATATATATATATATATATATATATATATATATATATATATACAAGATTTTTGCTGAAACATAATAATAACACTTTTTTTTTTTTAGTACCATAGCTTTTTAGTCGATAAGACTCACTGTGGGACATTGTTATTCCATTGTTTTTCTTTTTGTGGAGATGCTTCATTGATATAAATTAACTTTGTAGTAATTCTCATTTAGCAAATTCCACTATTAGAATTATTGTAGCCTGGCTTCCTGCAATAAAAATGACATTGAATTTAGTAGAGACTTTTCGAGCGAAACAAGCCCGCCTCCTGCTTGTTGTAAATTATCTTGTCTCCCCCAAATCTATTTAATTCAACTCTTCATTTGACAAACTATTAATTACAGATTTTTCTTAGTTGCTGCTGAAAAAAAGATCAAGTGAGGAGAGGCGTTTTTGTGAATTGCGAGGCATGAGGTCAGTTGTCAGTGACAGATTGAGAAGCAGGCTGAGACTTACAGCTTTAAGAGGCTAGAGCCCGGAGGATTAGTAATAGTCTCTCTCGGCTCAAAGCACCTGGACTTACTCATTACTCATTTCAGAGGCTGTAGCTCGCATTGTGTTACATTCATTTCACAATTGAAGGGAACAGTACTTGCATTTGTCATTGGTATTGGAAGCTGGCTTCATAGATATTACTGGGCTATTGTGAAAACACAGGGAGGGTTTTGTCCTGCTCAACAGCTTTGAAAAAGTAACCATAGAAAATGATTACAATAGCACTGTATTGTATTCTCACAGGCCAAGGGCACCACTAGAAATAGTAATAATGCCATGAGTTCATCACTCGTCTCAATAAAGCCTCTTATTTCGGGTTTTCCAGGTCTCGATTTTCATGAAGACCTGCACCGCATTGGGGCAAAAGAGGGTCTGAAGGGACGCAAACTCCAAAAGGCCATGGAGAGCTACGCCTGGAACATCACGGTGCTCAAGGTAAACCGGCCTCTGCTTCGGTGTGGTCTTTGCCCGTCATCAAAGACCTCTATGTTCACTGTTGTTCGTGTAAACCACAGGCTAATAACTTTGATTAATGACAACATGTGAGATTAGATTGAAGACAGCTTCATAAGCAATTCTAAACCCCAAGAACTCAACTACTTCTTGAAAATTCAGCACAGCTTTTTCTTCCAGGTTTTTTCTTTTTCGTCCATATTTCCAGGTGATTCTCATGATGATAACACCACTCTCTTCATTTTCAGGTTTTCTTTGACATGTATAATCCCTGACTGTGGTGTCTTAAGGACATCACCCAGGCTAATTGTATTTGCCTCCTTGCTAATCCCTAAATCTCTTAATTAATTACTACTGATTACAAGCTGTGTTTTATTTATTCGTGCAGCTGACTGTCCTGACAAGGCACAATGGGATTGTTTACACGTATTTAGGAATGTGTGCGCAGCTTCATTAGTTCTTAAGGGGACATTAAGCTGCTCAGATCTTCAGCAAAGGGCATTCTTGTCCAAGCCTGGCCTGACACACTCCAGATAAGGTTCGCCCAGTGCCCTTGTCTCATTGCCTCTCTCTGCTCCGCGGCTAACGACTGCACAGATAAAACACCACATGCTGTGAAGTCGGCACGCTGCGCAGCGGGCCAGTATGGACAGAGGAGACCGGATATTTTTATCTCGACTCATCATCCTCAAATCGTTTAGTATTGAGTGAAGAAAGGCTATGGTTGTATTCTTTGCCTGAGTGTCTGAACAAATAGGGCTTTGATGTTTCAGATATCTCTGCAATATGACTCTCAAAGAAGACAGAGGAAGTCACAGTGTAAGTTTTGTCTAAAAATAAAACGTTTTAATATTTGTTTGATGAATGTCATGACAACAGAAATCCGATAAAAAGATATGGAGAAGATAGCTATAACATAGTTTTACAAAAAATACTTTTATTGCAAGATTTTTTACCGTAACTTAACCAACTTTTTATTGTAACAATCTCATGGCATCAATGCTTCAAGGAACATGTAAAGAAAGGTTACACTTTTTGCCTTGAGGTTCTAAACAGAATAAAAAATATAAACGCAACACGTTTTTTTCCATATTTTTTATGGAAAAAAACGAACTTAAATATGAACTTAAATATCTAAGACTTATTCTCTGGTCACAAAAGATCTATTTCTCTCAAAAATTTATCACAAATTTGTCCAAATATGTGTTAGTGAGCACTTTTCTTTTGCTGAGATGATCATAAGCCATTTCCAAAGGTGTTTCAGAGAGTTTGGCAGTACATCCAACAGGCCAGTTGTGGCCATCCTAAGGCACACCTGGGCAATAATCCTGCTCTTTAATCAAGTTTTTGATATGCCACACCTGTGAGGTGGATGGATTCTCTCGGCAAAAGAGAAATGCTCACTAACACAGATTTGGAGAGATTTGTGAAGTTGTAAGTGTTATCAAAAATGGAGGTTGCTGCAGGTGACGCTCTTAAGGAGAGAAATGTCCCAGGGTGCTTAATTCCTCTCTCCTCCTTCTTCTCGTCTCTCGTCTCTCCTCCCTGTGGCTCCTCTGTGGGCAGGACTAGGACACAAGGAGAGGAAAGGAGTGGAGGAATTAAGTGTGCAGATTTAGAGAAATGAGCTCCAGTCCAGAAAAGTAAAGTAAAGACAATTAGACATAGGTGCAGCCCATTAAGGCGGGGCTGGTAATCCCACAAGCGGAAACCACACAAGAGCAGGAAGTAAAAACTAGAGACAAGATTAGTAGCTTCAAAATAAGACAGGAAACAAGATAAAACTGTGCCAAAGTAAAAGACAAACTTAACCAAGAGGCATGACAGGATATAACAACAGTGAAACGATGTTGCGTAATACTATTTGATACCAACCCTGTTACTTACTATATTACAATAAATACAGCTATTACATTTATAATACTATAAAAATAACTCTCTGAGGATTTGAGTTAGATTCCCAGAGGACAGGACTAGAATAATTGCCTGTCAAAAATTTAAAAAGACATAAAACTAATCCAAGTTATGGAGCATTGCAAAAGCCCTCCCCATTTTAGACTTCTTAAGATTTCTTCTGAAAGTTGCTGTGAACGGAAGGAATACCAAGTACATTTGGGTGTGAGGGCTTGTTAGCAGAAAGATAAGTTTTTATAGTAACTTTGAACAATATAAATAACATTCCTGCTGCAATAAAAAAATATAGTTTTACCATATTTTGCTGCAAAATCCAGTCATTTTTGTATTCAGAATAATTGATTTGACTAAAACTAAAGTAATAAAACAACAGCGGGTCAATCAGTCATAGTATTTAGCCATTTTCATAAAAACAAGCAGCTGCTGTCCTCAAATCATTCCATTGGACAAAACTACCGTCCATACTGATCTTCTTTTCTGCTCTTCTATGCCCTCTTGCTTGTGTTAATATGCGTTTCATGCTGAACATTTGGTGCGAGCTTATACTTCCTTTTTACTAAGACTTGGCAGCAGAGCCCAATAATGCCAACCCCTTCCAGATCCTCAGCATGCTTCGATACATGCACACGCTGATGGATCCAAGAGCTGAGAGCAAACGGGAAAAAAACAAACACTCACTCTTTCTTTTCAGTGGCAGTGGTTCTCTGGATCAAAACGGTCACTGTCAATGAAGGCATTTGAACATTTCAAGCAACGAGAAAAGCACTGTCACTCAGTATGCTTTGCTCTCACAAGAAAAATCGGTCAGAAAAACTGGCTTGGGAGCAGATGCCAATGCATAATTCAGTGGTTGTCTGCCAAATTGCTCCACATTATCATTTTTGAAATACGTTTTTATTCAGACAGAAGTTCTATGTATTTTATATCCTATTCTGCAATTTGTGTCTGTCAATCAAAGCCATTATTGGTGCTCCTCTTATATTTTTTTTTTGTATTAATGTCTCTGATAGAATAGAATTTTGCATTTATTCTTTATTTGCTTCTACTTTATCTTATTCAGGGACTTTTTCTGCAGACAATATGTGGTACACTGACCAGGATATATACTAACATTAATATTTTACTATAATTACAAAAAAAGGTACTTAAAGGAGCACTGTGTAACTTTTAGCCCAAAAATATATATTCTCAAAATCATTTTGACGGCTCTTAGACATGAGCTCATTAGAATCCTTGTTTATCTCACTGACACAGTACCCCGCTGGACACTTCCTGTAAATTTCCTGTCACACATTGCAAAATATTACGTAACTTTGC
The DNA here is from genome assembly GCA_024349245.1 of Neodontobutis hainanensis. Taxonomy (NCBI): domain Eukaryota; kingdom Metazoa; phylum Chordata; class Actinopteri; order Gobiiformes; family Odontobutidae; genus Neodontobutis; species Neodontobutis hainanensis. The sequence goes on along the minus strand of JALDNG010000086.1, from coordinate 3,371,020 downwards.
GGCTCAAAATAAGGGACCAGAAGCTGGCCAATACGCTGGACCCTAGACACTTAAAGTACCCTAATGTTTCAGAAGACATTTTTTTTGCCTCCTAAACTTGAGTGTGACTTGTGTCCACTTGAATGAAGGATGCTCGTGAATATGACGCGACTGTCGTAACAACACAGAGTCTGTAAAAATGTGCTTTTCTGTGAGGAGTCTGTATGTCCTTCTCATGTTCTTGTGGGTTCTTCCTGTTGCATGTTCAGGTAAATCTAATGAACGAATGAGACAGTGTTTGAGTGTTGGCTCTGGAACTGACTGGTCTTTATCCAGAGTGTACCCTGCTTCAGGCTCAAAGCTGCGCCAATAGCCTCCATAACAATATTGTATTTCATTTATACAGTACACATCCATAAGATTGTCCCACAGTAAAAGCAGTGTAGTTTTGTGTAGCTTATATGTCATAATAACATCCGCCGAAATAACTATATCTCTGTTTCTACTGCACAAAATACTCCATAAAGAAGTGGAGACCGAGTCAAGACCATGTCAGGGCGAGACCGAGTCAAGACCATGTCAGGGCGAGACCGAGTCTAGACCATGTCAGGGCGAGACCGAATCTAGACCATGTCAGGGCGAGACCGAATCTAGACCTTGTCAGGGCGAGACCGAGTCTAGACCATGTCAGGGCGAGACCGAGTCAAGTCCATGTCAGGGCGAGACCGAATCTAGACCTTGTCAGGGCGAGACCGAGTCTAGACCTTGTCAGGGCGAGACCGAATCTAGACCATGTCAGGGCGAGACCGAATCTAGACCATGTCAGGGCGAGACCGAATCTAGACCATGTCAGGGCGAGACCGAATCTAGACCATGTCAGGGCGAGACCGAGTCAAGACCATGTCAGGGCGAGACCGAATCTAGACCTTGTCAGGGCGAGACCGAGTCTAGACCATGTCAGGGCGAGACCGAATCTAGACCATGTCAGGGCGAGACCGAATCTAGACCTTGTCAGGGCGAGACCGAGTCTAGACCATGTCAGGGCGAGACCGAGTCTAGACCATGTCAGGGCGAGACCGAATCTAGACCATGTCAGGGCGAGACCGAATCTAGACCTTGTCAGGGCGAGACCGAGTCAAGACCATGTCAGGGCGAGACCGAATCTAGACCTTGTCAGGGCGAGACCAAGTCTAGACCATGTCAGGGCGAGACCGAGTCAAGACCATGTCAGGGCTAGACCGAGTCTAGACCATGTCAGGGCGAGACCGAGTCTAGACCATGTCAGGGCGAGACCAGGCAAGAGTTAATCAAGACCAGAGCCAGTTTACAATACACTGTAATAGATACAAGTAAACAAATCTACAGTCCAAGTCCAGTCTTAGACAAAGTTCAGACACATGGAGGTTAGTGTTTGGTGAAGAAAGTTTTTATTCAATCCCAACAATAGATAAATATGCATTTTGTGTTCTTGGTTTTACATTGGTTGTGAAGATTAACCAAGACCAAGACCTTTTAGGAATCAAGACATGACTTTTCATTATCTATCTGAATTAGGAATCATCCAACAAATGCAGATTAAAATTCCACTTTGAAGATCGTGAGACTGTTGCATTTTGATCTGTCCTCAGAACAGATACTCTAATGAAAAGAGACTATGGACCCTAGTGCTGACATTCTTAATGCATCATCGATTATTTTTGACAAATAACCAAGAGACTAAGATCTACTGAGGATGTATGGGGTAGATTTGTTGAACTTAACCCCGAGTGCAACTGTAACACACACACACGGTCATGATTTAGTTTTGGCAGTGTAGGACCTGCTTCTAATCTTGTGTCTTATTTTATGCTGGTGGTGAGTCATGACTTACATAATGTGAGGTTTTTTAAACGCAGCATTTGACTTATTCAAGGCTGAGCGGCACAGGTAAAAGGCCATTTAGGGTGTGTTAAAATCAGGCTTGAAGGGGGTATTGCAGTACAATCACTACTTGCAAATTATATGCAAAAATGTAATACCTTTAATTGCCTGCCTATGCCTACATTTCCAAAGAAGAATCATGGCCTGGTGATAAATATTTTTTTTAAAGTCTTCTGCTGTGATCATAACAGCATCATTAGTAAAAACAGCATCATCATAGAGACTGTAATAGTAACAGTAGTTATCATTACTGTTTTCATTAGTTAAATGAAAGTGCACAAAGGGATAATGAAGTGTACAGTTGCAAGTGCCAAAACTCATTCACTACTAAAAATTAATCTGTGCGCTCACAAAAATACTCCATGAGCAAATCCATTGGGGCATTATGGTGTCTATTTTCTTTTATTTTGGTAAAATATTATATAGACAATGTATCCTTAAGAGCATAAAGTTTTTTTTTATATATAAACTCAAAGGGCAGGTATGTATGTCTTTCACCATATCTTACATTTGAGCGGGTTTCTTCAGGTGCCAGTGTAGGTCAAACCAAGTGCAATCTGAAGTTCAAAGAGATGGGCGAAAGCCACAAGAAACATGAGGAGCTTGTGAACAGATGTGGGCAGGGGCGGCTGGTATAAATAGGCTAGGTGGGCTAAACCCCTTCTGGCATGTAGGCTTTTTAATGTATTGTTAAACATGTTGTATTTATTAACATAAAGATGCATATTTTTAGTTATAGTCTTGATGGCTCAAATATGTCTAAATGTCACAAAACAAGAAAAACGTTTTTTCTTTGTATTATTTTTTTTACATCTTACACAGTGACCTATGTACTAATCAGTCTTTAGTTGAGTCCAAGGGACTTAGACACATCTCTTGCATCAGTTGAATTTACAAAGTCACTTGGTCAAGGGATAAAATGTCTTCACCTTAAAAACCAAGTCCAAATTCTGAAAGTTATGAGCGTTTGTGTGCATAATCCTTAGTTGTTTTGAGTACAAGTTTGTGTGTTTTTCGTATTAAAAGAAGTTTAACAAGTACCTTTTACAGCTGAAATAGCTGCTATAATAGACAATACTGATGCAAGCATAAGGAAACAGGCAGCACATGGTGGTGGCCCAGATTGAAATGACAGCACAGTAAAACAGGAAGTGTGCCCTGACCACTTCCTACACACGTGGCACACATTGATCTCAGTGGAGCTCCAAAACAAAGAACTAAAATGTAGTGCAACAGAATCACTATAAGACAGCTCTAATCACCAGACAGAGCCCAGTGAGGACTGGCTACAGACCTAACACTTTCATTTAAACAGGTTTGCACTGCCACCTAGTGTATTGTTATATTACTACACCAGATTACAGAAATGCATGTCAAAATAATATTACATCATTATCTTTTGCTTGGGATTACAATCCACAATCCCCTGGGCATTTAGTATTACATTGTTTTATTTTATTGTAACTGAAAGAAAATGAATAACAGTTTAGGCTCAAGTCAGTTTTTTGAATAAATACAGTACAACTAAAGAAAAGAGCAAATAAACATAACTCTTAATCTTAAACAATGTCTTTTGCTCAGATCCCTTCCAAAAACCTGACCAAATAGTTTATTGTACATCTGGTAATAGTTTTGACAATAAATATACATATTATTTTTCTAAAACAGTTTACTATATAACTCAGCAAGATAATGTGAAGTATTTCTAAATATCTAAACAATGCATTAAAAGGACAGTAAAACATGTTATTCTGTCTGGGTCAATATTTTCTTTTATTCTTTTTATTGTTGTATGGGCCTCATTGATGGGGTGTTTTGTTTTTGGCGGCTTCTGGTGGCAAAATTACTGACTGCAATTTCTCATATTACTGTTTCCCTGCAGGCCCATTGGGTCTATGAACATACTCAGTGGAAATAGGTCAAAAGATGTCATAGTGTATTTGTGACATTTACTAAGATGTTCTAAGCCATAATGAAAGAGTTGGGCAGTTGTAGGAGATACTCTGCCAAGTCTATTGTTCCTTGTCAGGCAAATGCAAAGGTTATTATATTGAGGTGATTTTACATTTTGTGCAGTTGTACAGAAGGTACATTCTGCTCCATAATTGCTATCATTACTTATAGTTTGGTTTTTGTGTGACTCCAGGGCCAAGCGGATCTCCTAAAGCACGCCAAGAGCGAGGCATTGGACACTCTGCGTCAGATCCACTGCGCGGCTCAGTCCTGTGGCCTCAGCAAAAACGGAGCGGCTTCTCCACAGCTACAGCACCACCCCATTCACCAGCTCCAGACCCGACCACCATCACCACAAACCCAGCCAAATCCACCTCTGCCTCCACAACCACAGCAGATACAGCCCCAACCTTCGCTTCAAATCCAGCCTCAAGCCAAGATCCACCCCCAGCCGCCTCCACCTCCACTGCTCCAGTACCAGCCACAGTCCCAGGCTTTCCTCCAGCTGCCCAGTGGTCCACACAGCCCCTCAATTCTCCCCCCTCTGCCTCTGGTCCCTAAACCTCCAGCCTACCCCCAGCCTCCGTCTTTACCGCAGTACCACCAGCAGAGGTCGCCAGCACCGGCAGCAGCGACGCCTCTTGACACCATCCCAGAGAAAGGCACGATCACGGGCCACACTGCGGAGCCCTGCTGACCCGCAGCCTGTGCCCACAGAGAACCCTGCCCAGAGACACAGAAACAGGAAATGGAGAGTAGGGAAAAGGAAGTGGAAGGAGTCATAGTTGAAAATGTGATTCTAGTGAGGAGGACTCGACGGGTTAGGAGTGAGACACAAGTCTAAAAAGACAGTTAAAGTGATAGTTTGGATTTTTTTTGTAATGGTATGTTATGTAGGAGTTAATTAAGAGAGTTTATTAGCTCAGGACCAACTGTCAGTTAAGTTTCAGTTTGGAGAGCCAGCCAGAGTTTAAAAGGCAGCAACCAGTCATAAAAGTGCACGGTGCATTTCAAACACAGATCCCCCCAGAAGTCCTAAATTAAGAAAATCAATAAACGTAAGATGTATTTTAAATAGAGCGTCTTTACAGTGCATTATTGGGAAGCAATGATAAAATCTGTCTGTGTGAATAGTTTAGTGAGCTGTCTCCGTAGCAGCTGCTGCAGGATGAATGAATGAACATTACCAAAGTGTCACACAAGAAGCAGCCCACAACATTTAGCTGATAAGGCACCAGATGATATAAGACCTGATTAAAAAAAGACAAACTGTATTGCTTAGTAGAAATGAGACAAGGCTTTTTAATAGACGATATGCCTCCGCCAGTCCACCTTTTATACAACAAAGTAGCTCAAGAATACATTTTCAAAAGACACACAGCTGAAACATACAGCTACATGATTCTTTATTACTGATAATACGCTTAAGATTCTTCTTGTACAGCACCAATTGCAAGAAAAAATCATTTTCAACATGACAGATTTGTATGTATGTTGCATTTTTAGCTAAATGTCACCTTAGTTTATATTTGTCCACATTTTAGTGTTGTATGTTGATTGATTGACTAACTTTGGCCAGCTCTCCAGATAAATGCCACAATGACAGGCATCTACCAGAGCTAATACATTTACTCATTATTTACAACCACCACGTACAACACCGACTGCAAAAAACCTGAACTGTCACTTTCGAATCTTTGAGAGAGAGCAGACACAAACACTGCAGAGGCTGACCTCACACTTCGATCACACATTTCTTCAGCTGCGAACTGGGAAGACAGTTTATTTTCTCAGTTGCACATAGAGAGCACGTTATTTGAGTGGAGGACTCTCGCCAGTTCTCTCCGGGCTGGTGTTGCTCTAGCTCCTAATTAACTTGCTTGGGAACGAAGTTAACATTGTCTCTGTTTTTGGGCAGGGCTAGTTACATGGATGCACCTTTTGCTCTGTGGGTACAGGCTATACCTCATACTGGCATTATCCTTTTTTTTTTTTGATGCCACATATTTGCCTTCGCTTTTTTTTTTTTTTTTTTTTACCTTTGCATGTCCTTGATTTAGTTTTCTCTCCAAATCTTCCTCCCCTCACTTAGCGACGCCTTTCAGTGAATGGGAAGTTGTTGTTTTTTTTCTTTTCAAAAGGCACAAAGTAGATCAGCACAAAAGCAGGGAGTGGTCAATAGCTGTAATAGAAGTCATAGTAATGCTTCTAAATGCGTCATAGGATTTGAGTTACTACAGACCCCCCCCTCGTTTTCTCCCCAGGGACTGTGTGTGTGATGTTTTGTGTCTCGGTCCCGAAGGCGGAGCTCACCCGTCACTGGCAACTGGAACATTTGACCAATAGGAGCGTCGTACTGCTGTCGACATAGATGTAAACTTTATGTACAATGTTTGAAGGGTATATATTGCTATAAAAATAATAATTCTTGCAGACAGAGATACAAATGATATGATATATTAACTGTTGGTAGTTTTGTTGATATTCCTTTTTTTTTTTTTAACATCGTTTCCACCTATACTGTAATAATTTGACACTTGTTGTTGCGTGATGACATTGAGCGCATGTGGATCTTAAAATCGGGGGGTGTTACGGGTCAGGTCCCGCAACATGAGGGTCAGAACATTACCTGATGTGTGTTTTAAAATGACTATGGATTCTGTAAGAGCTCCTTTGCGTGGCCCATTAAAACTGGCTTCATTGTTTAAACCGGTCTCCTTTGGTTTTATTGTTCAAGGATAACTTTTTGTTTAGATATTGCTTGTTATCTCTCTTTTCTCTCTTTGTCCTATAATCCCTCTGATCAGGCGACCATCCTCCTCGAGACTGGACCTAATGGACTCTTCTTTTTGTGAATATTGTTGTAAATTTTGGCAGTATAAATTAAGACATTTAATTTAGTTAAATGGACATGAATGTAAAGGTATACTAATATAAAGTGATGGAGAATGAAAAGGTTATTTACTGATTTTATTGATCCCACAATTAAACTGTTACACAAGCTCAATATCAGTCAACATCCAGAAATGATATGAGAAGTGTGCACGCAAATTAGCTCAATTAAGTGTACAATCCAGGAATATTTTTGAAAAGGAATAACAAATACAAAAATCTTCATCTGCAGTTACGTTGTACTTGAAAAAAATAATGACATAATAAAGTTAGTCATTTAAAACATTGTACAAACTTATCAGTAAAGACAATATGGATTATTGCTTTTTATGCAGAGCATTGATTTTAAATAGCACTATAAGGATTTTTTGTAAAAAAATAAAGGAATAACAAAACATTGGACATTGCTTTTATTTGACTTCTATCAACCTCAGATCCAAAGGAGAGGGCAGTGACTCTGGAGATATTTCTGTTGAAGGGGCCAAAGAAGAAGCAGATGTTATAGCTAAATAGTTGTACACAGTAGCAAAAAAAGCTAACCACGCTTGCTCAAAAAACTTAAGATGCCTTGAGGAGACGGTGTCTAGTTTGTTTAACCAAGTACAAACATTTCTACATACTGTGCTTTTTACTCATGTGCTGCCTAACAATTACAACAATTAGTAATAGATGTGGAGTGTAAAATAAATTTATTCTATTATGTACATCCTGGTGAGTAGTTAATTAAATTGAGTGACAACTGATTTCTCTGTTTAAACTAGGATTATATTAGATATTATCTAAAATTAAAAATGAACTATCATAATCATTCATAAAATCATTAAAACACATTTAGGATTACATTTTTTCAAAGCAGCTTTACAAATACCTTCATAACGCCTGTCTTTAGACGTTACACTTTTCTTATACTTCACTTCATCTTATTGTCCTCAGAGCAACGATAAAAAGAAGAATAGAGGGTTATATAAACAAATAAAGATCATTTTTGTCTCTGTTACTTAGGTTTACAAACACATATTATTCTATTAAAATATTGCTTTAGGTTAAGAGTGACAAAATTCTTTCAATGTGTATTTACTACATAATAATGTTATAATTAAGCACAGTGGTGTATAACAGTTAGTTATTCTGAGCCTGTTGACTCCACACCAGCCACAAACATGTATAGCTTACATATGATGATGTAGCAGGTCACCCTTTGTCCTTCAGGAATACAACCATAGAAGCTCATTAGCATGACGTAAACAGACCTTTTATTGAAAGCACGAAAGGGCACATTGGCGTTTTTTTGTTTTGTTTTGTTTTGCTGAGATACTGTGAGACCCACGCTGCTACTCTGTCAGATAATTGACTTGTGCCTCCAATCATTTATCATAAAGGTATTTCCTAATAAACCTGTGGCACGTACTGACAAAGCCAAAGCAGCACTTCATCAAAGGTCCAGAGAATAGCCTTGGAGATGAAAAGTCACCAGAGAGACTAATTAACGACCACCGAACAGGGCGCACATGACAATTAAGGGTTTGTGTCACATTTGGGGTGACGTTGGAGAAGACTGAGTACTATATAGGACGCCGGGCAGTCTTTTTGGGAACACAACAAAAGATCAGATGACTCCTCTTCAGTTTGCTGTGAACTTCCAGAAAGCTGCTGGGATGGGCACATCTAACAGGGTAAGTAGACTCAAGTTGGACTTTTATTTCTAATTTAAGATTTAAAAGTGCAGTTGGATCATTGCAAGCTGTGAGGAGATTGCCTTTGCCTTTAACTGAGATTGGAAAATGGCAGGGTGAGAGATATTATGGTGCAAACTTTCTTAAACAGACATTATCACACTTTTAATCACAGCTATAACAACTGCAATTCGACAAGATAAAACTATTGTAACACCATACAATAGCAGAAATGTTCAGTTTTTCAGTGTTTAATTTTGGTTCTAAATACTTTACTTTGAATACTTTGAATTTTGATCAAATTCTTGAGAAGTGGGACAAAATAGCACCCCATCTTTAAACTTTAACAAAATAAAATGAAACAATATATCTACCATGTTTTGATACAACCTCTAAATGTGCTTTTTGCTTTGTCATCACTCGTTTTTTGTCAACACCGTTAGACACCAAAAAACACAAATATTTTTTGCATAAATTAAAATAGTCCAAAAAAACAAATAAATATAATATTACATTTAATAATAAAAATGATGTGACTCATGGCTGATAGAAAGTACAAGAATATGTATTTTAATATGTAAATAATCTTTATTAAAAAGTTTACATTGATTGAACTGCTTAATTTTATCTAAACTTCAGATTAAACAGTGTTAAATAGTTTTGCAGATTTTTATACAAATACTAAAAAATATTTTTCTTTATTTTTAAGTTTTATCAGACCTGATGGAATTGACACACATATGACAGTGGCAACAAAAGTATTAGTTGCTAGTTTTGGCAAATGCATTGAATTACTCAGCTACTCAACTCTTTTAAGTAACCTGTAACAATTTCAACAGTAATAGTTTCTAAAAGGTGCATAGTGTCAAATGTTGTTTTCAGAATAAAAAAAAACTCTTCTGTTACAATTATGTCTCCAATAGTGTACAATCAGATCAAGATAAGTTTAAGCATTTGTCTGTTTTAAAACAAAAAGTCTATTTAACAATACGACACAAACAGTAAAAAAGAGAACTCATGTTTCTTTTTTCTCTTTCTAGTCTCCATCTATCTCTTTCTTGTTTTAAAAACTATTTCTTTCCCTTTTTTCCCTCTTCTTTTCACTCTGACTGTGAACTGAACAGATCCCGTTGAAAGTCAGCTACTTAACCTCTATGTGTTTTGTAAAAAATAGTTATATGTCAACTCCATCAGACTTCATTAGATTTTCTGACGGAGTTGACATATACGTTTTTTACTACTTAAAAAAGTTAAATTGTGACATTTCTAATTATAAGGATTATATAAGGATAATATCTTTGTAATATTCTAACGTTATTGCTGTCAGCAATAAAACTGACTATATCCAAAAGTGGATTGTTAAATGTGAAAGTGATGGTTTCATAATAGGGTTATGCAGTTCGGCTTTCCTAAAATGTAGGACAGAACAAAATATGACAATTGCTTTAAATGTGTTATGTGTGTAAAATATCTTTGTTATATAATGCGTATCAGTCAAAACTATATTTTTATAACCTTAAAATAATATATATTTGCTTTGGAAAAAACAGTTCCAAGCCAATAAACCGAGCACTTCTGGAGGAGCCGTATATTCTAGTTCCATTTTCAGAACATTTAAGATTTTGTTTCGAAAGAATTAAAGTAAACTCCTCATCTGACTTATTTCCACATTGAAAGGAGGGGTCTGAGGTTTGGAAATGTAATCTGCAATGTTACCACTAAACAACACGAAAAGCCCTCTATTCTCTCCAGCGTTTTTGTGAGAGAGGTTGTGAAATAAAACAATTAAACTTCAAAACATACTAATCTCAAATCAAATGGCACTATGGTAAAGTCATTCTTATTTCTTACAATATAAAGCTAGTCAAATTATTAATAAATATAACCCCACGTCGAGAAGGATTAACCTCTCTTTCAAAGACAGTGCACATTATTCTTGATGTAACTCTGAGTAAGAGGCCCTAACAAGACAAATGTATGTTACCATAATGTCATGTCATTGCAAATCAACACACAACTTGACCCAGCAATCAGAGTCCTTCAGTAGCACAAATAGTTGACCTTTTACACAGTATTGCTTTAAATAATCATTTGTTCAGAGTTAGAGAGTTAGAGCCAGTCACTTGTCAAAACTTGATGTGTAATGCACACTTTAGAGTAAAACTTTTTCTTGTGTCCATCAGAAAGTTCTGGCGCTGGCGTTGATGCTGGTCTGGTCCCAGCTGACCTGTGAAGCCTACTCTGTGTCCGAATGCTGCAAACAGCCGCCCCCGTACTGCCGCCTGTACCTGCTGCTGTGTCGCTCCGGGGCCAAGAGCCTGGGGGGGTCATCGATGGGGGACGCCGCCGCTGGGATCCTCACTTTGGGCAAACGCTCCGAGGACGAGTACCGTTTGCAGAGCAGGCTCCAGCAACTGCTCCACGGGTCCCGAAACCAGGCGGCGGGGATCCTGACCATGGGGAAGAGGTCAGAGGCACGGGACTGGTTTGGCCAAAATGCAATCACAACAACGCTACCCGTGTGAGACTAAATACCTGATGGTTTAAGGACTCTTTAAATACCCTGGATTTGGTAATATACTTTTTTTAGTGTGGGTTGTTGAGCATTTTCTTGACAAAGACTGTTAAAGATATGAGACACTGTGATGTAATAAAAAACAACATAACCCTATGTTTTTCTTATGTTCACTGGAGTTCTCTAATGACGTGGTTATCTCCTTCTTCTTAAACATTACATGATTGAATTAACAGTATTTATTTGCGTTTAAAAAAAATAAAGTGATTAAAAGTGTATAAAAATATTGGTAGCTATTACACTTCCTGGAATGTCAAATCACAAGCCGGTGTCGACCAATAGGAGCGATCTTTTTTCGTGGAAGTGGTTTGCTCGAATGTGATTGGCCAATTTGTTTCGTCCGTGGGTAACTTATTCGGTCCCCTAGAATAAACAGTAGATGGCATAATAAAGCCTTTTTTTTGCTATTACAAATAAACTATTTGGGGTTTAATACATTTTCCTCAACTAGAAATAAAAATCAGGTGCAGGATCTAATTATCTTTATATTTCGAATACAATGCAAGTATTTCTTTCTCTATATTGCTCTGTGTAAACATAGTTTCTGATGCCACTGATTAAATGTTGACAAATTGTGTAGACTAACCATCCAATGGAGCCTCCCTTAATCAAAAGAGAGCAATTCCTGTTCTAATTGAAAAAATCCTCACCCAATAAACTCCTTAAAACTGAAGCCTGGACAAGGTCTTAAGGTCACACACTGAATGTTCAAGATCCTAACCAAGGGTAAAAGAAGAGTTTTCAATTAAAATACCTTAAATATTATCAAAGCGCTTCTAATCCAATTGCCATCAATAATAATAATATAATATATTGTTATACAACCTCCAACAAAATTGCAAGGCCCACAAGTACTTTTTTACGTGGCCTTTTGATAATTACCTCAAGGAATGACAAAATAACAGTAATTAAAGGTGTCTGTCCATAGCTTCTTTTTGTAACAAAGCATTATTTTATGTTGGGAATGAACAATTGAGATATTTTGACAGCACTTGCTATGGCCATGTAAAGATTAACTTGTGGCCTCGTGTATTTTTTACCTTCCCATGCAATAAAGAACTCGAGGTCTTGTATTATTTTTAAAGTGTATTTAGATCCCAGCATAAGCTTCAAAGTTTGCTTTTTGCTTTGTTTTATCTTCCCCTCAGATAAATTGCAAGGTAAATGCTAAAAGTTCCTGTCAGCTGACTTTAAAATGCATGACACACTGTAAATTTCAATGTTTTTATCTTTGTATTTTAAACACATTTGTTGAATCATGAGTCTCACATTAACAATAGCACCATATAATTCCTTCATATTTAGCAAAACAATAAAAATGTGTAAAAAAATATGAGCATTGGCCACAAGATGGTGCTAATCTGAATAAAAAATAAGACTGCACTGAAACAGGTGTTATCCTCCAAATATTCATAATGAATTAATAAGTGGTGTTAATTCATTATTGGTGTAATTTTATGAACAAATAGACGTATTGATGTTTGCATAACCTTTTATTCCTTAGTTTCTGGCGCTCATTGACAGTGTTGTTCCATGAGCTGGTTAATTAATACCAGATATACAGTTACAATTAAACAGTCTATTGTAATTCAATTTTGTTTTTTAGTAAATCTTGCAGACTTTTTATATGGCTTATGATAAACTTTAGCTAAATGTGTACTAAGTGTGTCTATTCAATTATCTTAATAAAATAAGTTACAGAAAACAGTAATAAAACACATAAATTGCACAGTATTAGTCCAGGTCATGAAGCAGCAGGAGAAAGTGTTTCCCAAAGAGTGGGTCAGGACCCTTAGATTATCACTGTAGATCTTATTCAGGCCTTTAATGAACATTGCTTCAAAACTCCAGAAGCAGGTTTGTGACAGTCCTCATGTGACCACAGAGAAACAAAACAAATAAAGGTTTAGAGCAAAAGCATCTGGACTCAGTTTTCAAGGGGAAGACGTTTTGTCTCTAATTCCAAGAAACTTTTAAAATTTTGAGATCAACTGATACGAGAGCTGTGCTTTATCTCTAGAGGGAGGGGTTTGACCTGGTACTGACTCTGATGGGACCAGGCTGTTCTGGTCTCATAGTTGGTGCCATGAAAGGGCAGTGTGACTCCTGATGTGAGAGTTGTTTAAGGCTCAGAGTCATTAGTTTCAGTAGTTAAATGCTGCCACTGACAACAAACGTAACCTGCTGAGCTAACTAAAAAAGCACATGTCTGAAGTGACTACAACTGCTGCTAATTTTATCAAACATGTCGATCTTATTTCTATTTCTTACTTTTATGTTTACTTTGCAAGGTGCTGCAGCTGCTGTGAATCAACATTTACCACTGTTGCTTTTTGAACTGCAGATTTTAATTTAAAAAAGAGACACATGTATGATCAGCATTTGACCATTTGCACATGTGATTACTGGCTCCTTTCACATGCACTATTTGCCGTACCTTTGACATGTCACCTTATAAAATCTACAGGGAACGTATAGTGCTAATTGGCAATGGTACTTTTCCAGTAACTCTTGTGAGAATATAATTACCTTGGACAGGAACTATGTATGTCTTAAAATCATTTGCAACCCTCAAAAACAAAAAAAAAACAATACAAATTATAAATAAAAGCTTATTATCACCCAACAAACAAGCTACTCATAAACTCTAACCAAGTGAAATTTCAAGACCTAGACCGTGTCCAAAATCTTGTTTCCTGATGAAATCTTCTCCTTATGAGCTCAGAGTAACACTCATGTTCAGTAAAACAAAGGTCAGAACCAACGTCAAAGAGGGGTTTGGAGGAAAGAAAACGGAAGCAAAGTGAAACACAGAGAAAAACCCGCATTGTTATAAAAAGATGGGGTTTAGTGTTGTGTGTTTGTAAAATAAATTATGCTGGCGTGCTAAGTGCTATAAACCAAGAGCTGCAGAAGTCCTCTCCAGCAGCAGAAAGCTACTTTGGTGAAGTAGCCTTGTGCATTACACTTCATCCAATGAAAGTGCAATTGTGCATCTAGTAAAGAGGAAAGGCTGAAGAGCTTGAACTGTTGTTTTCAACTACATAAGCTAAGCTTACACTAGAATTCAGCAGCCTTGGTGATAAAAAAAAAAGTATATACACAAAAGTGAAAAGGAAGATGAGTGAAGAAGTGAGAAGCTGTACACAGGTTTTGAGGAGACAGGCAGTCGAGGCGTCAGCGAGTGTGTGTGAAAAGAGGGATGGTTTTGCCAGAGCGACGGGTGGATGGAAAGAGGGAGGGACGGAAGAGGAGGAGGCAGGGACTTGTAGATGGCAGGAACTATGGTGAGTGGAGTTAGAAAGCAGCACTGAGAGATGTGCTCAGTGCTCACATGGATCCTCTATAACGAACTCCAACAGCTCTATAGCTTTCTCACTGAAATAAATGTCCAGTTTTAAAGCGTAGCAACAACTTGTGGAAGTCTTTTCTTGAGGTCATTTTTGGAGGTTTGTGGGGGTTTACCTGCAGAAAGAAGACAAGATGCCAGTGATGAAGGGCCTCCTCGCTCCACAAAATACCTTCCTGGATAATATTGCAAACCACTTTGATGGCACCCGTGAGTATATCTTTCAAAATAAAATGTACTGTAATTTATTTCAAAATGAAAAACAAATTACGCATCCAAATTTTTATATCACACATCTATGTCTCTTTTTCACAGATGTTGTATTTTTCACTTTTTCTAATCAATAGACTATATAAAAAGACAATAATGCCCAATTGGGACAGGTAAGATAGGAATGTATTGTTTCATATTGCAATTTAGACAAATTAAAGACAAAATATGGTACAATTCCATTTACCTATTTCAGAAAAATGTTCCAGTTTAGTTTTTTTTTCTTTGAACAAGCTATAGCTTTGGTGGTGTATAGTGGCTAATAATGACAAAATGGGAGAAACGTTTCATTAAAGGAGCAGTTTTGCAAAGAAGTCATCAGTGGCGTGACCACTTATTTAGGCTATTTAAAAATAAACAAGCTTAAGAAAAAGCTTAGAAAACAAAGGTAAAATACAAAAGCAATCTGTCCATAATTAAAGGGGACAGTGGGGTATGTTGAGCCACTTTTTGGACAAGTAGTCTTTGTGCAAAGCCGATAGAAAGCAGACTTAGAATGAACATATTACATATATATATTATATATCTTAACATATTTTAGGATGTTTCCGTTTAGATTAAACTATTAGAAATTATCTCTGACATAAGTTTTTGCAAAAAAATTTGATCTCAAAAATAAGTGGTCATGTGGTTCAACTTGCACCAAGTGAGGGGTAAATTGAGTCGGGTCAGGGCCTGAGTTGCACCACCAGGGAATAAGATGACCATCACACACTAAACCCTCCAGATATAGCATTAAAAAATCTAAATATCACTGTTATTCAAAAATACTTATTTAAAAATGAAGTAATATTAGTAATAGCAAACATTTTTACTGTAAATGTTAAAACAAGTTTCCATGAGCTAGACCCCTGAATTTTAAATGACTTCAGAAAGGACTTTACTCATAAAGTAAAACACAGCCTCTCCTGGTCATAATGAGGAAAAGATTTGGTATTTGTCCCTAACTAACTCTGGACACTAAACCAGCCATGTGCTGAAACATAACTTTACATAAAAAATATTACTTTAGCTTCAGTTCCTTAAGGTTCCGTTAGCCCACAGCCCCTGTAACGTCCTAATTGTATTAAACAAGGGACTACGTGTTTGGAATGAGTAATGTAATTGATGCGTGCAAAACATTTAGACAAACAGGAGTCCAAATAGTGTGTATCAAAAATAAATTATATTTATTTGTAAATAATAAACATTTCAAATCAATGGTATCCAAACTTGCAACACACGCTTATGTCACAATACTCACTCCAACCGCGTTAATACAATTAGTTACATTAGTCAAAAACGGGTGCACGTGGCAGAGTGGTTAGCACTCCTGCCTCACAGCAAGAAGGTCGTGAGTTCAAAACCCGGCCGACTCAAACATTCTTGGCCGACTCCGGTCTTTCTGTAAGGAGTCTGCATGTCCTCCACGTGTTTCCGTGGGTTCTCTCCGGGTACTCCGGCTTCCTCCCACCGTCCAAAGACATGCATGTACAGGTTAATCGGCAACTCTAAAGTGTCCCTAGTGAATGAATGTGAGAGTGAATGGTTGTCTGTCACTGTCTATCTCTATATGTCAGCCCTGTGACTAACTGTCCACTGTCCAGACCCAAAGCTGCTGGGATAGGCTCCAGTCACCCGTGACCCCTAACGGGACAAAGCGGTGGAAAATGAATGAATTAATAGTCAAAAACAGTTTACCCCTTCACTCCAAACAACCCCATAGGGGACCCCAGTGACATATAAGAGGTTTAAGTAAGCATAAAAAATAGGACTTGGGCAACACCTTGTGTCTATTCATGTGGTTTTATAGCTTGACAAATAACCAACATTCATCATAAATCATTTTAGACATGGATAAATTTGCTTTGTTGTAAACACCATTATATCACATATGCCACAATTTAACTTTTAGTTGAATAAATTATTTTTTTGTTTGTTCTCAGTCTAGTTTAAAGGATGAGTACCTTTAACTGATATGGTCACATGACAATAAAAATGTCCTTTTTTTCAAGAAACAGGGGGTGACTCAACTTACCCACTGGCTCATCTTTCCACTTGCCTAGGTTTGCCTGTTGCCACGGAAACAAAGAACTTGGTTATTAAAGGAGACACACTTAAATATTTCTGAAGTAACTGTTCACATCTTTACAAAAGTCTTATTTATTATCTGTTACACTACAGTTTTTTTTATTTCACAATGTTAACTTTTTGATCAATAAAGTGATATTCTGTGATTTTTAAACTATATGGTTGTCTTCCCCAGCGCAATTGTAAATCCATTTAGAAGTATAATGCACAGAGCTTTATTATAAGGCTGTTATTTTTTTGAGACAAATGTTTGGGTATAGTGCGCTTCAAGGCTGTACTTTCCCACCTCCACACTCCAAGCTTTGGATCCTTTCACCACAACAGTGCTGGTCTCTTAGAAAATTGTGTTCTGCAACAAAAGCTCTTTGTAGTGTACTTGTAAAGGTTATTTATTTGTTCAAGAAAGAATTGCGTGACACCTTAGACTGCTCATATACACCTGTGCAATCGTATGTGCATTAGTCAGAATCAATTGTGCAATTGATTTACAATGTGCAACGGTGACAAACTGAGAATATGAACAGCTGAGTCCAAGTACAGTCTGGTACATCAAGGAGCATTAATGATGACTTTAGTGTGAGTCCCTGAAAGTGGCCCTGTGAGTTTCAGGTTTTTAGCCGGTGGCATTTCTTTAACCCAGTTCTGACGGTGACAGGCGCTGTGACATCTCGGGCACAAATGCAGCGAGATCCAGATGTAAGTCTGCGAGTACTGGTGCCAAACAAAAACAAGAAATGACTCAGTGCACCCCATGATATAATAGGACTAAATACCCACTTGTTGAACCATGTTTTGTGTATTACTCATGACTGCTCTACATAAGATGACAAAATCTCTATTACTTCACCTATAGTATCACTTCTTCTTACGTTTGGAATGAAGTCTACTGTGATATCTATGGCTCACTGATCCACATTCACGTTCTAGATATATGATGGCATCCTGTCTCACATTTTAAAAGGTGTGCTGGTTTGTTTTGTGAGCCTGTCCATTGTAAATTCACTGCAATTCTAAAGTGCGACACTATCCTCTGCTGCACTACCACAAATTCCTGTCCGTTTCTTTGTGACTTAATGCCAGATCCATAGAGACATTTACAAAGATATTTTTTCAAATGCTCGCTGCCACAGTCTGTCTGTATCAGCAGCGCAAGTGGGTGGATTGGGTTCAAAGTACAAGAGACAAATGAAGAAAATGTGGCGTTGACATAAAATCCTGTTCAATCTAAGCTTTAAATCTAAATTTAACCATCCTGAACAATTTTTTATGTGCAGGATATTCTCCTTTGTCCACTAGTCGATGAAAAGCAAAGTTGAGCTCAGTCAAAAGAAATAATGTTTGAATATGTATGACCCAAGTGGAAGCCTTTTTCAAGCAAACTCTTAACTAATAAGGGCTATAAACGACCTTTAATGGCACAACTGTAAAGCAACAGAAAAGAAAAGTGGTTTTGTGTTCTTCCTCTCAGTTTCTAATAAGCTCTGCTAATTGCTACGTCAGGAAGTGCTGTGATTGGTGTTAATTAGTAGCAATAACTACTGAGTTTGAATGCTTTTGATAAGCCATAATGAAGCAAATGTGCTGCGTGAGAGCCATAAAAACGGTGATGGAGAAGTAATTCACTGAACAGAAAGAAGTTATGTAACTGTTTATATCCAAGAAGTTTTAAAAAGTTATACCAAAAAAGATTTATTATCTACATTTATCACTGCCCTGGGCTTTAGAACAGTCAGTGTGAACTTGTGTTCTTGTGTGACATAGAAAGAGCCCAAACTAGCCATTCCAAACAAACTCTGTTTGATGGTATTTATAATAGTGTGACCAT
The DNA here is from genome assembly GCA_024349245.1 of Neodontobutis hainanensis. Lineage (NCBI taxonomy): Eukaryota > Metazoa > Chordata > Actinopteri > Gobiiformes > Odontobutidae > Neodontobutis > Neodontobutis hainanensis. The sequence continues at coordinate 3,352,514 of JALDNG010000086.1, read as the reverse complement.
GTTGAAAACACAAATACTGTCAAACTCATTAAAAAGCTGCAAATAAAATGAGACGCTAGGTACATGCTCCAACTAAGTTTCCGAAGGGCACGCAGTCTCACTAACCCCGTAGGTGTAAATTGCCGCACTGCCATATGTTTTTTTTCCACAAATTGCTATGGCAACAGAAAAGTGGAAAGACATCTCAACATAGTTTCTTGTGAGATTAACAGCACACACACACTCACACACACACACTCACAAACACACACACACACACACACACACACACACACACACACACACACACACACACACACACACACACACACACACACATACACACACACACACACACACACTCTCACACACACACACACACACACACACACACACACACACACACACACACACACACACACACACACACACACACACACTCACACACACTCACACAAACACACACTTTCGAGTGCATGATGTGAATACAGATCTGGACGCAGTGTTTGACATTGGAGCAGGTGTTCAGCATTGTCTGTGCTGCTGGGACATCTTTGTATAGTTTGGCAGCTTGAGCTTGAAACAATTAACTTTGAAATGTTATCTGTGTGCATATGGAATGAAGGGAAAGGAATAGATTTGTTGTTCTATCATTGTTCAGCATTGTTGTTTGTACCCAGTTGAATAAACGGATCAAGTCAAAACTATACTGAATGGAAAATAAATTGTCTTAAACAGACATTTAATCCTATTGGTCGCAATTGTGGCCATAATAATTAGTACTCATATTTATATTATGACAAAATAGTGGGATTACAGGGGTAAATATCAAGAGCTATAGTTTCAATAGTGGGATTCTATTGTGATAATACAGATGGATTTGTTTCTCAATGTGCTTCAAAACCCCCACTTTCTGCGTACGATGAAAGGCAGTTAAACTGCATTTGCAAATGGACTCACAGCCCACGCTAACAGTCCAGGCTAATATACTCAGAGAGCTTACAGCATAGTCTTCTTATCAGCAAATACCTTTAAAAAATAATCAAACAACAAAGGAGAAATACGTGATTGATTAGGGCCTGGACCCCCAAACCCAGTACATGCATAAATGGCTATAGGTGTCATTTTATCATAGGCACTTTCTTTTCCCCTAAGGTGAACCCAAATTAACATCACAACAAAAGTAAACCAAACCAAAACATAAGGAAAACATAAAGAACACAGCTCAATATGATTAATAATCCAAGCACAATGCATAATATAGAAACTGAACTGTACACAGTATGCCACAGTCCAGTTTTCTTTTCTGTCTGATCTGTTCTTCTGCTTGGCCACCCACACTTCCTGACCCAATTGACCCTTCAGCCTTGTTCGAACTGATTGCCAGTGTTCATAATGGTATCTGCTGGCACACAGCTACACACATTTATATCAGTCTTCATCCTTTATATAAACAAATATTGGTAATTTTTTTTATTAGGCATAAAAGCTCTGTTTTCCCTGTGTACTGTTATGTAACTATCTTAAAAATGGACCACCTTCAGTGTTTCTTAGTGTTATATTAAAATCAATATGTAACAAGAGAACTGGGACATGCTTTAAGACTATATAATCAGACGGAAATGGTGTTGTATGGAGAGTTGTTTTAATTTCTGAACATACTGAATTCCAGCTCTATTCTGATTTACAAAGTGTTTTAGAGTCCTGGGCTAAATTTCTTGATTGACTCATGACAAATAATATCTGTAGGTGGTTATTTATTTTCTTCCAAAGTAGATAGAATAACATTAACAACAGTAAATACTTAGTAAAAGACTCAAGAGCGTGAACTAGTTTTTGAGTTTATACTCATCCAAGTCAGCTGTTTGGTTAATGACGTACAGTATTTTGAGACACACCTTCCTGGCAGAGGGAGGTACAAATAATCATATCTAACTAAAGAAACTTTTTTTCTTTTTTGTGAGGCAGATCCATAATTTTAAATCACAGATGAGCCCTTATTTTTCAGCTACTGCTCATGAGCTGAAAATGAAATTAATAAATTAAATAGTGAATATTAAATGAAATAGTAAACCACGAATGAATGACTAAACAAAAGCTGGGTCGCACCAGAACACAGCCTGTAAAAATTTAGGATTTTATCACCAATCTTTACCGTCATCACAATATTTTACAGGAAATCTGAAATCACAGATACACTTTATTCTAAAGTAACTCGTGACTCATGCCTAACCTCTTCCTATGTTCATAAACGTTGTCTTGGTTGTCTTTCAGATAGTAACTTCTTACTGGGGAATGCCCAGGGTCGCCAGGGTTACCCCATTGTGTACTGCTCTGATGGCTTTTGTGATCTGACCGGCTTTGGCCGCACAGAGGTGATGCAGAAAACATGCACATGCAGCTTCCTCCAAGGAGCCGAGACCAGCGACAGCGTGATGCAGCTGATAGACAAAGCCCTGGACGGCCACAAGGAGTACCAGGCCGAAGTGTGTTTTAAAAAGAAAAATGGTGGGGATCAATACACACAATCTGCATATTTATGTTCAAAAATATTTCATCTTTTAGCAAAGACTTTTAGCAAATACAAATATAAAAAGATTGCCAAAAACTTGCTTTATAGCATCTCTGCTGTAACAAACAATTACAGCAGAGTGCAGAAGGGGAAATTTAAATAAAGTGTTTTGTGAAAATAATTATAAAATCCATTCTCAATTTGTTTTGCCAATTTGTCAAGTAAGTGCAAGTTATTAACAGATTGATATTCACAGGAAATCCTTTCTGGTGCCTCCTGGACATAGTACCAATTAAAAATGAAAAAGGCGACGTGGTTCTGTACCTATTATCCTTCAAGGACATCAGTGATTCATTTGGGAAAAGCCATCACTACTCAGAGACAGAAGGTGAGACATGAACTAACGTTTCAGTCAGTGGTTAATTTGCTCTGTGATCACCTGCCCATAATGACGCAGTAAAATGCTGTTTTGGTTTTGCGAGCAGGAATGTCAGAGCCAGTGCACCAGAGCAGAAAAGATATCAGATCTCACTTTGCACAAGTTCAAAACAGAGGGAGAACTATAATGCACCACCTGACCAGCCTGTTCTCCAAGAGAGGCAAGAGGAAACTGACAAATGTGAGTACAAGTGTTACGGATAATCTACACACTGTTATATTTAGCCACTTTGTATTGAATCTATTTCATGCGCTTTACCACCTTCCTGACAGCTTGTGTGATGGTCTATGTGAATTTATTATGTCCATCTGTCAGCATCTCAAGTTGTCAAATAGACAGACTTATGGTAAATCAAATCATGCTGTATATGTACTAATATTATTTTAATTAGTCAAAAAGGACGAGATATGTTGGCGTATAATAATATAAAATGATGCAAATCATTCACATGATAATCTTGTGTCCCCATATGTAGAAATGGAATCTAAGGTTACTAAAGATATGTCCAAGTATCTAATGTCTCCTCCTCGCTTCAATGAGTAATAAGCTGATTCTATAAGAATGAACCAACTCCAACAGTTTACTGGCTAACTAAAGCAACAAGTACAAGTAAACAAGTACAATAGGTGGCCTTCATCATAGAACACACAACTGTTTAATAACAACACACAACATAACTTTACTTGACTGCACATTAATTACATGCAGATTAATTGTGTGTTGCCAGAATATGTTCCAGAAGCCGTCTCTGCCCGAGTACAAAGTGGCAGCAGTGAAGAAGTCCCGCTTCATTCTGCTACATTACAGCATTTCCAAGGCATTATGGGATTGGCTCATTCTCCTGGCGACCTTCTACGTGGCGGTGACTGTGCCCTACGACGTGTGCTTCGTCAGCCACGATGAGGGCAACGAGCACCATTCCCTTGTCAGCCACAGCACCATGGCCAGTGACATAGCAGTGGAAGTGCTCTTCATACTTGGTATTTATGTCTTACTTCTGAACTGTGTAACTTTAAATAAAAAGAAAGACGTCAGATTTGGTTTAAGATACTTAGAGTACAATCACTTTACCTCTAAACATGATAATAACAGCCTGACTACATACTCCTTTCTGCTTCAAACCCTATAGATCACCATAGTACTAGTACTAGTACCAAAAAGAGCCCAGTCAATCTTTTTTGAGAATAGTCTGACACATGCATTAGTGCTTTTCCAGTCACTAACCCCTTACAGCCAAAGGGGTGTTAATTACTTTAAGGAAAATTTGTCAAGTGAGATATTAACACAGCAAAAATCTTCAATTATGTAGTCATTTTTAGCCTTAGCATCAACCATGCAGATTTAAATAATCACACAAACCTCATTATTATTAACCCTAAAAACTTTATTTTTTAATGCTACAACTGCTGTCTGTGAGCTGTTCGGACCTCACAATGCTGGTAGTAAGCCAAAAAAATGTCCAGTAATACTAGTGTACATTTTGAGACCCACTAGTACAACTGGTAGACATTTAGAACCAGTACCACTAGTAGAGCTTTTGTACCAATTAGGTTAAAGGCTTAAATTGTGTGCACCAGTGAGGAATTTGGCATTTACTAGTCGATGCTTACGGTTTGTAAGCATTTTTGACCTTAGGCTTAGGCTGACCAGTAAAGAAAAAAAGTCTGATATTTGCAATTTCAGAATAAATTCTCAAATGACCTTTCTACACTTGACTGTGTGATTGCCAGTGTTCTGTCGAACAGGGCCACCAGCAAACAGCAGGAACTGCATTTGGTGCACTTCCCAATATGACCACATCCGTTTTAGGAAAATAAAATGGACTTTTTTTGTATCTCTTGTATCTCTCTTTGTGATTTTATTTTTGGATAAACTAAGTAGAAAATGTCTCATATTCACTTTGGCCATGAAAAAGAACAACCTCATGTTTTAATATCAGTACCTGTTTCTGAAAAGAAAATCTACCCAAAAATACATTGCCCAGGTTTTCCTTTTGGAAAGGCACTGAGGAGTCACTGTGTATATTCCAAAATAAAATAAATTTAAACTGAGGGGACTGTTACTGAAGTATTAGTTTGTTACAGAAACACATTACCATCGCATATACTGTCGGTCTAAAACCTTTTGTGATGGCTCACTGTACAGATCATGTAGCTACCTCTTCCTCACCACACTCACACTGTCTTTGTAGCCCTACTAATCATATTTAGATTTCTCTCACTTTGTCTCACTTCTGCTTTAAAAGAAGTGTGATAGCACTTTGTCAAAAGTTGTTGACATATTTAGTTTAAAAGTTTGACTAGCTCGAACATGGGGTAAAGGGAGTCTCACTAATGTAGTTGTTTGTGTGCTAACATCATGTTTTCTTTCTTCTTCTCAGATATTATTTTGAATTTCCGTACCACCTATGTGAGTCAGTCGGGTCAGGTGGTCTACAACCCCTGGTCTATCTACATCCATTACTGCACCACTTGGTTCTTTGTGGATCTGATCGCAGCTTTACCCTTTGACCTTCTCTACGCTTTCAACATCACAGTGGTGAGATGAACCTATGGACTTATGGCCCCTTTAGTTTGTGTAGAAGTTCAAAGTGTTCCTGCATTTAATGTATAGTTTCTAAATCAGGATGTACTTCTGACTATGTTCTCTTCAGAAATGTATGATTAGTTATCAAAGTTAATTATTAATATTTAAACTTTGCATTAAAAGGCAGTTCATTGTGTATCTGTTAGTTCTCCCCCCTGGAAATTCAATTGAAATCCATACAGAACAGTGCAATTATTTGTATACAATAGAAAAATGTAGGATGGCTAGTTAGGATATTACAGCATGTGAATGAAAATTCATTTTATTGACCTCATGTCATACAGAATAACAGAGGCAGGGCTTATAAAGTGTTCTGCAGCCAAGAAGGGCAATCAATAGGTCACGCAAATGTTTTAAATGTGGTTATGGCCCCATGAAAAGCAGAATATCATTGTTTTGGAATGTTTTTTCATTCATCAACAAATGTTTTGTATTCCATCCTCAGACCTCCCTTGTCCACTTGTTGAAGACCGTTCGCCTGCTGCGTCTCTTGAGGCTGTTACAGAAACTGGACCGTTACTCTCAGTACAGCTCGGTGGTCCTAACTCTGCTTATGTCAGCGTTCGCTCTGTTGGCTCATTGGATGGCCTGTGTCTGGTACGTGATTGGACGCAAGGAGATCGAGAGCAGCGATCCTGTTACCTGGGACATAGGTGAGCAGAAGCATGTGTGTTTTGTTAATCTAAATGATCCTTTTTACTCATTAGCTTAAGTGGGGCATTTTTCTGTGGCTCTCTTGACAACTGAGGAGCCATCACTGCACATAGCTCCACCTGAATGTCTCAGCATCATTTACGAATAGCCTGCCTTCTCAAAAGAAGTGCAGGTCACACTAATTATATTATAACAGCATCTAATTATTTTATTTAATCCCTCGTCACCATTTCTGGCACTTACACTGAAGCAGATGACGTAAGAAACAGTGTTATTATAGACAGTAAACAGGAACTGTGACTTGTAGAATTTCAGCCCATAGAGAAGTAAGACATGGATCTGATTAATGAACAGACAACCATTCACTCACATTCATTCTCTATGGGGACAATTTAGAGTCACCAATTTACCTAAACATGCCTTTAGATGATGGGAGGAAGCTAAGGAGCAGATGCCACGGTAGTCACCAGTCATTAGCAAATGCCATTACCAAAAGCTTGAGGCAGGAAGGCTAACCAGTCTAAAGACTATTTCTGAGACATTGGGACAACTGATGGTGTTATGACTCTTATTGGCTCATGTTGAAATAGCTATAAAATGTAGGACAGCTACATACATATAAAGTGAATAATACTTGTGTCTATAAAACATCCTTACATATCTATTCTGGTCCACTGAAGGTTGGCTACAGGAGTTGGGAAAGCGGCTGGAGACCCCATTCATTAACAGCACCATGGGCGGGCCAACCATGCCCAGCGCCTACATCGCCTCTCTGTACTTCACCCTCAGCAGTTTGACCAGTGTAGGCTTTGGAAATGTGTGCGCCAATACCGACGCTGAGAAGATCTTCTCTATCTGCATCATGCTCATGGGAGGTAAGTCTAATGATGTTTGTGGATATTTTTTTTTAAGTCAAATCAAGTTGCTTTCATCAAAGTTATCAAAGTAAGTATTATCAGTCTGAACAGATGTTAAATGAAGCTTCATACTGAAAGAAGTGTGTTGTGTGTGTTGGCTTTTATAACGTCATGAATACTTCTCTTTTATCCAGCTCTGATGCACGCTGTGGTCTTTGGAAACGTGACAGCCATCATCCAGCGCATGTACTCTCGCCGCTCACTGTACCACACCAGGATGAAGGACATGAAGGACTTCATTCGGGTACATAGACTTCCTCAGCAGCTGAAGCAGAGGATGCTTGAATACTTCCAGGCCACGTGGTCGGTCAACAACGGCATCAACGCCAATGAGGTGGGTCATGGATAATGGACAAAAATCAAGAGTTTTTTTTTAATTTTCTGAAATTTAGGGAGCCTAGAGTCCATTTTAGGGTAGTCCAAAAGTTTGTTTTTCTTAAACTTCATTATTCAGTAATTTGTTTCTTATAGACAGTCCAGATAATTTACTTTTGCCATTAGGGTGGTTTTAGAGGCATGATAATAAAGCAAAGCTGTCCGAAAGAACTTTTCTCTCTATTGTCTGCGGTGGCTTCCAAATTGTCCCACTTTAGGCTTGATTTCAGGTCCTCACTGTCTTAGACTTACTTTGACTACCCAACCTTTTAATTCAGCCCAAATCACAAGTCCACAAATTACTTAGATTATATTAATTCTACTTTGATGACGATTGTTTAAATGGTACTTCCGAATAAAAGGGATGCTGCTCACATTTTGAAGTGTCATGAATCAGAAATGTCATCCTACAAATGTGGGTCAGCACTCCCTGGAGCCTTATTCCATTTTCAAAAGTGGACTATTAAAAATATAACATTCTTTACTATAACAGACCTGTCAAAGAGCTGCACCGAGTGGGTGGGAGTTACTGAGAAATCCTTTTTAGCACTTTTGCTGGCACCATTTGTCGCTAATTAATTCTGTGTTGAGTCGCTATAGACTTGTGAAAACACACCAGGTTTTACACCTCATGGCTGTCTTAAAAAAGCAGCTTGGCACTTGATTTGAGTTTTAAACCTTTACAACACAATCTGTGCCTTTAACAATGATTCCATGAAGATAAGTAGGAGTGATTGTAAATTACATGAACAGGAATGACAGCTTATTTTTCTGACAAAGGATCTATTTCTTGGCTCCATAGATTACTTAAATGCATATATATATATATATATATATATATATATATATATATATATATATATATATATATATATATATATATATATATATATATATATATATATATAATAATTCAAAATAAGCAGCTAGAATAAGCTTGATGGGCATTTCTTGTATGTTAAATGTTTTCTTCTATCTATGCTGTGATGTGTTTTATAGATTCCCCTTTTTTATTGCAAAGATCAATCAAAGTTAACACCCCCGCCTGTTTCTTATAGCTTCTCCACGATTTCCCAGATGAGCTGCGCGCCGACATTGCCATGCATCTGAACAAAGACATCCTGCAGCTGCCTGTTTTTGAGCGAGCCAGTCGAGGGTGTCTGCGCTCGCTGTCCCTGCACATCAAGACCTCCTTCTGCGCACCGGGGGAATACCTCATCCGCCACGGAGATGCTCTACAAGCCAACTATTACGTCTGCTCCGGGTCCCTCGAGGTGCTCAAAGACGGCATGGTCCTGGCTATTCTGGGTCAGTAAAGACACAGTTTTAAACATACAATACTATTTTAGGCAGTTGTGGAAAAAATACTGTAGAGTTAGAATGTTGTGGCCACTTTTTGCTTTTAAACTGCATCAGTTCTACTAGGTACATTTAGTTTTTAAAGAAAGCTGGTTGTTCACAACATTTGGAAACTAATATTGGCTATTCTTGTAGATGTTGTCTACAGTTGGGGAATATTGGAGTTGCTTTTAGAGAAGTCTCACGAGAGAAAATACAGCTAGATCTTTTGGATGTCTTAGGCAGGAGTTTATTGACCATCAATACAGGACCTGGAGACAGGACACTCAACACAGTGGAGCATTGAATAACCAGTCTGCCGTGCTGAACAGTAGACTCCTCAAAATCTTAGACTGACTCGATGATATTCATTTCAAGGCTCTGTGGGGTCACATCATCACTCTTTGTTCTTCATGAAGCAGTGCCCAAACACACCCCTGCCGCTTCATTTTGTTCTGATGAGGTAGTGCCTAATTTGAAGCCCACAAACTTTAGCTTTTTGACCCAGACCTTTCTAAAATCGATCAGAATAGGACTCATAGTGGACTTATAAAACCTTCCTGAACTTTCTTATAGTCACAGGTGTTTTCTTTTTTAAGGGCAGCAGGCTGTTTCTGGGACATTTAGCCATTGGCTCATCTTCAATGGAATAGGCCATTACGTTACCAAGAAGTATGCTTGACTGTCACTTCATTTTAACTCTAATAATCAAATTAAATCATAAGTCAGGCAGCAATTTACAACCAAACCCGTTGGTGGGACAATTTTTGACCCCCAGACCCCACTTTGGGCACCACTGCTCTAAAGGTATTATATACATACTTCTGAAACTGGTTTATGTTTGGAATCTCTCACTTTGCATTTAGTGATAAAAAAATGGACTGAAATTTATATTTGTGCACACTAACTCGACAGTATTTACATTATGCTGCGAAGTTTAGTAGATGGAACATTATTGATAGTCACTGTATCGATAACACTGATAAACACCCATAACTAGAATATGATGTGGTATTTCTATTTTAATCACCCAACTATTTGGCTGCAGTATAATATAAGCCCCACCTTCCTACTCTGTCCTAAATGTTGAGTTAGATTTGAAAGTGAGAAACACACTGTAACTTAAATATCCCAAAATGTATTGTCTAATTGTACAAATCAACATTTCTATTGGGACTTGTTTATTAGTGTGTATAAAATCTGTAAACAAGTTTTACCTTGTTAGATTAACAATTTGTCTTACTCTGAAATTAGAAACTTCATATTAGGCCACAGCCATAAAATAACAATGAGAATGTTTATGATTCGTTGGAGTATTAATCTGTTATGTCGACACTGCTTGTCTAGTCCCAACATTTTTAATCAAATTCTTTTGTTACAGTAACTTGATTGCACTGAAAACACATAGAAATTGTTTAAAAAGAGTGATGCAATTAAATAAAATTATAGAAAAATACATATATGTATACTATATAATAAATACAATGCACTTCAAGGAATAAGGGAATTGAATATTTGGTTAAAGAAGAAGATATCTTGAATAGTCATCCATCACACAGGGGTATGTTATGTTTGGAGTCATAAGCAAACTGCAATGACTCTAATGAACATTGTATTGTATTGTGTTTCTTTTAATCCTTCATGTCTGCAGGAAAAGGGGACCTGATCGGGGCCGACCTCCCGGAGCACGACAAGGTGATCAAAACCAACGCCGATGTAAAGGCGTTGACCTACTGTGACCTGCAGTACATCAGTGTTCGAGCTCTGAGGGAGGTGCTGCGACTGTACCCTGAGTACGGCAGCCGCTTCAGCTCTGACATCCACCACAACCTCACGTACAACCTGCGAGAAGGCAGCGACACTGACGTAATATAGGCCTATTCTTAGAGTTTCTGTCCAACAATGTGTAAATGAGACAATTTGATTTGTTGTGTCCTTCCTAATTAAATACCCACACATCCTCAGGCTCAACATAGAACAAATTCACAGTGTCTTTGTTGTTGTTTTTTTACTTCCCGTCTCTAGGGAGTGAAGTTTCCTTGGTCACACAAGGCATCTCAGGTAAGTGAGCCTCACTGCAGAAATATATTTATCCTTGGGCATTTCTATACTGTGTGCCAGTTTCTTTTCTCGAGTTGGTTAATCACACAAAAAGCATGTAACTAAAACAAGGCTTTTGACTCAAATTTAGACACCTGCAGATGTTGACACTGTATAAAACACACTCTAATTACATTGTTTAACGGTTTCTTAAATTAATAAGCTATTATACTTTTTACAAGCCATGACTAAGTCTTTTATTGCTATTATAAATCAGAAACCAAAATCATTTTTGCTAAAGTTGAACCTTTCAAAATGCTTTATAAACATTAATAATAACTACTGCACATTTGGTATTAGTCCTACACATGTAATTATTCATTTACAAAGCATACATAAGAATCACAAATATGTTATTGGGTTATCAGAAATGGCAGCATCAAAAAGTTTTTTTCTAATTAATCAGTTGTTAATTACATATTTATTAATGCTCTATATGGTTTAATGGTGTGTAGTTAAAAGTGTTACTCATATTAAATTACAGGGACCTTACATATGTGTAATGAAAATTTCACACTGGTTTAATTCCTTAACTGGGAGTCAAAAATTCAGCCAGTCCCATCAGTTGTTTGTTCTAACAGGAGTTACTCGGTTGTGATTTTTGTGTTGTGCAAAACATGTTCTTTCTATAAAGGTTAAAAGCTCAAAGCAATTGTTAACACAGGTCATAAATTAGCTTTTATTTCAATGTATAAAGTTAGTACACATTGACAAAACATGAAAATTATCTATCTATTCATTTCAGGATCATATTTCAACGGAACAAAAAACACCGTTTATTATTGAGGCATGGGATGGAGATGAAGACCCGGAGCAGAAAAGAGCACCCCTGCCACAAGGGATGAGCAACCCTGTTCACCAAACCAGTCGTCTCAGCACTCTGTTGGGAGAAGAGCTGCACCACATTAATGCCCTTCGTCTCTGCAGGTCACCGGCTCAAGGCAGAGGCTCCAGTCCGTCTCCTCAACCTTTTGAAGAGCTCTACCCTCCAAGTAAAGATACAGGGTCTGGGTATCGGCCCTCAAAGCTGCTAATGCCAACCCTGCCCTGTGTAAGCCCATTGAACCTGAGTCCTAGGTAATGGAACCATTCTGTCATGGAACAATGCTATATATGTTATTGAAAAAAGTATCACAATGGCGTCTTTGATTTTGCAGAGTGGTGGATGGAATAGAGGACAATGGTCATAGGTTTCAATTCAACATTGAGCTGAATGAAGCAAGGACTAATGCAACAGGTAAATACATTAAATCAGTGTATATACCGTTCATTAACCTAAATCTATAACAATTAGCCAATTGAAAGAATATGTATAGGATTACATAACGTTTAATTCTCTACACAGTCTGTTTTTTATTTTATTTCTCATTCTACATTTAGACCCACTGGAGGTAAACGCTAGTCTGTTATTGGAGACTGAGGAAGTGAGGCAGAACATCAGCAAACTCAGCAAAGAGGTAAGTTCACTCAGGACAGGTTTGCTAAAAAATAACATAAGAATCAGATTAATGATATAGTACTTACAAGGAATTGTTTTTCAAGTCATTTCCTTTGAAACCAGTAGTTACAAATGATACTAGACAATAAAAATAACCTTAGGTCATAAGCCAGTTCTACTATATATTACTAGTGCTTACTATTACTTACAATGTGCACAAAGAGAAAAACTAATGCTGGTGTGATTAGTGGAAAGACGTTGAGTACAATGTAGAACAGGAATATTAAGATAGTGACAACAATATAACTGATTAAATATCAAAAGATCAGCAATACAAGGAATGTTTGCAAGAGCATCAATGCACAGCTGATGTCAAGGCATATTGTCTCAATCGTTCTGAAATTAAAATAATCTCATGGCTTAAAACTGGAGACAACAGTTCAACAAGACTTGTTCATGTGATTTCACAACTCACTATGTTGTAACTGAATTTAAACTCACTTCCCTTTTAGTCTGGTTTCTATGTGCTTTTAAAAAAACACACAAAAAATGAGTGATTCTTGTAATACAATGTCCATATTTATGCATTCATAAGATGAAATGTCTTATTTTTCAGGTGAACAATTTGAACCAGGAAGTATCTAACCTAGCCAGAGAGCTACAAACCATTATGCATTTCCTCCATTCCCATATGTCCAGTTTTCATTGCTCTGCTCCGGTCCCTACATATGCCTGTGGCATTCAGATGATGCCCAGTCCTAATGTGACTGTCTCCAGCAACTGGCAGTCTCTGGCCCCTTTGAGCATAGCCACGGGCCTGCACCTCCATCACGACGCCATCAGCCACCCTCCCAGAAACGTGTGTGGCTGCAGTCGGATTCCGTCTCAAGGCAGGAGTCCCACTTTGATGAATTCGTCTAGACACATGTCGCCCTGTTTGTGCTGCTCTGACAGAGACGGGAGCAGGGTCACTAGTATCCAAAGCCAGTGTGCTTTCTCATCGGCCAGAACGACTCCAAACTCTCCTTATGTGAGCCACAGACAAAGAGGGCCATCTCTGCTTGGTATTAGCTCAGCTTTTAATAGCTTCCCAATGCAACAAATGGGTTATAACAACATGACTGTACCCACGATGAGCACCTCTCGTCCTCTGTGCTCACCCGTGAACCACTCACATTCCCCTCTAAGTATCATCACTGATCCCACTCATACACAGGGCTCTCAGACGGCCATCCACTCCTCCCCGACTCCAACAGGCCAACTGCACCTCCATACAGCCTTCAGCCCTCTCACTACCTCAGGGCTTCACGGTGAAGCATGGATCAGGAAAAACCAGGGCCAAAAGGGGACTACCAGTGGCACCCGACAGAACAACCCAGTAGGATCTAGTCCTGTCCGTATGACGCAGGGCAGTGCAGGCTCTCTGTTGGGGCTAGTAACAGACAGAGACTGTAGAGATGGGCAAGAGAAGACTGATCATAGTGAGGCATCAACAGTGGAAACCCAATAACGCTTGGATTGAAGGGGAAACTAATGAGTCAATATAATGTGTATATGTGTGATCGTTTTGTAAAATGTTGGTTTTGAATTAAAAATGTACAAACAACAACATTTCCCTAACCAAATAAATTAATAATATTTTTGTGGCAGTCACTTGGTAGCAGCACAGCAGAATAGATACATTCTCTATATATTATTGGAATAAACAGCTGTGTAAACCATTATAGTCCTATTGTTTCACTGCCATTAAAATGGTACGTGATGAGTTGATGGTTTTGTGAGAATTTTTGTGAGTCCCACTGAATTAATGCTCACAGGTCACATTACATTTAGAATTTCAGGAACCTTTTCTGATCCGTTTTTTATTTGTGCTCCTATTGGTATCTCCACACATGGTCACATATTATTGCATAGTATTAGTTTCATTCATTTTAACTGGACCTGTTGTTATGCAGTGCCTCTTAGTGGAGAAAGGTGGGTATTAAGTTTTTTATTTATTTCTTTTTTTGGAGTGCTGTAGAGTCTCATCCCATCAAAGAGGATAAAATAATATGAAAAAGTCTTCTTTGGTCTCAATAAATTAATTTACAAGGCACAAATAACACTCATTGCCCCTGTCGTTTATCAGTAACAAGATTTGGCAAAACCATGAGTGGCGCAGTTTAGCCATTGACTGTAAATGATCACAACCTACAGTGAAGCTGCCATTGGTCAAACAGTTACTGACAAAAAGTAGGAGGCTCCCGGAAAAATAGCTAACCGGAAGTGAAGGCCAGAGCCAAGAAGGAGAAGAAGACAGCCGATGCACCCAGCGACACCAGGAAAAGTATTGTAAGTCAAACACCGCCAATTTCTCCATAATGGAGGTTAAGAGTCACGGTTTTCATACATTTGACGTTTATATCGGTGAGCTGTTAATTATAGTATTATTCCAGTGACATGTCCAGCTTTCAGTTTAGTCCGAGCTAAAGCGAAATGTCAATCACCAAGACTGGGTCGTAGCTATGAGTCTGTAGCAAAAACGAGCACATAAATAACCTTAGAAGCTCTTTGATTGGACTTATACATATGGGATCGTGTGTTACTTAGGTGTTGGAGACACAATATCAAGTATAAGCTTCTCAGACTGTCGAAATGGGGACGCGAAAAGGAAAGTTGTCTAATGACGTGAGTGTTTAGCTGTAGCCGCCTGCTGCTAACAGAGCTAACACTGTACAAGTCGTTATGATCGAAGTCTTAGTCGGTATTTTGCATTGTTTGGACTTTTACATTATAGCATATGTACATAGTTGTTAGGTGTAAGTGTTTTTCCTTATTCAAATACAGTCTAATCTTGCATTAGTCATCTTTAATTGGTAGGTTTATCATAGTTCTCTTTGCTCAAACTAGATCCTGTGTAGGGCCTGGGTTGGATCATTATTAATAAAAGTTTAGTTTAGCTGCTTTAGCTAAGACATTCACATGTTAATCCCAGACAAAATCACTAAAATGTCTCTTGTGTCATTAGTTCATCTGTGTAGCATTGCAAACCTATTGGTCCTTAAAGTTGAAAAGCCGTTCTCAGTGGTTTGAAACAAAAATTGTTGATCAACCTCATATTTTAAGTTCAACAGCTAGACTGCTAGACACGTTGGGACTTGGTTGTTACTTGAGATAACTACAAGTGAGAAAAGTAGTTTCTGCTATGTTTACACAGACTCCAGTCACATGAAATTGTTTTGGCTGTATCTTTCTAACGCTGTAACATCTCGTAAATTGTTGACATAAGTTTTGTCAATTGAAACTTTAGTAATATAAAAGTGTCATTACTGCTGCTGATGGAACATGTGCTGTTATATTGTCCGTTTATGGGACTTTGGGTTTAAATGTCTGCGCATGTATTGTAAAAGCAAAACTTTCACAGCTCTTGTTTATGACTTAATGAAGGTAAAGCATGGACCTTTGAGATACACAGGATTTATAGTTTGTTGCTTGAGGTTCAGTTTATGGCCTAATGGACCATGATCCTTTTTAAAGCAGTGACTCATTGCATCAAACTGTCTTTAGAAGTAAATCTGCAAAATCTAAAATAAAATTTTACTGTACAACATGTGCTTGCCGGCTGGTCACTTGTAAATATTTTATTCAGTTAGTGCTGTCCACTTCAGGGTCTGCATTGTTGTAGGATAGGGTGATGAAGTGTTATAAGAACAGATTAACATTTTACTTTGAAAATCATTCTTCTTTCAAAGTTTGATCTGCAAATATGCTCAAAAATACTCTGTCTTGTCTTAATCCATGATAATTGCTACTGTTACAGAACGATTATGAAGATTTGTGCTTTGCTTTTTGTGTCTCCAGTATTTTACAATAACAGCAACATTTAACAATAACTGTTACTAAGACTTAATTGTGCTATTTGCAGGTATTGTCCTACTTTCGATTCTTTACAAGCCATGACTGAAGGTGTCCATAACTAAGCCTTTGTGGTCAGATTAGCTTGTATCATTAGTGGTTGTTTAGTAGCTTATAGTCATCTTGCTGTCTTACTGCATCTTTGTTTGTGCCTTTTTTTAGTATTTTTAACAAAAGTGTTCCAAGATTTTCACCTAGAAGTCATGAGAAAAGGAAGTGCCAGTGGTTCTAGCTCAGCTCACTGAGAGGGATGTTCGCTTTTCCTGAGTTATGTCATCAATTTCCCATCAAGCACCCTTTTTTTCCTTTCCCTAAGACATTCTTTTAAACCAACATGATCTTTACTAGGCCTTATCTTGGATTAAGAGCATTTACTCTTTCATTACCGCGTTAAGTGTGCTTTAACTGTTAAATATTGACACAAAAAACTTCCCACCAAAGCTATTTTCTCATTAAACCTAATTTCAATTGAAGTTTGTAAGACTGTTGGACATATTGGGAGGATACTTTAGCAGCCCCTCATATCAGATAATGCCAGTTAATACACCACCCCACCCTTAAAAGGGAGCAGCTCAAGTGGAAGCTTGCATTTTAGAAACTGGTAAAATGACACCAGTAACAGCTTTTCTGTGTCCTCCCATGTGTCCTGGGAATTGGGGAAATTCCATATAAATTTCTAGTCATGGAAATGACTTGGAAAATCATTAAAACCACTCCAAATGATCAAAAGGTTTATTGCACATGATATTGTATTTAAAAGTTGCATTTAGTTAAAATGTTCTAGATTTTACTGTAAGGTTTTTATTTTATTTTTATGCATTTTGTTGGAAACTCATCTGGTCGTGACCCTCTTAGGCTGCTGTAGTTTGAGTCTTGATCATCTAAGGCTGTGGTAGTTTCCACATTTACAAAAGGAAAAAGCTATTCTCAAAGGATCTTCAGTCTGATTTTTCCTTATGCTTTATCTAATGTGGCTTTCCAAACAAATCATGACCCTGTTATTGCTTGGTCAAGAAAGAAGATAACATATGCAAACTTCTACTTAAATGCTTCATTACATACTATGTGCCTATATTTTCATTTTAAGATGATCAGTATTGTCTGCCACTGATTTGTTATAGGATCTTATATTTAGCATTGACGGCAGAAGATGCCACAATAAATATTTTACTGCTTTTCGCTCTCATCCCACTGTCTCTCCTGACCCATTTCCCTGGCGGAGGTCTCCAGAGCCCATTAAGGACAGCCTTCAAAGCGTCCGTCACAGGCTTCTTAAGATGTATGGCCCTCAGTCTCTGTGAGTTAAAGAGCCTCTGATTGTCGGAGAGACAGCTGCTCCTGCCTCAACACAGTGAGCCATTTAAGTTAGCCATAAATTGTATCTTTATAAAGCAACATAAGCAAGATTTTGGTATTGTATGTTCTGTAGATCTAGAAATCATTGAGAAAGCAGTGTTAAATTCAGTTTCATAACAAAAAAACATGAAAGAATGCGTTCATTACTTAGAAATTACTGTTGATTTTTTTTTTTGTGTTTTAGGATTATAAAATAAAATAAAAAAGACTGGGAAGATTTATGCAAATGTATTATGCAAATCTTAGGTTTGATTAAAGTTATGGATTTTAAATTATTTCATCAGGTTTTGGAAAAACAATAAAATATTTGGAAAAACTCATGTTAGCATTACAATATTTTTTTCTTAAAATAGTCACATACCTATCAGTTGTTTGTGTTATTTGCCCAGTTTCAAGATAGAGTATCAAGATGGAAGTCATTTTGCCCACAGTCATTCGGGGAAAGGTTTGGAAGAAGTCTAGGAAATGGAAAAGAACGAGTATATCTACAGAATCAATAAGACTTTAAAAATGAAATGTTTTCTCTGGACATCAAACGCAGGTCATCTTTTCTTTACAGTCAGGGAACAGTTGAGAGGTTGGCTCTGCTTCTTGCACTTAAATGAGTGTAGAGCCGTGGTCTGACCCAGTGAACAGACTGCCTTTATTTCCCTCTTCAGTCTCTCTGCTTCCCATGGCTCTCTCTGAACCAGTGTCTGCCTGTTGTAACTAGTTTTAACTCACAGAAATATTCATTTTGTTCAGTTTTGGATGGTTTATATTATGTACTATTGTCAAGTATCTATGTTGAGCTATAATGTGTCCATCTGTTTTACCTGTTATTGTGACTAAAACACTGGTGTAACCTGCATATTACGAACATGCTGCATACTGTGTACATGGTTAAAAAAACAGGACAGGGCATGATCACATTTCACATGGTAAAGATTACGTCTGGCTCAGCGGAGAGTTGAGGGAATTTAAACCACTGCACCCAGATCCAACTCTTGTCTGCAGATTTTCTTCTGTTCCGTGCACTTTTTTTTTTTTTTTTAAACTCCAGACTTACTACTTCTATTACTGTTCCTGCTGTCTATGTTAGATTTCAAATGCCTGTCTTTTTTTTTTTACATGTTTAACATGCTCAGCACTCTGATTTCTTCTGCAATTCTTACTTCCTGCTTTTGGCTGAGTTGTGTTTCCGGTCCAAGTGCATCACAAACCGAGAAATGTTAGTCAAGGTTACGGACACTCAAGCCTTCATTAATGATTATAGTGTATCTTGAACAGATTCTGTAAGGAAAAGTATTTTAAACTTTGTTTTTATAAAAAAAAAAAAAAAAAAAAAAAATTCTAAGTAATGTGGCTTGTATTATCAGAACAGAAGTTAAAACTTGTTTCAGTGACTCATCTCTTAACAGATAATTTCACCAGTCTGAGAACATTATTGTCCAAACATGCGTGTGCTCTGTTAGTCTTGTTTGCATTTCTTTACTTTTGTACTGATACGTTTGTCTTGTCACTGTTTGTAACTATAGCCTGTTTATACACATGTGCAATTTTTATTGGCATATAAGGATATTGGCTTTTTTTCATCACTTGTTTATTGTAAATATACTGTTGAATTTTTTTATTTTTTTTTTGCTAATGTGTAATACCTGTTTCTGCATCAACAGTTTCAAGTTTACGCAACAATACACTTGCCATTAAAGACAATGTCTCTTTAAGAGCTTCTGAAAAGATAACGGTGACTAAAAGGTTTATTGGCCATCATGAACTAAACGTGTCTTCCATTTTGTGTTTTGCAGCTCCCTTTGGTGAGGTCTCTTCCTGTGGCCCCTCTACCTGCCTGACCTAAACCTTGTCTTTGTCCTGCTCGGCCTTCCCCTTGCCCTCTCCAGCCCCAGCGCAAAGCCTAAAATTACGAAATCCACCAAACTCTTCCTTTCCCCATCTTCTCCATTTTTCCTCCTCCTCAACGTTTCCAACATTGAGCTATGGCAGGGCGAGGCGGCACGACACGGACCAATGGCACCGCACCGAGCAACAAAATCTGCCAGTTCAAGTTAGTGCTCCTGGGCGAATCAGCGGTGGGGAAATCCAGTTTGGTGCTGCGCTTCGTCAAAGGCCAGTTTCACGAGTATCAGGAGAGCACTATTGGAGGTGAGGGTAGTTTCCTGGAATTAGCTCTGCTTCCTTCATGCTCCAGTGCCAGTAAAAACTCAAATTCACCTCGGTCAAGGGTAAAAAAATAAAAATAAAAGCTCCTTCTGACTGCACTGCAATAATTAATAATAATAATAATAATACATTTTTTTTATTTAGTGCTTCTCAAGACACTCAGAGACTGTACAAAAGCAAGCACTAATAGGGATAAAACAGAAGAGGACAATATTAGAACATAAGTTATTAAAACATTAAAAACATTAACAGATTGAGTTAAATTAGAACTTATACTGCATGTTCTGTTCTATTCAGCTACCATTTTAGGACAAAGGTAATCTCTGTAATGAATAGTCAGTACAGCATTCATTTTAGAAGGCTTTCTATTCAAAAGGGGCACAATATAAAACTATAAAATACAATTTTAATTTATTATTACATCTTCAATGTCTACAGAGCCATCATATTATTTGAGCTGCTCTGAGCTATAGCAGTAGCACCAGCCTTCACACAATGTATAACATGGTTAGTTGTTAGGATTTTGGTACAGTTTATGTGAAATCCTGCTTCTTTTTTATCACCTGGGCAAAAATGAAAGCTAAAAACAACCGTGGTTTTTCTAATGAAGCACGTCTCGTCCTGGTGAGTCATATTTCGGAAGAAAAGATTAATACTGTGGTACAAAGCTAGTGTTTATTAGCCACATCTATATCTAGTTTCTGTTGCATCAAACGTAAGCAGAAGTAGTGACATTAAATAACGAGTACCTAAACTGCAATAAAACTCTAAGTGAAGTATTTGAGTAAGACTTCTATCAAATCTAAAAAAGACTGAGTAATACTTGAGCTGAACACCATGTCTTAATCTTTGTGGTTTTTTAAGTTTGAAGGAGTGGCTAAACCAGTTTATTTTTATTTTCTTTTGCACAGATCACCTGACTGTACCACAAGCCACCAGCTTCTTACTCAAGTGTTAATATTGTACACCTTTTTAAATATAATAGAGCTGAGACGAGAGAGTTGACATGAAAGAAACATTTCATTGACTCCGAACAGGAAGGAATTTGGAAAACAATAGAGACTTCCTGAATCTCTTGAGCACAAGTAAACTTACCAAAGTGTTAAGGAAAAATTATATTGGTGTTTATATAAAAGAAATTACATGATAAGGAACTGCATTTGACTTTCTATTGTAACTATTTGCATGACAGTTACTCCATTGTTCTTAATAATTTGACAGAGCAGAGTTGACATTTAGGATATGGTCAAGCCACACTGTATGTGTAATGGAACACTTGCAAAACGAAGCATTGTGAGGCTTTATCTTGGTCTCAATGAAAATTGATCAAATGTTAATGGGTTGTGGGGACAGGATGCTCAACGTTTACACTCACACAGATGTAAAACACGTCAGCATTTTTCTTTCATTTGTGTGAACTTGTGGTCAGCTGCACGCCTGGTCAGAGATTACAAATCTTAAAAATATGTGCTGTGCTTTGTGAGGCCTCTATTTCCCCAGTCATGTGACGCAGGGCTGAGTAAGCAGGTTGAATGCAGTTGTGCTTCCTGCCATTCATAAAATACAACACCTTTTTTTTTTCTTTCTTCCTTTTCTCAAAAGTTAATAATAATTCCTGCAACTGTAATTTCTTTCCTCCTACAACATACCTTTACCATTAACATAGGCTTTACTGATTATTGTCTCTGTGTCTTTTTATTCATTTTTTTTCCTCAGCGGCCTTCCTCACACAGACGGTATGTTTGGATGACACAACAGTCAAATTTGAGATCTGGGACACAGCCGGACAGGAGCGGTATCACAGCTTGGCACCGATGTACTACAGAGGAGCACAGGCGGCCATTGTGGTTTATGATATCACCAACGCAGTAAGTTACACAGAGCCAGACTTCACTCATGTCATTCTGGTTAAGTTGATGATTGATGAGAGCGCTTTTCAGACCTTTGCTGTTCTAACTTGGAAGCTCGAATGTAATGTGTATTAAACTTACATCAGCTGTTTTTAAGTTTTAAGTCTCATGATCATGCATGTTTTTTTTAAAGGACACATTTACACGTGCAAAGAACTGGGTGAAGGAGCTCCAGCGACAAGCCAGTCCTAATATTGTTATTGCTCTAGCTGGGAACAAAGCAGATCTGGCCAACAAGAGAAATGTAGATTTCCAGGTAAAGCCATGTGCCTGTAATAAAATGTTTGTTTATATGTGTGTGTACATGCTTTATCTACAATAGTTTTTTTTTTTTTTTTTTTTTTTTTTGTGTTTCTTTAGGAAGCACAAGCGTATGCTGATGACAACAGCTTGCTCTTCATGGAAACATCCGCTAAGACTGCTATGAATGTCAATGAGATTTTTATGGCAATCGGTATGTGTTCCCACACTATACTAAAGCTGGACCGGTGGTGTAGGAGCTCTTTCTGGTTTTAGCATTTTTATTATAACAAACCTGTCAACTAAAAAGGTATTAAGTAGTCTATTCTTTCTGTTTAATTTGTCAGTGCAATATCAGTCAGCCTATATCCTGTTTACAGGGTGAAACAGTGGCAGCAAAAATGCCAGAAAATGCAACCTTTTACAGTGTACTGAACTCAGCCTGTTGTTTAGTGTAATATATACTATATATACAGTACATGCTACACAAAGAACAGAATTATGGACACAACACAAACAAGCCAAACAACACAAGACTAGTTTGCATAAATAATGTCCTGGTACCAAATTTACAAAATGAAAAACAGAAAACACAAAGCACAACACAAAGTACCTGTTGTTTTCCTACACACATATGTCAGAGCTGTGATTTCTCAGATATATATATATATTAGTTATATCAATATCTTGTTTTTAAAGAGCCAGTTTTGGTGCTTTTTGACGTTTTAATAGTGCATTATTTGATATTTTATTAATCCAGGAAATTAAAATTGTTGTAGTAGCACAAAAAAAACTCAGGAAATACAATAACAAACAAACAAAAAAATCTAAAAGCAGCAGGTAAAAATGACTTCCTAAAGCGCTCTGAGTTGCACTTTGGAGCTATGCTGCTCTCAACTTGCAGAGCACACTTCCCTCTGTCACCTGTTGCATGGCATCCAGTCCAAACAAACCACAGAGCTTTCCTTTTTTAATAACTTTATTTACTTGGTTTCTGTCTCTAGTGCAAATACTTTATCAACAGCAAGCCACAGCAAAAAAACAGTGCCCTGGCCACAACCATATGATAGTTTGCTTTTTTTATCATCTTATATTACTGTAAAAGATGTCCAAAATGGCACTGTATAAGGAAGTGAAACAAATGCTTATAAGACGGTACCTAAAGTGGTCACATAAGGAAAAAGTACAAGGCTATAACATTACCACGTCCTGGAATTAATATCTGGACACCCTATTGATATTTTATCTATAAATTATTCTGTATGTTGATAATATTAAACATTTTGTCTGAAATCCTGCGGTATTGTGGCTTTAATAACAATGTCTACTGATTATGTTATGTACTTCCATAATAGCCAAGAAGCTGCCTAAGAACGAGCCTCAGGGCGGAGCTGGAACCGGCGGCCGGGCCAGAGGTGGCGTGGACCTGCAGGAGACCGCACCACAGGGCAGAAGCAGCCAGTGTTGTGGGAGCAGCAACTAACATGAGTCCCAACCAATCTACAGCTTCGATCAACCACACCAGATATTAAGCCAGCTGTCAGACGATGTCCCATTGGCCAGACCGAGTCACTGTTCGGTCAACTTCCCCCTCCTTCCTTCCCAAAATAAAAAAAACAGCAGCACAAATTAACTGTTTGACGAATAATACCAGTGGCCAGTAAAATGTCAGAGCCCTTTGACGGTTTCCAGCAGACCAGATCAAGACAACATCTCAGTCATGTTTTAAAACCGGGACTTGCCAATCCATGACCTCACTTTTGATGGACACCTTACGTCAGATAAGGGGAAGAATCATCACAATTATGGAAGAAGGAAAAGATTAGTCATTACCAATCAATGGGCCGCTTAACGTATCTTAGTTTCTGTATTTGTGTAGATGAAAAGAAAAATTTACATATGAGTTGGCCCTGTCCTTTCTATTCTTTTTTTTTTTTTTTTTTTGCAGTTCATTTCTTTCTTACATCATGGTCATAAGAGACTGTTAAAACTCTGTTAAGTGGAAGTGCATGTGCAAATCTTTGACTTTTCTCTTTTTCTGGGAAAGAAAATGAGAGAAGATTCACAACCGAAGAACGTGAACGGACAGACTTCCTTCAATTGAACTGTGTAGTTTGGATTATTACATTGTTCTTCTTTTGACACAGGCTGTTCAATAATTTTAAAGCCTTACCATCGAAGGTTTTACAATCATCCCTCTGTTATCATACCATATACAGTAAATTGAACTTTAACATTGTCACCCACAAGTAATTTTAGCATTAATGTAAAGTTTTTGAATCATTGTTGTACACACACACAAGCACACACACACACACACACACAAAAAACATGCAGCAAGATTAGTTTTCTTGACCAAAATCACAGTTATGTATTGAAAACAGATTGCTGTATTTGTATCAGACTTTTCAAGTTTATAATCAATCAGTAGTTATAGTCAAATCTTCCCAATTGCTACATGTTTTGTCAATCATAGTTATTTTGTGATGGATTTTTTTATGTCTTAATTTTTCTGAAGATCTATGGTATTAAATGCACTGGTTCTGTCTCATCATCTTTGTGGATTGAGATGTTGTCCTTGGCCTCCTGTTTCTTTCTCTGTTCACTTTATTTGTACTCCTTATATTCGAGACAGATTGTCTTCAGCAGTGTTGTCCTGTATGCACCGTAGCCCCTGCAAGACATCCACTGCTGTTTGGTGGGAGATGATAAAGAGGGTATCGTCATGGGCGGAAAGAAAGAAGAGAAATGTAATTTTACCAATAAAATGAGATAATATCCATTTGTATGCTTTATCATTTGATATTAATGTCACCCTTTGTCCCTTTAAAATACACAGTTATCCTGTAAATTGTTAAATAAACAGTGTTTATTTAAAATGTTTTGAATCGATATAGGACAAGATATTGCCGGTATATGTGATAGAGCATAGCCCCACTGCAAAGTATTAAAATTGTTTTTTATTAATTCCAGGCAGACCACTAAAAAATTTAAGTAAATTTGTAGTGGTTGTCATTAATTATTAAACATAATGCTGTCCAAAAAACTCTAACCCTTCTAACTGAGTCATGGGTAGATCTTTGAGCACACCTTGTCATAAATGTAACATGTTGTATACTAGGTATGACATTTTAGTTTATTAGATTTGATTAAAATCTAAAGGCATAATTTATCAAGAACTTTATTAGGTAATGTGACGCACAGGATTGAGGCCATTGGTTTCTTATTTTGTAACTGTTTAAGTAGCGTTTCGTTTGTAAAACTACATTACCCATAAGAACACGGGCTCATGTTGCGTTTTGCACCCTTGCTCAAGTGTGTTTTATTTTATTTCTTATTTAGTTGTAGTTACAAGACTTTACCACTGGAAGACGCTGTGTTCTGGCAACAGCATAGGGAAGCGTTAATACTCTAAATAAACAATCTGCGAATGAGAAAACACGTAATTCATTAGTAAGAACAAACATACCCGTAACACAATTACACTCGCTGATTATCTTTTGTATATATATTTTTGACTAGGAATTGACAATACAATAACAACGTTAGTGTCTTTTTCTATTCAAACCGCTGTCCAAGAAGTGAAACCTCCGTTACCCACAGCGCTTGAACGCCCCACTGGAGCTGATTTGGAGCAGCGTCAGGCGTCAGAGAAGAGAGCGCAGCTGCTGCAGGGTGGACATGTCGGACCCGGCGACACAGGCCTTACAGCCCCGGCTCACCCAAGCCCAGACCGCGGGCTCGGCTGGGTCCACGGCTGCCGCTACAGCATCCGGACCCGGCAGTAGTGACCCGGCTAGACCCGGCCTGAGCCAGCAGCAACGAGCGAGCCAGAAGAAAGCCCAAGTCCGAGCTTTCCCACGGGCGAAAAAGCTTGAGAAACTTGGCGTGTTTTCTGCATGCAAGGTAGCTAACTTAACCAACCAAAGTTAACCACAACAAAGTATTGTCGGGTTAGCATTTGTGTGGATGAGAAGCAGCAGTTAACAGTGTTCACAAACAGATAGCTGTTCAAAATGCTAACATACAGTACATACTTTTAACTTTGATGCTAGCTAGGTGACAACATTAGCTAACTCACATGAGACTCAGACATCAAATAAGACACCTTTATTGCTTGTTAGCCTTATATGTGCCTATTCTTTGACACCGATCAGTAAACAATATTGTGTTTGATCTATCACATATGCTCTCTGCTCTCAGGCTAATGATACATGTAAGTGCAATGGGTGGAAAAACCCAAATCCACCCACAGCCACTCGTATGGACCTCCAACAGCAAGCAGCCAGCCTGGGCGAGCAGTGCCGCAGCTGTGGACATGCCTTGGGTACAAATATCAGCCTTTCCCCACTACTCTAACCCTTTTTACCAGATATGATTGAGTCTAAGTGTCTTAAATTTGATTTGCAATTACAGCGGATCATGTTTCCCATTTGGAGAATGTGTCAGAGGATGAGATAAATAGACTTTTGGGCATGGTTGTGGACGTGGAAAACCTGTTTATGTCTGTGCACAAAGAAGAGGATACTGACACCAAACAAGTCTACTTCTATCTTTTCAAGGTAGGCCCGTCATTCAGGCTATTGTTAACATGTAATACGACTAGTAATTAATATTTTGAATGTTTTTCCTCTTAGCTGCTTAGAAAATGCATCCTACAAATGAGCCAACCAGTTGTAGAGGGTTCTTTGGGAAGTCCACCCTTTGAAAAGCCCAACATTGAGCAGGTTAACATAAATTTGCACCATTTTACTCTGTAGACACATGCATTTAAAGCAACCATACACAATGTTTTCAAGAATTTTGGATAACAATAGGACTCTGAGAGTGCCACTTTACTTCTGCTTAATAATGTGTAGTTGTGTTGATGTGAAGGGTTCTTCCCACGAGTAGCTTGCCCTGTTCACAGTTACAAAGTGGTAAATTTTGTAAATTATTTTCTCTGTGTCAATAAGATCTATTCTATTCTTCACGGTCTATTCTTCACATTTCACTTCAAGAACCATTAAAATGACACAGCAACTATAGTTTTGAATGATTTTGAGGCTTTTTTTTATGTTATAGTTGTGTCACTAACATTTTTGTCCTTTAATCCCACATGTTTCTTCTTTACCAAAGGGAGTGTTAAACTTTGTTCAGTATAAATTCAGCCACCTGGCGCCAAAGGAAAGGCAGACCATGTTTGAGCTTTCAAAAATGTTCCTCTTGTGCCTAAATTATTGGAAGTTGGAGACGCCAACACAGTATCGTCAGCGCACTCAGAAAGAAGATGGGACTGCATACAAAGTGGATTACACCAGGTGTGGAAAACGTGAATGTAATTACTTATTTGTTTTTAAATGTGTACAATTCTCATATGTGTGATAATGTCTCTTAGGTGGCTTTGTTACTGCCACGTTCCTCAGAGCAACGATAGCTTGCCGCGATATGAAACCACTCAGGTGTTTGGCCGCAGCTTGCTCAAGTCTATCTTTACAGTGACTCGACGCCAGCTTCTGGAGAAATTCAGAGTGGAAAAGGACAAATTGCTGCCTGAGAAACGCACACTTATCCTCACTCATTTCCCCAAGTGAGTACTAAAAATATACCTATAATTCACATGTGCCAGTCTTAGTCAGTAGTAAGACTCTCTGGGACTTTTGACCTAACAAAGCTACATGCTTGTTGTCAGGTTTTTGTCGATGCTAGAAGAGGAAATCTATGGCGAGAATTCACCAATCTGGGAAGCTGACTTTATTATGCCAGCCTCTGATGGCACACAACTTCAGACAGGTGAGAGGCTCATCCTACAGTTCTTAACCGGGCCTGTACCTGTATTAGTGAAAAGTTAAGCCAGGGTAAGCCTTGGTCATTTGGATGGATACTTCCTCCCACTGTCTGAAGACAGACTCTAAATAGCATAGAAGTGACTGTAAACTGTGTCTGTATTGTTGAAGGGTTACCCGCCTCATGATTAATTCAACTTGAGATAGATTCTTGAATATGAACAAGCAATGGAATTAAATGAATGTTCAATGTTTGTTTTATAAAAGTTTTTATTACAAGATTGTTGCAATTCATAATGTTTTTTTGTTTGTTTGCAGTGATCAGTCCTGCGGTGGTGTCTGGCTCTACTGCTCTTGTCAAGGGTCTGAGCAGTGGCTCCTCTTTGAGCATCTTAGAAACTGGAGTCACAGAGCCAATACCAGGTCTGTGCACAGCTGGTAGATATTTGGGAAAGAGTGCGGTTTAAATTTTAGATTAACTAAAAATCATGATGACTGGACTTCTGGTCACATTTTTTTTGTTTCTACACTTATTTTTAGTTATTCACGTATTATAATTATGGTACAGTTGCACAAACAGGGTGTTTTAAGTTTTAATATTTGACTAAACTGTGGTCATTGTCTTTTTAGGAGAGAAACGTAAACTTCCCGAGGCATTGACACTGGAAGACGCCAAGAGGATCCGAGTGATGGGAGACATTCCTATGGAGCTGGTCAATGAAGTCATGATGACCATTACAGATCCTGCTGCCATGCTTGGACCAGAGGTTTTCAATAACACCATTGTGTTTTAGTAACATTAGGGTCTTGCATTTCGATATTTTTGCTTCTAAAACTTTCATGGAAATCTTTATGTTGATAGACAAATCTGCTGACACCAAACGCTGCCCGGGATGAGACTGCAAGGTTAGAGGAGAGGCGAGGCATTATTGAGTTTCATGTCATTGGAAACTCACTTTCCCAGAAGTCCAATAAAAAGATCCTGATGTGGCTGGTGGGACTGCAGAACGTCTTCTCTCATCAGTTACCCCGCATGCCCAAAGAGTACATCACACGACTGGTGTTTGACCCGTGAGTAGAGGATTGAGACGGGGGCCTCAGAGAGCCACACTGAGGTGCTTGTACTGCAGAGTACCAAGTTTTGGGGTTGTATAAATGAGGAACAGAATCTAAAACGTACATTTAGAGTCCAAGTATAAATAATACACTTACATTGAATAAACGTAATTACTTACTTCGTTAGTTAGTACTCCGTTTACCCTTTTTATTTTTTAACATAGAATGTCAAATTTTATTGCCCAAATTTTGTGCCATAATAATACACAGTCCATGTCTTTAACAGGAAGCACAAGACCCTTGCCCTTATCAAAGATGGCCGTGTCATTGGAGGCATCTGTTTTAGGATGTTTCCCACTCAGGGCTTCACGGAAATTGTCTTCTGCGCTGTCACATCCAATGAGCAAGTTAAGGTATAGCAACTCTTAGCATTCGTACTCAATGAAATGTACAAAAACAATGGAAAGTCATAATTATATTATCTATGTAATTAAGGGCTATGGCACTCACCTGATGAACCACCTAAAGGAATACCACATTAAACACAGCATCCTGTATTTCCTCACCTACGCTGACGAGTACGCCATCGGCTACTTCAAGAAGCAGGTATCACAGGCGTTATGTGTACAATAGCTCCTCTCCTGTCCTCACCTCTCACCTGGGTTCCCAGTAATTTGTTCTGTCGCCACAGGGCTTCTCCAAAGACATCAAAGTGCCCAAGAGTCGATACCTGGGCTACATCAAAGACTACGAAGGAGCAACGCTTATGGAGTGTGAGCTGAACCCCAGGATCCCCTACACCGAGCTGTCTCACATTATTAAAAGGCAGAAGGAGGTGTGTGTGGCTGCCAGTTGTTGTAAGATAGACCTGTTTCCACTTTTTAAATAACTTTGATTTTTAAAATATATCCTTAGATCATAAAGAAGTTGATTGAGAGGAAGCAGAGTCAGATCAGGAAGGTTTACCCAGGGCTCACCTGCTTCAAAGAAGGAGTTCGTCAGATCCCAGTGGAAAGCATTCCTGGAATCAGTAAGTGATGTATTTTTAAATTGTGAACCATAACACATTCAGTAGAAGTACTAAAATATTTTCTCTTTCAGGAGAAACTGGTTGGAAACCGAGCCACAAAGACAAAGGGTAAACCTTATTTAAATAATTGGTTATATAGGTATTACAATATATCTGACAGATTAATTTACGGAGACACAGACATCACAGAAATTATATTGTCTTGTGTAAATTTTATCAACTTTAACTATTCTTGTCAGTATGAGGATGTATGGCACTCAAAGCAACACTCTGTAACTTATGATTTATACCCACCAAGACTAAACAAGACAAATGCTGCTCCAAACTTTCATACAATAAACCGTGTATGTATATGCAAGTTCTCACAAGATGGTGCATGCTAAAGAAACTGGTGCACTGTATTGTTCACTAATAATTGAATGATTGTTAGCTTCCCAGTTTTAGGTAAAAAGTTACATAGTGTTGATTTTAATACACACTTGGTAAATATACTAAAGCAAGCTTTTATAAATAGCTGTTTATCTGCAGATCATCTTATTTGGCTCTTAACGGCAGTGTCTATGGACCATGGTTGATGTATTACCTGCTTATCATTTAGCCCTGTTTTGCAGGAAAGAGGTGAAGGACCCTGATGTGTTGTACAACATGCTGAAGAACCTCCTGGCCCAAATAAAGGTAAAAGACCTTTTGGCCCAAACAAAACAAAGCAAAACACTTATTTCTGCTTCTATTGTCTTTTTTATAAGACTCATCCTGACGCCTGGCCCTTCATGGAACCAGTGAAGAAGTCTGAAGCTCCAGATTATTACGAGATCATCCGTTTTCCCATTGGTAAATCAAGAGCCGTACTTGGTGAATTGTCAGTCCATGCTAGTGTTTTACCTTTTTTTTCTTTCTCGCAGACCTGAAGACAATGACAGAGAGACTCAAGAACAGATACTATGTGACTAAAAAACTGTTTATTGCCGACCTGCAGCGCATCATCACAAACTGTCGTGAGTACAACCCTCCCGACAGCGAGTACTGCAAGTGTGCCAACACCCTGGAGAAGTTCTTCTACTTCAAATTAAAAGATGGAGGCCTCATTGAAAAGTGAGCTCAATCAGATTCATTTTTCCCACCGCTGCCACATGCCACGAAGGAGGAGATAAAAGAAAACCATTGCTAGCTACTGTTTTCATGACAAAACTCATAAGGGAACCGTTGGACTTGAGCAGATATACCAGAGACGTTTGAAGACGGCGTTACCTTTCCCCTTCAAGTTTGCCAGTAAATGTTTCAATAAATGTACCAAAGTTATAGGTCCAAGTAAAACCAATGTGACAGTTGGTTTAGTTAATGCTATCCTCATTCCAGTTTAGCCACACAGATGTTTATGTATGTAGAGTAGAGCTGCTTCACAGGAAACTGCGCCTCGGGACCTAAAGCCACGTTGCCTTTGTTTCTGACAGACACTTGAACGTCACAACCATGTTTTTGTATATGGTTTATGAGAAGAAACGCTACAAGATTCAGCAGCTCTGGGTTCAGTTGTAAAAGATATTTTCTCAAAATACAAGAATTGGAAGCTTATACTATTGCTCTAAAATGTCACTACCCTCTATTAGGAAAAAAGGTAATGATATAATAACAGCACATCAAAAATGAAAGCCACTGTTGTAGCCCTACTCTTAGGTTACTCTTCGTCACAGATTGATGCTAATGATTGAGCTTGAACTAAAAAAAATTTAAATAGTTTTCACATTGACATTGCATCTGATGTTTTTAGAGTGAATATGAAACGTACTGTTTATGCACCTATTAAAATGGTCAGTATTTATTGAGTATGGCTGGAGATGAGCTCACAACTGACAGCGTTGATCTAGGATGCACATTTTCAGAGAGAGAAAAGTAGTCTGTTTGGTGTACGTTATGTCGTGGTGGTAACATTCACTGGCTAGACCTGGACTAAAGACATAATGGAGGAAAGGTTAACCAACTTATGGGTAATTTTTAGTTTTTTGAAACAAATGGTGAATTATTAATTACAGACGACACAAAAGTTAAAAGTTATACTCACCTATTTGAATTATTAGCAACACAGACATTGTAATAACTCTATAATACCAAATGCACCACATTAAGTGTTGAGGAAACAGTCTGCCTACTTGTGTGTTTGTGTGTGAATGTTAATTCTGTACTTGAATCATGACTTCGATTTAACTAGAGTGATGACAGTGTTCTTTTATTCAGGGTTGTCACTTGTGTCCTCCACTCAGTCCACCAATGCTGCACTTCTCTCTTAAAAAGGTCAGTCAGAGTGACCCTTCCAACTGTTTGGGGGAACCTTACTGTATTTAGTTACAGTTTGAATGCCATTTACTGTAAAACTGTTCCATAAAATAAAGTTGTTTTTTTTAAATACAGAAACATAAATGTTGTTTAGGACTTTGGGTGTTTTCCAGTAAAGAAAACGAAACGGTTCTGTCTGTTTTGTTTACACAATAAATGGTATCTACCAAACGCAACTGATTTGGTTTGCATTTACACCAGTAGGTTTTGTTTTTCTAATGGAATGATCTAATGGGGCCCCGTTAGGGTGTATGCACAACGTCACAAGACACCCCAGAAACTTAATAATCATGATGTTTAACTAGAAAATAGCATTCAAATACAAACCTCTGATGCTCTATTTGCAGGTTTAACAATGGCTGTTCAATTATTTCCCCTAAAATCTTTAATTGTTTATAGTACAGTCCAGGTTCCTGCTGTCGCTTCACTTTGAG